>OX421980.1:11396328-12596328 GCA_949128135.1 Parasteatoda lunata | reverse complement strand
TGACTGCGACACTGTTCTTCTCATGCTGTTACTACTGACCACACACAACGAAGGCCTGTACACACTCGACTGCTAATTGCGTCCACAACCGTGATCCTAATACAGCTCTCACGACCAGCCCTCAAAGCCCAGTGAGTTTAATACAGCTCTCCCGGCCTCTCGTAAAACAGCTATTAATCAACTAGTAGTATCCATTCTTTGAATTCTATCACGAATAAAATACCAGTGGGGGTGCAATGTAGCGTAGCTATCAATACAGACATTAAATTCCAATTCACCAGTATGTAATGACGGTTGATATTGTTGATAGTCTAACCCCAGAAGAGGTTTCCGAAATATTAAGAAATGTTTTTAAAATTTTATGCACCGTGGTTGCTCAATATATTCAGAATTTTTTGGGGATATTTTTTTCCTTAAAGTTTAAGCTTTCCAATTTTATTTAAAGTTTACACCTGTGACGATAAGGTTAACCAATTTCAATAACACTAGACAGCTAGTATTTTCCTTTTTTTCCATGTATTATTTTAATTAAAAAAAGAAGACGATTTCAATTTAAAAATATATGGTCATTTAATGAAAGAACTTATTATTAAGTGTTAAAAAACTGTGACGTATTTGTCGTATAGTTTTGTAATAGATAAACGAAAGAAAACTGCTGAAAGTAAAACTATTGAAAAATAAATTTTTTTCAAAAGAGAGTAAAAAAAAAAAATGCAACTTAAATAAACGAAGAAGGAAAGAAGCAACTTTGTTGACAACATTTTTGCACTAGGCTTTAAAAAAAGTGATGTATTAATAAGGAATAATTCTATATAATCATTCCATTATGGTTAAGTTTTGTTTTTATTCATTTATCTATTATTACTATCACTTCGTAGATAGTTGAAAATTCACAAATTTGGATTTTAGAATGAATAAAATGGAATAATCGGGATTCATAAGATGATTTAAAAAAAAAGAAGAATATTCTTGAACACTTTATTTATGTAGTAAATAAAACAATTATAATTACAAAAAGTGATAAGTTAACTTACCTGTGAAATGTTAAAGGGCAACCTTCAACAAATTTCTTTCTGTACAATCAAATGCAGCAAAATAAGAAACAAAATTTTAAGATATTTGTATTGAGAATTTTCGCATTGATTTTCTCCAATTAAAATTAACAAAGAGAAACAGAAGGATTTTCTTCTAATTTCGTCCTGACGCTTTCTTCCTGGGGATATAAAATTATCCGATATTGCCCTCTCTACTTAATTCCAGCTTTTTAGATCAAAATCTTTTTTTTTTTTTAGATGTATCTTTTTGAATTGTGTTTTTTTACAACTATTTTAAAGTATACACATAATATTAAATTATTCCCTCGATTAAGGTTTAAAATTATTCCCAAATGCCCTTTCTGAAACACAAATAGCAGGCTAATTTTATCAGAATCAAATAAAATTTTTAAAAGTATTGAATAAAAATCATTTTATTTTTTAATCAGTAATTAAATACTCGCGGCATTTCATTATTACAGTATCTGTATTACACTCTGTTTTTTTTTTTCAATGCATTTCAAAGTCAAATATTTTTTTAGATGAAAGATAAACAACCATTGTTATCTAAATTCTAGGCCTAAAAATCTAGTTTGCTCAAACGAACAATAATGAAAATTTTAAATCTTGAAACTAGAAATGATTCATATTTTAAAATAATTTTAAACCTAGCAGTCTTGTCAAAAAATGATTCAATATTTTATTGTTACACTGATCTTAAGGCTCCTGAAGTCTCCTCCATTGCCCTTTCCCTTTATAAGTACAAAACACGAATTTACCAGAACAGAGAACTCAACTTCTTTCCCTGCTAAAATAACCGAGAAAAAAAGCAAGAGACAGCAGTGAGTTTGATGACGAAGAGAGATGGGGTAATATAACAGGCTCTGCCATCTTGTAGTTAGTGTGAATAATTAAAGTTTCAAATATAAGTTCGTTGAAACACTTGATGGACTATAGTTAGCATGTAAAGATTCCAGTTAATTATGTTAAATTATAAATCAGATTCTATAACAAAAGACAAAAGTTAAGACATAGTTAAGACATAGACATAAGACATAGTTAAGGCTTCAAAAGTGTACTATCCATTTTTAAACCTCAAAATTAGAATGTACTGCATCAATGTTTGGCGTCGATAGTGTTTCCATTGATTTTGATATTGTTTCTGATTTTTATCATTTTGAGACTCCTGAATAACATTTGTTTTATGACAAGTATTTTGGGCAAAGACAAAAAATAATGCATACAAGTGGCTTGTAGAAACCCATTACTTTAGATCACCGTTCTGATAAATTTTTGCCGTTTTTATAACTCAATCACTTAAATGAACGAAAACAGTAATTCAATCTTGATTTTCTAGTCTAAATTAGTTACGAATATTTGAATTTAAATACTCATTTTTAAAATCATAATGAAATCAGTAAAAAAATCTCTGTCATTCATTTTCTTGGATTTTCAAAGTATAGGAGTAGCGGCGTATCGAAAAATAAGAGTCCTAATAGTTAAGGCAAAAGAGTAGTCGAAAGTTTTGACCTATCATCTTCGTATTAATTTCAAATTTTGCGTATTTCGTTTTATCATCAGAACTACTTAGCGAATAAAAATATTTTGCACATAATAGTAAAACATGTCATTTAATGCCACAAATAATTCTAAGATAATTTATTAATTTAGTTAACCCATTCGAAAATAACAGTAAATTATTTCATAGGTAGGGTATACAAATTTATACATAAAAATAGCTAACCGTCATTCAGGATTCCTTAGACTTCTCCTCAGTTTTAGACTTCTGTCTTTATTAATTAGAGACTAATTAGTTTTTGTAAAATATGGGTCTACAATTAAAATATATGATAAAATATAGAAAAGTTTTCTAAAATAGCAAAAATAGCTTATGTTAATTGATGATAAGGTAAAAAAAAGACTAAAAAAACGTATGTACAGTGCGCAACGAAATAAACAGACCACCCTGAATAACTTTTGACCAAATGATCGGATCGTCACGTTCTAGGATTCAGTCTTAATAGTTCGAGAGGTGACCTTGCATATGATTAATTGATAAGTGCAGACGATATTTTAATTTACAGAATCGAACACAAAAACGTACTTTCTCTGAAAAACATACATTTTTTTAGACTGTTTCGGATTTCTGATCCCCAAAATATAGAGGTAGCCGCAATCTGGTAAATATCGTTCTAACTGTTCGGTCAGGAGAGCGGTCCAAAGTTTGAACCCTTAATGTTAATTTTACTTTTTGCTTTTTTTTGCAGTATATCGAGAAAGTTTTAAGCCAACTGAAAAATTTTTGTTCACAAATATAAATTTGTTCAGCCACAGATAAATCCATGCAAAACGTAAATTTTTGTGAGTATTTATTATTTCATTTAATAATCGTCGAAAAACTTTGAATTGTAATGTATATAGTTTTTACACCACTTTAAAGAATGTAATTTTAAAATGCAAAGTAGAACAATTTAACGAACAAGGTCGAGTAGTGTCTGAGAAATAATATTTTGAAAAAGTCTATCGTATTCTCAAATTTCGATTTCTGTGGAACTAATCGACCAATTTTGCTCAAACTTTGTATTTTGCCATGTAAAAACACATTCTTTAAAATGATGTATCAAATTGTATACCTTACAATTCAAAATATTTCCGACTATTATTATATAAAATAATAATAAATACTCTCTAAAATGTATTTTTTGCATGGACTTATCTTCTGATAAACGAATTTCATAATTGTGGGGAAATTTGTTTCCAATCAGCTTGAAGATTTCTGAAGATATGGCGAAATAAGCAAATTAACATTAAGTGGTCCAACCTTTGGACAGCTCTCCTGACCAACCTTGGGGACAGAGATTGGTCAGGAGATTACTTGTGGCTACCCTCGACATTTTTGGGGTCAGAAATCCGTCAGAAAAAGTACGATTATGCAGAGAAAGTACGTTTCTGTGCCTGATTACGTAATATTGCCTGCATTAATTAATAGATGTGAAGTCCCCCCTTCAGTCCTAGAACGTCCGATCATTAGATCAAAAGTTACTCAGGATGGTCTGTTTTTTATATTGAGCTCTACACATGTAATGCTCAAAACATTTTTTTAGTACAAGTGAAACCATAAATAGTAATTTTTCCATACTTTTTTATTTTAGGAAATTTAAGTAGTAAGTCAAAGCAAATTACAAACATTTCAATGTGTTTATCTTTATGTGACTAGAAATGTAGCAACAAAAAATGAAACTGTTTTGAGCGTTAAAGGTGAAATAGATTTTAAAGACATCATATTCTATGTATTTTACAGAAGATAATATTGGGACAATATTTATATGATTGTATATCATTGTAAGCAAAGGGTCAAAAATATATATATTTTTATTGGTCTTATGATAAGCATCGTTTTATGAATAAATACGCAAGTTTTATTGATCACCCGTTCAATTTTTGTTTATCAATATATTTCCCAACCTCAAAATTTCCTCAAAGTTAGTGAATTTAAAGATTACATAATTTGTTTTAAAAAAATTCACAAATTACATTGTTTAGTGCATGAAAAAATTGTGAGAACTTCCATTAAAAACAAAATCAAATAACAAAATATAGAATTATGAATTTTAATAAATAACAATTGTAAGGTTTTAGTCAAGGGTTTGTTTTAATGTAAATAATGAAATATATTAATTTTTTTTAATTTTCATATATTTGGTAATATCAATATTTATTTTTTAATACTACAAAATTTTAAATTAAACCAAGCTGAAGACGGTGTTTAAAACGAAACAAATGTCTTAATTTCAAACTATTATTTTAAATTAAAAGTGAGTTCAATGACTATTTTTAGTAACTAAAATCCAAACTAAGAAGCATTTAAAACTTTATGTGTAAATAAGAAAATGAAAACTCTTATAGTTCTCTTTGACAATTTCCTTTCTCTTTGTTAGATATAAAGAAGCCGCTTTAAAATGTGTGTTATGTTTTGACAAATTTTATTTCCTTTTAGAAAATGAGAAAAATAATCAATGAATACTGCTCCTGATTTCTCTCCTTTGCTTGTTTATTTCGTGAATTGCGTAAACAAATGCTACTTAAGAATCGCGCTTTTAAAACTGAAAAGCCGAAAAGCGTAAGTAATTTGCCAAGAAAATTCAATTCGGAATTTTCTAGATAAAAGTACTTTAAAATTGCATTAAAATTTTCTCCTAAGGAAAAGAGTTTCGTTGAATTGTTATATTTCTGATACTGAATAACTAACTCAGTCTTCCTCTCAACCAATCATGGAGGAGGAGGACACAAAAAATATCTCTGACTTCGTTTGATGGCTGTATCGGCAATCAAGCAACTAATGAGAGAACTGACTCAAAACGCGGATTGCATGAAAGGGAATGGCTGATTCAGGATTTTTCTACTATCTCTTTTCAAATCTGGTATGGTACCTGATAGAAACTTGTTTTCAATTCTTTTTCTTTTGCTCATGCTAACTTCTTTATTTCTTTTTCTTTTTTTTTGTTGTTTTGTTTCATAAAATGCACTTTTAGCAAGTTTTTGTTTAAAAGTTTTATTAATATGGAAATGTTTACAACTTATTTATAAAACCCTAATGAGTTTAAAGTGCTTAAATATCTAAATAATATTATTTATTCTTTTAATTTCATTTTACAATCAGTAATTTTATTGGAATAGAATAAAACAGGCGTGCTGTCTGCTTCTAACCAAACTTTGTTTTTAAACAACGGTATACAATAAAAAATAATAAAAGGCAATTTTAAGAAACCACATGGTTCAATATATCATAAAATAACAACAATTAGAATGGCAATTTCATAATAAGTAATCGTATGGTTCAACTTTTGCTTCAATCTTTGCTTGAACTGTTAAGTAACTATATTTCTTTGAACACCTATTTTTTTCCAGCAATGAAATTTCATTCTGTAAAGTTTGTTGGACGAAAGTAATTTTTTGATTTCTTAAAAATTATTTAAGTCAGTAATTTAAAATTTATATTTTTTGTTAAACAAAATGGAATTAGTTTCGTTAATTATGTGCTAATAGTTTCTGTTTAATTCAGTAGAATATGTTGAATTTTTAGCATGGTATTATTTTTACTTAAATAAATTTTTTTTTATGGAGGAGAGTTAATTTCTTTAAATCAAATATATCAATGGTAAATTAAGGTGGCATTTAAACCTTTATTTATTTATTTCATTAACTGTGTTGTTCATATCTCTAAACTGTTTGGAGTTCACCAAAAAATTACAAAATCAGTTTAGCAAAATGCAACATTACTAAAATGTATTATTTTTAATTATTTTAACTATCCAAATAATTATAGAAGGTATATACCAATAACAAAAAGTCCGTGAGTATGCATTATAAGCGATGTTCGTTTTTAAAATATTGAACATTTCTAAATTTAAGGAATTAAATGGCGTGAATTAAACCTACCGTGAGTTGTATGAAAAATATAAAAAAAATTTTTTGGAGTTTTTATACTGATTTAAAAAGAAAAACACTAGTTAAAATAAAAATAAAAGTTTAAAATGTTTTAGAACTAGGTCGTTTTTTTTCTGCATACTGTACATAATATTTATTTATCAGGAGCTGATGCTTGACTTCTACTTTGTCACATGGTATCTAAAGATAATTTTTGGTGTTTTTGGAGATTCGCATAGTATTTATAACAGACCTTTTACCTGAAGGGGAGGAACGAAGAATTCGAATAGTGAAGTGAATCACTTGTTTGGAATCATTGATTTAAATTGCATTATTTGAATCACATGATTCGAATCGGTGATCTGAAACAATGATTCGGAAAATTTGATTAGACTAGTGGTTTGAATCGCTTCATTTTAATCAATGATTCAAATCATTTGATTTGAATAGTGATTTGAATTACTTGAATTGAAACTCTAAACTGAATTGCTTTACTTGATTCACTGAACAGAATCACATGATTTGAATCAGTGATGACCATGGAGATTAATGACTCATCAATTTTGTGCGTGATCATGGGTGTTTGCGTTATATGGAAAAGAAAAAACAACGAAACCTTCCCTGTATCATTTCATTAGGAGATGAGAGCTCTAATTCTAAGCCTACACTACTTATTTAGATATTTTATTTTATAACCGTCGTTGAACAGTCGACCCAATTTTGAGTTTACGACTAGTAATGTTCAACTCCATAGCCTTGCGATTTTGAAATCAATCCAGAAAAAAGGGGAACTCCTGGATAAATTATTGGGAGAGATTTGCCTTCGTGCAGGACTTTTTGATGGAACTTACCCCCATTTGCGTTACATGGAGAGGAACACCACGAAAACCTACCATGGTTAGGCTGACGGCAAGGGAACTCTAACCCATGATCCATCTACCACTGATGATATGTTTACGTCAGCACTGTGGTCTGTGCGAGTCGGGTGAGGAATTCGTATCGGCCAGCCATCGCTGGGATTCGAACCCGGTTCACCTCATTGAAAGATGAACACTCTATCCCCTAAGCCATCATGGCTCTTGCTTAGATATTATTGACTCTAGGGATGGATTAATAATTGCAATAATGGCAATATAATATATTTATATTGGTACTAAGGCAATAGTTTTTTTTCCGGCCCCTAAAAAGCAATAATACCGAATTGTATACGAATCAAAGGTATTACAGGATGTATATGTTTCATACTTTTAATACTTGGTTTTCAAATAATGCGCCAATATTCGTAGAAAGTTAGACTAGAATATTTCTTGTTCGCTTCAAAAGTATACAAAATGAAAAAAAAAAATATATATATATATAAAAGAAATAAAATAAAAAAAATAACATCTACATGTCAAACGTTCAGAAATAGACTTCCATTTTCCAGACTTGCCAGATCTAAATGAGAAACCACAAATGTGATTTAAAATCTATAACGTAAAATTACCGATGAAATATAGAAAACTATAGGTGAAAACAAAACTAGAAAAACTACAAAAGCCGAGAGAGAAAAAGATGGGCAAATCAGGGCAAAATGCATTTCAACACGTTACGAAGTGGCAATGAGGAACTAATGTTGTTAAGAAAGCATTGTTAGGAATAAAACAAGATTCAATCTTTTTTCTTAAGATATGACAGTTATAAGGAATAATTAATTGTTGAAATCTTAATCCAATTCCAATAATGCCAAAATGATTTTAACCCCATTCTCATCAGCTCATTTTGATGCCCCTGAATCTTGTTAACGACACCGCCTAACCTCTCCATAGACTTCTCTCAGCCACTGTAGTTTTTCATGTTCTATTTTTCATCTCTCTCGGCTACTGTGCTTTTTTCTAGTTTTGTTTTTCATCTTTAGTTGTCGTTTTGTTTATACACTTTATTTTACAAATACTTTTGTTTCTTCTTTTTATTCGCGTGAAGCAAAGCTTGAAAAGCTTTTTTTTAAATACGCTTGAAACATGTCGACTGTTGTTTCCATTTTGTATATTTCTGAAGCGAATCTTACCGCGAATCTAATCTTGAAGCGAATCTTATTTATTCTTATTATTTATTTATTTAATACTGGATTATTTATTTGATTTAATACTAAAATAAGTTAACATTGAATAAGCAAGCCGGTTTTTCGAAGCCATTCGAAGGGTAAAAGCAATTCAGGGTGTTGGTGAACACAACGAGCAGGGTCTTATCTTAGATATTGTAATTCTTATTCTAATCTTAATTTTATGTGCTCTATACGCGTCCAAATAAAAAAAATAAATAAAACAATTATATTTTAAGTCATTTTTATATATTATAGATGAATCCTATTTACATCATTTTTATCAATTTCATTGTCAAAACATTCGCTGATTCGGAGTCAGTGATTCAAATAACCAAAGTGAGCTGATTCTATTTATTCGAATAACTTGGGTGATTCGCTTCACTCAATTCTAATCATAACTTCCACGTTAGGATATCATTTTTTGTCGAAAAGGTATTTACACAGTGATTAAGCAAAGGAAAAAGGTGACGTTTTAATACTTATTTTAGCTGTCAGGAGCACTTTGATCGACGGTGCAGGACATATTTGGCAACATATGAGGCAATAAAGTTCACATTTTCTTATATTGGTTACTTTCAGTTGTGTTTAATTCAAATTAAGTGCAACATTAATAATTTGTAATCAAGTATTTTAATAACAATTATACTTGTTATCTTTTTATATTAATACTTTTACGAGTGATTAAAAATTATTTTCATTATCAGAACTCCTGCTTTTGTTTTGAATTCTTATATTTTCTGCAGATATAAAAGCCTCGTTTAGATTTTGGCGAGAATAGTGTTCCGTCATTTTAGCGCTGGCTCTAACTTTTAAAATAGCTCCAAGCTCGTACCATCAACTAAAACTTTACCGATAATAACTCCATATATGATTGCAAGTATATAATAATAAACAATAAATAATTAACTTTCCAATGAAATGTAATAAATATATAAATTTCTTGTAAATTTTAATGTATCCTAAATACATTCAATGGTTGCCTCTGTTAAGTATTGCATACTAAAATATAAGAAAGAATAATTTTTCTACAATACTAATTTATCCTTAATCTGTGTTCTGGACTAACAGTAAAAATAAAAATTACTAAAATATGCATAAAAACACAACACTCACGTTATTTTATAAGCTGTTCGTTGACATAACTATACCAAATGCCGATTTTAAGAAACACACAGTAATGGCTAGATTTGTTAATCACATTGTTATTGACATCAGAAGAACTATTTTACGCTTTATAATAATCATCGTTAACATTTTAATTACAACCTTGTTTTTCTGACATTTTTAAAGAAACGCCAGTTAAAATATATACCACCGGGAAGTAAAAAAAAAAAAAAAAAAAAAAAGCGGATCAACTAACTAATCAAACAGGCTAAACAACAATTTCAAAGGCATGTGCTGAATCAAGATTATCGTGTTAAAAACATCGTCCATACAAAACAGAAATATTTCGATAGAATCGTTCTTTGTTGACACTTGCCGGTAGTCCGCAAATAATAAATCAAACTCGGTTACGTTGCAGTTACATCAGGTTGAACCACAAATATTGGGAAATCTCTTTTAACTCCGGGTTATTTTTTATTGAACAGAAATCTTCTTGAAATCAGCATGTGGTTCTCTACTGGTGTTTTCTTTTGTGAGTTTTTCTTTAAAACGTTTATTTATTTTTTTTTAAAACAGCGTACAATAACATTTCATTTATTTTTAAAAAAAAGAATAATAAATAAATAAATCACTCTATCACTGATCATAAAAAGGTTATCCTGAAACAGAGGGAAATAATTCAGAATTAATTTTACAAGTTAATTTATTTATAACTGTTATAAAAATTTGATTAAAAATTCCTCAAATGATATACCAATTTACTTAAGTTTTGGACTTGTAGAAAATTAGCAAACGCAAAGATAATTTTAGATTCTGAAACAAAACAAAGAAATTGCTTTAAAAAAAATTAAAAAGCTCCACAGTTTGTTTAAATGAAATAACTAATTCCCAATTGATCAAAACTAGAGAACTTTTTTTAATTGAATGCTTACTTATAAAAATATTAATAAGCATGTTACCAAAAATTGCATGCAGCAGCACGTATTGAAACGTATTTATTATACATCACTTATTGGAAGTAGGGTACAGAGCTTGTTAATTTAAGTCATCATAATTATTATTTTAGGAAAAAAATTCTACATGTATTGAGAAATGAACACTTATTACAAAAAACTGTAATCGAAAATATTGATAATAATTTAAATACAAAGATGTAAAATCGAAACTATCGAAGTCAAATCGAAACATTATTAAAAAAGTAAAATTGGTGTAAGCGAATCATAAACTCAATCGGAAGAGAAAAAAAAAAAAACGATAAGATGTCAAATTGAAACTTCTGTATCTATTCCGAATGCAATAAAAAGCTTCTTGATTAAAAATATTTCATAATTTCAATAAAAATATTGTACTTTAAAAAATAAAAACATTTATCCTAAATATAAAGTATTTAATTGTACGTACCTTTGCATTGTCAATTTGCATCCTTGATTTTCATTTAAAATGGCGTGCATGCAATATTCAGATAACGTCTTCCGTTAGATCAAACGGAAATCAACACATACAGAATTTTTTATAGCAATTATATTTTGTTTGAAAACAGTTAATTGTTTAAATGAACAGCATCTACTGAAATACTATATCACAAGACGTTTTTTAACGGTTTTTCTGTACTACAGCGTTTTTTTAACAGTTTAAAAAAACGCTGTTTTTTTAACGTTTTTTTAACAGTCGTTAGAAAATATTTATAACTGTCCTATTATGTTACATTTATTTTTTGCAGTGTATACTTATTGGATATCTTCGGACTTCAACAAAATTATTTCATATCAATAAGAACATTCAGCTACTTGTAACATAACAAGAAGGATCAAATGCTCAAGTTTATTGAAAAAAAAATTATTGATTAAAAAATAACTTATGAGTATTTTATGAGTGTATATATATATATATATATATATATATATATATATATATATATATATATATATATATATATATATATATATATATATATATATATATATATAAAGTTACAAAATAATGAAAAAAGAGAAGAAGAAAAAAATTATTTAAAAAACAAATTATAAAAATCCAGAAAAAAAGGATATAACCTCTTCATCTGCTCACACGATTATATCCACAAAAAGAAGTGGTTTATAATATTGTATCAATATAGCTAAAGCTGTATATCAATACAACAGTGTGAAGAGCACTGAATTTTTTTTTAAACAAAATAGAATCATTAGTAATAAATATCACGTAAGAAACAGAAAATAAAACGAAAAGAAAAGCAGAACAAAACATAAAACGAAATTCATAAAGCGAGTAGTGAATTCATATGAACTTGCATGAACGGGAAAATTTTCAAGAAAGATTTAAAATATTTTCGTAATCAGATTGTCAGATTACAAAATATGAAAACAGAAGCGCAAATTGAGGTAAAAGAGTAAAGAGAGGGATTTTGTTTCATAAGGCTTTCTTACTGCAGTACTGAGCGTGTTTTATTTGTTAGTTACCAAGGGTGGGCCCGAAAATGAATGTGCATAAGGTAATATTATATTGGATAATTCAAAGAAGTTTACAATATATAAGGTTAATATTTAATCATACAATTTTAATAATTTTAGAAAATTAACTTTTATTTAAGGGAGAGAGAGAGAGGGAGAGAGAGGGAGATAGAAAGAGAGAAAGAAACACGAATTGCCTGTTTTGCACATAATTTTAGCCATGGATTTGCCCGAAATGGATTTGCACATGGTAAAAATTATATAAATCAACAAAGAAGTTGTGACATTAAGTCACAATTTCAATTAAATTTCATATTTTTAACATCCAAATCCGAATTTTTTAGTTAATTCTGATACAAATCCTTATTTCATCATCCCTTTCCTCTCGCCCCTTAAGCTTTAGGCAATTGTGACACTCTCCCCCTAAAATTCCTTTCCATTCTTTAGACCACTCCCTTTTGCTAGAAATTTCCACCCTTTTTTTGAACACCTGCTTGGCGGCGTCTTTAATGTCCACGCTGGCTCAAAGTAATCTGCATCTTGTTTCTTCACTTTCAAAATAGAACCCTTTATTAAAATTAAATGTAACTCCTCAACTCAATAATTTTAGGAAATTCAACTTTCACTTGCAAATATGTAAGGAATTTAACTTCGATTTTTTTTGTTGGGATAAATATCGGGTGCTAGGAAAGATCGCCAGCATTCGAATTCGAGTCATCTCAAATATCACGTCTCTCCGCTTAACGGAGATTTCATTTTTACTCCCTCCTCACCCCCGAGGTCGGAATATGGTGTCAGCAACGCCATGGCTGATTGTCGTCGCGGCCTTCATTTAAGTTTTTTTTTTTGGCCTTTATAAAAATTTACGTTAAGTTCTTGTGAAGAGATTCTTACCTTCTCCTATTTGTTTACAATGTAATTTTGCTTCCCCTAAAGAACATGACCGACTTTATCAGAATTTTACACCTTTGATCAACACCATCTTTTCCTCACAATTATATCTTCGACGTAGCCGTGCATTTGGATCGTCGTTAAGCCATCAAATTGTTTTCTGTGCCGGGATCAGCATGGAGTGGGTTATTACTCGCCGGTCGTCATCAGCTTTGCTCTCTCAGTTACAGCACGTTCCCTGAAGGATACAAATTGCCTGATTTGTGTATGATAAAGAAATGACCCTGTCAACGTCATGAACATTCTGCCACTTCTCCATACTTCTCCGTTGTTTTGCCTGGACTTAAGAATCAATGACTTGTTGTGGTAATAAAGAACTGTCTTAACCTCCTACACCTTTTTTTGGACTGCCTTCCTTTTGTGTTTTTTTTCCCCTTAGATGAATTTTTTAAAAATGAGAATCCTCTCCTGCAAGAAAAGGTATGTGTTTTTTTTTTATGTTTTTTTGCAACACTAAGTTACTGGGTTTTTGCGGAACACGATGCTTTTGTTGGAAACTGCTATAGAATGTTCTCACGCGCCACTTACTATTTCATAATGAAATTGTTTTTTTTTGTCATTCACACAAAATTTAATTATCTCTAAATTGTTTTAGTACCCAACCGAACTAGCACAGAAGTGTTTAGTAAATTTATTTACAATGACATACAATTAACTAACTCTATGATTTTATATAGAATTTGATTACTTTAGTTGAGTATCCATTGCTTTTTATAAAATTTTAAAATAGTTTGTCTATTTGTTATTTTTGATAAATAAACTTTACTACATATTCTTTTAATTTTATTCTTTTGATTAAGAATGGTATTTAAATAGACTTTTTTAGAAACATTAGAATTCCTAGTAATTAGTTTATTTATATTAAAATTGAAATAATTTATTTTATCGCATAAATCAACAAAACTGATATTTTCTTCTTTTATAATACCCAAATCAAAAAAATTAAAATTAATATTATTATCATGATTACGAAGCAAAATTAATTCCCCGGGGTAAATATTATATAATAAAATCGTATCAAATCGTCTTCAGATATCATGAATCGTTCCCGGATGTTACCGGTCCTGGCGGATTCCACCGTACACTGTAGAATCAGGTACAGAGATTTCAATCACTGAATTGTTTCAGTGCTTCATGTAAACTGTCAACTGTTGATGCATTAGTTGATTTTATACGAATAGATTTAATTTATGAGTTCTTGTTTCTTAAATGTTTCTTAATTGCTTCTTAAAGTCATGTTATTCGAATCAGTTATCCGAATTATACGATTTGAATTAAGATTCGAATCACTGATCTAAATCACTTCATTCGAATTACTGATCCGAATCGCACGATTTGAATCAGTAATCTGAATCACTCGAAACTTTAGAACCAGTGATTTGAATAGCTTGTTTTTAGTTATTGATCGAAACAATTTGTTTCGAATAAATGATCAGAATCGCTTGATCCCGATAGTTTATCCGAATCACTTAATTTAAATCAAGAGACTCGGATCAGTGATTCGAATCATGTAATTCTGTTTAGTGATTTGAATATAAGTGATTTGGTTCAGTTGTTGGAAGTCAGCAATTCGAATCAGTGATTCGATAAAGTGATTCAAATCCTTATTCGAATCAGTATTAGTGATCCGAATCACGAATTCAAATTAAGTAATTCGATATCGCTGATTAAAATCAAGTGATTGAGAACACTGACTCAAATTGTGTGCTTTTGAACGGTAAATTAAATCATGTGTTTGAAATCCCTATTGAATCAAGTGATTTAGGTCAGTGATTCAAATTACCATGCGACATTAGTAATTCGAATCAAGTGTATCAGATTACTGATTCGCTGTAGGTGTCTGATTAATAATTTGAATCCTGATTCGAAGTGATCTGATTCTATTTAATCGACACACTTCGATGATTCGTTGCCTAACTCCAGTACATTGAAGAATGCCTTGCGGGTAGGCCAGTATTCCCCATTGTTCGTTCGACTTCACTTTCTTCTTTTTTAGAATTGATTTATCAAGTGATTGATTAGGATTGATTTATCAATTGATTGATCAATTTCATTTGATCAATTTCGTTTGATTTATCAATTCCTAAATCTAAATATGTAATATTTCCATAAGCAACGTTGAGAAAAAAAATTTTAAGATAATATTGCGATTTAAGAGTTTGGGATCGAAAGAGATATTTGGCTCGACATGTAGATAATCTGTTCGTCATGTTCAAATTCCGGGCCGATGCTCAAGTATTAACTTCTAAATAAAAACTTATGTAAAAATCTCTCTTCTTTCTGAATAACCAGACGTATAATTAATTAGAAGAGTGAGATGGGAAGCGGAGACCATGGATCGGAGCAGGGATTTGATTTCAAACTCTCTCTCTGTGTCTCTCTCTCTCTCTCTCTCTCTCTCTCTCTCTATATATATATATATATATATATATATATATATATATATATATATATATATATATATATATATATATATATATATATATATATATATATATATATATATATATATATATATATATATATATATATATATATATGAATGACTGTGGAATACCTTGTATATCATGCCTTAAACGCAATATTTAACATCGTGAACAAGGGCAGTTTGTCTCTTTCTTGTAACACGTGAAAAATATTCCTCAGAAAACTTTAAAAAACAGGGAATTTTGCAGAAAGAAAAACGAAAGGTAGAAAAAAGAAGCAAAAATTAGAAAATATGTAAGAAAATATAAATAGATCATCATATCATAATAAACTTATCATAATAAACTATCTTAATAAACTTATTATATTATCACTAAATAATTGAAATTAATAATTTGTCATTTATTTAATATTCATTTGTATAGAAACAATGATCCTGTAGGGGATCAATAATAACTGCACTGAGAAGAAAAAGTATGGTACCGGAATGTGGTGAAATGTGTTTCTAACTCTAGCGGAATACCAAAAACATTGGTAATTTTTATAGAAGTGCTTTCGTAACGATTTCGGTAAAACTAACAATAAAATATGGTTTTATAATGTGCGATAAAAGTGATGTAAATATGGAAAACTTTGGTGATTTTATCATGATATTTTCGAGCATGGCATAAAAACCATTTATTCGGTTACATTTATTTGCCAGTTTCGTATCTTTTACTAAATGTGGAGCTATAAGAACTATAAAACCATAAGAACGAATAAATTACTACAAGAATGGTTTAAGTATCGTATATTTTGGTTTTATTAACCAAAAGAAATTTTTCTTTACAAAAAATGTAATTACCATACAGTACGACAATTTTACCAGAATTTTTCCCTTTGTGTGATCACTTAATTTAATTAAATAAAAGTTAATTTTAGTTAAATTGAAGAGTCAAGGACAACTTTTTAATGATTCAAAAATAACTCCAAATAACCAAAAGTCAAAAGTTTTATTCTTCACTTTTAGAAAAAGTTACAATATCTATTGGTATATTTTAGAAAAATTAAGACAGGTTTTAAGGTGTTATGAAGTGTGTTTAAAAACGGCATATTTTCTACAGAAAAATTAATTTAATCATCCTCCCCACATATCAAGATTTTTCAGTTTAAAAATGCAAGCAATAAATTTAGATCAGTGTTTAACTATTGCTTTAAGTTTTAACATCACGCTATGTATAATTTTATATTACAATAAAATTTCTTAGTCTAAAATTATTTTTCGTAATTTGTTCAGTTTTTCGTGAGTAAAAATATGTTTTTGGCAATAAATGTGTTCAATTTTCTTAACGTATTAAATTAATTTCGCTTAAGTATGAAGAAAAAATTCAAATTTAAATAGTTATGCGATATTTTTTCCAATACACACTTATAGATCGGAATAATTTATTTTATTATTGAATTTAATAACTCGCTATTTCATTGGCTGAAACATTAAGGCATTTTCCTAATTTTTTTAAGTTACATCCAAAGATTTAAAAGCACAATGGCATTTATTTATGCATTAAATTTATATTTTTTAATTAAATGTTAACTCTTAATATAAACCAGAAGTAAATGAAATATATTAACTAAAAATACACGCATCTTTATAGTAAAGACTAATTTATAACTTACAGAAACAAATTTATGTCACAGGTTGTTTTCTTAAATGAATCATCAAGTTAAGGTTTTCCATCTCCAAGAAAACTTTGGGAAAAGTTATGGGGGCTGTCATTTGAAAGGTACGCGTGCGCAAGGTATAACAAAAGCTCCCACTTTACGGACTCCGGGAGTATTAACTCCGGCTTCATAGATATCGGACGAAAAGATGTTGCTCTTTATAGTTCTGTTTTACTTCGTTGGACGAATTGGCGCTTCAGACAGTGAGTTCTCATAAATTTCTTCTTTTATTTCCTTTTTTTTTTTTTAAAGGAAAATCTTCACGCAAAATATTTTGTGTCACAAAAATTAGTTCCTCAATTTTGGTCTTATTTTTTTACTCATTGTTGTTAATTGTCTTTTCATTTTTTCTCATTGAACAAAATACATTGTATAGCGATAAATAATAAAAAAAAACTATTTAAATTTCTGATTAGCTGCGACTTTTAAGGTTTATTTTGTCATGTCAAAGGTCGCCAAACATATAACTTTATGAACTTTAAAGCGTTAGAAATTTTCAGATTTAGAAATAAGAAAGTAAATAATATATTTTTATTTTTGATAATAAAATTTTGAAATGTATATTTTCTACTTTTATTTGCTATTTCGTGATGCTAAATGAAAAAAGCTTTCAGAGAAAACTATGGATACAAATAATTTAAGCTAGTTTTTAACAAATTCTATTTTACCTTGTTGCTATAAATTCGTAAAAATTTTAATTCAATTAAATTGATAAAAAAGTAACACTTCTCTTTTTTTAATATTTCATACACTTCAAGAATCAACTTGAATATTTTGTATACTTATAAAAGTAACACACTTTGGTTTACATACTTACCAATGTCATAAGAACAAGGAAGTATACAACTGTGTTGATACTATAAATTATTCTATACCAAGATGAAAAATGTTTTATTTGATTTTGTTTTTCTTGTTCTTAAATTCGAGTTTAATTCTCATTAAATGATCTCCCCAGTTATTCATTTAAAAACACGCTTTTAAGTGATAACTGCTTGGAGTATTTATTTACAATAAAACTTTACTGTTAGAATTATTTTCCTCCATTCCTTTCAGGACTCATTTATAATGAAACTATAGTTGGCTTTCTTTTTCAATTTTATAATGTATTTTATCAGTAAAATTCATTTATGCAATGGGAGAGGGGTGGATTAATTTTATTTATTTTATACTTTCACGAGCATTTATGTTCTTTATCAATTATAAGAAAACAAAATATCAAAGTATATGTTTCTTTTTTTCCACTTAAAATAGTAATATGCCAGTTTGAAAAGCGTAGTCCTAAAAGTATAAGATAAAACTGATAGATAGCATCGATAAAATAAGGTTTTAAAGACTTTAAATAGTACTCTCCGCAAAACGATGGTTTTTTGAACTTGTAGACACAATAAAATTTACAAATTGGTGGTAGACAAATCCAATTTTACTAAACATTTAACAATTAAATGTAATTATTATTGTACAGTAGGTAAAATAAAAGAGGAAACATCTTAGTAAGTCCTTATCAAATAATAGAATTTTCCCATTCTAGAGTTCAATTTTGATGATCCTAGAAACTAATCTACAATATTTTAAAGTATTTCAGTAGACGATGTTTAAGTTGCGAAATTAGACATTAAATATACTTTCTTTAAATTAACATATGTTTTTTCGATGGATTTTGATTCTTGACTCTCAAAGCATTGGGGGTAGCCGCAAAGTAAAACCTAAAAATGTGGTCGAATAAGACAGCGATCGAAAGTTTAGGCCCTTTAATATTAATTTCACCTTTTCGCGTATTTCATCAAATCTATGAAACTAATGACGCGAAGCAAAAGTTTTTTGAGCACAAATACAAAACTAGTTTATCCAAAACTTTCTACTCAGAAAACCAATTTTCTCAAAGTCATTTTATAATTACTCTTAAAAAGGAATAAAAAGTTTATTGAAATGTACAAATTATTGCATCGTTTTTTTTTGTGACAAAATTCAAAAGGAATCTGTCGAATAATTCTTAAGAAAGAACTTAATGCTACTCTGCGAGTGTTTAAGCTTTTAACCTCTCTCCTGCATAATTTATTGAGACCCTTTTTTTCTATTTTGAGTATTGTCGAAAAATGAGGCAGTATATTTTTGTGACTTTAAATATCGTCTCTACTAATTAATTCACGTAATAAAATTTAGCCTCTAGTGTTATTAATATCCTATCTTAATAATAAAAAGACTGACAACTCTCTTGCTAAGTCAAAAAAATTATTAAAGTGTTTTTATTTTATGCCCTCTACGACGTAGTATTTTCTTTATGAGTTTATCTGTAATTTATTACAGAATTCCGAGGATAGGCCTTAAATTGTAATGTTACTATTAGTTCATCAAGAACCAGTTATTCAATAGGAGAATCTATGGTGCAACAAAGGCTACATTATTGTTCATTGTTAATTAAAATCACATAAAGTAATCTGCGAATGTGAAAAATATATCACTTAAAGATTACGAACGTATTCTGCCCATACGTGTGTAAATAAAACTCATCTTTCACACTCACATGAGTTTCAACAAAATGCTTTTACTATCGAATTATGTAAAGGCATTATTTTAAAAGAAGTTAATAATGGTTTATCTTTTTCAAACAAAATAAACTGAAAAATAAAATCTTTGTAGATCAAAAGAAGCGTTTGAGATGAATCTCTTATAAAGAGTGCAAAATTTTAATAATTCCCTCCTGAATATCTGCATACTCATATGTTTCCACATACTCATATTACAATCTTATTGATTTAATAATATTCCAGTGTATTAATAGCAAGAAAACAAAGCCTTTTCTGAATACATAAATTTTATATTGTGGATAATTTTGAACAGCTTTTTAATTTTTATTTTTGAATGATAACAGCAATTTCGCACCTCATACAAAAGTTTAATCTATTTTGTTCCATTTTTTACTTTTATGCTATGATTGAATAAAGAACAAATCGATTCTTGACAAATAAATTGTGCAGTTGTTGGCAAAAAGCATTTTCGAAAATAACAGTTTATTCCACAAAAGTTATTATTGAGGGATTCACAATTTTCCTGATACAGTAAGTACACATCTTTGCTACATAATGAAGATAAGCTCAAATATTTAGTACATAATAAAGGTTAGTACGCATATTTAGTACATAGTAAAGATAAATACACATGTTTGGTAAATTTTGTGTCCTAAGCTAAAAACTACAGTGTCTGATTTAGGTGAGAATTTTATTTCCACCAGACATTTTCTTAAACTTTGATATGATTTGAAGGTAGAATAATTATTTTTGGTGGTAGCCTAATTTTAGGGGGTGCGCTTAGTTTTGGTGATAAAATTATAAATGTGGGCAAGTACGAAGAGCATGAACTATTTTTCGTCTAATAATACCCATCTTGATCAGCATATTCTCCAATTAATTTCACATTTATTCCAAAAGAGGGGAAATTGTCTGGGTAATTGTGAATGCTAAATAACCCTATTATTCAAGTCTGGAGGACAACATTGAATAAGCAGTTTGAAATATGTGAAATTCCATTCTATATAGTAATAAATTAGATATTTTCGGCCAAATGCATTCACATAAACTTCTGTATCAATATATGAGGATAAATAATAAAACTTCTATAACTTAGTTCGAGAAGTTACGTTCATTTTAACACAATTGTAAACCTCGTTTGTCGTTTTGAATATATTTATTATTATTTTATTTTACGGCAATTTCAAGACTAAATAGTGGCCATCTTAAAGGAATGTCTTTTAGCTCCGGCTGCAAAATTTTTTTCAACCTGCAATAAGTGTCATTTAGAGCCAGCCTCTCCGGTCTTACTGCCTGGGTCTGGGTTTGGAAGACCTAAAATCATCTCCACTTCTTGTTATTGACTTTGCTAGAATACATGGAGTCACGGACTAGATCTAGTTGTTGCTAGGTCATGAAGGACAACAAAAACATTATTTTATTTATAAAGATTTAAAAATTTCGTTGATAAAGTATACAAATTTTTTATTATGCTTAAATGTGAAATTTTAAGTGCTAATAATTGGTTTGGTTATTTTCAAAAAAATAGTAATTTAAAAGAGAATATTATTTTTAATGAACTATTGTTTTTAATTGTTATTTCTGCGAAAATATTCAAATAATTTTTCCATGTATTGGATATCTGTATGCAAGTTTGTAGCAAGTGTGCAAGTTTGTATTGCAAGTAAATAGTTTGATATCAAAAATGTTATATATCAGAATTAGCTTTCTTTTATTTATTATTAAATTAATTGATGCAAATAATGCATTGAGATCCAAAAAATCCTAATATAATCTTTACTTTATCATAATTTTTTTAATGAGTTTTAAAATTGTGTACAAAACTTTTTGATTCGTTGAATCAATTTTAAAGATGAGGGGAATACACAGAAATGACATTAAAAACCCGAATTTTGGTCCCATTGATCCAAGCTTCGTGCTTTTCTTCGACATATAATGAAAAAATGACACCAGAAGCTTAAATTTTGCTCCCATTGGTCCAAGTCTTGCTGCTGTCGGGCTAACATGGAAAGTTTCATATTTTTCTTCGACATATAAGGAAAATGTGGCATAAAGGCAACAGAAGTTTAAATTTTGGTCTTATTGATCCGCGTCCTCATATCTTTTAGCTAACAAGAGTAGCTTTCCTCGTCGCATAATGCATAAGCGGCAAATTTTCAGCCAACGTGCCTTTAAAACCATGAGTTAGATCCATATTACTTGACCAAAGTCTCCTTTCTGGTTCAAACAGACAATGATAATAAAAAGACATCTAGCTCTGAGTCAGATTGTATATTGACAATGATAAAGTTATACAAAAGAAAATATATAATTTAATTTTGGTGAAAAAGAAACCGAAATCACCTAAATTCCAAAGTTAATACGCTTTTAGTTAAAAATGTTTTTTTGGAGAAAAAATCTCGTTTTACGTTTTAATACATTTAATATAGATTTAATTTTATAAAATGAAATTTTGAGAGTCTTAATAAATTTATAAAATAAAAAAAAATTAAAAGAAAAAGGCAATTTTTTTTAAGTGGGAACATAACTTTACTGTAAAAAGCTTTACAGTTCTTTTTTTTCTGCTTTACTTAATTATTATAAATGTTTCAGAACATTTTCTTAAAGTACAAGTTGAAGATACCAAACATTAAAAACACCTATAACTATTTATCACCAAGGATTATTATTAAGAAAATGCGAAAAAGTAAACAAACAAGCCGTTTTTTCAGTACCACAAGGTATAGTCTCTCTCGAATAACCGAGATGCTTGAAAAATTTCTCATCAGAGATAAAATCCTGAGTTGAGAAATTTAAAATTATTCCACAGAAGATATTAATAATTTTGCTAAGAATAAAAATAGCATACATTTTAATATAATGTTTAGATCTATCATTGCCTTTTGTAAAATATTAAAAATAGTAAGTTTCACAGTTATACAAAATAGTAAGTAGATGAAGTTATACAAAAGAAAGTATATAATTTAATTCCGGTGAAAAAGAAACCTAAATTCCAAAGAGTACAAGGTGAAAGATTAAACTATTTATCATCGAGGATTATTATTAAGAAATATGTCGTAAACAAATAAGGCAGTTTTTTCGGTACCACAAGTTCTCTCGATATACCGAGATGCTTGCCTCGTCGCAGATCCCGAATCGACGAATAAGTACACAAAATAAATTAATAATATTGTTAAGAATAAAAATAGTATTCATATAATGCTTAGATCTATCATTCTTTTCGCAAAAATATAATACAAATTTAACTCAGTGTTTTGTGAAAAATAACTATTTTCGGGGAGCTATCCTGGATAATCTGAAATCAATTAATCGAGCATATTATCAGTTCCAAGACACACAAATTTTTATTTTTAAAAACATGAAAATAATTTATCATATTTAATTTGAAATAATTTTAAACTACTAATAACATGTTTGAAGTAAAAACAATAATAAACAGACATTAATGTTTCACAAAAGATACTAAATAGGATTTTTTTACATTTTGTACCTATTTTTAAGATATATTGATTAAATGTGTTTTAATATGATCTGATATAACTTTAATGTAGATTCTTTAATGCATTAACATAGAAAGGTCCTAATCATCTCATCCGGAATCTTGAAAAACCTTTATATCAGAAGTCATACTTCAGTTAATTGAAGCATTTTTTAATGAATGTTTCATTTCAAGTATTCTAAACTACCTCTGAAATATTTAAAGCATTGGAGCTTTAACAAATTACAGAATTTATAAAAAAAAATCAGTTTTGAAGAATTTTTTGAGCACTCAACTTTTCATACCTCTTAGTAATTATTTTTATAAAAATTTCGCTTTTATTAGCTTTAAAAAAAAAAGTTTTTTTTCCTTCTATTTCTGAATCTGAGGTTTTTTTCCCTCTGTAAAACATTTTTTAGATAAATTTTGAAACATTATTGCTCAAACTTAATTCTTAAAAACTAATTATTTTTATTTTTTATGAATTGCAGATTAATTTTTTGGGATCAATTGAAAGATTTATGTTTACTAAATTTCCTTATACTTTTGAAACATTTTACGTTAATGAGAAATTCATTTTAAATGAAGTATTAAAATTCTAATTTTTAATAAAAAAAGCATTACTTACCTGTTTAATTTCTTTATTTCATAATTTATTTGTTTTTCAAATTTAAAAAAGTTTTAATGTTTAAGCTTAAGTTTTAGTTTAAATGTATTCAAATAACCTAATCTTTTCAATAAAACCGAATTAAATTAAAATAATTAAGTGAAATTCGTGACTTATCTTGACATTTTGTTTTCGAAGAATAAGTTTAAAAGCTTCTTTCCACCATTTGAAATCTAGCTTAAATTAAATAGGAACTAAATGTTTCTGTAATTTTTTCATTATAGTTTAATTACACTAAATATATATTTTTAAAAATACCATTTTTTAAATATATTAAATAAATATTTTAAGCTTTAATTAGTAAGTTTTGGATACATAAGATTCCTTTTTACAAATGCTAAGAGTTATGCTAAACCAAGAGATGTAAATATAAAATTATTTTAAATTTATCTTTCCTTTTGAAATTAATAGATCTCATTAAAAATTTAAAAATTAAAATTAAAGCACAGTTATATTCTTTTTTAAAAAATAAGTACTTAGCTTGTTTTTTTCTTAAAATAATTGACGAATAAAATTTAAAAAAAAATTTTTCAAAGAAGGTAAAAAGTTCGCTGTAGTTTAATACTTGCGTTATCCAAAATTATTTTTACTAATCTAAATTCATTACTCAACGTCGAAGAATTATAAATAAATATTTGTATGAAGAGATCTGAATTCTTAGTTTTCGATCAATTCAATTATATTTTTGTAGTTCCATAATATATTTAATAATATTCTAAACATACATTTCCTTATAGCAGTACCAAAATTTGTTTTCTTTAAATATAAATTTAAGAAAATGCTCTGTTATAATTTGCTAGAAACATTTTTTAATTCTGAAAAGATTGAGTAGTTTAGAATTATCTAACTAAAATATGACATAATAAAAATTGGTACTAAAAAGGTGCCTAATATTAGAACTTAAGTGAAAAAGGTACTAAAATTGTAGCAAGTTTTAGAAGTTATCAATTTTCTATCTTCGCTTATGCAGAATAAGTAGTAATAAGAATTTCGTTTCAGTAGAAATTTGCGTCTTAGTTAGTGGGGAAAAAATGCAGTTTAAAATAGCTTATTTTTTTCAATAAAGTTTAATTTTACTAAATAAATATTTTTAGAAATGCCATTTTACCTACATGACAATAACTATAAAAAAGCATTTTGACAATTTGGGAATCATCCTTTTGTGAATGGATGATGTTTTAAAAGCATTCAAATTTTGGTGTTTAACAAGATGTTATAATATGTAGGGTAATTCAGTAGAGATGGAGATGAAATTTGTGAATTGCATGGCAAGAACTGACTGTTGGTGCGTATTTGACATGGTACTTATATTAATCTAAATTTTTATGTTTACCTGAATTTTATGATTTCTTGAAATTAAATTATAACATAAATAGAAATATAAACCAATCTGATGACAAGTCATTAAATTATGATCTCCCTATTTAAATGCAATTTTCGTAAATAATTACTATCAAAATTAACGAAACAGAATTTAGATAAATCAAACACCTAATTTCATAATAGTGATACACGTTCTGAAATTCTATATTTTTACGTGAATTGCTATGTAACTCTCAAATCTTATGATTTTCCAACTGAACTGTATCTAGAACATGCATTTACCCTGTATACCATGTGTATAGAATATTATATGTATATCGAATGGAATATCTAAGGAATGGTATATGTGTACTATATTACTCTGTATATGGAACATTTATTTATTTAAATCCAACGTAGATTAAAAGAATTGTCTTATTTTTCATTCTACAAAATACTGTTAGTGATGCTTTTTAATTGCCTTTAAACAATGTCGACATGTCTTTAATGCTTATAAAATTGTCCAGAGTACAGTCAAAATAAATGAATATAAATTGTTATTTCGAAACGAAAGAAAATATTCTCTTTAAATAAAATGAAGCAACTGGGATTATTTGAGCTATGATCCAATTTATCCAATGATCAGAGACAACAGTAGGTTCTTTGGTTTTATTTCACTAAGAAAAAATCCCGATGTATTCTGTTCATTTCGAAAGTTTTCCTAAACTTTCCTTCACTATATTCTGATTATTTTTACTTAAATATTCAATATAAACAGGTTTTTCCAGGAAACAAAATCTTTATTTTGCAGTTCATTTATATTTATTTTTAAAACGTAGGGAAAATCTAAGATAGATGGCCATACTTTATTCAAATCGAAATAAATGTTCCAAGAGTAGAGATACTAAGAGTAGAGATACTAAGAGTAGAGATACTAAGAGTAGAGGTACCAAGAGTAGAGTACTTAGTGTAATAGTGAGATGAAATGTATATATTACTGTGGATGACTGTAATTGGTGGTTGTTAACTTCCTTCGGTGATTGTTGACAATAACATAGTCGCTTTGGTAAATGTCCGAAATATATACTAGATCTAGTTGCGCAGTATGCCCTACATCAATGTTTTTTTAATGATCAAGTGCCACTGCCTAGTATGCATTTAACTAGTACTCCAAACACTGATGTTTCTCCTAATCTATACTTAGTAGAGAGTAAAATATAATAATATCAACGAATAATTTAATATAAAATTGGATATAACAAACATTTTGGATATTCACCAAAGCGACTATGTGATCGATGACATTCATCAGTTAAAGTGAACATTCTCTTGATTTGATCATTCACGGAAACATGTATGCATATTTTAAAAATCTCATCCTATTTTGAGCAAAAAATGATTGAATAGTGAAAACAAAATAAGAAACAAATTGTCATCTCCACTTAATGTCAGAGCCATCTAATACAGAAAAGGAAAAGTTAAGTTACATTAAGGAAATTAAGACATCTAATACAATTAACTATGAAAAAATTTGTAACAAACCAATAGAACAATTAAAACAATAATCTATAAGAAATGAATTTTAGCGTGGAAAATAACTAAAAAGAATCTAGTAAACAAAATCTTATGTACAGATTTAACTTCCGAAAAAGTTTTTCAAAGTTTCTACACGTTCATGGAGCCATTGCATGTATCCTCTCATTCAGTCATCATTTTTCTATACAGCTAACACGCTGATATTCATCAAATAAATAGAATCAGACAATATGTAGAATTCTATCAAGTAGGTTATAGGGTTCTAATATGTTAGGTTTGTAGAATATAATATAATTTTGCGGTCCTCAAAAATTTTAAAAAGTGCTTTGTAATAAAGTAAGTATTTCTTTTTATTAGGTTTCATCTTAAAATTGCGAAACCAAACAAAAGCCATTACATTCTAAAGATAGATTTATTTAATTT
The DNA here is from genome assembly GCA_949128135.1 of Parasteatoda lunata. NCBI lineage: Eukaryota > Metazoa > Arthropoda > Arachnida > Araneae > Theridiidae > Parasteatoda > Parasteatoda lunata. Next base: position 12,569,223 of record OX421980.1, on the reverse strand, counting down.
TAGATATCAAAGCGTAATGTAGAAGACTAATTTACATTTTTTTTCTTCTTTACTTTTGCTAGATGAAGAAAAAAAAATTCTTATAAAATTACAATACTTGTATGATTTCTCATCCTGCTCGCACCAACCACAGTGCTGACATAAATATCCTCAGTGGTAGACTCCTCTTGCCATCAGGCTAACCATGGGAGCTTTTCGTGGTTTTCTTTTCCATGAAATGCAAATGCGGGTTAGTCCTCCACGAAAGCAAATTTCTCCGAATCAAGGAGTTCTCTTGTTTTCAGGATTAGGTTTAAAATTACTAAGCTACGGAATAGAATATGGGTATTGGCAGACCTATGGTTCAACTATGGTTATAAAATACTTGTATGGTAAAGACATTTCTGGTAAAAGAAACCATAGTTCTGATAATTAAACCAAAATATGCAGAAATTAAATTCATTTGGTTATTTTACCGTTCACAATGGTAATGGTTTACCAGAAATTGTGGTTTTTAAAAATTATAATTCTGATTACCATACATTTAGTAGCAAATACAAAACTGAAAAGTAAATTTAAATGAATAAATTGTTTTTATGTCTCCTCATTTTAACCTTTTGATGTCATACCTAATAGAATGATCTGTTTTTTTCTTCGATATAGTAAAATGGTATTTTATTTAAATGGTTGTTAATAGGTGCTAAATGAGTTTTAATTAAGATTCAAATATAATTTCTCAATTGAAACAATGGGTAAAGGGATGATGGCTTCAAATGTTTAATTAAAGTGTTTTTAAAGATTCAGCTGTATCTATGATGACTGTTTTATCTATTTGTTATGGGGGTAGTGTGATTTATTTATTTACATAGGTGGGTTTCTTTGAAAATATAAAGAATTGTCCAAAACTCTTTTCAATTTGAACGAAAGACTATGCCTCCAGTGTTATAGCTGATTCAAACCCACTATATCAGAGCAGTTGGCGAAACTTCAATACTGCAAGTAAAACAATATCATTGGGGCCTCCATTTCAACGGGGTGTTGTCCTTCAGCAAAATTCTCTGAAGTGGAGGGGTAGCGGATATAATATCTTTGTGCTATCTGATCTGCAATTTGACAAGAGACAAGTCATTCTTAGCATAGACAGCTACCTCCATTTTAAATAATGCTTAGTGGAAAGACAAGACTGACAAAGACAAATAATAATTTTAAAAAAACTAAACTATTTCAGGTATTTATTTATTTATGTTCATTGCAAATACCGTTTATAAGCCCTAGTCAAGTTGAAGAAGTTATTGCTCAAATTTGCTTTACGAAGATGCGTCTAACGTATTGTGGAGGTAGTGAGTCTTTCTCTATCTTGTGCTATCTGTATTTTGACTTGACAGGGACATATAAGCTGAGCTTTGTAATGGACACACAAAACCTATGTATTTGCTCGTAACAATAAATAAATAAACATAACTAAATAGATGCATCCATGTTTGCGGTTTCCATTTAGGACAAACTTTACGATTCCATTTTAGGATGTTGGGATAGCCCTGATGCGTAACAGTTAAGTTACTGAATTAGTTTAGCCTTGTCCAGGCATTTGTACGTTTACAAATGCACATTTTTTATAATTTTAAATGTCAGTAAATTATTAACTTATAGCTCATATTAAAAAACAATTAAATGACAAGAAACTAAGTTATCAAGTGTTCATTAAATAAAATAGAAGTTATCAAATTTTTTCCGTCATCTCAAACTATATTAGTACTATTAAAATGATAAAATTTTAAAATTTCCAAATTTTAACACATTTTCTACTAAACAGCATGGTAATAAAGCCCACACTTTATTGTTAATTTTACAAAAATTTTATACCAAAGCACTTCGGTAAATATTATCGTTATTTTTGGTGCTCTCATAGAGCTAGAAAAACGGTAGATTTTACCATATTCTGGTAGTTTTGTCTATATATATATTTTTTTTAGATTACCTATTTTTTTCAAGGACCCTATGAGCAACTATCCTTCATATGTTAATATATATTAATGAAAAGTCACAATCTCTCCTCGATTTTATCTAACCATCTCTCTGAAAGTTGTGATGAGATGGCCATCAAACTTATAGCGTCACTTCACAATAATATCCCTCTTCATTTACTTACGTATAAAGATAGGACTATATCATTGCTTTAAGGATCCCGCTAGTTGAAATAATGTAATCTACGCATTGAAAAACAACAGAATACTTAAATTAGGAAAAAGAGTTTACCCTTAAATATAATGAACATCAGAAATTTTCTTATTTTTTGTTGTCATGAAAAGCAATGGTTTGTTTAAATTGATAAGCATGTAAAATTGCTTCCTGCAAAGCTGCATCTGCTGTAATGTATTAAAAAATTATCAGAAATATTTAAACTGGTCATCTTTCTTTTACGGTCATCTAACAGAAACTTACTCTATCAGTGAAGTTTAATATAATTAAAATAATTAACTTTAATAGTTTGAATTCTCATGAAATTATACTTTGAGAGCTAAATATTTATTTATCGTTGCATGAGAGAACAATTTTTTTCGTTTCTTTTATAAAAGAAAGTAAAAATTCTCATTAAAATAATTTTTCATAAGAGTTTAACAATTTCTTTACATTAATTATGAAATTTCTTATAATTTAAGAAATTTCGTTATTTAGAAATTTAAGATTAATCGTCGGCCTTCTGAGCCCAAGTCTGCGGGTTCGATCCCCGGCCCAGACACCGGATTTTCGGGATGCAGAAAATCCTCAGCGGCCATGTCATATGATTATGCGGCACGTAAAAGATCCTGGAATGCCTTATTTGCTCTTGACATTTCTGGCAAAATTAAACTCCTAGTGCACTTTAGCATCCAAAATAGAGTCTCGGTGCTGCCATCTAGTGTGGCAGACGTCCAAATTCACATGGTCAACGGTATCTCACTCATTGTGGTAGTCCTGAAAGAGTGGATACCACTTCTGGGGAATGCACATCGGGAAGACTGATTGTGCAGCTCATTGGAAATAAAAAAAATAATTTAAGAAAACCGATTGCCTTGAATTTAGATATTTTGACTAAGAAGAGATTTTTAAGTAAATTTTCTTTTTCTTTCTGTTCGTTTAGGTATATGATTTTAATATCATCGTGGAAACTTAACTTCCATTATTCTCTCAAAGAGATTTTAATGAAAGTTTCTATTATCACATTTAAGTTCTTTATACGATTTTAAAATAAATAATTATGAAAAATTGCTTGGTAGGGAGTAAATTTTTCTTCTTATTTGACTCATATAACTGCAAGATTTGATATAAATTGATACGAAGTTTCTTAAATTTCTTTATTTTTCGAAAGTTCTATTATTACCCAAGATAAAATTATTTATTGTGGTTTTTGTTCGGGTTCAAAATGATAGTAGTAATAAAGCTAATTGATATTTTCTCCTTTTAACATGGCTAAGAAAAACGTCTAGAATCTACTTATTAATTTTCCTGTTTAAAATCTAGACTATTCCCTAAACCACTGATGGAAGTTTTGAAGAAGAAAAAAAAAGGTTTCAGTTTAATAGAACTCCAGACAGATGATTTATAATGTAGTACATTGTTTATGGAATAATGCGGGATAATGGTGAAGTGTGAACATTTATGGACAGACTAGAATTAAATTATGCGTAATACTTTTGAAAAAAAAAGGAAAAGAATGTATTTTAAAGAGAAGAAAAAAAATTTAATTAAGAGACATTAAGAATTTACGTGGTAAAAATTAAAAAAAAAAAAAAGTGTTATTATCAAAGTTTAACATTGAACCAAACCATACACTGAAAAATAAAACATGGTTAAAACTTTTATTTCTCAGTATGGAACTATGAGTTATGTATTTTATGGGAACACCAAAAATTATTTTTTACCAAAGCGATCTAGTACTGATTTTTGTAAAATTAATAATAAAATTTGGTTTTATAATATATGATAAAACTTGGTAAATGTGGGAAATTTTATCGTGATACTTTAGAGCATGGCATAAAACAATTTATTCGGTTCAATTTTTATCAGTTTAGTATTTATTACTAAATATGTGTTAATAAAGACTATAATTTTGAAAACCAGAATTGCCGCTGATGACCAAAAGTTCCGGTTCCATAAGAACGAAAAAATTACCAAAGAATGATTTAAATTCCTCATATTTGGCTTTATTAACCAGGCTTAAGATTTATTTAACATTACCATATGTTGCGGTAATTTTACCAGAAATTTTGTCTCCGTGTAATGTGGGAGTGATGTTTTAACTTTAATAAAAATGTTATATTGAACCATGATTTCGATGAATTTTAGCAATCAATTTTAAATACATATTAAGATAACACAGTTCAACTTAGATTCATATTAAAATTGAAGCAAATTCGAACAATATATTATAAATCAACGCACACCAAATTTCGAACAGTGTACGATTAGTATATGCAGTGTTAGTAGTAATTAGTAGTAAGTTGCTGTAACTCCAACAATAATTTAAATTTTGCAAAATAATTTTAACGCAACATTTTACACAATAAAATTTCAAAAAAAAATTTTTTTTGCGCAATCTATTAAGAAATGATATGATCAAATAATTTTTAATTTTTTTTTAAAGTTCAAAAGTATTTATTAAATATATAATTTTGATTTATATAAATAAATGATATGTTAAAAATACCTTTGATATTTTTGACGACCTCAAGTGGAGTGTTTTTGACACAGAAAAATACAGCTTAAACTAACCTTTTGCATGTACACCTGAAGCGGCGAGACAGTTATAATTCTCACTCTATATTCGTCTTCAAAAGTGGACTTCTGTCAAAGAAGTATTTTCAACCGATTCATCTTAGAAAGGCTAGTTGTAAGATGTCTTTAATGTTTTAGGAAAAAACTTAAAAGAATAATGGTTTTGAAATTTATACTTGAAGCTTTTATCTTCCTGATAGAATCACATGAGGGAACGTAATTATGAAAAATAAGTTTTATAAAATACATAGAAACATTTAAAAAAAATTTTACAATGTTATCTTCAGTTGTTGATCAAGATGTTATTACGAAAAGGAACTACTTTTAAAAGAAATCAATGTGTAGCTAATATTTCTCAAATTTTCAAACTACAAATTATAGCTTATTGTCAATTACACTACGGAAATGAAAAGAAGTCTCGTGATTCAATTTTTACCGTAAAAATTTACGATATGAAAAGAAGTAGAATGAGTATTCAATCATTGTAGGAATTCAAACCAGGAAAGTTAGTTCAAGACGAGAGAGCTTTATTTTCTGAACCAATCCATTACATCGTAGCGACGATTTGAATTTTTCTCATCAAAAAAAAAAAAAAAAAAAAATCAGTTTTATTTGAATTTATTTCATTAAATTTATATTTAAGAATCTTGTGTAACTTATTTTTATCATTGGATATGCTAATAATATAGATATTTTAAAAGCAACGTCATCTTCAAATTTAAAGTATTATTGCAGTCTCTGCTCATTGTTACAAAAAACGAAATAAGATTATTTTATACCAAAACTTGTAAAACAATTTTTACAAAATGAAAATGCAATAAAAAATTTTTTTTGCTTCCTCAGAAAAAGCTACACAGTGAACAGGAATTATATACTGATCTATTTTATGCAGTAATAAAATATATTTAAATATTTATTGTTTTCCTATGAAAATTTAAATTTCACATGACGTTTATTTGATTGCCTTTATGCATTTCTTTCTATGAAAAAAAAGTACTTTAAAAAAAATAACGAAATTATAATTAGCTCTTTAGTTACATAATTCTAATATTTGAAGAAAAAAAGGGTAACAGTTTGATCGTTACATTTAGGGAAGTTATGATTTTTTTTTTTTTTTTTTTCGCATGAAAACTAATTGGTTTAGTATTGTTTTTTTTTCTTTGAAAAAAAACAAACAATAAGTTTTGGTAAAAGCATCTGACGGTCAAGCTTTTAATTTTTTTTAACGAAATATAAAACTCTAAAAACCGTTTCTTTGGTAACTTATATCTAATAGTCTGTAATTACAAAACATAGAAACAAAAGGACTTTTTATTTGATGCAATTTTATCAGTCTGAACTTAAATTATTGAGTTAATAATGATTTTTTCGAACTTATTAGGAAAAAATAGAATTTTGACGGTGATTCTCTATTTTTCTTCAATTTTATTTCATTTTTCGTTTTATTATTATTTTTTTTAAACAAGTAAACCTTACTAGAAATTGAGTCTTTTAAAAATGCTCGCAATGTACCAAAGGAAATTTTTTTTTATTTCTTTCGATGCTAGAACATTGAGTTATTGTGTTTTCAACAGTGATGTGATTAAGTGTTTTATGTTTTTGATCAATTTTTTGAACAATTTAGAGTTATGTGACTCGTAGGGTGTAGTATAATTCAGTTCAAAACTTTTTAATACAGTTTAAGTACCATGATATGAAAATACTTACATTATATCCCAAATTAATACATATTATTGTTACAAATTATATTGTAATTACATAATGCAATTACATAGTATTACATATATATGCCAAATAGGTCAAAAAAAGAAACTGATTACGTTACCATTAGTGATACAAATTAACCAAACTTAACATACCTCCTCAATTTAACAACAAAAAATAAAATCTAGAGTGTTTACTACAAGTTTGAGAAAAATTTTATACGTAGGACAAGATTTATAGGGAAAATGATAACAGTAAAAATATTTGGAAAAGCCAAAAATATTTGAGACTAGATTAACTAAGACTTGTCTTTATTAAAGGAAAAAAATCTTTTTTTAGATCATTTTAAAACAAGTAAAATGGATTTGATAAGTACAGAATTGAAGCTGCAATGTCATCAGTTATAATGTTTATGAGAGAAGTAGAATTAAAAAACGAAAATAAAAAGTAAAGGAAGGAAAGGGAAAAAAAGATGATTATTGGTCCCAAAAAATGAATGCTTAGAAAAAAAAAGCTATTAATTTAGCTATAACAAGTAATTCTTTCATTATATTAAAACGGTCGTTGAACAGCAGACCCAATTTTTGGGTTTACGACGACTAATGTTCAACTCCGTAGCCTTGTAATTTTGAACGCAATCCAGAAGACAAGGGAACGCCTGGATCAAGTATTGGGAGAAATTTACCTTCATGGATGTCATATTCAGGGAACTAACCCACATTTGCGTTACACGAAAACCTCCCACGGTTAGCCTCAAGGTAAGGGGACTCTAACCCATCAGCCGTGTACCACTGACGATATTTTACGTCAGCACTGTGGTCGGTGCAAGCCGGATGCGGAATTCGTATCCACTACCCCTTGCTGGGATTCGAACCCGGTTTACCTCATTGGAAGGCGAACGATCTATTCCCTGAGTCACCACGGCTCAATAATGCTGTCATGTATTTATAAAGGACTCGTTCCTGATGTCTGAAGAATAAAAGACAAAATATTTAATTACTATAATATTTATTCTATTCGACCACCGCCTTTTTTATTAAATTTCTCTGTCTTAACTTTTAATTGAGCTCTGGATAGAAGCCATGTCTGACTGTTGCTCATGAGAATTTTTTTTAAATTCTTTCTCCGAATGCTCTGAATATATTACATTTCGTGTGATGCTTTTCAATAACTATTATCTTTATTGCGGTGGTTCCTTTAATTTACACCGAAGAGCCATTACAGTATGACCACCCTCCGGTGGCGAGGGTAGTATGGTGTGGGCAATGTTTTCATGGGGCACATTAGGACCCATAATCTTCACAGAACAATCCCTGACGTCTGTAAGCTACTTGAACATAGTTGCAGACTAGGTTCACCCATTCATGGCAACAGTTTTTCCTACGGGGATGGTGTTTACCAACAGGATAATGCACCATGTCATAAGGGTCGAATCGTCATTGATTGGTTCGAGGAACATTCAGTGACTTTCAAGTCATGTTTTGGCCCCCAAATTCACCTGACCTTAATCCCATAGAGCATTTGTGGTTCTACTTGGAAAACCAAATTCGTTCTGCCACGCTACCTCCTCGCAATGTGAGGGAATTGCAGGATCAGTTGGTGAGCGCTTGGTGCCAGATACCTCAGACTACCTATCAGCACCTTGTGGAATTAATGCCACGGCGGGTGCTAGCAGTTTTGAGGGCTAAAGGTGGTCCTACATGTTATTGGCAGGGTGGTCATAATGCAATGGCTCTTCGGTGTACATTTGTATTCAAAATCTACCGAAGTTGGAGCACGTGGAGGGGAATGGATCTGAAATAGTAATTTTACGCTCTGTAAAGGATCCATATTAGTCATTAAACGACTGACCTACTCCCTCAAAAGCAAATGATCTCATATGTGATATCAGAATTAATCCTTTTGTTTATTATTTGTGTTACTTTAGAGATGGCGCTATAATCGCTTTTTTGGTAATTACATCCTTTTTAAAGGAGTTTGACTGACAATGAGTGGGGTTATTTGTTTATGGCATTATTTTCTATTTCTTGAATAATAAAAAAAAAAATTTGAGTTTTTTTGATGACTTCACAGCAATCGAAGCACAGTGACTACACCATAAATGCAGCAAATAAACTAATAGTCAAAAAACGTCACCTGAAATCTCATTTTAAACGTTGACTAAAGACTCCAACGTTCTACAACAAAACTTTTCTTCTACAGACAAGACGTTAATTATTAGATCATTTTTCGTCAAAATACTCAGGATAATATATATTAGTTTCACACTTTTCTTAAGACGTGCTAAAATGTTTTTGATGAAATGGGTACTTTAATGGTTATTTCTCAAACTTTATCAATCAGAAAGTTATTTACGCAAGATGATCCCTAAAATCATCAAAATTTGTAATTTTATTGTTTTGTACAGGGTGGCTACAAAATACTGTTACAAATATCGAATCATTTTGTTGTACAGATATTAAATCGAAGATGATAAATACAAAAATATGATGAACACAAATATATGATGAACACCATAAATGAAAGTTTACCTTAAACAAAAATTTATTCGAATCGACCATCATCTGCATCGATTACAAAAGATGATCTCTTACGACATTGTCCAATGGCGGCACGAATCATTTTAAGCGGTAATTTGTCCCATTCACGCAATAAAGAAACTTTGAAGGAGTCTAAACTTCTGTGCTACTTAGCATTAACTTTAGACTCTAGAATACCCCAAACACAATAGTCTAAAGGATTTAGATCTGGTGAAGAAGAGGGGCAATTTTCTTGCTTAAAAAACTTTAAACAATTGACATTTAGCCAGGCTTGTGCTGTTTTGGCTTGGTGTGACAGTGCAGAATTTTTCTGAAATATCCAATCCCTTTTGGCGATACGATCTGTCAGCTTGTGGTAATCAATGTGTAGGAAATAATTCCTATTCAGCATTGATTTCTACCCCTTTATCGATGAATTGATGTTCCTTTATCTGACACTGCAGCCCAAACCATTCCATAATTCTTGTTCTGAAAGTGTTGAACACTTTCAGGTATAGCATCGAAGGTTGCTGAACATTATTTTTAACATTATAACCTTGTTCTGTGCAAAATATTTTCTCAAAGACTATTCTGTCAACACTTTTGTTGCTGTACTGGTTCAGCAATTTCTTGCATCTTTTTAAGCTTTTTAATTTTTGAGAAGTTGTTAAACCTTGAACTTTTCTTTTGCGATAAATTCAAAAACTCAGGTTTTTATTTAATATAACTTGCATTGTCATATTCTTTTCTGCATTAGCTGAGTGCTGTGATTTTTTTAGAATTTTTTCACAAAATTAATTCCAATTTTGCTTAGTGTTACAGTATTTTGCAGCCACCTCATATATAATAATACATTTTTCATACTACATACAGACTCATACAGATTTTACAATTATTAAATGCTCAGTAAATATCGGGAAAATTGTAACAATTATGGAAACAAATCAACTTTATTGAACCAGGGAGATTGGCTATTTTTATTTCCAATGCAGTATCACTTAAAGCTATTATTAGAGTGATTCTTAAATATAAAATGCAGAGTCCAGAAAATATATTGAAGTTGAGTTGCAGTTTTTGAGGTAATTCTCTTTCATCGTCTGGACTCTTTTTATTAATCCATTATTTACACGAAAGACGCGGAATTATGTTCTACCTATAATTAAACCCTTATCTAACTATAGATTTCCTAATTACTTCCGTCATCTTTTTAATAAATCAGATAAAACGGCGTTTTAAAATGGTTTTCAAAATATTATCCTAGATATGGTTTCCATAGTTGAGCCATCAGACTATTTATAGCAACTCAATCTGTCTCATTGAAGGCAGTTTGCCCACAATTCGTTCATGCTTTTGGTTTTAACAAAGTAAGCAACCTTTTTTAACATAATGTTGATTTAACTACATTTTAAATATTAGTAGTAAACATTTAAGTACAATTAACATCCCACTGATGTCTACATGTCATTTACATTGAAAAAATTAGAAGAAAAATATAAAAATAATTTCTTGTAGTATTGGAATATTATTTGAACGTAAATCAACTGACAGTCAATAAGGCTACTTTTAGACTTTATGATATACAGTACAATAATCCTCACTGTAAATACCTTGAATAAATTTTGATCTAATGATCCGATTTTCTCGTACCAGGACTCAGTGACTCGAAGGTTTAAAAGTAAATATAGGCTATACTTTAAGTTACCAAATAAGGCACAAAACACACTTTCTCAGAAAAAAAATTTTTTTTTGATGCATCTGGATTATGAACCCTTAAAATAAGGGGGAGGGGGAGTCGGGATCTGAAAAATATCATCTCAATAGTTATGGCAGTCGAAAGCTTGGAATCTCTTAAGGTTAATCTCACTCCGAAAGCAATTCTTTTTTACGCATGCTTACTCAAAAATAATTCCATTCACTAAATAATTATTTACTATTTTAAAGCATTTAAATTATCATTTAATCATTTATTTATTTATCACTTAAATAAGAGTCAAAAAATTTTTAATAGTGAAAGTTGCAAATTTTTACATCATTTTAAAGTATATATTTTTTTAAATAATAAACGGGCAAATTTGTAGGAAATCGATTGAATCGGTCTCGATAAATCAAAATTTAAATACAAGACTTTTTGAAATGTGATAACTCAGAAATTATCTGGCTGATTTCGTCCAAGTTTTGCACTTTGTCATTTGATACTACATACTTCAAAATGATGTAAAACAATTTGTATCTCTTGCATTTTTAATTTTTTCAACTATTATCAAAATCAATAATAAAAAAATTATTTAATAAGCATGCTTTATAATCGTATTTTCTAGATTGCAGCTACCCAACACAACATCTGATTTCTCATTGTTGTATAATTGCAGCTAAAGGACAATGTATGATGAGAGATACAAAATGATGTAAAACATTTTGTATCTCTTGAATTTTTAATTTTTTCAACTATTATCAAAATCAATAATAAAAAAAAAATATTAAAAAAATTATTTAATAAGCATGTTTTATAATCGTATTTTCTAGATTGCAGCTACCCAACACAACATCTGATTTCTCATTGTTGTATAATTGCAGCTAAAGGACAATCTTTTCAAAAGTTTGAAACGCTTCAAAAGTTTAACAAAATATAATGACTATTTGCTTTTTTTTAAGCAAAAAAAAAGTATTCTATTGATGCGTAAAAAGCGCTGTGTACTATTGTTTGAAAAGTTATCCGTATAACAAAAATGTATTATTAGATTTTATTTTATTTTAATTTTGCAGCTTTAAGAGTTGTTTATGTCTGCAATAAAATATTAAATACTGAATTACAATTTTTCAGAAGTAAGGCAATTTCTATTTAGCCATTGAAAATAAATTCTTTTTAAACTTTAAAATATTATTATTTTTTAAATATTCGAATTTTTATAATTTCTCTTGAATCTTGTATAGCTTATGAAAAAAAGGAAAAAATAATTTTCAATTTTTATAGCAATATTTTGACTCATGTGTATATCAAACTTCTTTCATTTATTGGTTTTCTTTAACAGAAAAATAATTTCATTTCCTACGATAAGAAGACAAAAAGAAATTAACTTTGAAATGATTATTAAATGACAAAAAATAAGAAACATCAGTAAAAAAAAACTTAAAGCAGAGACTTCAATAATTTATTTTAGAGATAAAGGTAAAAATAATTAGACTGAAATCCTTTTTTGTAACATTTAACAAATGTTTAAATGCAAATGAAAACAATAAGTTGTATAAATACATATTTTTTAACAATTTTCAGTGAATGTGCTTAGAATAATAGAATGAACTTTGTTCGCCAAACATAAATGGAAACTCTCATCAAAAATAATTAAAATGTAATAGAATATTATAAAGAAAAGTGAAGAAAAGTTTAAAAAAATGCTTAAAAATTACTTTTTGATTATACGGTAATTTTTTTCAATGTTAAAAAAACATTAAATTAATAAAAAGGGCATAAAATGCGCACATTTGTCCTTAATATTTATCATGAAATTAAAATTCGATTTCTCAAGAAGATTCGACCGATTTCGTTCAAATTTTGTATTTTGTCATATAAAATATATTTTTTAAAATTTTGCAAGAATTTTTATACCTTATTATTTAAATTTTTTCGACTATTATTTAACAAAATAATGAAAAAATCTAAATAATTAGTAAAATTTTTTTTTTTTTTTTGCAATGAATTATCTTCAGATAAACTAATTTTATAATTGTCGGCAATAAGTTTTCGATTGATTTAAAAAAATCTCGAGACATGGTGAAGTACGCAAAAAGTAAATTTAACATTAAAGGGCTCCAACTTTGGACCTCTCTGCTGACTAAACTATTAGGACCATATTTCTCAAACTACCGTTACCGCCAATAGTTTGAAGCTCAGAAATCCAAATCCGTTGAAATAAGGTATGTTTATTCAGTGAAAATATATTTTTGTGACTTTTAAAATAAAGCTTGCACAAATTAATTTACATAATTAAGATCATTCCCTCGAACTATTAAGATTGAGTCCTAACACGTGAACACCCGAACAAGTCCTAACACGTGAACACACGTGAACACCGTGAACCAGTTCAAAGGTTATTCAGAATGATTCGAGATAGGTTTCTTTTTTCTTTTTTTTTTTTTCGTGCACTGTACATTCTGAGAAATATCTGAAAATAAGACTATCTTTCGCATCAAAAAAAAAAAAAATATTGACAGTAACGTATATGAATTTAAAAATACTGTGCAAACTTCAAACTTTACAGTCCTTCAGAAGGACTTTGTTATTGCTTTGAACCAACTATATAAATTGTAAAATACAATAGTCCCATAAAGTTATACACTTTATAACAAAAAAATCGACGCACCAAGAAGCAATTTTCCGATTGCTTTGCCGAGCCAGATTACAGTGGTGCATGGCTCGATCAGGTTGGAATGATGCCGACTGGGGACGTATAGTCTTTAGCGACGAATCCCGCTTCCAACTGTGTCCTGACGATCATCGAAGACGTGTTTGGAGACGCACAGGGCAGAGGGGGGATCCTGCCGTCACTATTGCACGCCACACCGGCCCTCAACAAGGCATTATGGTCTGGGGTGCCATTTCTTTTGACAGCCGGACCCCTTTGGTCGTCATTAGAGGTACACTTACTGCACAGCGGTAAGTCGACGACATCCTAAGACCTGTTTTGCTACCGTTCCTTTTGCAGCGCCCTGGGCTGCTTTTTCAGCAGGACAATGCCAGACCACATACGGCACGTGTGGCTATGAACTGTCTGCAAGCTTGTCAAACTCTTCCTTGGCCTGCCAGATCACCACATCTCTCTCCCATCGAGCATGTCTGGGATATGATGGGAAGGCGATTGCATCCGGCACGGAATGTTGATGACCTCGTTCGACAATTGGATCGAATTTGGCAGGAAATACCGCAAGAGACCACCCGGGAGCTTTATCGGTCTATTCCACGCCGTGTGGCAGCTTGTATCCAGGCTAGATGCGGGTCAACACCTTATTGAACTTGTTACTGTAACTCTGCAATAAATTATTCAATTGTTCTGAAATTTTAATCTTTACTATTCTGTACATTGTCTTCCTATCCACCAATTTTCGTTTTAATCGGACAACTCCTTCTTGGTGCGTCGATTTTTTTGTTATAGAGTGTATTTGCAATTACTTTAATTAAAGAACTAACATCACTTTGTTCTATAAATAAATTCCATTTCTTTTGTTAAAAAAGTGTCCGAATTAATTTATGCCCAAGGTTAAGATTAATTATTTTTATAGATAAAAAAAAGCATGTTCGTTATTAAAAAAATTAAATAAAACTTATATAAGTTATTTTTTGTAAAAAAAAAAAAAGTCTTATTAGTTCATTTTTATCAAGGTTCCGTGATAAACATATGTAACATAATAAAAAACGGATGTAAGCATAATAAAAAAAATTCTTCAAATATGAACTGAATACGTATCAAACTGAAATAATTAGTTTTAGAGCAATTAAATAATCTTGAATTAAACTAATTTAATTTAAGAACTACTGAGGTTACATAAAATTTGCATTATTTAATGCATCGGTTTTATGAAAAAATTGCATGTGCTTAACATTTAAAGTCAAAAATGAAAGACAATTGTTTTTATTGAAAAAGTGTGTTAGTTATTTTTAATAAAATAGAGCACATATTAATTACTTTTAGTAGAAGAATGAACAACGATATTTTTATCAAAGTTTTTATCAAAACTTTCTGATGACAGTATTTACAATATGACAATTTATAAACAACATGTATACAATGTGAGAAATAATTTTCTGAAAAAAAACTATTATCTTAACTATTTTTTTAAAATAATCAGTATAATACATTAAAGCCAACGGAATTCGAATTGTTTAATATCTTCGTCTTAAAGTTTTTAAAGAACTCATTTTAAATCTAAAATATCTTTTAAAACAATTTTGCACTGACAAATATCAAATGATTCTTTAAACTTATTCTAACATTTGATGTCTTAAATGTTTCAGAATGGATATATTTTATCCTTTTTAGCAATTTAACAAATTATTATCACGTGATAAATGCCATGTTTTTAGTCACTTATAATTCAACAAATCAAACTACACGAGAGCTTCTTTTAAAATATTTAGATGTTTCTGGTAAAACATTTTTCTGTACTTCACTTTCTTTCTTCGAATGTCAGAAATATTGACTGTTTTCCTTAAAAAATTAATCATCGCTTTTATTTAAATAAAATAAAAAAATACTTCCTACGCTTCCAGGAATCAATTAACTAATAGACAGATTTCAAATCTGTCTATTCATCTGTTGATTTTCTTTTCTATTTTTCAAAATGATGTATAGCGCTCTTCTTGATAAATTAGAATAGATATTTTTACTGTAATTATTTGAAATAGTCAGCTTATGAAGATGAGTGTGATAAGTGTGAGTATCATTTATTGTTTATTGACATGGAAATTAGTGACTTTTTAGAAATCATTACATAATGAGTGAACTTAACGATTTGCTTCTTATTTTTAGAGAAACGGGTTAGTTTTTTTAAGCATATTTCAACAGTTAACTTTGTTTATTTTTTCAAAAAAAAGTTCTTATTTATAATGTAATGAATAAAATATAATCACTAGAAATAATTTTCCTTCATGGAATTTATCTTTATATTTATTTATTTATTTATTTATTTATTATAAGACTTTCTCTTTATTTTGACGAAAGAAAAAGCTTTATAGTTCTAATATTGATATAACCATAAAAGAATTTCATTAGCTTTTAGAAAAAATGTCTGAAATTATATTCAGATAAATTAGTGATCATGAGCAGTTTGTTTATAATCTTAAATCGTTAAAGATATCTCATAAAAATATCTAAGATATGCAACACGTCTTTTATTAATTAGAAAAAATATGAATAAGAAAGAAACCATAGAGTAAATTCAATTAAATTTTTTAAAAAATCAAAGTAGTTACAGGTTAGGGAGGTTTTGGAGTATGGAAAATTTTCATTGCTATCCTATTCCACGTAACACAGAAGTAGGTTACTATCATACAAAAAAAACTCTCGCAAACAGTTTTGTCCAATCTGACTGACATGTGGTAGCTTTAAAAACACAATACTGATTGCAGCCATTTATGGTTATAAAATAAGATAAGAAAAGAGTGCACTAACGACGTACAACTAATTATCTAATTGCCGTCTGAGCATTTAACGTGAATATAAAATTGGTATAAGAATGTTGCACAAAGGAAAGCAAAGTAATACAATTTTTAGTGGTTCTTTACTCAAACTAAGTTCTTCCGAGTCCTATCTCTTCCATTATTACTAATCATGTCATCGACTGCAATGAATTTATTGGGGATCACGATGTTTTCCTGCCCAAGAATTTGTAGATCTGGATTTAATGCACACTGTGTTCAAATAGCCTTTTGTCTTAGACAATATTTCTCTAAAACATCGCTATTTGGCGATATACATTACTCTCACTTTCTAACACTCAACTTTACTGCTGTCTAAATGCTACATCCTTCTTAGACTGATTCACTTTAAATGCTTTTATGGGAAATGAAGAATCAATTAAACATAGTCAGTGCACTCCTTCTTTTAGAACCATAAAGAGTGGAATTAATATACTGCTTTAATTTCTGCTCATAATCATTCTAATTATTATTTTAAACAGTTAACTCTTTTTTTTCATTAAATTTTGACATATGCATAAATTAAAATGACTTGGGGATTGCTTCCAAATGAAGAGATCGTATACAAACATCAACCATGGTGTTGATGCAAAATATCTACGATGCTCTTACAATAATCAAGTTAACCATGAGAAATATTTTCTTTCATATGTTTAGTTTAACTCAACAAGCCTTCAACAAAGGTAAATAGGTAACAATATTTAAGTCTCCCCTAGGTTTTCTTCAAAATTTTAAGATTTAAAATTTATAAACGTAAACCTGATATAGATCGGCTGTTTTGCACCATTATGAAGTTTAAAAAAATGCCTAAAGCTATAAATATACACTACAAATTTTTATAACTTATGTATAGTATCTAATCAATGAAAAATTGTTACACTTAAATCTTATACAACTAGAAAAATCGATCATTCTGTAAACTGTATAAGGCCAGATACTCATACAAGCTACAATAAAGTGATAAGTAAATGAAACAAAACATGAAAACTTTTTTAATGAACTTAACTTATTTTGCAAATTGTTTTTCTTCTGCTAAAAATTATAAAAGTGTAGAAATTCGATAAACAAATAGAAAAACATGGATTATTTAATTACTCCAAACTTGAAAACAATATTATTAAGAAATTTTAGAAGTTTTGATAAAAAATTGAAATAAAAATCAGAATAATGTAAAAATAAAAGTGATATTTTTTTCTGTAAATTCAAAAAATAGTACTGATAAGTCACGGAAATTTAAAAAAAGGAAAGAAAAGAAAGGGGGAAAAAATTCTGAATTTAGTCTCAGTCAATATTATATGTTTCAGTCTATATATAAGTGTTAATTCTCAAACGTGCGGCAGCATACCATCGATTTAACTTTACATAATTTTATTCATATTTATTGCTACTATTTAGTTTTATAGTACTATATGTTTATTACTACTTTTTAGTATTTATTACTACTATATATCTCCATATAATTTCATAGGGCGTGAATATTTTTTAATTATAGTTTTCAATTTTAAAGTCTTATTAACACCTACAATGGATACAAACTTACTAAATAAATATTATATAATTAACTTTCCTTATAACGTAAAATTAAAACAATTTATAATAACTAAACAAGTTCAAATCAATTAAAATTAACTTATAAGATATATATTTTAATTACGTTATATTTTCAACTGTGCAGAACTCTAGAAATAGAAAAATTTTTACATTTGGTTGCTATTATTTCTGGCTAAACGCCAATGAACGCTCTTAAGGCGTTTTAGCGTTTTAAGTGGTATTAAAGTATATTTAATCCTATACTTATTTTGTTTTTGTTAACATTCTAAGCGTTTCATTTAAAAGAGAAAGTTACATTATGAAATGTATTTTTTTCTACAATATAATAACCTCTGAATCATATTTGCTTCACTTACCGTATCATTTATTATTCAGTAAATTAAGTTTCAAAATACAAAAAATATCCGCCCTGAAATAACATATTTAGTTTCGTGTTTAATACACTCTAATTTTATCTAATACACAAAATAATTACGTTGATGAAGACTAACTTACTTTGCAGGCTAAAGAAATAGTTCATCAAAATTTTCCTAACTGGGTAGTGCTATATCGTAATGGGTAAATTGTTCATATTATCACAAAAGTGTCTTTAAAATTCTTACCGTTCGAAATTTTTTGCAATTTTCTAGTTCTTGTTCAATACAATATTTTTTCCATACGTTAGTAAAAAATTAGCAATAGTTGGATTAAGCACTTAAATATCGCCTTTTGCTAATCAAAATCCCATAATTGCTTTATTGTGGTTGTTTTAAAAGACTTAACAGAGGGGGCATAAAGAACTGAAAGGATGGTTCAGGGTGAATAAAAGGAAAAAATGAGAATCTAGACTGATAACAACGTATAAAGAAGAAAAATTTTTAAAAATCGAGAAAAATTTAAAATCGTATAAAAAATTAACAGAAAACTCCAAAAAAAGTGCTAGCTATTTTCTAAGGGGAGGAATTAAAGGGGACTTGAAAAAGATTAATTTTACATCACTTAGTATTTTTTGACAAAACCTCATTTGTTCGAAAACTCTCTCTTATTTATCTGTAGCCATTGATTTCAGGACTCTCATACATTTTATTATAATCATTTATTTATAATGTCACTATAATCATATACACAGAAGAGCCATTACATTATGACCACCCTGCTAGTAACATGTAGGACCACCTTTAGTCCTCAAACCTGCTAGCACCCATCTTCATTTATAATACGACAATACTCATGTCGAGGGTATACGTCTGTTAACTTTCAGCGGAGGGGGGAGAGAACTTAATATACATAGCGTGAGTATACAGCATAGTGACTCGAGTTTTTTTTTATTTTGCAAAATGTAACAGTAGTTTGAACAACTTAGTCAGAAATTTTTGCCAATCATTGCTAAGCATTAGTTCCAGCTTTAGTCAAACATCATGTTTTCAGTTCAATCAATCAAAGGTACAAAACAACAATGATAATACAACATGAAAGGTCTTAGCGCTAGCTCACATGGCGTTAAAATTTCAGCATGCTGCAATTAACACGATTTCAGCAATTGATGTGAATAATACACACTAAACTTTCCACTTTGCGCGCGCAAAATTGTTTCTTATCTATTCATTTAATTGTAATCTTTTTATTACGTCATTTTTGTCCTGCCATGATTTATTCAAATTATTCTACCATCCAATATTTTAGAGCAGGTTTAGGTGGGTTTGGATACTTGACATTTTTGATTTTCTTGTAATTTTCTGTATATGTGCGTTATGTAAAAATGTAAAACTATTATGCGCGTGTGTTTTTATTTTTTTCAAATTTTTTTTTATTTTGCGAAAACAAATTTTTCTCTTGAAGTTTTGGGTTTCAAAATTGAGGATCCTCTAGAATTTTGAGAAAAATACATCGATTTACAAGTGGCAATACCTTTTATGAAACGACAGAATCACGGTACTGAACGTTATTTTATGTTCACGTTAATTATTAAATCATAAATACTTTCAGCGGAGTATGTCAAGCGTCATTCAAAACTCTTCGGAAAAAAAAATATTTTCTTAATATTTGACAGTCAAAATCTAATAGTATCAACAGTGAACCCTAAAGGTATATATTTCTGAAATTATATACCAATAAGAACCTCCAAAAAATTAAACATGTATACTTGGTGTATATTTGGCGTAACCTTAAAATAACAAAAAAAACGGAAATTTTGCACAAATATCAAGATCATTAGCTGCTTTTGCCAAAACTAGACAAGCATGAAATTTGCTGGAACAAAAGCCTTATGTATAGTATACAAAAAAAATCAATTTACAAGCCTATGGTTACTGATTAAACTTTTTTTTAATATATTTCTGATATTATATACTTATGAGAACCTTCTAAAAAGTTAAATAAATGTGTGGTGTCTTTTGGCGTAACCTTAAAATAGCAGGAAAAACACTAAAGTTGGCTACTGTTTGAGGTTCGCACCTGAAAAACTTAATACATAAATAATTATAACTAGTTTTAGCAATTTTGACCCAATATGAAATACATGAAGTCTTCTCTCTAGATGAGTAGTACACTTAATCTAGAGCTTACTGAAGGGGAAAACCTATATTTTGAAGTCTAGACAAGTGACATATTAATTTTATGCATCTCTCAATCAAATTAAACCTCCAATACAACTAATAGATTAAAAGTTTTTATAGATAAATACAGCACTTTGCAAGGCAGACTAACGAAGCTTTAGATTCTAAGAAGTTTTTAGAAATGTAAAATGAGATAAAGCCAAGCCCAATGAGAGGAAAACCAATTTATTATTAACTGTTCCTGAAATATTTAATACTTTGTTTTGAACATGTTAACTTTCCATTGATTATTTTACGTGGAATCGAGCTAAGATTTAGGCCGATAAGATGAACAATTTAGAAGTAATTATATATTATTTTAAAGCAGCATGGATATTGACTTACACCTATTTAAATATTTGACATTTAAGCACTTGGCACTAAGACAATTAAGTACTGGATCCCATGTTCAGTTTTGGTTGTCTAGATAGAAATGCGTTAATAATGCACTTTTTATACATTAAATCTTTTTAACTCATATAATTATTAATTCTCATGATTTGGTTTCAATCTCATTTTATTTTGAGTAAATAAATACATTGTTAGTTATAACAGCGTAAATAAGTAATACTAATAAAAAACTTTATTACTTTCTTTTGAACTAATACATGACACCATTCTTGAGTCGACATCATTACACATAAACGACTCTTCTGCAGTAACAGTTCAAAATATTTCTAATAAATTATTTTCACTTATTTATTGTTTAATGGACTTGATAAATCCATAGGATTTTTTGTCAATGTACTATTTATCCGTTATAACGTCTCAGTTGTATCAACATGGGTGAGGTTGATCTTGACAACAAAAAAAAAGGCATCCGAACAATAGGCCACTTGTCCCCCTCATTAATATTGTGATTGCAGCTCACCTCTATCAGCTTTAGATATATCCATACTCGGTTTGAATCACATTTTTTCAAACAATTTACAGCATTTCCATTCGGTATTTAATTAATTACTTAGGTCTGAAACTATAAAATCTCTAACCATTAGGTCTGTGAATTTATTTTGTTTCTGTTATACTTCTTTTCCAGAAAACTTCATACTAGTCTAGCTTTGGCGAGACAGTTTAGTTCAAAGTTGTATAAAATTTCAGTTTCTCGATATTTTAAGGTCATGAGAAAAAAAATATTTCTGCAAGAATAAAAAAATAACACTTGTTTAAAACTATTAGACGCGTCTTATTTTTTATATTTAAGAAACCTTTTTCTTTTAATTTTTATAAAGAACATCTAGAAAATTTCAAGAAAATCAAAAATGCCCCAACCCTGTCTAACTTTTAAAACATTGGCTCTTAAACCAAAAATTGTAATATCCGTATTAACTTTATTTTGAAAAATAATTATGATGAAAATATTATTCAAATATTTTTCAGTTTCAAAACTGAAGAAAAAATTTTTTGAAGGAAACGTAATATAAACTGTTAGAATTTTTGAACCATAAGTTCGTTCAAATTTGCTGCAACCTTAATGTGGTTGATCCACGCTAACTCTATCATATTTCTTAAACTTAATTATCGATACTATGGTTGACTTAAAATAAACAAAAAACTTATTAAGGCTGCATCGTATGTGGATTTAAAACATTGATATTAGGTTGAAGATAATATCAATTTTTCTAAGTAAAAACTGTAAACTCAATTTCAATTTCAGCTATAAAATATCGGCTGAGTCAGTCGACTATATAGGGCCTATATTGGCTGAATAATGGATATAAAATATCGGTTTAATCGGACAATTCTATATTAGGCAGATATTCAATCAATGAAAAGTTTCCTATTACATTGTGATTTTTTCTAATATTCTTTGTCAACAGTTTGGGAAACTGTCAACAGTTTATAGTTTCGGCTAACAATTTCAGAAACTTTTTTTTTTGATGTTCGGTGTGCCCTTTATATTAAAATTGTTTATGAAATATTTTCCAATTCTTTACAATAATAAATGGTAAAACCTTCTTTAGAAGCTTAAGAATACGTCTTCTAATTAATGCTGTATTAAAGAAAAGAAAGTACTGCAAATGCTATGAGATATAAATATATAATAAATGCTATTATTTCACGAAAAATTGATTATAACTGCTGCAATTGATTTTAAAAAGAAAATAAAATGCATAAATATTATCAAAAAAAAAAAAAAAAACTCTTTTTGAAAACGCCATCTAATAAATGCTATTAAGAAAATAAAAACAAGCATTTTCTTACTCTATCATAGAAGTAAGTAATCGATTTTAATTATTAAATACGTTCATTTCTCAGCAAGCATCAAGTCAGGCAGAAAATGTTAATTAAATATAACTCAATCGATTCTCTAGAAACTATTGCATCTGCTTGACTAGAATGATTGACTTTCTTCACTTTCACGATGTCATTTTGATTATCAAATTTTCCCTAGACTGTCGAAATTTTTAAGGTGTCGTTTTAATGAAATGTCATTTTCTAACACTTCAAACTGTCATATTCTAAGCAAACTGCTGTAATTACGCTCTGTTTTCATCGCACTATTTTAACTTTTAATTTGAAAGTGCTCTCTGTTATAGCTTCGGAAATTTATGATCTTTATTTTAAGTCAACAGCATTCAAGCTAAAACAACGCTCTTGTATTTAATCAGCTCGATATCATTTTCATTAAAATTCCTTTTTTTTTAGATTTATTTTTCTTAGTAACTTTTAAAAGTTTTGAAGCTTCCGATCTCATTTAAAAAATAGAAAATAATATCAACTGATTTACGTTTATTTAAAGAGATATTTTTAAATTTATTTTCTATACTTCAAATGGCGTGATTGAAAAAGTAATTAAAAAAAATTATATATAATAATGTAACATTGTTTGATAATTTTATACTCTTACCCGTGTAATTATTTTAGGTATACAATACATTGGCTGGTTGTTCTCTAACAATTTCCTTTAAATTTATATTTTATCATTCTTGTAAAAAATGGAGTAGAAAAATATTCACATTAATTTTTAAGTGAAGAAAAATAAAAAACGTAGTAAAAAATTGACGAACTAATAAAGAGAAAAGCGAAAAACTCAGGGCTGAAACTGGTAAGAAACACTTGAAAAAAAAAAATATAGCAAAATTTTTCAACAAATAGAACCAGGCAATACGGTCGCTACAATAAATTTTAAGAGGTGAATATATTTGTAGTTTTTATTTATGATTTGGCACTTTTTAACAGTTCAATATTTATGTTTTAAAAAAAAAAAAATTAAAAAAAAAAACGTCTGAGAATTGAACTCGGGCGTCATTTTTTTCTCCCGTTCTCAATCATCGGAGAAAAATCCTATTTTTCCTTATCTTCGTACTATCCCGCCGTATACTTCAAATTTCTGATTCCAAGTTTTGTAGTAATAGAGTGATAAAGAATAGGAATTTTAAAATCATGTAGAAATCCTTTAAATAAGTGCTGAATCGTGATAGAAAACCACATGGATTTTAAAAATCGATGCAAAATCTTGCTTACGTGGTTGAAAATCGAAAGGTGAATACTCATATGCTCGATTCGAGATTTATGAGTCGTAATAGATTCGATTTAAAAATATCGAAATTTTAAAATTACGTCAAAATTAATGGGCATACGGACGAAAAAATAATTCGAAAATCAATGAGAACTCACGAGAAATCGACGTTTATTATTTGTAATTGAATATTATTTTCTACTTAATGTATAGTTTGACCTGTTTTATTTTTTTTTTGCATATTGTCATATACTTATTATTTTCATGTTTGATTTTATGAGTGGGTATACAAATCAATTTGGGGAGGTTGTATGGCTGATTGTAAATCTATAAGTGGATATGTAGTGTTTTTAGTGGGAGTACCTATCTCCTGGAAAGCTTCTTAACAGAAATGTGTTTCTCTATGAACAATGGAAGTTAAATATGTGGCTTTAACTGAAACTGTGAAAGAAATCATGCGGTTTGCGAATAATTTTTTTTCTTAATGTGCTTGTATTATAGTTAAAATTGAAAAGCCTGTGTTATATTGCGATAATGAATCAGCTATGCATTTTTGTAAAAATGAAATTGAGAACAATGTTAGTAAATATATAGATAATAAGTATCATTTTTATTAGAAAATTGTATGAGGATTATGTACTTACTTTAAAAAATGTTTCTAGTAAAGCAAAATAATGCTGATATATTTATAAAATGCTTTCTGAAAAATTTTGTTAAGTGAAATCTATTATGCTACCAATCATAACAAAATAGGGGGAGTTTGTTACAATGTTTATGTTTTGTGTTCTATAATATTTTCTATTTAAACTATTGATTGCTTGATCTGTTCTTTTTTTTTGTAAATTTTTTTAACGGCAGGCACTGAACTTTTCCGTCCTTCGCTTAGGAAGATGCCGGAAGTATTACTCATTTATCGTTACCCAGTGGGCACCTATGAACCTAAGTCACGGAGGCGAGCATCATTACCCACGCCACACTGCCACAAATACCCGTTTATAGGGTGCGCAACATTCCCACATCACACAATAGAGAGCAACACACAGAGAGAAACATCCATGCTCTGAGCGGGATTCGAATCCGCAGTCATTGGCTTCGCAGTCAGACACGCTAACCACTCGACCGTCTGGCCGGCATTTTTTTTTCTTTCTTTTTTTGTATATGACCATATACTTAATATTTCCTTGTTTGATTGTGTGAAAAGGGTGAGCCTGGGCATGTTCAGTTGACAGCAGGCTGATAACCTTTGAAGCATGTTCAATTAGTGTTTTTTATTAACTTATTCTGATGTTGGCCTTGTGCCAGTTTTCTAAGGAGAGAGATGTGTTACTAACAATTACGTTACTTACAACTATGTTACTTACAACTATACAACTAGTTTGGTTAGAGTTTTATGTTACACTTGATAGACTTACTTTATGTTTGAAATAAAGATATTTTTAGATAGAAGTTTGTTATTTCTATTGAAATAACCCACAAATTCAATTGCGTAATAACATCTGATTAAATATATCGGGATTATAAAAAACTAAGCAGAAATTTGTAACGGTAATTTGTGAAAAACTTCATGGATATATAATGAATCCAATGCAAACTCGAACTAACATGGTTGAAACTGAATACGTGGTTAATCATATGCACAATTCGAAGTTCATAAGTTATAATAGTTTCGTATTAAAAATATCGGGATTTTGAATAATTAAATAGAAATCCGTGGGTATAAGCGGCGAAAAAGTGGGTTGAATAACAATACGAATTCACGGCACAAATGAAATACGTGTCTCAAAAAGTTATTATCCATATGCGTGATTCGAAATTCACATATAATAGTATCCTATTAAAATTAACGGAATCTCAGAAGACTATGTAGAAATCTTTTACAATAATTGCTGAAAAATTACAGGGATTTACAATGAAATTGGTGCAGAATCGTGCCCATCGAAAGATGATCACTTAAATGCGCGAATGAAATTCACTTATAATAAAATCATATTAAGAATAACGGAATCCCAGAAAATTGCATGGATTTACAATGAAATCAGGGATGCCAACATCTACACTCTCTGGAAAAGTTTTAATAAAGTGGTAGCGAATTAAATAGTAGGTATAACTTGCAAAATAAGCATAGTTACGCCTACTTAAAAAACAGTAACCAAATAATTAATGATTTTAGGTTGCATTTTATATGATTCTTCTTCAACATGTTTCCACCGAGGCCAACCGGAAAATACTATTTTGCAAAGCGGAGTATCTCTGTGAAATCGGTGCAGAATCGAGCCAGTCATAAAAAGAATGATCACTTTATTATTACGTGATTCCGCGTCGCCTTAAAAAATAGAAAAAGGTTTTCGATTCACTTTTATTTTGACAAAATAATAAGAAACATATGTTTTTATTTGCAGGAATCGCCAGGGGCTTACATAGATTTACGGGAGCCTTGAAGAAAATATAAATGAGCCCTATTTTAGACTTAGCACAATTTTTTTTTTTAAATTATTAGATAAGAACACTATGAAAAGACATGCAGAAATTTATAATCATTCATTATATTTTAATTTATATTAACTTATAGATTTCAATTATTTTAATATGAATGGATAAAGAATTAATAATTGCAATGAAAAGTTGGAATTATGACATATACTAAATTGGATCATTGTATACACTTACTGAGCAACATTGAAATGAAATTTATCTTAATAATGCAAGGAAACAACTCAAAATTTAGCAGAAACTGGGGAGGTGCTCACATTTTTACTTTCCTTCAGGCCTGCTCTCACAAAGACAAATTAATTTTTGCATCTATAATTTGAGAAAAATCACCTTCGTAGAGAATTTTATAAGTGAATCTAACTCTAACTACGTAAGAATTCACGAAAATCTGCAAAGGTTAGCTCGACGTCAAAGAGACTATAATCAAATTCAACCTCTTGGTATATTTGATTCCAGAAATCCGGTTCTTTTAACAGTTTATGTATAAAAATTAAGTTTTATTCTTTTTGATTCAGTTGCAGTTGTATTTTATCGTTGAACGCATTTTTATGATTTTACAGCTTATCGAATTTTTAAATTATTAAGTGTTTTACTAAAAACTAAATTAATTTAATATGCCGAACATAATTTGCAAACTTTAATGAGATACTTAATTGTATGAACACTTAAAATTAAAATTTATGTCTGACTTTATTTTTAAAATTTTTTTATCAAATAGTCCATCATTATCTATCAGTGGTGGTAAATTTATGACTCTTTTAAGAAATCAATATCAACTTGCAATGGCAATATTCACCAAAATTGTAATTATGAGAAAATCGATGTTTACATCATTAAGTTGAGCTGTCTG
The DNA here is from genome assembly GCA_949128135.1 of Parasteatoda lunata. Classification (NCBI taxonomy): domain Eukaryota; kingdom Metazoa; phylum Arthropoda; class Arachnida; order Araneae; family Theridiidae; genus Parasteatoda; species Parasteatoda lunata. The sequence continues at coordinate 12,542,153 of OX421980.1, read as the reverse complement.
AAGAAACTACCCTTAGGTCTTTCTACTATAAAATCTTAACAATATAATGTTTCTTGCCATTTCCTAATTAAGCATAAGACTGAACTATAGATTTAAACTATAAATAACTACATTTTAATAACTTATTGTTAGATTTAAAGTAAATACTGATTATAATGAGAATCGAGCGTGAACATTTGCTTCATCATTTCTCTTAATTAAGGGATTTTTAAAATTTCAGGAATTAACGAACTTCATTTATTTTATTTAATTGTGTGTGCTTATGTTGAAGACTTAAGCAATTTATTTAATTATTTCAGTGTTTTCATTTCCAGTAAAACAACTTTTTAAACAGATAGTGCGTTTTTCACAGTTATATTTAATAAAATTGTATATATATATATATATATATATATATATATATATATATATATATATATATATATATATATATATGTAATACAAAAATTATAAAAATATTTTTGTATTAATAAAAGCATTAAAACTTTTTCGTTTTCATAAAATGCAGATATTCTATTTTGGGAATTCAAGTTTGAAAACTTACCAATGAATAATAATTAGATTTATGTTTCAAAAGAGGAGTTATTTTAAGATCTTTCACTTCCATATAAGGAAGGATTAAACGATTTTCGATGAGTATTAAATGATTTGTGATGAGGCGTAGGAATACAAGGAATGCAATATGACTGCCCTCTTACCCATGTATAAAACCAAGGAGCGATGATTTTTGCGTGGCTTTTTGTGTTTTATGATTACCAGCAAAACCCCGTTATTCCTGTGGGATGGTTAGTCAATATATCCTGAAATATGAGTCCAGATTCTGCACAATCTTTTATTTATTAATCGATGGTGAAATCTCAGCCCCTCTCCAGCTGGAGGGGGAGAGACACATATCTCGTCAAAACTGATGGAGTTTTGTTTATACAGGTTTTACTCCTTGGTTTTATACATGGGAAAGAAGGCAGTCATGCTGCATTCCTTGTATTCCTACGCCTCATCACAAATCATTTAATACTCATCGAAAATCATTTAATCCTTCCTTATATGGAAGTGAAAGATCTTAAAATAACTCCTCTTTTGAAACATAAATCTAATCATTATTCATTGATAAGTTTTCAACCTTGAATTCCCAAAATAGAATATCTGCATTTTATGAAAACGAAAAAGTTTTAATGCTTTTATTAATACAAAAATATTTTTATAATTTTTGTATTACATATATATATATATATATATATAAGGAACCCCGGTTCTACTTTACCCGTTTCGTACGTTATTTTACGTCACTTTTTCGGGTCCGTGAAACTGATAATTTTAAAAAATACCGGATTTTACGTCACCCTTTTTAAGAAAATCCCGCTTTTTACGTTTTTCTAACATATCAGAATCATTTTTCTGAGTTTTCTTTTTCTCCCTTAAGTTTCATTAGCTATTTGTCGCTACTTTTGTAATATTCTTTCTATTCCATCAGTTAGCCGAAATTTATTCCTTTTAAGCGGTAAGTTCTCTTGTTTGTGAGCGATCCTGAATGATTCAAAATCAGAAGGGTGGTGGAATGCAGAAGAGTGGTTAAAGGAAGTATGGGAGCTTAAATTGCAAAATTTGTGCGTAGAATATTTTATTAGCTAAGTCTAACTTTTGAATCTTGGAATTATCCTATCACTTAAAGAAAGTTACAACTGCCCACCGGATTGTGAAGGAGTCAAGGAATTTGTCTTTTATCAGAAAGGTTCTGGGTTCGAATCCCGGGCAAAGCATGGATGTTCTATCCTTCTCTTAACTACCTGTCCTTACTGTGGGTGCAATGTTGGCTTACCTAATATGGTGCCCCTGTAAGAGTGGCCAACAAATTTGCCCTTCAGATGCCTTTATTGACGAAAGGTCATTTCCCAGGTGTGCATTGGAAATAAAATTAAAAAAAACACTAAACAACTGGTTACGTAATCATTTCTCTTCCTTGATTCCTATGAGTTTCGAGATTCTTCTAAAGCTAAAATAAATACTTCAGAAGCTTTGAATTTGATTTCTACAGCATTTGACAGTATTGACTAAAATGCATTGCAATTGGGTTTAATAAAGTTTCTCGGGGTTAACTGCTTCTCCGTATCCAACGGGAACATTGATCCTTCGGAAGAAAATTACATGTCTGAAGTTCTTCCGAAGTTGATGATTGACTGATTGAGTTGAGTATTGACTGCTAAACACATGACATTATTTTTCGATTCCTTCAATATCTGATTTCTCGATGATAGTTTAAAAAACGATGAAGATGAGAAAAAAATATCAGAGGATATACCCATAACTGATCTACAGTTTGAAGGCTTAAAAACTCTGAAACATTTGCGAATATAAACTATAAGGAAAATTTGCTAACAATAGTAAGTATTGAGCATTAAAAGGTTTATTGTAGAACTTCTATCTAAGATCAAAACACATGTAAAGATACATTTTTTACATTTTATAAATTTTTTTTCTTGTAGTTGTAAGCGTAAATTTTTGAAAAATATACTAATTTTTTTTTTTTTTGTCTCAATTTTACGTTATCCTACTTTGTGTGTTTTTTAACGCTAGTCCAACGGAAAGCGCGAAATCGGGATTTTATTACGTGTGTCTATATGCACACCTAATATTAATGTCTATATATATATATATATATATATATTAATCGTCTTTCCTTTTAAACTCATTTGTAATTATCTGTTTTTCCGGGATCTAGACGCATTTTAAAGAGTAATTTTTGTCTTATGATAATTATTCTTTATTTTGAAATGTTGTGGGCAGTTTTTATTCGAAACCGTTTAAAATATTAGCAGTATTTTAGAAATAAAATTATGTTTGTTTTCATTAATTTTGAAACATGTTAATGACTAAGTTATAATGTTTATATAAGACAATACAAATACTATAAATTGTTTTTTCATCGATGGTTGTTCCAATGAACATTTTATTAGCGAATTATAGTCAATACCAAATATCACCCACCACAAATCTCTTCAAAAATATATTCTAGGAATAAAGTAATGACAAATTACCACGATGAAAGTTAAATGCAATAATTATTTAACAAATATTGTTAGTGGTCATGTTTTATTTTAAAAGTAATGAAAATAATATACCAAAACGTAACTTAAGGTTATTTTATTTGGCACAATGGGTTTCCTCAGAATAATTGGTTCTACATTTCACCATAATACGGTTGACATCTGTTAATACAGTGTTTAACTTATCAGGTTTCAATAGAGTACCCTGTTATTAAGTTAAAGATAATATTATTCCACACTATATTAAAGTTGCACAAAATCTGAAAGGTTCAACATTATTATTTGGCGTAAAATTTACATTTCGTAAAAATGTATTTTAAAATGTCTGTTTTCTTTTCTGACTGAATAATGGCGAATTAAAAACAAAAACAAGGTAAGTAGACGCGTTTTAAGACAGGTTCTATTTGTATATATTCTTACTTAAACAAAGAATAAATTGAACTACAATATTTATTGTTCTGAATATGCACTCTAGAAGAATAAATGGAGGACTCTATGTCATGGATTTACAATCTTTCTTAAACGCAGTTTCTCACGATCTAACAAGCGTTCTCAAACTTGACTTTTTATTTCGTTTACAGTATAACGTACGTGTTTAGAATAGTGTAAGTTTATTCCACGTAAGAAATAAAACTCAATATAAGTAACAGCATTTTAGATTTTCTACTCAAAACAAAAGATTCAAGGAATAAGCATAATGGATAAAACTCTAAAGATGAATAAGAAACGAATACGTTTGTAAAAAATGTAATCAATGGATAATCAGTTCTATGTGAGCAAGCATGAATAAACATTAAGCTACAATATTTCTTAAAAATCAATATTTCTTAATTCTATTGATTCACCACACATAAATCACACACGATTGATTCATTAAAATAAGTACTTTTCTTAAAACTTAACAACGTATGCTTTATATGCATAACAGAGCTCTATTGAAAAAACAAAGTAAGAAATATAAGATATATATATTTTTAGGGAAAGGCTTGCCTGATTTGCCTTTCAGAAATAATAATGTTGGAAAAAATTCTGGAAAAATTTTGGAAAGTTATGCTCATAATAGAAAAATTCAGTTTTATTATATATATATATATATATATATATATATATATATATATATATATATACATTTATAAATATACAACTAAAGTGATGACTTTAAATCGTCTTGAAGTTTTGAATTTCAAAAAAATATTTTTCGTCAAGCATTTTATTAGTTATGTCTTAAAAGGCTTATTCCTTTGCCATTTTGCATTTCTGTTTTAATTTTCGTTTTTTATTTATTTATTTATTTTTTTTACGTGACAAACTTTTTAAGATACAGTATTATTCTACAGAACGATACTTTTAAAATGTAGTGAAAATACAAAGGGGTCACTTAATTAGATTAGGAAAAATAGCACTTGTTAATTCTTAGGATTTCTACGGATATATTCCTCAAAACTAACTTTAAGACTATAAAGTTATGCAATTCGTGATTTTGAGTAAGTAATTTACAATTACATGTTTGTTAGTTTCTAGATATGGATGATACTAAAAATTCTTTTAAAGTAAATTACACATAAACAAAAGTATTTATTAGAATTCTAATAGCAGGCACTATATAATAATTAACTACCTTTGAAAAACTGATAATTGCAGAATTGTATTGATATAATTTAATAGAAAATACCACACACTTTAAATCTCAAATTTTGATCCGGTGACGTATTTTAATGTATTTAAAATAGTATTTTAAATGTATCGAAAGATACATTTAAAATACTATTTTAATATACTATATACTATATACTATTTTAATATACTATATATTTTAATATACTATTTTAATATACTATATACTATATATTTATACTATACTATGATGAGTCCACCATTAGCTTATTTCTGAAAATTAAATAAAAAGGATTGAATTATCCTCCCTTCGACAGTTGAGATCACTCGAGAAGAAGTAAGAATATTAGTGCTGAAACTTAATATATCATTAAACTATTATTTTTTTTTTTTTTTTTTAGCCAAATGAATGGATGCTTTTTTTTTCTTCAAAAGATATCTTACTGAACTTGATGAAAAGAAACTTCTAAATAAAAATAAAAGGTTTCAAATAATAACTGAAATGATTAAGATGATCTCGACATAATAAATAACTCTATTTTTGTGAACCAGAGCAAATAGTGATTAAGATTTTTTTGAAAAATTAATATTGGTTGTTTACCAAAGAATTTTTATAGCTTTTCACTGAATATAGCTACAAAAAGGTGCAAAATGATAACCTGATTGCAAAATGATTTTTTTCATAAAATATAATAAAAAGTATGATTTATATTCAGAAAAAAGAATACTAGCAAAATAAATTAATTAATGAAATGAATAAATATTAAAAATTAAACATCGTATAATTTTAGATTTTGTAACTTTTACGTTATTAAAGAACGTGTACATTAGTACACATGTGTACATTTGTATTAAATATGTATGCCTTATAACTTAAGAGCTTATTGCGTGATACCGATTAATCATTTTTTTAATATACATGAAAAAAAAATTTAAGTCTCTATCCAACGAGACAAAATAAAGTCAATTTAAACAAAATATTCTACAATGGTTTTAAGTTTCACTCACACTATTATACATTCCAAATTATATTATAGAATATTGTTGAGCAGATAAAAATAATACTTTTTGGAGATTTCAAGATATCTACTAGAACGTGGTTGTGACTCTTTGGTTGTGTGATTTAAAACTAGGTAATATTCATAAAGAAAACACTACATATCAAAGAACTTTTATTACTTCAACCTAAACTTTCATTTTCAGCTGAAGCAATGCATTTTATATAGGGACAAACATTTTTATTTCTTGCATAATAGTAAACAAAATGCGTAAAAAAGCTCCTCCTATAAAAACTTTATTTTAGTGTTATAAATTTGATACTATGTTTTGGAATGCACGCAACTTTTATTTTAGTCAAAAATACGCATCAATACATATGGTATGTTTCCTTTCACAAAAATTTTCAGAAGAGAAACGATCTCGAAATGAAACAATGTATTTAGATTTCATACATTTTTTTCCAAAGGAAGTAGAGTTCATTTTATGACAGAGCACGTTATCAAGGAATTAAAAACCTGGGATCGAGTAAAAAAAAATCCTTTTTGCCGGGTACGGGTAATAAGTGGGTAATAAAAATCCGGCCAAGTAGGCCGGTTAGCGGTAATTACCAGGAACCTGGTGCATCCCTAATAGAAATGAATAAAATAAGATAAAAGTCGTAATTTCCACTCTAGGTTGGCTGAAGAAACAGTGCTATTAACTAAATCTGGAGCAAAAAATAAATAATATGGAACCAGGAAAAGACCTGGACCCTCGAAATTATTAAAAAATATACATATGCATGTTTTTCCTTTTAAGGGGAAATGTTTTTAGCATTATCACTGTTCCTCTGATGAGAATAACTGAAATAAAAAATATTAAAAAACAAAATTCAACTAAAAAAACAGTAAAAAATATATTATCCCATATTTATGACAATTCCCCATCAGTGCGAAATAGAACTGTAAAAGTAAAGCTAAGCATTCCCGCAACAGCTCGCTGTGAGTCAGAGGTGGTTACGGAGGTTGAGTTTCCGAAAATTTTTTGACCAATGACACGATGGTTGCATTGTGGTTGATATTGAGAACCGACTGCCTTTACTCTCAGACAAGCTGGTACCCACTCATGTGAAGTTGGGTCAGCTGGCTGACACTGGGAACCCCAACTCTTCAGAAAGACAGCTCAGTTTCACAAAGACTACAACATGGAGATTAAATAGTTACTGGAAACTATTTATCTGTTCATAGTGTAGATCATCAGAGTTATAAGTTACGAAGATCAAACACATGATAGGTTTGTCGTTAAGTGCAAAAAACTGCTTTTAAAAATGCTGAAAGGGAATGTTGCTATTTTAAATATATATATATATATTACTCTGTATAAGCAAACCAGTTCACACTACATATTGTTAGAATACATTGTTTTACATTTAGAATACTTACAATTGCACAAAAATTTGCGGAACTCAGCCAGAAAATTCAACAGTATACCTTTATAATGAATATTATAATAAAAATGGCATGTCTCCTTAACGCAAGTATGATTTAATTGCAAAAAAAAATATTGATAAATTATTTTGGTTCGTTTCAATTCGATATTTGAAACGGAGCCTTATTACTAAGGCCCGGATTTTGATGACATTTGCAATTTTTTGCATTTTTTGCATATTTGGACATTTTTTGTCCTTTAGAGCATTTTTTTAGATTTATAGGGCATTTTTCTTCAAATTTTGGGGCATATTTTGCTTTTTAAAGCATTTTTTTAATTTTTTGTTAATTTTTTCCAATTTTTATTATTTTTTATCATTTTTCATTATTACACTGGCTTCCAAACAATGAAGAAAATCTCTAGGATATTAACAGGTGAAGCAACATATTTTCAAATTGAAGAAGAATTGTCAGTGAGACCGTCTTTTTCAAGTACGCACCAATAACATCAGTAGACGTTGAAAGAAGCTTCTTCAGGTATAAAAATTAACTTTCAGACAAGAAACGCTCGTTTACATTTCAAAATATTAAAAAAAAAATTAATAATCCAATATAATTCTGATATTTAGTAATATTATGAGATGGAAGTTGTTATATTCATTAAAGTTTCTATACAAAATGAAAATGTTTCGGAGTCAATATATTTTCCTTTTTTTTTTGTTATTTTAGGATATAAAACATATTTTTCAAACTTTAATGAACGTAGATCAAGTATTGCATTGCTTTATATTTTTTTAAATGACTCATAATAATTTTAAAGAGTAAAAAATTGTTATAGTTCAATATCTTTACTTTATTTAAGTCATGTCATAAGGCGTTTTTAGTGCAATTTTCGCATTTTAAGGGCATTTTTTGCATTTTTTAAGGGGATTTTTTGTACTTTTAAAGGGTATTGTTTGCACTTTTTAAGGGCATTAATTGAGATTTTTTAGGTCATCAAAATCCGGGCTCTACTTATTACTTACAAATGTTTTCAATATTTTATTGTGCTTGAAATAATAAAAAATGTTATAATGTCATAAAAGCGTCCTAAATTGACATAATTTGTTATGTTAAAATATATATTTCACCTTTAATTTCATAAAATTAAGAAACTTGAAAAATCATTTGAATATCAGCTATTGAACTTGATCAGTTTTTCATGCTTTATGATAGGTACATATATTCTCCCTTTTTTAATCATTATTTAAAGGTTTTTCATTCCTGATAAACTACTTTATAGAAAATAGACAATTGCAAAGCATTCCACGTCAGGTTTACATATAAATTATTGCGTGCACACACGTTTTCTTAACCACTTTTATGTATTATGGCAATCACCCTGTGTCACCCCAAATATTTTTCATTTAATTTTTATAGAAGAGTGTAAATGATTTTTTTAAATTTATTATTAAAATACGAGAATATATGTACTATAATATGTTAAATGGTCCTTGGCTAACTAAGCAATGCTTTTTTAACTATTTTCAAATTCTATCAGGAAAAAAATACATTTATTAAAAATATTTCTCTATTTCTCCTAGCGTCAAAGGGTTTCATTTTTAATTGAATCAGTTTAATTGAAATTTTAAATAACACTCATTTTTTTCATGTTTTTCATGTATATTGGCATGCATATTTTTATGTTATCACGTATACTATACAAATGAAGGGAAAACTAAAAAAAAATTTGATAATTAAGAAATAACATTGACGAAGCTATCGAAAATAAACACTCAAAAAGTATTTAAAAATCAGAGAACCTTTTAACAATGAATTTACTTCTACTTAATAAAATTCGAAAGTGAATAAAAACTGAACATTCAACTTAACAAAAATCTAATCATCAATCTCAATATCAAATAAAACAAATAAAAACTCACCTCTTTCATATGTTATAACTTCTTTTTTTGCGTCATCGTACATTAATTATTAAATTAGAATAAAACAGAAGTCGCTAAGTTTAGTAATCATTTTTGACTATTTAAATCACCAGCACGAAACTACCAACTAATCACAAGATCAAAATGCTTTAAATTCAAACAAAACACTCATCAAAGGTGAAGAATTTTTCTTTCTGAAATTTCCTTTACAAATGGCTATGAGATAGCATGAATCGCTACACTCAGCCAATTGTCTCCAAACAAAGAAAAAAAAAATGCTGTAGCCCTTCGTCTTTTTTTAAAAAATCATTTGCTCTTTCCCATGAAATTACAATTAGATGTTTCTTTTTTCTTTCTTTTATCGTATTGACAATCTCTCTATTCTCAATTTTGTATATTGTAAAACTAAATTTTGTACAAATTATTATATGCTACATCACATACATAACAATCAATATTAGTCCGAATGCACACAAAATAGAATAAAGCATTCTATTTAAAACTAAAAGATTATAAAACGATTACAAGAATGCATAGTTTATGGAATTGCTCACATAAAAATAGTGTTATTTTTATCTTCTTCAATAATATTATTAAATAAAATACATCATATCAGATCTGTTTATGGCCCTAAAATTTGTGTAAAATTTGAAATTTTTAGCATGAATCTTAGAGAAAATGCAAGCATATACATCTATTTTAAAAACAGATGGAAAAAACATCCAAATTCTTTTTTCAAATAGATGATAGAAAATAAATTTATTTAAATTTTGTTCGATATTTGGACTAAAGGGTGTTTTACGTGTAAAATCTTTTTTGACATTGTGAGCTTTAGGAAATGGAGCAATATTGTACGGAAACAATTTATTTTTTAAACAAACACGTTTACGGAAACAAATTCTTTTTCAAAGTCATGTTTGAAGGCTTTCAGAAATATTTAAACAGGTCGCACTTTTAGATGTAATCATTGTGACCATTTGCGACTCTATTAGGATTCACGTATTTAATTGTAAGGGATTAGTCGCATACAAGTAAACCCGTGACCTCAATGAAACAAATTCAATAAAAAGTAAATATGAGAAGAAAATGAGAAAATACTGCTGGAGTCGCTAAAAATACTGATGGAACTTTAGTAAAAGAAGTCATGAAATGGTTTCCATGTCACATTCAAGAGATCAATGTAACAACCAATTTTCCAACTGACTTTAGCCCCAGTAAAGTATATTTGTGACTACGAACTGATAAATGGAGACTTTTATGTAATATCACAAGACAGAGTAACATCAAAGTCACATTATGACCTCTTTGAGACCATTCAAAGCGGTCACACCTGGGACCGTTTTTGACTTTAATCTGACGTCACTGTGACAATCTGTGCTCTCTAAGAAAAAAACTAAGAAATGTTGCCTAGCGACATTTTTGGACAACTGAAAAAAATACTCAAGAATACCAGATTCGTACCGAAAAATAACGTGAATGAGTTAATTGCAGACATTTTGAAACAGCAACCCAACAAATTTTATTAAAAGAGAATCACGTGTCTATTTAGTCAGTGGGGCAAATGTGTAAATTCTCATGGAGAATACTTTTAAATTAAATACTTCTTTTGTCATATTCTCACATTGACTCACCCTTGTATATGTATTCGACTCAATTTAATTCGAGCTCAAGTGAGACCGTAAAAATTTTTCATTACTATTACCATTTATAGCTCTTTATTTATAATGTTTACAATGCACTACCTCCACATTTCCCGACATTGCATTACATCCACATGAACTATTCACTGTAGGCTTCACGTTTTAATGCTGTAGGATTGGATATTGAATAATTAATCGTATGTATACTAAATATAAAGTTTTTTAGAATATTGAAACAGTTAGTTGCAGTGATTGAAAAATAAAAATAGAAATCAGTTTCGCAACCAAGGTTAAGACACCCTATCTCAACTGCATTCAAATGAGTCAATAGCATTTGCTACAAAGTTGAAATAATCATTTTAGAAACGATACATAGAAAGCCTTTTAAATAAATAAATGAAATTTAAAAGGGAAACATGTTACTGCAAGTTTAAACTACAAGTTACTTTTCATTCAAATCGCAATAACAAAATATCGAATTGTCTTACTTAAAATATTAATTAGAATGTATTCAAATTTAAGAACACTTAATATTTAATTCTTCCTTTCATAAAATTGATCTTTTAGAAAATTATCACTTCATAATGTTGAGATAATTCCTTTGAATAGACCGTTTCAAAAAAAGCAATATGTATTTCGAAAAAGCAGAGAAAGTTCGGTGATTACTCATAAAGGCTGTAATTACGGCAGAAAAGCTTCTCAGTTAGAATATGATATCTTCATCAACTGCTTTGGTCAGGAGATTTTTTTTCTACCTACAAAAAAGCATATAAAAATACTTTCCGAACGTTAAAAACATTTTTCTCAAAACTCTAAAAATTACTTATAAAATGTATGTAAAAAAATTAAATTGTGTCATTTCTTAAACCTTTATTACTTACTTTTTTATTACAAAAATATTCTTTTTTATTGTATTTTTTTCCGTTCTGTTCACGTCAAAAATATTGGAATTTTCTTTTTTATAATTTTTTTTCATTTTTAAGGGATCTTACTAATATTGCCAAAACAGTATAAGCATTGCGAAATAAAGAGTCTTTTACTTTGACTTTAAGCTATTTACTGAGTTTATAAGGGATAATTCGGATTTAATGCTTTAGTTCAAATATTTTATTTTATTAAAAAGAAAGGAATTTAAATTTAAAATAGACTTTTTAAATGTTCAGTAAGATATAAGATTCATAATTCAATATTATGTCAGCACATTTGAAATGATAATCAACATTTAAAGTTTACTAATATAAAAATACATACTATTAAAATATTGAGGATAGATTTCAAATAATTATTATGTATCTTAAAAAAATTCAAATATAATTCAATTATATTTCAATATATTTGATTATATATTTCGCATTTTTCAACATATATTCAAATATAATTCAATTATTAAATTATATTGTATCGACAACAATTTACAGTCAGATTGATGACTGAAATTCTTCTCTATTTATTACAGCTTTATCAAGATGTCGGAGCCCAAATGACATAAAAAGTAAGATTATCGGAACCAAAGATGAACTTGACGATTGCAAACATTGTTTATAAGGAAGTTTTGTAAAGCATTTTTTGTAGAGCATTTTTTTAAAATGCCAATCAAAAAGCCACATTTTCTTAAAATTCCAAAAAATTTATTTTTTCCAAAAACTATTTGTCTGTATACCTCCTTGTTACTTTTTTTCTGATATTTATAAATATATAATGCATTATTTTGTATATATATATATATATATATATATATATATATAGTCGGACCTTAATTTAACGAAGTCGCTGAATCCTGGTAATAAGTTCGTTGTATGGAAAGTTCGTTTAATAGAAAATCATCTTTTGAAATACTTAAACAACACAAAACAGTTTTTTAATTCATAAACACTAGACATAATTAGGACACCCGGTGGCTGAGCGGTAGGGCTGAGCGCTGTCGTGCCACAGGTACCTGGTTCGACCTTTGGGCCGAGCAAGGGTGACTCAGCCTTTCATTCCTTCAGTGGATCGATAAAATGAGTACCAAGCATGCTTGGGAGCTAACAATGGGGGTTCCACGTTGGGCTGACCACTCAACCGGAACATCTGCTCTTGCACCTCAGAGCTCAAAAGTCAAAAAAACAGAGATGGGCACAGTAGGCCTTGGCCCTCTATGGACTGTTGCGCCACTGAGTTTAGTTTTATACCTAATTAAAATAGCAATTGATGCATCTTGTAAACTAGTATCTACTATTCATTTTATAAATCATAACCATAAAAGAAATCTGCATGGAAAGTAAGAATAGAGCAAAACATTATCCAGTGTTACACTATCATGCTACATAAATTCCAACTAAAAAAAGCTAAGTTTATGTATAAAATTATGGCTGAATTTATTATAAAAGTAATTTTAAACATAATACATGCGTTTCATATACATTACTAGATGCGTTCTTAAGTTTAATGGCTGCTGATAAAATCCGTTCATTTCGTTTGAAATACAAACAAAAAGGGATGTTTTCTCTAAAAGTTAAGTGGCTTCGAAAATCAATTCAATCTCATTTTCCCCATAAAATAACTTAACAAGTTCCAAATGTTTCGAAATATATTGGATCACAATTAGAAGTTCGTTAAATAGAAAATTCACTTCGCTATTTGGAAGTTATTTTACGAAGAAATTTCCAAAATGTTTTTGGTTCCTCGAAAAAAATCGCAAAATAGAGAAATTCGTAAAATCGAAGATATATATGTATATATATATATATGTATATATGTTTAAAATGAAGATAAAACAAAGGTAAATTACAGACAAATGAAAACAGGAGGGGGAGGGAAACAATAATAATGACAAACAACTGGGGAAAGAAAAAGAATTAATTAATTAAAAAAAAAAAAAAAAAAGGATAAAGTTTTCTTAAAAAAACCGGAAAATAAAAGATATAATCTTTTCATCAGCTCACACGATTATATCCGAAAAAGAGTGCTTTCTAATATTGTATCAATATAGCCAAAGCAAAATATATCAATACAATAGTGTGAGGAGCACTCAAAAAAAAATTTTTTTACAAAAATTACGACAAAAAAAAAATTTAAACACAATAAGTAAAAATAACACGTAAAAACAGAAAATAAAATATAAAGGAAGAGCAGAATAAAACAAAATCTATAAAGCGAGCAGTGAAATATAGCGAACTTACATGAACGGGAAATTTTTCAAGAATGATTTAAAATGTTTACGTAACAAGATTGCCAGATTGCAAAATATGAAAACAATGAAAACAAAAGCGCAAATTGAGTGTAGCTAGAGTTGTTTAAAGTGCGTTCTTGCTGAATTACGCTATATTTCACAGCTCGCTTTATAGATTTTGCTTTATTCTGCTCTTCCTTTATATTTTATTTTCTGTTTTTACGTGTTATTTTTACTTATTGTGTTTAATTTTTTTTTGTCGTAATTTTTATAAAAAAAAAAAAAAAAAATTTTTTTTGAGTGCTCCTCACACTATTGTATTGATATATTTTGCTTTGGCTATATTGATACAATATTAGAAAGCACTCTTTTTCGGATATAATCGTGTGGGCAGAAGAAAAGATTATATCTTTTATTTTCCGGTTTTTTTAAAAAAACTTTATCCTTTTTTTTTCTTTTTTTTTTTTTAATTATTCAATTTTTTTTCTTTCCCCAGTTGTTTGTCATTATTATTGTTTCCCCCCCTCCTCCTCTTTTCATTTGTCTGTAATTTAACTTTGTTTTATCTTCATTTAAACATATCTTATCAGTTCTATTTACTTTCAGCTTATGCGCAATAAATGATACTTATTGTTTTTCCTAATTTTTTTCTGTTTTTTTTTGTATATATATATATATATATGCATATATATATATATCATTAACTTATAAGTCTTCAAGCTTTTCTTATAAAAGTCAAACCGTAACCATCGAAAATTGAAAAAAAAGGTATACATTCCAATTCTGCAAGTTTTATGTTAGTGATATTCCAAAAGCTTATTTAAAGGAGAACAAACTTGTATCATTAGTTTAATTTGTAACTGGCAGAATTGGATTGTTTACCTTTTTTTCTTTCTTTTTTTCCCCCCAATTTTCGATGGTTACGGTTTGACGTGCCAAAATTTGGCGACAAACTTTAAATGTTTGCAAACGTCAATATTCACGAAAAATATCATTCAAGAAAATATGATAGTACAGCTGAGCGACTAAATTATGTTTTTAGTGATTTTCAGTTGTTTTTTTTTAACAGAATACATACTGAAAAAAAAAAAGAAGGAAAAGTATGTTAAACACTCTAAGCGACACTCATGAAAAGTTGTCAAATGTAGGATTGAAGTGAGAAATGAAAGCCAAAAGCAAGTTACTCGCGATCAAAACTGTACGCATCTTAAAGTTAGTAATGCATAGATATTCCTGTAATTTTATTAGAATTAATTTTCGCTTATTATGTTATATATTTATAAGAAAAGTTTGAAGACATATAGGTTAATGATTCCTGAGATTCGCCCATATATATATATATATATATATATATATATATATATATATATATATATATATATATATATATATATATATATATATATATATAAATTCAGGAGTGTCTTATTAAACTACTTTAATGCGTTAACTGGAGAAATCGCTTGATTTTATGGCATTGTATTAAAAAAAATGAAGAAGGAAATTCTGGAACTTTCGTGTTTTTTCCTTGAACATGATGCAATCAAGTTCAGAAAACACAACGAGTATACTGTTGTACCCCTTCCACCTTGTGCGCAATCTCTATAACTTCTCTTTTACACTCTAATACTGTAAATATGTTAAATAACTCAATTTAATATATTTTATCTGTCATTTAAATAACTTGACTCTAATTTTATTATAAATTTAACAACAATTCAAAATTAAGTTATTCCTTCTTGCAGATGTATTTTTGTACTATCATGAAACTTCCAATCATGAGACCATGAGACTTTCAAGGGCGCAAGTGGTTCCCTGCCAACTATAAAACAATTCTGTACTAAATGGCATAACCTTCTAATTTATTAGTCATTTTATATTTCATTTAATTTCTTTGTAAATGCATTCTATCCAAAGGCTTCCCTCTGAGAGCACACCTTCTGTTACAGACGATTTCCACATTCTTCAAGCACCTTAATAACCTTTCTTTTTATATTGTTCTTTAAATTATGTATAAAACTCAGTTTACAAGACACCAATTGTTTTTGTAACCTTGTTTGTGTTTGCCGCAGTATAAGCACTTACTGCTCTTTTGGTATTAAGCATTTTTTTCGATCCAATTCTAAGTATCGATATCACGTCAGTTATGAGCATTTTTCTACATTAGAATAAAAATAAAATAATTTTTTTAAGGAAAAATTATCGAAATTTAATTTTTTTGGTAAACATTTTTTAACCATGATAATAAACTCTTTAACTGCATGCATATGAAAAAATACTTTTATAATTTAAAGGTAGAAACCGAAATTTCTCCACTTCAGAAATTCCATATATAATATTAAATTCGTATCAAAGCATTTTAAGAAAAATTATTGCATTCACTAAAAAAGATCTTTTGAATTTTCAATATTTTAGAAACAATTATTTTTCATTAAAAGTTGATTGTCGTTTGAAGTTTAGTTGACTATTCAGAGTTATCAATCAAATTCAATAAGTTAAAATTTATAGATATTTTATTGAGATGATTAATTTACAATACTACTTAGGGAAATTAACTTGGCAAATACTTTTTAACTAAACATTTTCTTTGACCTTTCGAATAATTTAATGCATTTCTAAGCAGAATATAAAGTAGTATAAAATACATTGCTTCCATATTATAAAATTAAGTTAATTGTTTGTATAAACAATTTAATAATCTCTATATGTATAGTTAGAAGATGTTTCTAGCCGTTTGCGTGTTGTTGTTTTTTTCTTTAATTCTTCTACATATTTGAGGTAATGTTATTAGTTAGATGAGAACGTTATTCTTTACATTTTGTTAAAATAATATTTATGCTAAATATTAGAAAAGTAAACTGTCAAATTTTTCTTTCTTAATTAATTCAGAGAAAAGATAACGAAATATACATTCATGTTCAAAAGTTAAGAAATAAACGCATTTTTGCGGATGACTCAAAAACCAGAGAATGTAATCAAATAATTTTTTTTTATGAAATTACATTGAAAATGGCAGAAACGACGATGACGAAAAAGTAATGGCCTAAGATCTTGGGGGGGGTGATCACATTTTCTTCATTAAGGCAGTTTTAAACACAAAATATTGTTTTTTGAGGGGTTTTCAAGCTGTAATTGCTCTGCAAGAGTGTTATATATATATTTAAAGAATTTTAGGATTTTAGATTTGACTTGACTGGCCATTAAATCTTTTGAATATTTTCCAGCCTCTCGACTAGCCCAAACCTGTATAGACTCGTATAGTCTGGATGCAAAAGTGCCTATGGACATGAAATCTCAATTTTATACCTCAGAAAAGCCAGTAGAGTGTAACTGGAAAAGCAATTACTGCAGACACTGCGACTGGATTTATTGTCCCTAAATATTTGCCTGCATGAGAGTTTGATTTGTGACCTGCATTGCCTTTATGAGGTCACTAAACCATCAATGAAAGTTACTTCGTTACTTTATTTTTGAATCATCTTGCTGTTATGCACCTTAACTCGTTACCTTGATTTTTTTTTTCATAATAAAAACTGTTTAAAAAAAACAACAAATTGTTTGAATGACTCCTTGTTTCAAATTGATACCAAATCGAGCGTCCATACAGACTGTAAAGGGTTAATTTAAATCTAATCATCAATAACTAAAGAAGCTTAGATCAAGCTCAGATGCATTTAATTCATTCATGAAATATTTTTTTTTCAAATTTGGCTTTCGTTTGGAAACTGTCAGATGACAACAGAAGGTTGTTTACAATCCAGCATGAGCTGGTGAAGGTTTCTTGTCACTCGCACGCTTCTAAACAATCCACAGAAGCAGAAGTTAACTGTTGTAAAAAAGCAAGGATGTTTTTAGTTGTGTAATAAATACCATTATTTCCTCATAAGAAAATTTACATATTGTCAATTATATTAAGTAATTTCATAATATTTAATTTCTATTCGCTTCTGTTTAGTTAAGCTTAGCTCGAATTCCTCTTAAATCACTCGATATAAGACCCAATTTATCGGAAAACAAAACTGAGCACATCCAAAACTCGAAATAAGAAAATTGATCACTTGTCCAGTTCAGCCACTGACTGAACTGGGTGTCACTCAGAGAAAAACTTGTCTTATAGGATTGTCCAGTTAAATAACTCCCTCATTGGCGTTTCATACACTTTACCAAGATTCTTATCAATCCTTGTGGCAACTGCACCCACTATTGCACCAAGGCATCCTTGAGTTAATCGATTACCGTTGGATGCCAGTCATACTCTCCAGTCATTGAGAGACTTTCGTCCACTACCTGAGCCCTATGTGGAAGGACCAATCTATAAGATTAATCGTCCATTTGCTTCAGATGCTCCACGGAAAAGTCTCACATATGGTGCAAGGATCTCGTCCCTGTACCACTGACCTGTCAGAGTATCACTATCGAACACATTAAAGTTGGTATGCCTGTTTGCCATGATGGAACCATCAGACTACCTCGACCATAATGATCCTTTTAGATAATGTTAGGAGGCCTATATCGATTCTTGGGTTGCTGTCCAGACTGAATCGCGACTTCTAACTGTAGAGAACCCGCCTCCAATCATCCTCTGTCCAAGACAGGTGTTCTCAACATCATGCTAGACAGTCCTTTTTGGGGTTCACAGTCAAAGGGATACAGACTATAGGGCACCTGGCATGCAAGCCGCCTGCGTTAAGTCTCTGTGTGACAGTTATCCGTAAAAGGGATATCCCTGTTGCATTATACAGGATGCAAAGCAGTTGTGTTGCTGCTGTTGACCTATCCCTTTTAGCTAAAAGTCGGTAAACGGTCTTGAGTCGTCGTTGTTACCCTTTTATGACCTTGACCAAACCGGTGGACCACTGTTCCTGTCTCCGAGAACTAGTTTCACAGTGTAGACAACTTATTTCTCGAAATCTCAAGTTCTCTACAATAGGTAGCCTGCCATTGGCATGTTTCGAGTCTTCCAACTATCCGCCATCTTGTAGCATCGTCTAGACCATTGTTTCTCAATAGGGGCGGTGCGAGTAGGCGGTAGGTATGTTTGGGCGCTAGAGGGAGATGAGCATATTCTATCACTCAAATTTAATTTTAAAACTCCCAAATAAAATTATTAAATTAAGATTGATTTAATAAATAAAATTATTAATATTAAAGAGAAAAAAATTAAATTAATGTAATAAATTAAGATTATCCGATACATAAATTTGTACCAGCAATAAAGCAAACTTATGCGATACCTATTCTCCGATCTGAACCAGCGCAGCGAATGAGTCAGTTGTTTTTGCCTCTGATTCATTCAAGCCATTGAGTGAATGGCTCAGACTCCTTCAAGCCGTTTTGCGAAAATTTGTTTCATATATTTTTTTTCTTATTGCAGTTTACTAATTTTGATTAGAAGAACTTTCTTTTTGGCATTCGAGCAATAAGTTGGTTGTTTTATTTTCATCAAATTTGTTGTCATTTCATCAGGAATAACAGCGCTGACCTTCAAAAATTGCATTCATTTACGCTGACTATCGAGAATTACATTCATATGAATTAGATCTATTTTTAGTCTTGAGCGTGGGGTGATTTTTGTGTTCTGATCTATTGGATGTATAGGCGTCAATTCAATATTCATATTCGCTTATAAATTCTAAATCGAAAGCGTTTTGTTGTTTAATTTTATGTAGAGTACAGGAGAAGAGGAAAAACTTTTTTAGAATGAGAGGAAATTAAATTTTCTTCTGAAATGCGGGTGTATTCTCTTTTTACTTTATTAAGATCCTCAAAAAAATCGGTGGTTATTTTTAAATCACATTAATGGTTTTGGCAGACAGCTGCCTTTACTGTTATCGGATTTTTCTAAAACTCTCTCATGGCTCTGAGTCATTCAAGCCATTTGGCGAAAATCGAAGTGCATGCGCTTTCAGTATGAATGTTTGATTTGACCCCTGTTTATTATGATGGTTTTCGTTGTGATGGCTTAATTTCAGTTTATTCCCCGGTTTCGATTTGATTTCTTTGCTTATTAGGCCTGGTACGATCGTAAATCAATTCTTTATCATTAATTATTTATTAATTTGGAGAAATAGTTGATTTTCTTTCATCGTTTGTATTTTGCTCGCAATTATGTTCGAATTTGTTCAATCACCGCCGAACTCCCAACTACCCAAGTTTTATCTAAATGAGGTAATGAAATCTTCCAGTTTACAGGAGAATTTGCAAAAAATTTATCTTGCCAAACAAAACAAAGATTTGTCATTTTTCACGAACATCAAGGACAAGTTTCTGAGGGCACCTTGGGTTTCAGGCTTACTATAAACCTTATCACAAAAATACGACGATGGTTTGATAGCCTCTTATAATATATCAAAATTAATTGCTAAATCTAAGGAAGCTCATACCATCGGCAAAGAGTTGATTCTGCCGGCTGTCAAGAAAGTTTTAGAAAAAGTTTTACATCATCCAATCGCATCCAATGTTATAAAAATATCCCATTAAGTAACGATACAGTTTTGTAAAAAAATGTATGAGATGGCTAAAGACATTGAAGTTTCCAAACTTTTGAAACAAAACGAATTTTACCTTCAAGTTGATAAGTTAACCTTGCCAAGTAATAAGGCTTTACTGTTGGCGCACGTCCGGTTTGTGAAAGTTGAAAATATTATTCAAGAGATGCAAGAAGCTTGATTATAGATACCAAAAGTTAATCTATTTTTAATATTGTCAAAGTTTATTTTAAAGAGAAAAACATTCCACTTGCTAATATTATGTCTGTTGCTACTAATGGAGCTCCTGCAATGGTGGATCGACATCGTGAGTTTATCGCTCTTTTGAAGATGGAGGTACCAGATATTTTAGCTGTTCCCTGCGTGATTCACAGATAGTATTTAGTTGGAAAAAATTTCAGCGAAAATTTGGGTTATGCATTTGAATTTTTCATCTCTGCTATGAACAAAATTCGCAGCAATGCTCGCAATGATCGATTCTTCAGACAGCTATGTAAGAAAAACGATAAAGAATTCAAATACTTGCTACTACACACCTGGAGTCACTGGCTTTCCAAAGGCGCCTGTCTCAGTAGGTTTTGAAATCTTTTCGACTATGTGCTTGAGTTCCTCGAAGAAAGAGATGTTGCTCTAAAAGACAGTTTGCTAGAATTTAAGATAGATGTTACATACGTGACGGACTTTTTTGCAAAATTTAATGGCGTTAATTTACAGCTTCAAGGCGACGAGCTCAATTTGATCACTACAATATCAGTTATTTCTGCCTTTCTAAAAAAACTCATTTTGTGGAAGCAGAATTTTGGTAGGAAAGAGTTCAGCCAATTTCTAATCTTATTGGATCCTAAAAAGAATGATGAAACCCCCTCTGAGGATACACAAGAAATCTGCCAACACTTCGAGCCTTTGCACGTGGACTTCTCTAACCGTTTTAAAGATATTTTGTCCTTGGAAGTCCCTCAATGGGTTATGAACCCTTTTGTGACTGTTGAAACAGCAGAGGTTCAGATTCAGCAGGAATTGATCGAACTTTCAACTAATGAAACTTAGAAAGCTAGCTTTCAAAATGGTGATCGTCTCATAGAATTTTGGCTACAAGGTAATTTTGGCTACAGTCGTCTCTACACTAGACTGTGGAGTATCATCAAAAAGTTTTTGATTATCTTCCCTTCCTCATACCTTGTCGAGCCAGGATTCAGTGCTGTGACGGTCACAAAAAAAATCGACTCGAAATCGTTCAACGAAGAGGTTTGCGTCTGCACCTCATTAAAAATATTGAACTGAACATTAATAAACTGACACTGAACCATTAAGTATTGTCATCCCACTGTCATAGTTACTTGATTGCTTCGTTGATACTACTTTTTAGTGCAACAAAATCATTTTTGGGTGTTTTTTAATTATCTAATTAAAATTAAATGACTCTTTTTAATCATAGGTTTCTTTGTTGTATATTTTCATTACCATATTTATTTTGGTTATAACAAATGGACTGTAATTACCTGTATCGAGTATGAGAAGTATCAAGTTAACGTACACATTAATTTGTAAAAAAAAAATTAAAAAACAAAAAACAAATTTGACTCAAGATTTAGAAAAGTGCTTAAAAATGTTGCCTCTTATAATTCAGCATAACTAAATAACTTGTTTTTCACAAAGGGGGCATTAAAAAAAAATTTTGCGCTTAAGGAGGCTGAAATGTTTAAAAGGTTGAGAATCCATAGTTTAAACGATGATGACAGGCAATACAAAAGATGGGTAAACAAAGAAATTTGAAAAATTAAGGATTGGGCTAAGCTACTATGTTTCAAAACTACATGCTTCGGCGAGTAAATGAGATACTTCTACACAAACGTAATCACAGCTTCATTTCCTTTACGACGTCACAGGCCACTACGTAGCAGAGGTGTCAGCGAAGACCATTATCTGCGTATAGGTGTTACTTATTTTGCTCTCTTTATAAAAAAGCTGTTGCAACCCTTATTTGTCTTCATTAGAGTAGTATTTTTTCGGTGCTGGGAGTATGTTTCATTAACATACTAATTTTATTTTGAGAATGTATGTACATATACATCTTAAATTAATGATTTTCACTTCATAGTATCGCAAAAATAACCTAACTGATTCTTCGTGTATCATATTTTAATGTAATTATAGATTTTAGTGTTATTGAATACAAAAAGAAAAGAAATGGTAGAAATTACTTTATCCGAAGTAGTCACAACACCACTTCGTCACAATAATTTTTGATGTCACCTCAGACAAAGCATTTATCTGAAGGCGCTTCAAACCGTTCCCCAGGATGGAATCCCAATCCTTCACATTACAGCCACTGTACGATCCTGGCTTTCTTTATACGAGGTGTTAATTTAAGAGGGCTTCTCGCAGAGAATATCAAAGCTTACTTCAATTCAAACCTGAATCTTTGAATCCTCAAGAAGTTTAAAATAACTATTAACATAAGTTTTAACAAGTTTATTTTTTTTTAAATATTTTTGTATCGTTTTTAAAAGTTTGGTAAAATTAGTATTATATTTATATTTAGCATTATATTTTTCCATCATATAATGCTAAACACTTAATTTAACCCCCTAACAATTGGTTAATTTTCAAGAAAACGATCATAAAGGTGCCTATTTTTTTGGAATTCGTATTTGTATTACGTATTTTATTAGTGCTGATAGTATTTAGTTTAAAATAAACTATCTAAAATTACCTTAAAAATATCCTGGTACTGCCATCTGGTGTGTAAAATGAGAAATAAAATGTTTTCCAGGCAAAAGAAATGAATTAGTTTTATTCTTATGGGCTCGTTACTACTGAACACTCCAGCCCGTCAATATCACGGGAGCGAAAAATAGAGAGCGAAACCTCGCCCCGTCTTTTTCACGAGAGCGAGAAGGAAAGGGTTAATTAAGGGGTTAAGGAAGGGGTTAACAACCTGATTGCGTTTTAGGAAAATATGTTTGTAATTGAAATAGTACTAAAATAGTTTAAAAATTGCATTAAATTTAAAAAATGAAAGTGTTTCAAATAAAAAAGGTCCTTTTTATAAGATAAAACATATAAAATATTAAATAAAAATAAATAAAATAGTTGAGAACAATTCAATATTATATTCTAAAATTACAAGGCCTCAGAAAGATAGACTTCTTTAGGTAAACACGGATCTCACAACCCAATAAAATGCAAAGCCTTTACTGTTTTTATTCTCTTCGTTTACCATCTTACTTAGTTTATGACACCTTTTTAATAAAATTAGATAATGTAATAAAAGAATTAACTTTGCTTAACATGTTAATCTATGTTTCTCTTTTATGGTAAAACACAAAATAAATCGGTTTAACACTTTCCAATATAAAATTATTTATAGAAGCATTTGAAAGAAACCAAATATTTTAAAGGAAACATTACAAAACACTTTAATATCTAATAAAAATTTTAGATTATGATATCAAATAATTTGAAACTATGTAACGTTTTGGAGAGTTTACAAATATATTTGAAGTATAAATTTATCATTTTGTGATCAGTTAATAAAACTGTATTTTTCATTTTATAATGTCAAAAAACTTTGAAAGAACTAAAATGATATTTAAAATGTATATACATAATTTCATTTAAACACAATCCTCATGAAAAAATTAATTGCCAGTTTAGGATTAAATATATTTTAAATATTGATGAATCAAGCCTGTAATATAAATGTCTAAAACAAAATAATAAAAAGTCTGAAATAAATTTATTTACTCTTTTGGCTATTAAATAAAGAATTGATGAATCAAGCCTTTAATTATAAATACCTAAAGCAAAATAATAAATAGGTTGAAATAAGTTTATTTACTATTTTGGTTTTATTAAGTAAAGGAAAAATTTCTTTTCTTCCTTTTGAGATCTATTATCTTTAATCTTTGTTCATACTTTGAAACTTTTCATTCTTTGAATAATTTTTAGTCATATTTGGAAATCATTCAAAAAGGAAATGAAACAAATCGGGATTTTTTCTTTGTTTTGAATTTTCATTATGCAGTCATTAAATATGAAAGAAAACGGAAAATATTTCTTTCAGAAATTTTCTAGTTTCTGAGTAAAAAGGATTGCTGCAGTTCTTGCCCAAATTATTTTGATATGATTTAACTTGTTTTTGCTTAAAGGACTCAAAATTAATGTTATATGTATGATTACGTACTAAAAATTTAAGCGTTTTCTTTATACTAACAGAATTCAATAGTGTGTTTATTCATAAAATATTAATAAATTCTTAATAATAATTCCACAATTGTAAATAATAAGTTGAATCAAATATTCAAATTTTTTTATTTACCGCAGAAAAAAAACAAAAAATCAATCGGATTAAATTTTGATCTAATGATCGAATTCCTTCTTTTTTGAACTTTAACGATTCTATAAAATATTGTGCATTAAACTGGAGATATTACATTTTTTGCGTCTATTTACGCAACTCAATCATAAAATAATTTGCTTATTTCAGGTAAAAGCTTTAAACAACAAAGGTGAAAGGTTTAATCATTTCATTCAAAACAATCCAATGTAATGTGTCAAGCATAACATGTGCATTTATACTATTAATTACATAATATATTTCGCATTTCGTCAAATTTAATAATGCACCGTAAACAAAGGTGGACTTGGTTTCACCTTTCAGAACGTTTTGTTCTCATATTAAAATTTCCAATCGTTTGTTATTTTTTTACATCATTTTTTTTTTTTTTACATTTTGTCACAAAAACCACAAAATTATTGCCCTCTTACCATTTTTTTTTTCAAAATTATGGAACTATTGTTCTAGATTCTCACATTCAGAAATTTTCACGCTGAATTATTATTAAATTATTAAGAATAAAATATCAGTTTAGGATAATAACCATCTCTTTTTAGACATTAAGTAAAAGTAATTGGTTATAGACGAGTTTCAACCAGCAGATAATTATCGATGCTTTTCCATTTTGTAAAATTTTGATTACAAAAGAACTAATCTTTTTAATGAAATAATTATTAGTCAGTAAAGACAGAAGCCGTAAAAAGTAATCAGTTCTAAGAAATGAAAATCCTCAAGTTTTAAATATTTTCCTAAATACATTTTTTACATAAAGTAATGAAAAGTTAAGCGTCGGTTTTCATAAACTATTTACATAACCGCAATAAATATGTAAAACAGACTGGCATATAATCAATTCAATAAACAAAAGACTTGAGTTAAAGTAATTATTTAGACTCTGTATCTAAATAAAATCGAATTCTATCGAAATTTTCCCTTTTTATAAACGTGCTCACAGCAAGTAGGGAAAAAAACTTAAATGGTTATTCCATTCGACATCATGTCCAAAGATTTTACTACCTCGCCTGACACAATAAAAAATATTCGTGAGAAAATTGACATTTTGTTCTTTTTTTTTCCAGGGGGAAACAAGGGGAACCATTTCTTTGAATAGAAATGGTCTTTCTCACCATAGGAAGACCCCGAATAGCCTATATGTAGTTCAACAACTATATCTTAGAAGAAGGGGCATAAAACGAAGCGCTCAATAAAGATTCCATTCTAAAATAAATATAAAAGTCTTTACGTTTTATGTTGCCAATTCGTCTTTTTATAGAGTAGGCAAGCAGTGGAAGAGACGTAATTCGAATTTAACACACTTGAATCCGAAATAAAAGTGAAATCAGGCATTTGTCTATCGAAGATATTCTTGATAAACTTTTATCAGGTTAACTCTATTTTGCTAAAAGAGCAATTTGATTACAATGACTTCAAATACTTTTAGTTTCATAGTAATGCTTGTTTCAAATAAATTGTTTTATTGTAATATTACAACACCATTTCGAGATTTAAGCATACATACCTGATAACATTTTTTTGATTCATTATGTTAGTCAATATGAAGATAGTTTTTAAGTTGTTAAAAATATTTTTAATTTATTTATATTTAATTTTGGAATTATTTTTAATCTACTGAATTCTAGCACAGTACCCGCCACCTATTAAAAACATGTCCGTTCTCGTCACGAACATTTGATTATGTTGTTATTTCTAATGTCACTTGCCAATCCAGCACGGCTTTAGTGAAACCAAGTCAAATTAAATTTCAAGTTCTGATGGAAAGGGAATCTTCATTTCAAATAATTGTTGAATTTTCTTAGTAATTATTTCAAAGAATATTTACTTAGTTATTTCCTGAATTTCTTTTCACTTTTTTACAAAAAAAATAAAAACTTTTCCATCTATCGGCATATTTATAATTCAAAATATGGATCGTAAACAGAGAAAGCAAAATTAAATCTTAATACATTCAAATATTTCAACAAAACAATCAGGCTTTTAAATAAAACAAATAAGTAAATTTCTTTTTAAATATAGAACATTGGTTAACCTCGAAACTTGAGT
Organism: Parasteatoda lunata; assembly: GCA_949128135.1. Taxonomy (NCBI): domain Eukaryota; kingdom Metazoa; phylum Arthropoda; class Arachnida; order Araneae; family Theridiidae; genus Parasteatoda; species Parasteatoda lunata. Next base: position 12,515,492 of record OX421980.1, on the reverse strand, counting down.
TAAAACGAATTGCAAGTTATTTTTTAGACTTTTTATTCTGCCTAAATTATTTGACATAAGAAGTCTTCAGCTATTTTATAACTACAGAATTAGAGCATACAAAATGTAGTTCAGTATTTAATGTACTAGAATTCAATTTATTTTAATTAAACATAATATAAATTTTATACATATACTTGAGTTTCTTTTGCATCTTAACCAAACATATTACATCATAAAACTTAGTGCAAATGAAATATTCATCCATAAAAAAAGTTTTAAAGATCTGAATGTATATAGAACTAGCTAGTTTATTTAATAAATACTAATTGTGTTCTGTTCAAACATTTTAATTTTTTAAAAAAAATATTAATTGAGGATGGTAAATATTTCTTCACTTAACCTTTATTAAATTCAAAAAAGCGTTTCTTGTTTTCTGTAGCGCCATCTAGGGCCAAAAATTCAAAAAATAAAATTGTGATTTAGCTGAATCTTACTTATCAATAGTTTATTGCAAATTATATTTTTAGTACACTCAAGTTGAACAACCTACTACACTTTCAACTAAACTTCAACTAGATTCAACTAAAACTTTATCCTATATATTGTTATTTACTAATATCAAGTTTCCAGTCAATTTAGTTAGAATACTTTCAAGTAGGAAACTAGTTATGGCAAAATTTATTTTAGTTCTTTATAATTTAATAAGAATTAATTTTTATAACTGATATTGATATTGATAACTGATTGATATTGTAAAAATATTTCATATGTCGTGCATTTAACAAGACCAGAGTATTGCTTATCTTTAGTGTTTAAAAGACATAACCTCACCAAAAGCTTAAAAATTATTGGTGCACACTTTAATATATATATATATATATATATATATATATATATATATATATATATATATATATATATATATATATATATATATATATATATATATATATATATATATATATATATATATATATATATATATATATATTATATATATATATAGATAGATAGATAGATAGATAATGTGTGTTAATTGTTACGCATTAAGTTTAACCAATCTGGACAAAATGTAATTTGTTTTTTATTACCACTCGTAAAATAAAACACATTAAAAATAAGTTTCTGAATTGCTTATTTGTTTCTGAATTATGACAATTTTTAAAATTCTAAAAATATAATTTTTTTATCTTCATCATCCCAAATAATGCCAATTTACAAAGCCAACTTTGTTTTTTTATATGCAACATTTCTCTTTTTGCAAATCGATATTAGAAATTGATAAAGAATATGAGAATGGAAATTATTTAAAGGAAGGATCTACAATCTATAACTCTTAGGGCATGAATTAAAGTGACTTTTGACGATTTTATATAACACATTAAACCATCAGAGCATATAACTAACACAAGACCAGCTAAAACATAGATCGCGATGCGTGACGTCAGAGCTGAAGATCACAATCAGTACTGAGGACCCCCTTTCAACTATCAACTCCTCCTTTCGTGGCAGCCCTGATGTAAGGCAGAGGGTGCATTTCTTGTTTTTCAGTAGCGCCATCTATGGCCAAAAATTCGACTTCAGTCACACACAAGTCAAAACCAGGCTATATGGCGGACCCATTCGTACATAGGTACCCAGTATTCGTACCCAGTAATTTTGGCCTGAACCAGAGAATGATCAATCTTCAAACAAACAACCTCTGGGGGTACTGAGCCCCCAGAGTTATGATTTGATTTGAGAACATGAAGGGCTTTGTGACCTGACAGATTTAACGTGCATTAGTCATCATTTACTACACAGGGAGTCTTCGGTCGGCGGGAATCGAACTTACGACCTCTTGGACATGAGCCTAGCGTCCTACCAGCCAGGCTATCTTGGCTACACATTTGATTATATAAGAGCTAAATATATAAACCGGTAAAATTTTAGGTATTACATGTTATCCAATTTAATATTATTTTTTAGGTATCGAATTTCAGCTTTGGACTTTGGAGCTACTTTCAGGACTTTGAAGTTTGGTATTACTTTCAAAGTATTGAAGAGTAATTAATACTGATCTGTTCTAGTTTTAGAACAATTAATGGCGAGAGCTGTGGTAATAGGATTATTCGTACAGCCTCTAAATATTTCGTCTTTTAATAAAGACAGTCTAATAGAGTTAACTCCAAGAAGACCAAAGACAAAAGTAGCTTTTATTAACAAGATACAGAACACAAAAAATTGAAGACACATAGAGCGCTATCAAGCGTCATTAAAAAAAAAAAAACTTTGTAGTTTCTTTTAATACTACACTTCCCTCCGGCGAAAAGGGTTTTAGTTTTTGAAAAACAATAACATATCCATCAAAATATTTTTTGAACTAAACATATATTAAGAAAATGTTAACTTATCATATGTAACATATTTTGTTAAGAAATCAGAAATACTGTTATCAGTATTGTGATACCCTGTCTTTAAGACTTTATCATCAATCATATCGCTAACAAAATGAAATTTCAGATTTACATGTCTAGTTTTATTTGATGATTTACTATTATTTAACCAATCAATGGATGCTTGACTAACAGAATAAATTTCAGTTATAGCATTAATGAAATTTTTACGGTTAATTTCACTTAACATATTTTAATCCTCTTGCTGTTTTAACAATAGCAAATAGTTCTGCTTCACATGTTGAGAGTCCAACAATTCTTTTTTTTGCTTTTCCACGTGATCAGAGAACATAATTACACACGCACCCTGAAAAGGATATATCTTCTTCACCCCAGATTTCCCATCTGCACTACAATTTAAAACTCCGTATCATAAAATGAAACCTTATCTTTTGAATCGTTTGAGAATTTCAAACCTTTTTAGCCAAAATATAATGCCCTTTCTCGGGATGTTTATTAAATTGCGATAAATAACTAGTTACAAAAGAAATCGTGTTCTGTTTGCCAAATATAAAAGTTAACCGATAATTTCCTGATAATTTGTCTGATTGACTTAATCATCTTCTGGATCTAAACATCTATTATCACCTTCAGTTATAGGAAGATTAGTTTTCTTAAATTTTTCTAGATTATATTTATTAATCATTGATTTAATATACTGAGTTTGGGATTAAGTAATTCCGATTTCTTGTTTCAAAATTTCTGGACCTGAAAATTTAAAGTTTTCAGTAGTTTTATTTAATTCAAATGATTGTTTAAGTTTAAAGATTATATCCTCACAAAATTTTGAATTGTTAGAAAATATTGCTAAGTCATCAACGTAAACGCGAGTTGATTTAATGTTTTGTACGTTTTGGAAAACGAGAATAATTCATTTATCTGCATTGCCACCTATTTTATATTTTAAGCTAAATAAAATTTGGTTTCATCAATTTTAATAAAAACACAATTATCACTTGAAAATTGGTTAAGGCGAATATTTTACAGTTCATTTTTTAATTTAATATGCCAATTTCTACCAGACTGAGGTAGACCATATATGCTACGGTTTAATTTGCAAACTTTGTTCTTATCATGCTCTTCTTCATATCCAGGTGGAATTTCCATATACAGGGTGTCCCGAAACGACAGCATAAACTCTGCACAGCTAGATTTCTCGTTGGGAGTACATAAAAACTGCCCAAGGAAGCGTTCCTGTATAATCAATAGTTTACGAGAAACAAAGTATGACGTCACTGCCGGTGCAAGAAAAGACATTTTATTGAACATATCAACAGGAGTATACAATGCATAATTTAAATCAGATGTTCAAAGTGTCCATTTTAAACATTATCGTCTGGAAAGATATGCAAATACTGTTGCTGATATGTCCAATAAAGTATTTTTTTTCCTTGCACCAGCTGTGACGTCATACTTTGTTTTTCGTATTTTTCTCGTAAACTATGGATCGTACAGGAACACTTCTTTGGGCAGTTTTTACGTACTCCCAACGAGGAATCTACCTGTGCAGAGTTTATGCGGTCGTTTCGGGACACCCTGTATACAGTTTCTTCAATATCTCCATACAAATAAGCACTTTTAGTGTCAAAAAATTTAACACATAAATCAAGTTTTGCAGATTATGCTATTAATAATCTAAAATATTCAATATTTACAACAGGTGAATATGATTCTGCATTTTTATTTTGATTACATCTTGCTGCAACTAATCGAGACTTCATATTTCATTTGTCGTTAACATTTTGTTTATTGTATACACCCATTTATTCTTTATTATTTTTTCTTTATTTGGTCGATCAAGTAACTCGAAAACCTTACGTTTATTCATTGAAAGAATTCCGTTTCTTGACATTTGTAAATTTCTTTTAAAATGTTCTTTATTGCGCTAAAACCGGCCTTGATTTAATTTAGTAAAAACCATTGGTCAGTGTTACTTGTAACCTGTTTTTGCAAGAAGTCTGATTTAATGTTTTGTACGTTTTGGAAAACGAGAATAATTCATTTATCTGCATTGCCACCTATTTTATATTTTAAGCTAAATAAAAACTTTTTTACTATTTTTATTGATTTAAAATATTACTTCATTTTGAATTTACTGATTTATTAATTCCAAGATTACTGTATTTTATGGTGATATCTGGTATCTGAAACGTTGCATTTTGTTTCAAAGAATTGAATACATGAGAAAAGATTTATTAACACTATCTGCGTTTTCCACTACTTTGGTTAACGCGGTCACTTTGACAAATTGACAACATCAAGATATGTTTCCAACACACTAATCCTAAACAAATAGAAAGAGAAAAGGATAAGTTTTAATGTAGTATAATAATATGTTTTAGAGTTTCATTTCGCCGAAATTTAAATCATTTATATTTTATTTTACTATATTATTTAGACTGTTCTCTACTTTGGTACCTATTTTGCTAAAGCATGTAAAACTATTTTTATGATAATATTTTTTTTTTTTTTTTGCCCAAAATGTCGTGCAGTAAGAGTTTTTTCTGACAATACCTTTTAATTATTAAATCTGAGTTTATTTAAAATTATTAAATAAATTAGTGTGATTAAGAAAACTACGTATCCTACTAATCTACTTTTAGTAACATGAAACTTATTTCTTAGAAAAAGTAAAGAAAGATAAAAAAAATATTCACCATTAAAATCTTAGATGTGAAGAAATGCATATAATGCTATTAGAAATATTTATTCAAACGTATATGCACGGAAAAAAAATTCTTGTAAAATTACCGTACTGTATGATAATAACATTTCTAGTGAAAAAAGCATAATTCTTTCAATATAAACCAAAATATTTAAACCATTTATTTGACAATATTTTAACTTCTATTGTAAAGGTTTTCCGAAAATTCTAGTTTTCAAAATTCTATTTCTTGCTGCTTCACATTTAGCAAAAAATACAAAACTGAAAAGTAAATTTAGCCGAATAAATGTTTTTTATGCCCTGCTCTAACCGATCGTGATAAAATTACTAAATTTAAACATATTTTCCAAATTTAATCAAATATCATAAAACCATTTTTAATTTTATCGAAGCCATTACCAAAGTGCTTCGGTGAAAACTTCCGACCCTTTTGGTGTTCCCTAAGAGTGGCAAATTTTCTATATTCTGGTAGTTTTGACCAGAATAGTTTAGTAATAGTAGTTTTGACCATTTTTTTTTTCTCAGTCTGTTAAAGTTTTACAAATAATAAAGAATTAAATCGATTTTAAAAATCCTTAAATAAAATTTTTGGATTTTTTAAAATGTTTATATTATTTTGGCTTTATCTGAACCGAGTGAAAAAGCAAATCAACAAGTTAGGTATCTGCAGGGGCCGGGATAGCCTGGTTAGTTGATAGGGCGCTTGACTTACGTTCTTGAGAACGGGAGTTCGAATCCAGCCGGCCGAAGGCTCCCCGTGTAGTAAATGGTGACTAGTGCACGTTAAATCTGTCGAGTCACAAAACCCTCCAAGTTCCCATAACAAATTATACCTTGGAGGAACTGAGCTGGAGACGGATCGTTCACTGGTTTAGGTCAAAATTACGATCTGCGGATGAATTAATGGACGTATGAATGGGTCCGACCTACAAACGGATGTGACGTATGGGTGTGGAAGAAGTCGAATTCTTGGCCATAGATGGCGTGACTGGAAAACAAGAACAATCACACACCTTATCTTAATGGCCTACGACAACAGATATCCGCAGATTAACAAACTAGACACTGTTAAACTATATTTGAATCAAATTGTTGTGGCAGATTGTTGTCGATGCTGGACTTACTCTTTGATTTTCTTCTCCTCTCTCGTGATCTGTTATTTTCTGGAAAATAATACTTAGTCAAACTGACTAAGTATTATTTTCCAGAAAATCTACTTTTTTTTTTTTTTTTTTGACGAAAGAAATCTACTATTTTTTTTTTTTTTTTTTTTACATTATTCGACATTACGTTTCTAAATAAATATACATTTGTTATAATAATAATAATAATCTGCTGAAACAAATATACAACAGCAGACTTTTTATTTATTTAGAATGAGAGGTTGGGTTTACAGGTTTGTGCAAATGTATAAAGTTAATTTTTGTTTTTTTCTTTAGCAATACAATAAAACTTAAAAGTCTAGTTTTGAAAACTAAAATGTTATTTATTGAAAAGTTGCCAATTTTTCTCAACATTTTAAGCTATATTTATCAACCAGGCTAATATAAAGTTCCTAGTATTATTTTTTCTATAATAAATTTTTCTATTAAAGTTACCCCATTTTTTATAACTATATGTCCTTTTATACCTCTTTATTTAATATTAGGAGTTATGAAAAATCCCAAAATCCTTGATTTTATTATTTTACTACAAATAAAAAACCTACTTATATCAGATTTTACTTTTTTTGCACACAAATTTCCGTTTATTTCACAATAGTCTAAGTGCAATAAAAACATCTTTCGAAAAGAAATATTTTTTTATTTATTTGCTTATTAAACTTCTGGTTGTCCTTTTAAAATATTCGCATATTTGCATAGCATAATATTTTGGTAAATTGTACAAGAGTGAAAGAAAATTTCTTTCACAAAAATAATTTTACATACTAAATTAAGTGAATAAGTAGTTTTTATTACACTGTAAGTAGTTTTTATTACACTTTTAGTCCTAACAAAATTCATTATGAGATACTATTAAGAATTTTTTAACCTCATATCAGATATTCCATTTTTTTCCCTGCAAAATGAGCATAAAATTATTTATAACTTTATCTTCAAAAACGAAATACATGTGTCTAAAAGTAATAAAAAAAGAGTGAAAATAAATAAATTAAAATATATTTTGTTCTCAGAAAAACTACAGTCTGTAAAAAAAATATTTTTAAGGTTGTTTACTTTAAAATCAATCATGGCTATAGTCAGAAATAGCGTAGTTTGCTATTTCTGACCAGAAATAGCGCAAATTTTTTTTACGTAATTTGTAGTGTAGCGTGCTACTTTTTTCAAAAAGTAGTGTAGTGAGTAGTGCGATACAAAATAAGCAGTAGTTTGTAGAGATTCCTGGCAACTACTTTTAACGTTAGTTTAGTGAGGAAACACGGCTCCAACGCAACTCATTTTTCGAATTTGATGGGTACAAATCTTCGAAGATCCATCAATGGATGCAATGAAAATTACCCTGTGGCTGCAACTGAACGGGAACTGCGTATCTAGAATCATGTCTAACTAATATTTAAATTAGTCATTACGAAAAATAGATAATTAATCACTTCAGTCACACTTTCACATGCACATTCGTGAAACACTGATGTTATTTAAAAGAAAGGACTTATTTTTGATGTACTTAATTTCTTAGAGGAATTAAAAGAGCATTAAACAATTAAAAAATTGCAAGTGTTTTATAATTTCGAATTTCTTAAATTAAATATTCGCTGTCGAAAGAGGCATAAAAAGTTGAAGGTTAAATGAACAAATTTTAAAAAAATGTTTTGGAATAACAAATTGTCGTAATTAAACATGAAAAGATTTGTAAAAAAAAATTCTTCATGTTGTATATGAACCAATTTTATTTTCAAAACTATTTTAAACATAGGTGTAAATTAATTTCTCCAGCAAAATTCTGTTCCTTAAAGTAGTGAAGTATTCATTACATTTCGAAAGTAGTTTGTAATTATTGCATTTAAAAAAAAAAGTAGTTGTAGTTAACTACATTTGTAACAAAGTAGTAGTAGTAGTAAACTACAAAAATAACGTAGTTTTCTGACCACTGGCTACAGTTCTACTTTTACTTTTTGCAGTCATTCATATTAGTAGATTTAGGAAAGTTTTTCCTCAACAGATAAGAGAATTTTTGCAGTATGTGTATGTTTAACAACTTTCATTAACTTTTAATTACTAGGGGTTTTTCATTAGCATTTTCTATCTTAAATTGCTGCAAAAAAATACAGTCGATCAAACACAAAAATTTCTAAATTAACTATCTATAAATTTTCTATTTATTTATTGATATTCAGCATTCTTGAAAATGAGGTAACTGTTTAAGTATAAAACATACGATTAATTTATAAGTATATATTATATATGCACATTAGTGCTGTAAAAGTATAATTTAGTTAAGACTAATACTCAGAAATTAATTGTTTGATAGATTTTCTCTTAATTTCCATTTAAACAAATCTGCAGTATGGTGAAGGTAGAACCTAGAATTCCTCCTAAGGGTGGAATGGGGTATCCAAAATATTTCACATTAATACAATATACTTCGTTACAAAGAAAATATTTAATTACATTGTATGCTATTAAAAATGGCACACATCAATATTTTATTAGATCATTCAGTTGCTATTTTTATTTTAAAGAAAAAACACACCCTACAGATAAATTTCAAATACAATGGTGTATGCAATGAAAAAATTCTCAAATGTTTTACAGTCATTTCAAAAATAAAACATTTGAACATAGCTTTTTAAAAACAGTAAAAGACATATGAAAAGCATCAAGGTGTTTAGAATGTTCGTTAAAAATATCATAAAATCTGTATAAAGAAATTTTTTTATGCAATTAGGTTTATAAAAAGAGCTTACTTGCTATAATGTTAAATAATGTTAAACGCTTTTATTTTTATTAACCAGGGTAATTTCTCTAAAAAAATACAAACACCTATTATGTGAGAAAATTGTTCAAGGTAAAATTTGAATTTTTAGTGAAAGTTTGATGATTTATGAAATAGATACGCATCCTTCTATTCTTTGAAAACAAACAATGCGGTAACAATTTACCCCATGAAAGTGCTGATGTGAATCTCTTCAAGTCACTCTAAAGCATGACATCATCAAGGTTGTATTTAATTTAATTTTAATAATATATTTCAGCTTAAGAAATTCTAGACAGTAGAGGGATTTTGCTCTTTCTGAGATAATATAATCGAAAATTACAAATTTGCGGAATAATTAAAATAGATTTTTCAAATATAATTTTAGTAGATAATACCGACTTTCCCTGTCCAATATAACCACATTAAAAGTTTGTGATTTTTAGCTTCATTGAAGATAATACTTGTATAACCTTATTATTATTATCTTAGTCAGCCGATTTTCTCGATTAAACTAAAAAGTGGGCATGCTTGAAATTAATAAACACATAAATTTATTTACAATTATGATTTTTTTTTCCAGATTTATTATGATATAATTATAAAGATGGTTATATAGATTTTTGTAGTTAAAAATATTTTTTTAAAAATTATATTAAAATGCTCTGGGCTGAAATTGACTAAATAATGACTATAAAATATCTAGTGAATCGAACAATTCTATATAGAGCCTGTATAGGTTGAATAATTGCTATAAAATATCGGATGAATCAAAAAGTTTGATCAGGGGCCTATATTGATTGAATAGGGGCTAAAAAATATAGTCTGAATCGGACAATTCTATTTAGGGTTTATATTTGCTAATTAATGGCTATAATATATAAAAAGAATCTGACTATTCTATAGAAAGGCTTGCATTGGCTGGATAGTGGCTGAATCGTACGAATCTATACATGGCTTATACAGGGAGGTCCCAAATTCATGGTATAAACTATAAGGGTAGATGCAGGTAACTATCCTTTAATGTTCAGGAATGTATGGGTAATGCGGTGAAGTGCAAACAGGGGAAATAAAAGAAAGGAGTTTTGTGTTGTCTGTAGAGGGTAGTAGATGTTTAGCCGCCATTCAATATGGTGCATATCAGTAGTGGAAAGCGTCATTCATACGAAAAATGCCGGATCACAGAATTTTTCAACGGTTACATCGTCAACTTCGTGAAACAGGTTCATTCCTCGTCACCAGACATGAAGCTGGTTGTCGAAGTACATAGTCCAAGATACGTAGTCCAAGCGTGAAAGAAAGCATCTTGAACGTTGTGGCTGATAGATCCAAGTCAAGTACAAGAGCTGTTGCTTATCACGTAGATGTGAATCATTAGACCATTTGTATAGTGATAAACGAAAATCGCTTACATCCCTTCCATTTTCAGCGAGTACAAGTTTTGAATCTGACAAACTATCCTCTCCGCCTGAACTTCTGCCAGTGGGTGCTACAGCAATATGCGCTGAAGCCAGCTGGACTTGATAGCTCATGTGCTATTTGCTGATGAGGCGACGTTTACACGCTGGGATGTCTTTAATGCGAACAATTCCAATGTGTGAGCAACCGAGAAGCCACATGCGCATCAACAACGATTATGTGTGAATGTGTGGGCAGGTATTGTCAACGATATTTTAATTGGCCCATACTTACTACCGACGCTATTTAATGGCGAATGCTATCTTATTTTTCTGGAACAGGTGTTACCAGAACTACTGCAGGATGTTTCAAACGCCTTTCGTAACCACATATGGTTTCAGCATGATAGGGCACCAGCCCACTTCAGGTGCGCACTTACCTGAATGCTAAGTTTGAGGCACGATGGATTGGATGTGGTGGACCAGTCCCTTGGCCACCCCTACCTCCCAATTTATCGAGCCTTGATTTCTTTTTATGGAGACATCTGAAGAATCTTGTTTATGCGACTTCACTTGACTCAGATGAGGATCTCATTGCTCGTACATCCAAATCTGCTGCACGTGTGCGAGAAATACCTGGCATCTTTGAACGCCAATCACTCCATCAGAACTGTCAAACATGTATCAATTCAAACATGGACGCAATTTTGAACAGTTATTGTAAACATTACACTTGTCAACGACGGTTTTAATAAACACTTCCTTTCGTTTCTCATTTTCTGCGTTTGTGCCTCACCGCGTCACTTGCGCCCATACATTCCTATATAATAAATTATTGCTATAATATCCTGTACCTACCTGTAAAGTTTGTCCCATGAATTCGGGACCACCCTGTATTGGCTGAATCATGGTTACAATGTTTTGGATGAATCGGAAAATTCTCTATAGGGTCTACATTGGCTAAATAAAGGCTATAAAATAACTGGTGATTAAGACAATATTTTATATAGGACCAATATTGGTAAAACCATTGCTATTAAATATCGGGTGAATCAGACAATTGAGTGTAGTTGCTGAATAATGGTTATAAAATATCAGTAGCTGCATATTTACTTATGAGGCCTACTGCGTCAGGGATCCGAGGGGATCTAAAGTTTCTTCGGTGACGTAGTACTGAAGGATTTTGTTGTACTATAGAGGGGTTTTTCATTATTTTTTCAGGTTTTTGTTAATAAGTTAAAAGTTTATTTTTTTTTTTTTTAATTATTTTTCTTTAAATAAGAAATTATTTTTATAAATCTCTCAGTTTGAGGTTATTGACCTGGGATATACAAGTTTATTTGATGCATGATGATATTGCTCGTTATCTGCAAGTGATTCAATTTCTCATTTAACTCTGCCTGACGATCCTGTACGGGATGGAGGGCAGAGAGAACAGCCCTCAAAAAACATCGAGTGTTGATGATGGAGTGTTTCTGCTCTTTATCACTGGTGGCAGATCGATACAAGCAGAGCCATAAAGTGAGCTGTACTTGTTCAACCATATCTCTAAATTGATGTTTTAATTGGTTACTAATACCGTTACTGTTTTCCGATGCCGCCTCCAAGAAACATTCGAAAAGCAAGTTCTTACTAAACAAGCCAGCACATAAGACCACATGATTAAGATACATAGCACATGATTAAGATTTACAGAAAATCACTAGCTGATAACAGGTAAAACTATTTATCTTTGTAGGCTATTTCCGTAAAAAAGAGATGATAAAACATATTTTACCTTTTACGCAAGATCAATGATTTCTGTTCGATTTTAAAAATAAGATTTCATTTCTAGTTATGAAAATGTTGGTTAAATTTTGGATTTTAAAAAATTAAATTCATAATATAAAAAATAAGTTATTTTATTAATTAAAAAAGTAATTAAGATTACAAATAAAAATAATAATAATTAACGAAAATTTATAATTAAAAATTAATCAATAATTAATAAAGATGTATAATTAAAAAATTCATCAATTATAATACTTATGTAATGTTAGGATGTAAGTAATGTAAGTAATGTTAGGAAAAAATATCTTCCTAGTTAATAATTGTCTTCAGTACAACGCCTTGAACCTCCCTAGGATTCCTGGCGCAGAAGCCCTCATATGTAACTACTAATAGCAGGTGAATCAAATAATTCGATATAAGGCTGATATTGGCTGAATAATGGCTATAAAATATCTGTTTAATCAGACAATTCTATACAGAACCGATATTAGCTGTATAATAGCTATAAAATATCGGTTTCATTGGACAATTCTATACTTACTTACTTACTAACTTATCCTCTACGTGCCTTTGGCCACTTAAGGCCTCTAGTATATCCCTCCAACGCCTCCTGTCTCTAGCAATAGATCTTGCTTCCTCCCAGCCAGAAATTCTACATTCTTTTAATTCGCCCAAAAACATGCGCTGGATGGTCAGTCTGGGTCTTCCTCTTGTTCTTTTACCATCAGGGGCCCATGCAAGCGCAACAGATGTAATTTTTTCTTTGGGCATTCTAAGGATATGTCCGAGCCAGCTCCATCTTCGTTTTTTAATTTCATCCTCTATTGTTTTTATTTTAGCTTTCTTTAATAGATTTGAATTTGATACTTTGTAAGGCCAAAAAATTTTTAAAAATAAATCTTAAACATTTGTTTTGAAAGGTTTCTAATTTTTGTATTTCGATCTTAGTCTGTTTCCAGGTTTCTGCGCCATATAATAGTACTGCTCTAACAAGAGCTTTGTAAACAACTATTTTTGTCTTTATTTCAATATTCGACTCTCTCCAAAATTTATGTAATCCCTTAAAACATGTTCTTGCTTTGATTATTCTCTGCTAATATCTTCACTACTTCCACCTTTTTTATCTACAATAGAATCCAAATAGCTAAATGCCTCTATGTCATCTATTTCGTGATTTTCGATTTTCATTTTGTCATTTTTCTTTTGATTTATTCTCATTACTTTAGTTTTCTTCTTGTTTATGAATAAACCTACACTATTTGAATATTTGTTGAATTTGTCTGTTTTAAGCTGAAGGTCTGTTCATTTGGATGAAATAAGTACGATGTCATCAGCAAAATCAAGGTCTTCTAAAGTGGTTGTGAAATTCCACCTTATTCTTCTTTTTTCATCTTTCAAGCTGTTTCGCATAATCCAGTCTATCACCAGTATAAATAAAAATCCTCATAAAACACATCCCTGTCTTACGTCAGTTTTTACCAAAAAGAATTCAGTTAATTCTCCATTTACTTCAATACATGCTTTGCTGTTATCATACATATCCTTGATTATTTTAATATATTTCTCTGGTATATTATAAAGTGATAAAATTTCCCTTAATTTCTCTCTCTTAGCTGAATCAAAGGCTTTACTGAAATCAATAAATTTTAAATATAAAGAGGTGTTAAATTCTAGGCTTTGCTCAATGATATTTCTAAGTGTGAAGATTTGCTGCATTGTTCCACTTCCACTGCGGAAATCTGCTTGTTCTTCTCTTAAAATTCCATAAATTTCATGTTTTAGTCTATTCAAAATTATCCTTTCAAAAATTTTTCCCGGTATGGAAAGTAGGCTAATGCCTCTCCAATTTTCACATTTTGTAAGATCGCCTTTCTTGGGAATTTTCACTATTACTGCTTCTTTCCACTGTTCCGGTATTTTTTCATTTCTCCAGATTTCATTGAAGAGCTTTTGCAACTGTCTTGTAGTGGTTTCAAAATCTGCCTAAAGCATCTCTGCCACGATTCCATCTCTCCCTGCAGCCTTCTTTGGTTTTGTGGCCCTCAGGGCATTCTGTACCTCATCCAGCGAGATATCTTCCAAAGAAAAATCTACAGTAAATGTTACATTTAATGTAGGACAATTCTATATAGGGCCGATATTGGTAAAAAGCTGCTGTGAAATATCGAGGGAATTGGACAGTTCTTTTTGGAGCCGATATTGGCTAAATAATGGTTATAAAATTTCGGGTGAATCGGAAAATTCTATATAGGACTGATATTGGCTGAATACTGGATATAAAATACCCATTTATCTGATAATTCTATATGGGGTCTATATTGGCGAAATAATGGAATTTTAAACCTCTATTAAACTAAGATTCGTGAATATTGGTCCTATGAGGGCCCAAGTTATTTCGCTGTTTAATCATTCAGTAATTAAAAGTAGTTAAATACATGAAAAATAATGACGGACATTTTAGCGATTTGAAATTAAACTAGCCCTATTTAACACGCATTTCCTGCACTGCACTAGTTATAACCTTTAATTATAAATAGTACATAGCAGCAAAATCTGTAATTTTTAAAAAAATTAGTTTTTATCGTGTTCATAAGTACCGAATTATTAATAAATAAAAAACTGGTAGGAATTAAAAGAGTTTTGGCTATTTGTAATTTACTTCAGAAAACATCAAATTTGATCCTGGCATGCATTGGAATAGATCCAGTTAGAATTGGATTACAAACTGTGGAACAAAATAATGGAATTAAATCGATTAAATTATCCGTATTTTAATTTATATTCGACAATTAAAGAATAAAAATTATTTTAAAATGAATTTTGATGTCGTTAAAAAAAATCCGAAATTACCTTATCTTTCTCTTAATGGGTTAATAAACTACAATATTGTGCTAATTTTGAAACAATTTAATAAGAAAAAAAATTTAATCACTTCGATCATTCAAATGGCACATGTTCTACAATCCAATTTTTAAAGATTTAAGTAAACTATAATGCATGGAAAACTTCAAATTGTTTTCCCAACAATACTCTTCTGATTTTAGTTTTTTATTGTATATATATATTATATTATTATATATAATATTTTTAATTTTTGACTTTTTTACTGTATATAATATTTTTAAATTTTGCTACAAGATCAGTTTAATTAACAAAAAGGTTTAGTAGTCAGTTTTTCAAATTAAAATTGAGATTGATTTTGATTGTAATTTTGATGAATGAATAATACTCCAGCTTTTTATAATTTCTCAAAAATTATTTAAAAAATTTCTTTATTTAAAAAATGCAAACAAAATGCAAACAAAAAATGCAAAAAAAAATGCAAAAAAAAATGCAATGCAATTTCAAAATTTCTTTATTTAAAAAATGCATAACGACAGTCATTAGGATAGTAATTAAAGTGAAACATATTAACATAATTTTCAATGGAGATATTTCATATGGTAAATATTACGTTTTATTGATAACTAGACAGCGGATAAAATGCTATTGCATACGTGCATATGCAATTGCATATTTTAGCACTTTTTGCCATTTGTGCATATAAAAGCATAAAAAGGTATATTTGCTCTTATAAATGCATATATGTTAGCTTAATGCTTATTATAAATGCTTATATGTTAGCATAAGGAACGCTTTAAATTTTGTTTTGTCGTTCTTTATCACCTGAAAGGGTCAGCTAGATTGATGTTGCTGGGGGTGATTGCAATCACGTGAAAAAGATGTAAAAATGAGGTGTGTGTCGGGAAGGGGGGTACAAAAGGCCCACCCAAACAGACATTCGTCATAGAAACCTCAGAAAGGGATGGTCAGATATTCTATGAAGGGATGTCTTTTCCTGGAATAAATAATGGTCAACCTGTGTGGGAAAAATAAGGCTTCTGTGGTAGGTAGAAAATGAACTCCCTTTCCTGTGATTGATTAGTTAAAAGGTGGAGTGAATACATTTTCGGAGAGAACTGCTATTCTAACATATTTCGATAGTCCATCCGATAGATAGATAGTTTCGACATCCATCAGTTGAATACGCAGTTAGTGAAGCTTCGAACGTGATTTTTGACTGCTGAATTTTATAATATGCCAAAAATTAAGTCGACTTAACCAAATTTAATGAAGACATGGATTTCGGACTATGGGAAGGACTTTACGACCGATGGGGAAATAGTATTTTGTGTGATTTGTCAAAAACACATTTCCTGTGAAAAAAAGTGCCAAATCGATCAACATATAAAGACTAATGCTCACTCCGCGAAGAAAAAGCAGAATACAAAAGGATTTGTTCAAAGTTTATTAACTATTCCTGTTCAAGCAGCTAAAAAGGAAAGTGATTTTTCTAGTGATTTATGCAAAGCCTTAGTAAGCAGCAATATTCCTTTAAAAAAGTTAAATAATCCAAATTTAAGACATTTTTTAAAAAAATATTGTACCAATCAGATCATTCCCGATGAATCGACTTTAAGAAAGAACTACCTTCAACCGATATATAACTAAGTACTGGATGATATTCGACGAGATATTGGAGATGGCCCTATATGGATTGAAGTCGATGAGACGACAGATAAGTGCGGTCGCTATATTGCTCATTTTATTTGTGGAAAAATGGATAATATTCTTACTCGACCACATCTTTTAGCAAGCAACGCCCTTGAAAAAGTCAATCATTCAATCATAGCAAGGTTTGTCAATGATTCTATCAAATTATTATGGCCTGATAGAGATGGTTCTGAAGATGTTTTGATTTTTATCAGTGATGCCGCTCCGTATATGGTCAAATCTGCAGCAGCACTGGAAATTTTTTATCCCAGAATGCTTCATATTACATGTTTGGCTCATGCTGTTCACAGACTGGCTGAGACTGTTCGAGAAGTATTCTCCTCTGTGAATGGTTTAATTTCTAGTATCAAGAAAGTTTTTCTCAAGGCACCTGTGCGCATGAAAATGTATAAAGAAATGTATCCTGATTTGCCCTTACCTCCACAGCCTGTGATAACTAGGTGGGGTACATGGATTAAAGCTGCACGTTTTTACGCTAATAATTTTGATGCAATAAAGTCAGTTTTAGATGCAATTGACAGTTCCTGTGCTTCTTCAGTTTAAGTCACAAAAGAATTACTACAAGATATCTCTTTGCAGAAGGACTTGGCCATAATTGACACTCACTTTTCTTTCTTAAGTGGAGCAATAACAAAGCTCGAAACACGAGGTCTTCCCCTGACTGAGGCCATATCCGAAATTGAAAAAATTCAACAGTGCATCAATGCTCTTCCAGACTCAGTTGGGAAGAAAGTAAAAGAAAAATGGTGTTTTGTTCAAAACAAAAATTCGGGTTTTGCAGCAGTGAAGAAGATAAATGATTTTCTTAATGGAAACGGAACTGAACTTCCAGAGAAAGTAAAACCAATGAGTACGAAATTGTACCAGTTTTGTCCAATAACATCGGTTGACGTGGAGAGGTCATTTTCTGCTTTCAAAATGATCTTTGATGACCAACGACATCAATTCACCCTTGAAAATTTGGAAAAACACTTAGTTGTGTATTGCAACAAAAATTATTCAGTTTAATAAAATCTTTCCGGAAAATGCGATGATTTTTCTTCCCTCATTTATCATACTTCAGTTTTAGGCTTTTTCTTCAGAAATGTGTATATTCAAGTAAGAAATATTTTGATTTTCTTCCATTTAACAAAAAAATGTTTTTGCTGTGTTTGTTGGAAAAAGTAAGTAGTAGTATTTAAATAAGTTGAACTTTTAATTTCTATTTTAAGTGCCTTATAATTTATAAGGCATTTTGAAACGAAGAAATATTTGAATTTTAAAGTAAATGGCCTTTTTTCTAAAACTAAAATGGTAATATAGTAAAACCTCGTTAAGTCGTCACCCGGATAAGTCGTCACTCCGCTTAAGTCGTCGTTTTCCTATGGTCCCGACTAAGCCTCATAGACAATAATGAAAAATAACCCTCTTTTACCCGTCATCGAATTTAATTCTACTCCTGATAACTCGTCACCCCAAAAAATGGCAAACCTATCTTTTTTCGCACTTTTATATACCATTATGTTATCTTTTCAGACCAGCCCCTTTCACTTTAGATATCTCGGGGAATTTCTGACCACCCACGAAGTTCGTTCTACAGCTGTGAGCATTCCTTTCCTTTTAGGGGATTTGGATTCTGGGAATTTTGCATGCCAATCGTTCAAAGTTCTCACTTCTTGCTCCGACTCAGTCGAGTGTAGACGTTTTTCTTTATTGTACGTACTTCAGTGGGACTTCATTTCATAGCGAGTAAACCCCGCTATAAGGGCCATTTTTTTTTCTTACAAAATTGTGATTTGATTACGTTTCAAAATGCCGGAAAAACGAAAACTTACCTCGTTATCTCTTAAAGAAAAAAAGGACTTAATTGCACTTTTTGAAAAGTGAAATGTTTCGAAAACAGCTTTTGCCAAAGAACACAATATACCGAGAACTACTTTAAGTGATATTTTATCATCAAAGCAAAACATTGAAGAAACAGACTGCAAAGACAACAGAAAGAGAATGAGGAAATCAAAGTTTGACGAGATCGAGGAGATTTTAGTTCGATGGTTAAAGCATGCAAGATCTCAAAATGTGCCTATTTCTTCTGTCATTCTTAAAGAAAAAGCTATGGAAATTGCTAAGGAGTTGAACATAGAGGATTTCCATTGCAGCAATGGTTGGCTGGAGCGTTTCAAAGACAGAAATTGTCTTTCTTTTAAACCGATTTCTGAAGAAGTGTGTTCTCAAGGACATTTTATCCAGTTTTAATGCCTCGAAAGTTTTTAGTTTAGATGAAACGGGCTTATTTTATCGTCTTTTGCCTGATAAAACTCTATCGTTTAAGGTCGAAAAATGCACCACTGGAAAAGCCAGCAAGCAACGTCTAACACTTTTGCTGGGAGCAAATATGAATGGAAATGAAAAGCTTAAACCACTAGTGATAGGCAAGAGCAAAAGGCCACGCTGTTTTAAAACGTTAAATCTCTGCCAGTTGAATATGAAGCAAATTCAAATGCATGGATGACTACAACGATTTGGGAACGGCATATCCGTAAATTGGATTCCCAGTTTTCGCGCCAAAAGAGAAAACTTGCCCTTATTGTCGATAATTACACAGCCCATAGTCAGCCCGAAAGCTTAAAAGCTATTGAAATCGTTTTCCTTCCTCCAAATGTTACTGCACTTCTTCAGCCTTTAGATCAAGGGATAATTCGGGACTTCAAAAGAATGCTAGTAAATGACCTGATAAAAGCATTGGATAAAAATGAAAAGTTTGAAGTTTCCGTTTTAGGCGCGATCAATTATGTGCATAGAAGTTAGAGCTCAGTTTCTTCGCAAACTGTTTTTAATTGCTTCAGACACGCGGGATTTGTAGCCAATGCAGAATCCGAAGATATCCTCTGTGAAGAAGTCGACCCCGAGCCCTTAGAAAATTTGCTGCAAGTTGTTAATGAAAAAGGTTGCAGTGTCAATGACGTAAATGCATTTGTCGATATTGACAATGACGTCGCTATTTGTTCAAAAGCGACTGTAAAAGATTTGACTTCAGAATTTTTAGATGAAAAACAACACAGTTCCAGCGAGGATAGCGATGATGAGGATTCGGGTGGAATTCCGCCCAGCAAGACTGAAACATTAGAATCCTTAGAGAAACTTAGACAATATTTAACATCAATTGAAGGCACAACAGAAGAAGAATTCAAGGCGCTGGTGATATTGGATAAGAAGGTTAATAGCAAATGCTAAATAATGTTATTTGATTTCAGACACACTTATCTGAATGCTCTGTTTAAAAAAACACGCTATTGTTGATTCTCAAAAAGTGTTGTTCCACATATTGTCTATTTAGTATAGTGAAAATAGGGTATAAATTTGACATTCTTAAGAAAAAGTTCTACCGACCGTTCTATCTTGTAATCAAACCTGCTAATTACCCTCCTTTTAGCAATAAAAAGTTGGGTTTGTGTGGGAGAAAGGAGTAATAAATGTGATAGAAAATAAATATTACTGTCTAGACACATGAGGTATTGTTTCCGGTATATTTTCTTTAGGCTGAATTGAATGAGACTATATTTGATGAATATATAGTTGAGAGGTTATAATACATTCTGTATTAAACGTACAATGTTTGACTTGTACCGATTTACGCGTTCTGTATTGATATCTAAACAAATGAGTTACTGTTTCCGTATGTATTTTTAAAAATTAAATCAAATAAAACTAAACGCGTGTTCATAGGATTAATAGTTCAAGTATTGCAAAGTTTTTTATGTATACAAAAAGTATTATGTCTTTTCTTATTTACACTTTTGGCATTACTGTCTAGAATGCTTCAAAGATAATGTCTCGACTAGTGAGACATTACTCCCTGTGTATTTCTATACTGAATACAAATTCTATAGGGAATCTAGCTTTAAAAATTTTGAATATAGGCAAGTTAAAAAAAATAGTACTTTATACAAATAAAAAATCTTACAACTTTTACTAAGTGCTTTGTCTCATACAATAACTCGTGCTTTCTCTCATAAAATATGACGTAAAAAATATATAAGCAATAATAACTTCATTTGTTCAGAGGCATATGCATAAAATCATTGAAATACTAAACTATTAATTCCATCTTCTTGAACTTGGTTTCTTTTGTTTGAGCGTAAAGAAATACATCAGAAACATTTGTCTAGATAATAATATTGTGTCACCCATTGCTTTCCTTTCTAAAAAGTAGAAGCGTGTTTATCACTTACTTAAAGGAGGATCAGTTTGACTGTGGGCAAAGATTTATTTTGCGACTATTTTTAATGCGCCCTGCACTCATAATGTTATTCAAGAGTGGTTTTCTACACTTACCCTTGTCAATATTGTTTATTCTGTTTGAAGTCAAATATGCTTTTTTCACCAAACCCATTCTTTTTCTTAATACTTAACAAACACTTAGTAAGTTGCTCCAAAAATTGTACTTCACCATTTTGAAAAGAGTTTCGTTTAAATACTTTATTCAAAAAAGGGAAACATTAGTCTTTCAACTATTTTTATAAGTGTTCACTTTCTTATGCTAGTTTGCTCTTATGTTCAAAAAGAAATATTACCTTTAAAATTATATTTAAAATCGTGCCAAAGTCTATTTAAAATAGAATTACTTCAAAAGAGTAGTAAGAGTAAAATATATCCAAGAAGAAATGGAAAATTTTCTTTTGGCTATTGCAGTAAAATTTTAATAGCCCCGCCGTAGGTGTTGTCGTTGGTAGTTTTAATGCTTATGGAAATAAAAACGGAACTTAGCGGAATGTGGCGTGACAGATTCGTTTTTTTTTTTTTTTTTTTTTTTTTGTCTTATTCTTAAAGTGAAGGAAGAAATAAGTTTTCATAAAATGTGTCTGTGCGCCACGGGAATATTTGTTATGCTGATTAAGCTACAGTGAAAACGTGACACCAATGGATAAGAAAATATTCATTCAAACCGGAAGGTCTCCACAAATTCTTCATTCGTGGTTTATTTTCAACTTACGAGACAAAATATGACGTCATTCACACAAAACAGCCTTTTTAACTTTAATAATAACGATAGGTAAAAGAAAACACTTTATTTTTTAGCCTCTTATTTGATTCACAAATTAATGAGATATATGTCGTGAAAATCTTATGATTTTTATATGTATTATTAATTATGCCCCGCATTATTTTTATGCTGATGATAATAATAATACATTATAAAAAGGAGTTTCTAAAAATTGAGCAAAAAGGCGTCAAAAGCAGCTCTGAAATAAATTATAGTCGAACTTGAGAAAAACACTTGTAGTCAAAATTGAAACAGCATATACTAATCTATACACTTTGAGCAAAATGCATGAGAAATGGATTGATTTAATTGAGCAAATGAATGAGAAGGGAAGAACTGGCTGCCGGCAGGATTCAAACCAATGAACCAATTCGTACTATTGCGGCGGCGACTATATAAAGGCTCCCAACTCTCCCTGGACTGAAGTGTACAACTATGGTGGTTAGGGCTTCCCACTATGAACCCTACAAAGCATCCTACTCCCACTTTCTTCCCACCAGATCACTTTTGAGACTATGCATTTTGTTCAAAGATGAGTATATGCTGTTTCAATTTTGAATAAATAGGATTTTCATGTTCAACTATTATTTGTTTCAGAGCTATTTTGACACATTTTTGCTCAATTTTTAGAAACCTTTTGTTGCAGTGTACTCACTTAAAATGAAGGAGTCAAAATAACTCAACTTGAGTGCTATTTAACTCTTTCCTCTAGAAAAAAGCGGCCCTCTCTTCTTGAGTTAAAATCACTCAAGTGAAAGAGTTTAATGGAAATAGTTCAAGTTTGAGTGAAAAAAAATTCACTCAAACTTGAGTTATTTTCACTCGTGTTTGAGTGATTTTTAGTATTACTTGAGTGGATTGTTTTCACTCAAACTTTAGTGATTTTCACTCGAGTATGAGTGATTATATGTATCACTTGTTTGGGTCCTTTTAACTTGAATTTGTGTGAATTTCAATCATTTTTTATTCATAATTAGCATCATTTAAGTGAATATATTTTAATCATACTGCTCAATGTGGACCATCTATCGAAGTAGGCGTTACCAGATTGAAGTGGGCGTTACTGCGTGTTCAAATCACTTCCGGAGGTCACCAATGTGGGAGGAGGAGTAATCGCCAATGCCAACCTTCATCTCTCAAAAGGTACCTCATGATTGAACGCTGGAAATGTTTGTGATCTCGGTATTAAGCGCGAAGCGCTTCTGACCGATTCATCGAATCTAGTAAGTCCTAAATTAGAATGTCCTAAGTTCACAAGATATTAGTACGATATCTACAAAATAAAAGTCCATTGTAGATGTTGGGCCTGGATTGCAGTGAAGAAAATCTTTGAAGAAGGCTGAGTGCCTCCTGATTTTTCAAAAGTTCTTGTAACTCTTTCATTAGAGTAACCAAGCGATGAGCTGAGTTTGAAAGGAATTGAGGCTTTGTTGTTGATACTTTTTCTCCTGGGGCGGACCTCGCACCCGGAGAAGTTAGAAGTATGGTCCTTTCGGCAGTTGCAGCATGTGGCAGGCGTATCTTTACTCTTTTTGCACTGAAATGACTAGTGCTCTCCGGCACACTTCATGCATCTTGGATCGGAAGTGCAGATTCGCTGTGAGTGTCCGAAGCCTTGACATGGAAAGCACTGTAGCGTCCCCCGGCCGCCTCTAAATTTTACCACACTGATCGGAATGTCTTTAGTGGCTTCAATGTGGTAGATCTTCATGTAGTTTTTTATCTCCGGCATAATGATGAGGAAAAGTGGGAGTGGCCTATAGGCCCCACCCACTCTCTTTTTGAACTGAACAACTTTCAGGATTTCCAAATTTTGTTTCCCTAATTCAAGGGAAATAAAGTCCTTATTAAAGTCCAAAGGAAGCCCTCGGATGAGAACTGTTAGGTCCTTGGGTGGTTGAGTTTTCTGAACATTTGTGGGTGGCTCTGGAACTTTTTCTGTGCTCTCCTCCGGAGTTTCCATCGGGACTGGAGTTGGTTTCACCGGCGAAGTAGGAGGGTTAGAAGAAGAGTTAGTAGGCTTTGTTGAGTCTACATTAGTTGATTTCTTCTTATTATTCCTCTTTCTCTTTTTGATAGGTGGTTCCTTAGGATTTTCAGTCTGAGGTTCTGTCTCAGAGGCCGAAGCCTCCTCACAGGACTCCAAGTTTTGGCCAGTTTCAGTAGCATTGGTTGCGACCAATTCCTCGGTTGTTTGAGCTACGGGTTCTGGAGTGGGAACTGGGTCTTCTTTCTTTGCTGATTCCATCTCCTCCCGTTTCTGTCTGCTTAATCTATACATGATGTAGTGGGCAATTTCACTCCTATGAACGATGTAACGTCGATGAGGTTCATCAAAAGTGGAATACTTTCTGAAGAAAAGTCGAAAGCAGTCCATCAATTTTATACAGTTCCTCTAGGGGAAACTGTAGGTAGAAGGCTTCAATTTCAGGCTTCTCTAAGTTTCCGGGTGGAAGATATTGCGGGGGAATCCCGCCTTTCGCAAGTATATCATCTAACGATGTCTCATCAAAAGGCATAACTTGTGAGCGGCCGGAAGGGAGAACCTTTCCGCCGCGAGCTGTTCTGTGGTAAGGCATTGGTCGCGCAGAGATAAAACACGTCCTCACTATTCAAGAGCTTGAGTCGATCTCTCGGTGACCTCATGATTGAATCAAGTTAACATGTCTTATATACCAGTGAATTGATGTTTATTTTTCGTAGTGGTAGTTGCGCCACAAACGTAAAATAAAAGCGAAGACATAATCTATTTAGATCACAGAACATAACAATTTCATTTAGATTCATTATCGTTTGCTATTTAAAATAAAAACGATAGAAATTCCAGTTTATAGCTCGCACACAATTAAATATTAAATAAATCACTCAAGTTTGAGCTAAAAGCACTCAAATATTGCTTAAATAAATACCACTCAAGTTTGAGTAAACGCAAAGCAAACATTTCGCTCAAATAAGAGTGTATTTCACTCAAGTTGAGTAAAAAAATATATAACTCTTTTTTGAGAAGGGGAAATCACTCTTTAATTTTAAGAGAGTAAGGTAAAAGAAAACACTTTATTTTTCGTAGTGTTAACTGATATGAAAATCATTTGGTTTACAAAATTAAGGGACATGGGTCGCGAAAATGTTAAAATTCTAAGATTTTTTAGTAATAATTTGCTAATTGCTATTAACAAGCTAAGTAATAATTTTTTCTTCGGTATTGTATCGAAACAAAATAACTATTTGAAAAAAAAAAAAAACGTAGGCTCTGAAAATTGCTTTTAAACTTATTTTCTGATTCACTCAGCTTTAATGTTTGTAAAATCCACCATTAAACTTGACGTTAATATGATTAGAAAAGGATAGAAACTGGTACTTATAACTACACTGTAGTGTTCCCAATTTAATGTTGAAAACATTGAGCGAATTATTACTTCATTTCAACTTAATACTAAATCATGCGTTCTTATAAACTTCAAAGGTTAAAGCTTAAGACCAATGACTGATAAAACTAACACCAAACTGCATCACGTTGGTGATGAAGGTAGTGTTTTTTGGAGCTTCGTAACTTTAGAGAAAAATAGCGTACATTTAAACTATTTAGCTAAATTCTTGTGTAAAATAATGGACGTTTTAAACGTAAGTATTTTCAAAAGTAAATATTTACTCGATGCTTTTGGAGTACAAAAGAGATCCATTATAGACGCGTTATCTAAAAAGGACACTGCTAAAAGTCACGCCAATTCAGTCAACCCCAAAATATCTCATGTTAATATTTAAATAATTTGGCTGAAGGCCAAAAAGTTCGTTGGAAATTAAAGTAATGTTTATGCTACTGTTTAATTTGGTTGTAGAAAGAAAGGTTAAAATTTCTCAGTTGTCGTGACATTGAATAATACTTAACTATACACCTGCATTGAAGTTGGATATAACATTTAAAAATATTTGCATTTCGGCAAATGTTTTATAAAATTGAACTAAGATTAATAAGTTGACTTATTTATTTAAAGAAGGATTATTAAAAATAATTGCATGAAATAAAAAAAAATTAAAAGCTTGGAAATATGTAAGATCTATAATGGCATCACAAAGTTGTACTACATTATTAAACATTTTAGTAAAGCTCAACATCGAAAATGGAGGTAACTACTTTACACTAAAATGATGTAACCATACATAACTCTCTTGTGGTAGGTGTTTTTCTACCACAAGAATGTTCTTTTACGCAACTCTCTGTAAAGTAGCTGCCTTTTATTCAGTAACGTTAAAATTTATAATTACAATTAAATAAGATACATATAAGTATCAGTAAAGTAACCTTTACGATACAATATAAAGTAAGAATCATAAATTGAAGATAACAATATTTATTCAAATAAAACCAGTTTATTAATCAAACATATGTAGTACAATGCAGAGAGAATATTAGTAGAAATTCCAACTAGGTTAAACAAATCCGAGGCTAATAGAAATTAAAAATTATAAAATTATTTAATACAATTGACAGAATTATTTAAATTATCTTATAAAAACATTATTATCTTTTTTAAACAACTAAAAACATATATGCTTATATAACCTTAAATGTTACCTCGTTTTTACTTTATTCACTGAAAAAAAAAGGTAAAATGCCTGAGAACCAATATATTTTACCGTACCTTAATTAAAGCTCTCAAAAGTTTGTTAGAGTTTTAGATATTTTACTGTACGGTTACGGTTTCATCACCATAAACCAGGAAGAATCTTTTTAATGTCTCACTTTACTATCAGTTCTTCAACTTGACTAAAGTTTATAAATACGCAAGCCTTCAAATATATGTGTAACAATAAATAAATTTGTTTTACGTACAAATTCAGGCTCGCTTCCTCTATACAAAGAATGATCTGTAAACAGTTGTCAAATTGATCAACAGAAATCACAAATTTCAGAAAGACAATACAAAAATAATAAAATTACGACATCTACGCTTCAGAGAGTTTGGTGAAAGATCACGGAAGGTTCATTAATGTTAATGTATGGTCGTTTTACTTGCAATAAATCCCAGCGGCTGTCCTCGCTTAATGGTATTGCCGTTCCGGATTTGAAATATGGACCCCCCCCCCCTGGATGTGTGTTCATCCTATAACCTGGATGTACCTTGGTGCTGCCTTTTTTACACAAGAGCTTTTAAGCCATTCGATTCAATTACAAGCAAACCAGCATATGTATGTGAATAAAAAACTAAATCTCCTTACCCCCAAAAAATACGTTAAATAGCCAACATAATTTGATCTATCGGAGTTTCGTATCATTCATACCTACTTTTCTTCTGCTGTTATTAAGAAATATATCAGGAAAAGAAGTAATCAACTGAAATCTAACTCCTATCAACCCTTTTAACAAACCACCATTTTAATTAAACACGGAAAATATATTATAAGGTCTACTAGCATTCTTTTATAGAAAAAAAGCATGGCCATAAAGTACTTAGAATTAACAAGTAAATGGTAAAATGAATGGTATGTTCCGATAGGGAGATTTTATTTTATCATTTCTTCTTTATAACATCAAATTAAAACTACTTTTTTAAACTGTACTTTCTATTGTTATATTTGTATTAAATGTGTAGTAATAAGAAATGTAATTTTGAAAACCACTATTTCCAGTAAACGAATGCCATAACAAGCGGAAAAGCTGCTAAAGCTAAATAAATTATTTAAAAACCGTACATTTCTGTTCTATTTGGTGTTAGTTGCCCTAATTCTCGTTTTATTTAATCGTAATTATCATTACCGTTAACATATAAGTTTTTGCCGGAATTTTTTCTCAATGTAGGATCATTATTTTTTCACTGAGGTTGTTGATTATTTATATATACAGAGTCGAAAAACAATGCTGGGATCTCATTTAACATCAATTTTAAGCCTATAGGTAAGGAATTCTTGTGCAGTTAAAAAAAATTTCCACTCATTAGAATTGCAATGAAAGAATTGCTTAGATGTCGAAATACTGTAACCCCAGAGATGCTTTACATACCATCAAGAGATGATCTGTCTGGCAAGCATCTAATGGTGAACACATTGAAGAGTATTAAAATATGCATACTTTGGGCTACTTTTTCTATTATTTTAATACCAAATTAACGCCCGTATGCGTTTATTGATTTGCATATGGGTGATTTTTTTGGAAACATGACAATTCGGAACAAAAAATTTCTTCAAATTTAAAGTCTTCAAAATAATCTAAATTTTTTTGTATATTTATATAGTTACATTTATTAATATCTTATAGACATATCTTTAATGACATTTGCCCAAGAAAAATAATAAAATATAAATTCACACAATTTTGAATGCCAGGAAAATGACACATTAGCTTAAAAGTTATTTAAGTCATTTTAAGCTAATAGTAAGTAACTCAACTTAAGCCTTTGCGTTAGATGAATCATGAATTGCTGAAATTAATTCTTTTATCCACTGTAGAAAGAATCAAAAATGTTTTTGTTGCTGATATGTACAGAATAAAATTGTCTATAATAATCAATCATTAAATAAAAAAAATAACTTTGATTACATTCAAGCATATTACAATCTTACATAAACTTGGTATTAGGTAAATATTTGCTTTCCCTCTTTACATTATACTGTTTAAAAAAAATGTTGGTAATTGTGACTATGTCCTGGCATTCATAAGCCAGGATAATGACAATTTGCCATTTTATAGCATTTAACTTTAATATAACATTTTGGCCTAAGACCTTTACATTCCGCAGAAAACAACAGGATTTCCTGAAATAACTCAGGCAAATCTATGTAGTTTTTGTTATTAATGATTTCAAGAAGACAGGAAAATGACAACATAAAAACCCACTCACCTTGAAAACATTTTTGAAATAGCTTTGAACCAGAAAGTTTGTTCTTTATTCATTCAATAAGACATGTTAAGAAAGGATGATATTCTAATCAATCTATTAACATGAGATATTGATTGCTGGCGTTATCTATTTTGGTTATGAATCACTAAATAAAAGTATCCAGGAAAATGACTGATTTTCCTGTGACAAACAAATTATTGACAGAAAAAAAAATTTCAACAACATTTTTGTAAATAATACCCTCTGCATATATTTTAGAAATGCTTACAATGTTTGAGATAAAAAAAATTAGATATTTAAAAATTTATGGGAAGTTTTGAAGCTAGTTATTATTGTAAATATTATTTGTGACATACCAGAAAAATGACATTTTGAAATTCAATTAAATTTTTTAAACATACAAAACAGTCAATGCAAGTATAGGGTCATTTTAAAATGCTAACAGCAATGCTAGTTATTAAAAGTTTTTAAAAAATAGTTCTTTTAGTTGTATAGCATTAGATCTTGGAGCAAGAGACAGTAAATTGTCATATTTTGTGAGAATCACCCATATTACAATATTATAATTGCAGCATTCTTTTTCGGTGAATTTGGTCACGAAGAACCCTTAGTATAAATTTTTCGTTAACTCAACTTTATTATCAAGTACACTATAAAAATACACAATTTCCAGCCAAGTTTTTTCAAACAAATCAACCGTGTCAAATATAATGAATCCTACTGTATGAAATGCTAAATATAACATTATTTTAAACTAATCTTACTCCTGATTATAAATAATAAACGTGAAATCCAAAGAATCATAATTTTGATTCTTAACACCAATAAACAAAATTCATAGGTAATCAAATACTTGGTTTCAACTTGGCTCATCAATGGATTTAATTAAGAATAGTTCAATTTCAACAAAGTGGATTTTAAATTAGTTCTGTTAAATTTTCAATTGTAAGAGAAATTTTATTTCGTCAGCTCACGACAGTTAGGTTCAATATTTCGGAATTTTTAATTCCTTATTTCAAAGCGTAACACAATTAAACTCCTTATGAAGAGTATCCAATTTATAAATGATAAGTAGCGATAGCAGCACAATATATAGAAAGCGAAAATGATTGATTTTTAGTGCGAAATAAAAATAACAACAACGAAGAGGAATCTCGTTCATTGTGTAACTAAACAACCAAAATAAAAACTTTAAATTTTATATAGAGATCTAGCATTATTTCTGTCGCACAAATGGTAATGGAATTTCACATTTTATCAAAGACTTTTTCGCACAAAGATTGAAACGCTGACAAAACCGTACTAAATTCTAGAAGACTGTTGAAAATGGATATTGTACTAAGTTTTAATGAGAATCTTTTTAATTCTTCATAGAATAAAGCATTTTTCTTTCGTTATTTGGAAATGAACTCTCAAAATTGGAAAAAACGTGTGAAGCTATCTTAACATTAGCTCCACAATTTAATTTTTCTACTCACCTTTTGTGGCTACATTTAGTTTTTATTTTTAGCTTTTAATTAAAATGAAATCATTCAATGCAACTTAAGCAATGAAATATTATTTTTAAGCATTTAGTTTGTATTCATCATTTAAAATAAAGGGTCATCCTTTTTAATTGAAATAAATTTCCATCAAGAATTGCTTTTAAAAAGAATAAACATTAGAAACATAACAACATAAAAAAACAGCAAAAAATACAAAAAATAAAATAAAATTCTATATTACATCAAGAGTATTATAAAGAAGTAGAAATTTTTAAAATAGGGTTCCAATTAAAACAATTCACACATAATTAATAAATTAGTTTTAAATTGGGTTTTTTATTATTATTATTATTGCCTTATTAAGGGTAACATTAAAGAGAAGTAAAAAAAATTTTACGCTGGATTATTTTTGGTATAATATTCCTTTTTTTTTTTAAAGGAAAACGATGAAACGCGATTGATTTTTGCAGGTATTTAAATTTTTAAAAAATTTCAGTGTTTAACTTTTACACTTCTTACATTCTTTAATTTTGAATTCCTTTGTTGATTGTTCCTTTGTTGTTGATTTAACTTTGAATTCCTTTGTCCATATTTCAGATTCCATTTAAAATAAATTTCAAAAATACACACACCTACAGTCTGAACTTTGTTCAATCACTGATCTAAAGTTAAAACTTTAAAAAACAGCCTCTTTTAAATTCAAATATTACTCTATTACAAGGCATAACATTTTTACGTACCAGCTTGCTATTGGCAACCAAATATTTAGGGTTGGCGAGTAAGTTTTGGCTTTTTAACTAATAAAATGTTGTGTTTCAAATCGAACTACAATATTTTTCCTGGAGTTACGAGTTTTCATTTGACAAATATTCTAAATGGGAAGCTTTAAGAGGAAGATTGATTAAATAAGCAAACTTGTGCATCATAGAAACACTGCAAGCTATGCCAACAAAGGTTTTAAAATCTCTGCATGTTTTTGTCCTATTGGGTTTGTCCTATTGCCCAAAGAAAAACATTCTTGAATTTAGGAAATGATAAAGCAAATTTTTGTGTATTTAAATCCAAATCTCTTTAATGAAGAAGTGAATGTTTAGCTGGCTTAAAAATTCTAGTTTTCACTAACATTGACTCAGATACTGGAAAAGTTTAGCAGTGAAGAATGTTGATTCTCGAATATATCCAGATTATAACATTTTTACGCAATATTTCTAGAAATCTTGTGAGAGAGGTGTCACACAATAGGCTGAAAAAACACTTTATGAATTGCACCGAATTTCTATAAATTGCACCCACCCAGCATGCTATTTACAGATGATATTTCAACGTCGTAAGGCAGTCGTATGTAAATATGAAGTGTGAAAATCACAAGAACATTTCTGATGACTGAATTTTCTGATATTTTTTTGTATTTTAATAAGTTTTAATGATACGTGTTTAATATTAGAACCGTTGAAACTTTTTTAAACTAATATAAGTGATTTTTAGCAATAAACTTGTTTCAGTTTCTTATTTAGCTACATTCTTTTAGGGTCTTGGTTACCAAGAAGTTATTTATAACGTTACCTTGTATGAAAATTGTTTATATTTTTTGAGAAAATAGTGAAAATTTTAGTCTGGGTAGTACTTCATGCCTATTATATGAATTCAATTTCCGCACCAGAAATAAATATTAACTTAATGTTCACTAACGCATGAAAACAGCTGAATACTTTATACGTTATTTTTCATGACATACTAATGCCCAAATTTAAAATAAAGGCAAATTAAAACTAAAGTGACAAATTAATCTTTAATTTTACCTAAGTCTTTAATTTTTCTTTAAACTTTTATTCTTTTTTTTCGATATAGCAATTATATTTATTTTAACTTTCTTGCTTGACCTTCCTTATGGTCAATGAGGTCATCGAACTTCCTGTGGGGAAAGTCAACCCCTCTTTCACGCCTTTCTTTTTCTTCTTTTATTTTTAGGAGGGGAGGAGCTAACTTAACCAATCTCTTTCCTTTTGATTTTCAAACTCTCTTCCTCTTTAAATTTAATTGGCTGAAACTTTTCTGGTCCTGCACTAGTTAACGAAATTTTAAGACACTTTTAAAACATATTCTTTTTGTGCTTCCTTCTGGCAGGTTACTTTTTTTCTCTGAGATGCGGACTTCGATCCGTATCGAGAGAATTTTATGCTTTCATATCCTCTTCCTAACCTATAACGAGACCAATGAACAGTATCGATTTAAAATTAATATGATATCAAGAAAAACTTGTTTAAAATTTAAAAATCAAACTTGACTTTTCGATTTAAAAAAAAAAACTTATTTCGGC
This sequence comes from Parasteatoda lunata, assembly GCA_949128135.1. Taxonomy (NCBI): domain Eukaryota; kingdom Metazoa; phylum Arthropoda; class Arachnida; order Araneae; family Theridiidae; genus Parasteatoda; species Parasteatoda lunata. Next base: position 12,483,120 of record OX421980.1, on the reverse strand, counting down.
ACTTATTTTGATATTATACTTATTTTATACTTATTTTGATATTATACTTTAAAAATAAACAAAAATTTAATGACACTTATATTTTTGTAGTCCAGAAAGCTAGGCTCATTAAACTCAAGTACATTTTTGCATATATCAAATAAAAATAAATTATAAGAATAAAGTTTATCTTTATTAATCAATAAGAATATATCATGCTTAAAAACCAATTAAAAAACAAACAATGCGCCCTACTACTAAACATATCGTTTATTTTAAAACAGAAATTTGTGTTTACTATAATTCTACCTCTAATCAAAATATCTGCCCAATGCTTTGTCAAATAATACTTCATTGCTTAGCATAGTTCTAAAAATACAGTTTTCATTTTAACTAGTTTCCACTTAATAAAATTTTGTTTCATTTAATAATCTCATTATAGTCTTCCTTTTTTATGAATTATCAAAAAGGAAGAATTACAATTGGCTACTGGGGGCAGAAAAAAATTTCTATCAAAGTTCTGTGATAATGGAAATACTTTTTATTATTCGCTATAAATACTAACCGAAAGATTTCCATTAAATTATTTTCATAATGAAAGTATTTTTCTTTCTCTAAAGATTATTACAGTTCGCTTTACTGGAAAACCTACAAAATTCCTTCAATGATTTAGTTTCCAGAACACAGAAATGTGATTTCTTCTATTATTGAAAATTAAAGAACATCTGGAAGTTTCATCAAACTTTTAGTGTTTTCAACATTTCCATCATTTTACTGATTGTTTCTGATTCTTAAAATAAATTTTTACTTCTACATAGGATTTAATAAGTATTTAAGTTTGATCTTTTACCTCAAGTTCATTTGACTTAACTATTTTTATGATAATAATATTCTTTCAAAAAATGCTTTCATTTATCTGTTCTGGTGTCCTTGTTATTTCAGAATGAGCAAACACGTGACTGAAAAAGCCAAAAAATGTGAGATTCCCGATTACAATGGAATTCGCGAGCTACAAGTAATTACTGAGAGAAGAAGTTTTGTTCGTTATAATTAGTAAAAGTTCCCATTCTATCCCTCCGGATTTTTTAGCGCTCTTAAAGCCATCGATTTAGAAATCCGCGGTCAACAAGTAATTACTTAGAGAAGTTTTTTTGATCGTTACAATTCGTAAAAGCTGCCATTCTATCCCTCCGAACTTTTTATCGCTCTTAAATCCATCTATTTAGCCTCCGCGGGCAACAAGTAATTACTTAGAGAAGAAGACTTTTTTTTTTTTTTGTTCGTTACAATTAGTAAAAGTCCCCATTCTATCCCTCCGCGAACTTTTTATCGCTCTTAAATCCATCTATTTAGAAATCCGCGGGCAACAAGTAATTACTTAGAGAAGAAGACTTTTTTTTTTTTTTTTTTTTTTGATCGTTACAATTAGTAAAAGTCCCCATTCTATCCCTCCGAACTTTTTATCGTTCTTAAATCCATCTATTTAGAAATCCGCGGGCAACAAGTAATTACTTAGAGAAGAAGACTTTTTTTTTTTTGATCGTTACAATTAGTAAAAGTCCCCATTCTATCCCTCCGAACTTTTCATCGCTCTTAAATCCATCTATTTAGAAATCCGCGGGCAACAAGTAATTACTTAGAGAAGAAGACTTTTTTTTTTTTTTTTTTTTTTTTTTGATCGTTACAATTAGTAAAAGTCCCCATTCTATCCCTCCGAACTTTTTATCGCTCTTAAATCCATCTATTTAGAAATCCGCGGGCAACAAGTAATTACTTAGAGAAGAAGACTTTTTTTTTTTTTTTTTTTTTTTTTTGATCGTTACAATTAGTAAAAGTCCCCATTCTATCCCTCCGAACTTTTTATCGCTCTTAAATCCATCTATTTAGAAATCCGCGGGCAACAAGTAATTACTTAGAGAAGAAGACTTTTTTTCTTTTCTTTTTTTTTTTTTTTTTTGTTGATCGTTACAATTAGTAAAAGTCCCCATTCTATCCCTCCGAACTTTTTATTGCTCTTAAAGCCATCTATTTAAATAGTATGGCAATTCTTGTATTGATTTTACCCATTTTACCTCGAATTTTGCTTCAAAGCATGCAACATTTTAACTTTTGTTAAGTAAATAACTATTTTAAATGTATTTCAAAATAAAAACCTGAACAAATTTTTTTTAATTCATAGCTAATTTGAAGGGTGAAATCATTAGATTATAACAACAGTTAATCTCTACAAGATTTTTACTCAATTTATTTTATTATTTCGCGCACTAATGGATATTTTTATTTTGTACCATAATATCATAAAAATTTTCCACATTCTTATTAAGATACTACATTCTGCCACGTAGGTCTATATATAGTAATGGATTATAAAAATTATCATGTAGTGCTTTGTATCTTTTTTTTTATTACTTGAATCATAAATTGTAAGAAATTTCTATTCAATATATTTTATTCAATATATTTTTATATTTAATTTAAGTCATTTGCTCTCTTCCTTTTAAAGAAATAAAGCTTTAATATTTTTATTTCAAAACTTTATAGTGTTTTTAAAAAATTGCAAATATGTTAAGAACTCTTTTAAATAAGACAGCGCGATCAATTGCAAAATATCGATTTACCACATTCATCGTCTCGTTAATAAAGTGATATGTCTAGAGGCATCGGAACTGAAGTCTCCAATTTTTAAAAGACGCTCGCGATGTAACATGCACTTTTGGCGAGCTCATGAAGATGCAACCTACGAAGACAAGATTGTTTTCGTGTTGTTGAATCGGCTTAAGAAAATTGAATCAGAAATCGTTTTTCTTTTTTTCTTTTTTTTTGCATTTTTTGTTATGTTTTGTTTTTTCCTGTATCAGAAAACAACGTTTCTTGTAGACTATTTTCAATTCGACTTCTGTTACTTTGCGCTTGTGTGCATAATTTTGTTCTGAATTAATTCCGTTTCCAAAACAATAATAATAATTACATATCAAGATGTAATTTTTGGCTAATTCTTTGGTTAATTTTTTTTAATTCCTTTTTGTTTTAAGTGGTACAATTTAAAAAAAGTATTTTGTATTTATAAAATTTACTATTTTGTTACAATAAACTTGTAATGTAAACAACTTTTTTGTTCTCGGAATTTTTATTAAAAAAATATTATTTTAATACGCATAAGCATAATTAATTGATAAAATTTTATTATTTTTAAACCAATAAATCTTTAACTGTTTTTATTTTTGAAATTTTAAAACAAAGCTTACATGTCTTTTTCTTGGAGTTCAGCAATTAATCAATCCAACTTTATTATTTATTTTAAATAAAAAATGTAATTTTTTGAAAGCATCATTTTTTATGATTTAATACTTTAACAATTGAAAAAAATCAACAAACAATTAAACAATTAAAAAATCAATTGTATACTACAGTAAAACTATGTATTAAAGTTTTCTCAATGCATGTAAATTTAATATATATATATTTTAAAATTTTATCTGTAAGGTTAAATATAGGATCGATTTTTAACCCTATAGATCTTTAATTGTTTTCATTTTCAAAAAAAAATTTATTTTCAATTCGGTCAATCCAACTCTCTTATTTTAACTACATAAAAATTTAATGTTTTTCATACGTTTAACGAAGCATTTCGAAGTAACGTGTTTTGACGTTTGAAAAAAAAAATTTCATTTTACATGTCTACAAGTAAATTTCTTTTTTTTTCCATTTTTTTTTTTTTGAGATTTTTTTTAAATACAAGTAAGTAAAATATTTTAATAGAATTTTATTATTATTTTTCAACCAATGAATCCTTATTTTCTTTATTTTCAAAAGTATCAAAATAAATCTTACGTTTATTTTTACTTTTAGAATACGGTCTTGACTCAATCCATCTCTATTATTTCAATTTATAAAAGAAAGCAGTGCTAGTGATGCTATGAATGAGTGTTTTTTATAAATGACATTTTCTTTGTTTCTTTTATTTCATACTTTTCACGTTTCTTTTATTTCTTGCTTTTACTTGTTTTTTTTTTTTCACCTATAATTAGGATAATAAGAAATTCTTTCAAGTCATCTTGGATCAACAAACATTTAGTCAATGCTTTTAAAGTCCTTAGAAAAATTAAGAAAATTAAGAGGAGTGGTATGTATTGAACTGAGATAAGGAAACTCTCGTCTTAGGAAGAAGTTCAGCTCTCATTGTATTCTCTTAAGTCCCTTAATTTTAAAGTTCACGCAAGACTTTCAGTGTATTTTCTATTTTTTCTCTTTTCTTTGATTTTTTAAAAAAAAATTGGAATTTTTTTTTTATATTAAGAAATTTTTCATATTGTATTAGAGAGAAAAAGTTATCAAAGAAATATCAACAATAAAAATATCAAAACCAGGTTTTTTCTTAAACATTAAGTGCATATGAAGTTTTTTTCTTTAAGTTATCGAAAAATTCGTGTGAAAAATACAAATATTTCTTTAAATTAATGTTTCTAGAATATTATTTGTAATGACAAAATTAAGGGGGGACCCCACCCTGAGAGGGTAAAATATTAACGTTTTTCTTGAATTTTTTTTAAGTAATAGAGACAATGCAGAGACTCCTTGTTTTTTTAATGTTATTTAGCTACAATTTAAGTTTATTTAAAAAAAAATTCTTTTACAAAATAATAAAAAATAAGTTGGTAGCAGCTCCGTGTGTGGCTGGTCATCAAACAGTAGCACCTCACTGGCCTCATAGATTTAGAAGTCCTGAAACATAGGAAAACGATTTTGTTGAGATTTTCTGAAACATAAGGACATTATCTAAAAGGTAGCATAGTAGCGGTTTTTTGATATTCGCAAAATTACCAAAATGGCGGCAATTTAAAAAAAAGTTAAGTTTTTCATTAAAAAAATACTCATTAAAATACTAATATAAAATCGAAATATAAAAATATCAAAAAAAATCCTATACTACTTTCTAAAGAATATATTTTTACGTAATTTAAAATAAAGAACAGCTTATTTCGTTGTATAGATCGTGAGAAAACGTTAGGCCAGGTCAAAAAACAGCGTTTTTAGAAAAACGCGTTAAAAGTTTTGATTTATGGTAGGGGAAAACGTTTAATTTCATATATATAATGATCGATAAATGAAATGCCTACAATAAGTTTCTATATACAGTCAACAGAATGTATGAGACACAAAAAGAATGTCGCCCCTTCTAATCCGGCCGAACTGGCCTTTCTACCTGCTTAGCGACGACTCTCTATTTTCCGGAATAACTTCCAAACGAAGTTAGGTACCGAGAAATCCTTTTAGGAAGGGTACAAAGATTCGAAAAATGCAATAAAATTTTTTTCGAATTTTTGAAATATGAGGTGGGGAATGAAAGAAGTTTTTCGAAAATATCAAACTTGAAGGAAATGCAAAATTTAATCAATATCGTGCCAGTTTTGTGTAACATTATAATAAGTACAAGGAATTTTCATTATGAGGATTGTGTCGAACATGAACATTTCCAGTAGATGATCTGTTCTTTAACTAACGATACATTTTAACGAATCCTTTTATATCCTTGAATGTAGTTTTTCTCCTTTATTATTGCATGAAGTCTTCCTTAATTGTGCCAATTACTTCAAATCGATAGAGCGTATCACCAATTTATTTATCGTTTGCGGGTTTACCTCTGGCACAGTATCAATAGATAGATATTAAAAAGCTTTTCTATTGAGTCTATCGATAGAAATAAATATTAATACTGAAAAGTTTTGATATAACATTTCATGGTTCGTACTTATTTGTCTTGTCATTACCAATATACAGAATGTATTGTTAAATTTAAATTTTTCATTTGATTTGTACTCTCTAAAGCTTGACAAGAAAGAAAAGAAATGCCAGATCCCTAAAAAATATTGTTGTAAAACCATAAAATTGTGTCGTAATTTTTAAATCTTTAATATTAGCATTCTGACTATGATCTAGAAATTTGTCAGAAAAATGGACTTCTCATTCGCTTGTACAGTAATTAATCGGAACTTCTCATTTATGTATTATTTTTACTTCTTTTTTTTTCAACAAATTTGAAAATATATATTATGGATTTGTATCAGCATCAAACCTCCTTATTAGTATATTTCAGAAATGTTTTTTTATGAATTCACGATCTTTCATCTGAAAATGACTATTAAATTCAAGCTATTCATTTCACCGAAACTTTTATTGCTGCTAAAAATGAAAGTTTTCTCTATAATAAATTATTTTTTAGTTTTCTGATGAAAAGGAATTTTTTTTAAAAAAAGGCATATTATGTAACTTCGACAACTTCACATTTATTATAATTATACTTTCTTTATTTCACTTTAAAATTTAATTAGTAAAATGACTATTTAAAAGAATTTTTTAAAATTATATCCTTTGGCAGAGATTGCACAAGAACAGAATAAGTTGCGCACAATAAAAAAGATACTTTAAACTTTTTTTTCTAAGAATATATAATATAGAATAATATCGATAATAGTAAAATTCCGTATTTTGCGTTTTTCTATAAATCTATTTTTTTATAATTTTCATCTAAAGTAAATCCAATAAAATTTTTTTGAAAAGCTTCTCCGGGCGTATGAAAATTATTTCATTATGAACCCCATTTTTTTCCTTTTCCAACTGGGTAGGAATCTAAAAATCTTACCACACTATCAGAAATAAAAAATGCTTAAAAGTATCATTAAAACATTATTGTATAGAGGAAAATATAACATTTTCAGGATATTAAATAAAAAGGAATAAAAATGTTAAAAATACTAATAAAATAAAATTCATCAAAAGGTTTACATTATTTTTGCTCTCCTTTTAATAACAAATACTTTCTTGAATACCTAAAGCTCTTAAGAAATGCAACTATTCTAACCTTTACAAAATTCAATAGTACAAACTAACCAATTTCAGCTAACAATGCTCCTAAGCAACAACTTTGGAGAGTTTTCTTTAATTCCCTTTTCTGTTTGAAAGGGATTTTTTTTTTTTTCTGTGTTTTTGTTCAATTTATGGAAACGCTATTTTCCTGTTAACTACCTTCATATAAAGTTTTTCGAGCTCAGTTGCTCATAATTTTTAAATTTTTACTGGATTTTAAAAATTGGTTAATGGCATACTAACATAAGCGGAAATTTAATCTTACTTAATTAAATAATAATGATAATTGATAAAAATTCTAGTAATTACGTATTTTACTTATGCTTATTTAGAAACAAATTGTTCCAATAGAAAAGGGATATGTTTATTTATGAAAAAAGGAAAGGGAATAAAAAAAAACAGCAGAATGAAAATTTTAAAAAAAAGAAAAAATATTTATTTTTGCTTTGTTCTTTTTACTTTAAGAAAAATGTCAACAAAAAAAAATATTTCTTTTAAGTTGAATTTCTTAATTAAAAATAGTAAAAAATATTTCTTTTTATTTCAGTTATTAATTAACATGGTAACGCTATCGTTTTTATTGTTGTTTTTTATCTAATTTACTAAATTTTAAGTACTAAAAATTGAACTGAGGGAAAAAAGTAAGGTCAAAACTATAAGAATAGGGTAAACTTTGCTATGTTTCTGACTCAATGGGAACAGCATAAAGCGCAGTAGTTTTTACCGAAGCTCTTTGTTAGTTATTTAGATAAAATTAACAATAAAATATTGTTTAATAATATTAGTTAAAATTTCATAAAATTTGGTAATTTTATCGTCATACCTTAGAAAATAGCATAAAAATCATTTATTCATTTATTACATTTCAGTTTTGTATTTTTTCTAAATTTGGGGTAATAGGAACTATAATTTTAAAATCAGAATTTCCGGTAAATCATTAGCATATAAACAAAAACCATTATCATAAGAATGGTTAAAATACCGTTTATTTTGGTTTTATTTGGGTTATTTGGTTATTTGGTTTAAATATAATATTTTCTTGATTATTAAAATATATACTGTATATCACTTTCATAGACATATCACTTTAATATAAGACATATCACTTTAATTCTCACAAAAATGATTCATGTAAAAAAATATTAATAAGATCCTCATTAAATTTTATAACTATTTAATTAGAACCACATTGAAGTTGTTTTAATAACAAAAATAAAAAAATCTTTTTGAAAACACCATAAATACAGATTTTCAATATGAATATGGGTTATTTATGCACAAGAAAGGCTTCAACGATGGCCCCACCACCTGAGACCAAACCTAAAAATGTGAAGTTTATGACTTTCTTTTTGATCAAAGAAATATGAAAACTTCCTTTTAGATTCGACTTATTGTTTGGTAACTCAACTTTTCTTTCAAGGAAGTTTTACGATACCTTTGTGCTTAAACGCTACGTTTTGAATTGGCTAGAACCTGCGCGACTATATTTTTTATTCGTTTAGCGATCTTAAAGAAACTTTATTTTGAGTTTCTTACGAAGCACGACTGCTTTAAAAACTGTTAAGTTGCTGTGACTTATTACTTGACATTTAAATTCAACTAAAGATAATAAATTTAAGATAGTATTAAAAACTTTTATAGTTCAACGCACTTTCATTTTATACATTACATACGGAGAAAATGAATGGTACTTGTCTGTACTATTAGTATCTAATAACTTTGTAGAATTTTTACAAACATCCTTTGCAGTTTTAAACTTTTTTTTTAATTCGCCACTCGCCAAATAAAACAATCAACGAATAAATATATTTTTAGATTGCTTTAATTGGCAAGAGAAGAATTTTTATTAAGGTTTGTTGCCTTGTTTGGTATCTTTGACTACAGAAAATGATGTTTCGTGACAATTATATATTAAATAATGCACGGTTAAAAGGTGTGTTCAACCATAATACAGTGAAAACTTACTGCATACTGTTGTAATCATTGACAATGAATAGAATTTAACCTTGTTTATCAACAAATAATATGCGAAACTTTCTAAAAGGGTCTAATTGAAGAATACCATTTTGAAAACAAAACTAAACTCACTGGCGCGACAGTCCATAGAGGGCCATGGCCTACTGTGCCCATCTCAGTTTTCTTGACCTTTGGGCTCTAATGTGCAAGAGCAGGTGTTCCAGATGTTCAGATGGTTGTGTTGTCAACCCAACGCGGAACCTCCAGTGTTTAGTTCCCAAGCTAGCTTGGTACTTTTTTATCAACCCAGTGAAGGGATGAAAGGCTAAGCGACTCTTGCCCAGCCAGAGAATCAAACCAAGGACCTTTGGCACGACAGCTCGAAGCGTTCCCTCTCAGACATTGGGCTCCTTTACTACCTTAGGTGAAAACACTTAATGTAATAAAGTGTTCAAAATATACTATGAAACACTCAGATATAAATACCAAAAATTATTTTTTTAATTTAAAGTATGGCTTAGCTGATTTCTCTAGCATGGTGCGAGTAAAATGCCGCTTAAATTCATATAACAAACCACATCAGTTAAATTTTTTTCTAAATATTACAAATAATTTTTGGTACAACTTGTAGCATTATGACATTTTGAGAAAATTGGCTGTGTATAAAATTAAGCATTACTTCTCGCATTACACACTTTTTTATTTAAAACAAATATGAAACAATTCATTTTAATCACATATTAACCTCTTATTTTTGATCCTATTCTGAAAACATTTTTTTGTCGTTTTAAATTTACTCTATCAAATAAAACCTCATATCTAACAAAAAAAGTTTTTACTTACAAATAAAAATTCATTGAACACAAAAAAGCTCGATAATTTTTACCGAAGTACTTTGGTAATGATTTTGCTAAAATCAACAATAAAATATGATTTAATAAGAGTAAATATGTAAATAATATGTATTTTATTATAATAAATACGATAATTTTGATCAGGTTTTGTTTACAAGAAGTGTCACAACCATACAGTAAAGTAATTTTATCAGAATTTTTTTTCCGTGATTAAATTTTTTCTTTTTATATTCAAAATATAAAAAATAAAAATATATTTCTCCATCTAATAGATTTCGAAGCATTTTTGAGGCACCCTGTACCGATTGACACTATCTCATTTTTTCAGCTTCTACAATACGAAAACAAAACAAAAAACAATAATATGTAAAAAGTCATCCTATTTCCTCCTTTCACTCAAAAAGAAAAACACTCGCTTTGTTTCTTCTGTGAATAGAGTTAATTAAATATTTTCAGGCATTTCAGCATGCTCTTTAATGCGATAGGGTTTTTTTTTTTAACAAAAAAAAACATATATGTGCCAAAAATAAAGAAATCTTTTTTTAAAAAAATTAAAAGGAACTGTCTTATTGGAATGTCCCACAAAATTAGTTTTAAGATTAATTATGAGTCCGTCAAAAGTGAATCTCGTTTTCTAAATGTAAATCATGAATTTTTCTTTAAAGAAAAACTTCGTATTAAAATATTATTGAATGCAAAATTTGTTAGTGGTAAGAAACAAACGAATGTATAGTAAACGGAAACAGAAGCGTAAAATTAAAATTTAATCGCAGAATATTTTAGTATGGTAATTTTTTGACTGTCTGTCAAATATAATGAAAAACAGCATTCACTTCTAGCTATAAGAAATTTTAGGTTCTAATTTACAATTAATTCAGTTTTAGGTAACAATTAATTCAGTTTTATTTAATTTTTCAATTTTGTTTTGTAATTAATTCTTCTAAATTCAATTAAAGTACAATTAGTAATAATTTAAATCTCAGTCTTAACTAAACGACATTTTAAACATCGCCTTGCTGTATATTTTTAAGACTCTTGTCTAAAATATCAACAAAAAAAATTCTAGATTTGTTTGCTCTACTTGGAATTAAAATAAGATAACTCGGAGTTTAATAAAAGCATTTAAAAATAACACAGACCCACGATGTTTAAATTTATTTCCTGATTATTTATATCCTGATTTTTGCGTCCTTAAGGAAAAAACTGTAAGTTTATTCAATTTTTCACGAATCATAATTTGTTATGAATCATAAATTTAAAATTAATATTAAATTTGTTTCATTTGCTTTAAAACTAAATTTATTTCATACTTAAAATCTCGTTAACATTAAATAACAGACTTAATGTTTGAAATTGTAGTTTTTATTCAAAATGTGTTTAAATTGTAATAAAAATTTTAAAAAGGTTTCTGAATAAGTATTAATAAAAGGATTTTCTCTTAATTTAGTTACACATACGAAAAAAATACAAGGAGACTGATAACTGAACTTGAAGTATTTTTTGGTGCTGAAATGAAAAAAAAAGAAATGAAAAATTTCTATCACGTCACGTTCTCTTGAAAAGTTCCATTTTATTGGAATTTTTATGAACATTTACCATAAAAAAAATTTCATTTTGAATTTCTTGCCTGACCAGCATTCTGTTGGTTAAATCTACAAAACTATCCCTCTATGATATCTTCCTGTCACTGTCCCTCTCTCAGTCACAATTTAGCTCTACCAATAGCATTCATATCTTGGTTCTCAGGAACACTAGTAAACGTAATCGGAAGTCTTTTTTTTTTTTTCTTTTTTTGGAAGCACTCTCCATTTTTAACGTCTGCTTTTCTGTGTGCGTTTCGTGAAAACATGTCTTCGAGTTCGAGACTTTGTGAAAATTTTCCAGAGGACTTTTGTTACATATGAGGCGAATATAGTGTTGTTAAAAATCGCATGAGGAGTATTACATACTATGTAAGATAACTTTACCTTGCGTATTTTGGCCTGAAACTCGGAGACCAGGACAAATCGTGAGCTCCTCATAAAGTTTGTGTGGAGTGTCTCAATGACGACTCGACTGCTTCACGATTTGCAATACCCATGACATGGAGGAAGCCTAAAATCTACTTTGGTTATTGTTATTTTTGTTTCTGCCATGTTCGCGGGTATAGCCGGAAAAATAAAAGACTAATATCTTATCCTGATAATATTCCATCTGCCATGCACCCCGCTTCTCATGGACCTGCTGCATTTGTGTCTTTGCCTCCAACTGAATTGCCAGTCATCTCTTCAGAGTCGTCAGACTCGGAACATCCAGAAGTTTAAGTCTCTAATATCGAATATAAGCCATCTGTAACCGGTTCACCTCAGCCCTTCTCTCAGGTTCAACTTAATTATCTGACAAGAGATCTGGGCCTTTCGAAAGAGGCAGCTGAATTGCTAGGCTCCAGACAGAAATAAAAAACTTATTGCCAAGGGAATATCTTTTCATTGGTACAGGAATCGATAAAAAAGAATTTATTCAGTACTTTGATGAAGAGTTTACCACAGTTGGACCATTTGCGATGGTTTGAAAGTTTTTTCCCTTTTCTTGCTCAACAAGGTGGATTTACAAGGTTCCCATGTTTCATTTGTGAGTGGGACAGCCGTGACAATACTCAGCGTTGGGTCAAAAAAGAATGGCCAAAAAGACTAAATATTGACCCACATACTAAGAACGTTATTCGAAACAGATTAGTTGATCCAAAAAAAAGTATTGTTACTCCCTCTAAAAATAAAATTAGGTGTAATGATGTAGTTTGTCAAGGCTGTTCCAAAATATGACGATTGATTCAAATACCTATAGAAAAAGTTAAAGTTTCCAGGTTTATATCAAGCCAAGTTGAAGGAGGGAATCTTTGTTGACCCAGATATCGGCAAACTCGTGAATGATAAAGATTTTGAGACTAACATGACAACAACGGGAAAAAAAAGCTTGGGTTGCCTTCAAAAATGCCGTCAGTAAATTTCTGGGTAACTACGAGGATCCTGACTATAAAAATATTGTAACGAAAATGCTGGGCAAATTTAAAACTTTGTGTCTGCTCCATCAGTGTCAAAATGCATTTCCTTCACTCACGTGTGGATTTTCCCCCGAAAATGTAGGAGCAATCAGCAAAGAGCAAGGTGAAAGGTTCCATCAATATATCAGATATATGGAGCGTAAATAGCAAGGATGATGGAACAAGAACTACTGTTGGATGTTAGCTCGAGTTAGGCCTGAGATTAAGCATAATACGTTTCGAAATCGAAATACGCTTAAGAGGAAAACGAGTGTGTACTTAAATAGAAACTTTTTCCTATTGTTTTGTTTTTGTTTGTTTTGTTTTTCAAACTTTCATGTACAAATACACAATATTTGCTATTCTTGCTCAATCGTCAATTTTACGTAAGTTTCCTTAAAAAAAATTTATTAAAATGGTGATTTTCTTTTAGAAACTGACGTAAAAAGTTTAAACTTAAGAAACCTATTGTTTTTTTTTCTCAACCAGAGGTGACTTGTGTGATCTATTAACAATATTTTTCTTTCATTTTAACCTATAAAAATTAGCCGATCGCTCAAAAATCAATTTACTTTCACAAGATTCAATTTTACATTGATCACTAATGTTTGTAGATTTATTGATGATATAATGTTGTTGAAAAATATTTAACTCGAGGAACTAATACTGCTTCTTAATCATAGTTATAATAATAATTTTATTTTTTTGAGTTTAAGTATTAAAAAAAATAACTGCCTTGTTGCATACGACAAAAGGAAAGATTTTAAGTTTAATATAAATAAAATAACTACAAGAAATTATAATGTTTCTATAAACATTTATTTAAATACTATTTTTAGTCAATGGAATTAAAAGAATTTTTAGTAATATTTATGTATCCAAAAAACAAATAGAAATACTTTCCAAATTTTGATTCAAAAGAACTATTATCCAATAAATGTTATTAAATTCTATAATTATTATGCAAAATCAAGGATTGAGCTATGTATTAAAGTTAATAAATGATTATAATTATATAAAAATAAACTTTCAGTTCCTTAATTTAATATATTTGTTTTCAGATGAAAATCCAATCAGGCAAATTTGTTGCAACCAAAGATAAAAATAAAATCAGTACTTTTTGTCTTAAATATTTCGAAATTTTATTGCAAACCTTCAACTACCTCCAAAATTGAATTAAGTAATAAATATTACGCAATAAATATTAATTATAGCTCCAAAAGTCATTGGGTTGAATTATTGAGCTTAAAATTCAACCTTTTATTTAATTCTATAATTTTTGTTTACCCAGCATAATATGTTATTACTTAGTACAAATATTGTTTTCGAATCAATTCAAGGTGACGGACAACTCAAATGCGGTTCTTAGTTTCAGCAAGAAAGCGCCTAAAAAATATTTTCCACTATTACACGTTAATTTCATATTTTGCAATCTGGCAACTTAGTTATGGAAATATTTTTAAATCATTTTTGCGAGTTAATCGCAAGTAGATGACATTTTTCCCTCTTCTTCCTTTATGTGTTCTTTTTTGTGTTTATTTTGACCTAACACTACCGTATTGATATATTTTGCTTTGGCTGCATTAATACAATATCAGAAAGCTCTTTAATCGTGTGAGTTGATAGCAAAATTATATCTTTTCGTTATATTTTTTTTCTATTTTTCAATAATTTTTTCTTTATTTTATTTTAATTATAAATATAAAATAAGAAAAAAGTTTCAATTAAATTAAGAGTAATTTTTAATTAATAAGAAAATATCATTTTCAAATTTAAAAAGAAATTGTTAAAAATTGAGCGAGATATGATTTCATACTGTTCATGTGCAGGAAGCATTTAAAAATATTTTTCCATAATTTTGTTCTGAATCGTGTTTGGAAATATGTGAAGAAAATCCGATCTCAATATCTTGAATATTTAAGAAGTTCTTAGCAATTTTCCAAGTAGTTTTTTCAAATTTGGTAAGATTTTGGGTATTGTACAAATTTTATATTGTACTATGGACTAAGATTTATTAAAATTGACATTTTATAGGACCATTCCCTGCTAAAGTATATTTTATTTTACATGTTTTCTTTCCTTATACCAACACATTGTGTTATCTGGACAATTTTGTAGGGTAATATCTTTTGTTATTAAATTTTGTTAATTGATACAAAAAGAAATTTATAAAAATCCTTTATCAGTTGAATCTTTCTTTTAAAAAAGTACAAACGCTACTGAGAAAATTTTTTGAAACTTTTTACATTTTCAAGATATTCAAATCGGACTTCTTTCATGGGTTATAAAATACCATTCAGAGCATAATTATGATGAAAAAAATAGACATTCCGCGCAAATGTCAGTATGAAAGGATTAATTTAAATACTTATATCTTGCAAAATTTGTAACAATTTATTTTTCTAGTTATAAAATTATATTTTTGATATTAATTTTAAAAAAATACTCTGGTTTAGTTTAATGATTATTTCTGTAGTTATAGTAAGAAAACATAAGGCAAAAAAATTAAGTTTTTTATAAAAATGTCTTTATTTCCATAAATATTTGAGTTACGTATAAGAAATTTTGTGCAGTTATTTCATATTATAACTAAAATGTTTGATACAAGTAACAATCTTATTACTATATTTTTTGGCATGCAGTGTATAAGAATACTCTTTGAATCTAATATAGGAATTCCCTTTAAGCTTCAAAGAAGTGGGTTTTAGATTGTTTTAAACCCGACATTACACTTATTAATTTCAATAGTGATTGGTCAGAACTTTTTATGCTTTTTTACTGGAATTTTGACCTAAAATATGCCATTTTCATTTTATTTTTTTTCAAAGCATGTAGTCAGGATTGTTATGAAGTAATACTCTGTATATTCTAGTGAACCTGAAACTTCGAAATTCATACATATATTTCTTATTTACGATTTCAGATTATTTAGTTGAACCTGAACCGGAGTTTGCCGAACCTATTGAAAATGTTACAGTTGCAGCTGGTAGAGATGCGCAGTTAAGCTGCACAGTAGAAAATCTCGGAACTTACAGAGTAAGTAATAAGCATATTTATTAGCGGTAAACGTTAATGAAGTGTAAAAATAATTCTCACAATTTATCATTCTTTATTATATATTATTGCTTCCGATGTTTCAAATATTTAAAAAAATAATAATGAAATAAAGTCTGAAATTGTTATATCTCACAAGTATTTTAGTTCTGCTTTGATATGCAAGGCCTATATAATGATGCCATGTGTTTGGCGTCACAATTTACAAGAGTTAATCTATCATATGCGTCCGAACAATGTGATAATTAAATGTATCAAAACATGCAAAAAATTGTTGCATAAAGTTTTATTTAACAGAAGTTCACATACGAACCAGAACACATTTTTCGTAACAAAATTTGCAGACAATAGTGTGGAAATAAGTTTCGATGTAAAATGGCGTGAAGTGTTTTATGTCACAAAAGCTACTGTATTAAACAGGAACAACAGATTATACTGTGAGAATTTATTTCAAGTTGAGTCAATTTCTATTTTAAACAATAAATAATTAAATTGGAGAGCACCGTTAACCTAAACAAAAAATATTATTTTTGTTTTAAAAAAAATTAAACCTTGATTTTAATGATTTAGAGAACTTTCATGAAATATTTTGCATTTAACTAATTTAGAAATCAGTTATCACTATTTGCTTCAAAAAGGATTTTTTAACCCTTTTTTTTTTCTTTTATACTTTTTCTATTTTTTAAAAATTTTATCTCCCTTTTATTAAATTAACACTTCAATATTGTTATTGAATGTTTGATATTTATGGAATAAATAAATTTAAGCGTTATTGAATGTTTGATATTTATGGAATAAATAAATTTAAGCGTATTTCACGTCCTACTTTGACACTATTTAATAATAATCAAATCTCAAAATATACTCAAAAACATAGTAAAATTTGTAAAACATAAAAAAAATACGATTTCAAAATATACCTTTTCTTACCTTTATCTCTTTTTATCTACCTATATCTTTTTAACGTTTTAACAATATCTTAGGAAACAAATGATTAGATGTTAAACTCTGTATCTAATGAACAACTTTTACTCTTCCTATTTTCTGTTAAAAGTTATAAATTTCTACTTAAATTTATGTCTTTGAAAAATAATTTTTTTTACTTTTCATTTTGTTAAAATTACATGGAAACACTAAAATAAATTTAGTATTGCAAAGTCAAAAATTAAATACTGAATTTTTTACATTATAATAACACCAATTACATTTTAATCTACCAATAAGTTCTCGTGATCCAATAAGCTGGTGTCCAATAAGTTCTAATACACCTTTAAATTTTTATTACAGTGATGCAACATAAACCATGCAAAAAGTTTTTGTATTAAATTTAAGTAGCAATCTTTAAGTATCGTCACAATAAAAGAACAATACCACCTTTTCCTTTCATGACGAGTCTAGTCTCAAATCCACCACAAGCGGTGTCTTCCATCGGCAATTCCTATCATATCTTTTCAATTTTCTCAAATTAGTGATTATTAAGTTAGGAGAACATATATGACCAAACAAAATAATCAAGTTGGTTTAGATCGGGTAGGATAGAAGACCATTTATTCTTCGATAGACTAAATGTTTGATGCACCATTCCTGAGCCAAACGTGAGATATGAGCACCATCATGTTGGAAACAAGCAGTTCGCTTTAACACGCGTTTCGAACTGTATTCATTTTTTGAAAATGCATTTCGGGCTTTGTCCAAATTAAAAAGCTCACTGATGATATTTTTACAATACTGATCTGCATTGTCCTTTTCTGAACGCATCCTTCTTACCACGACTTCAACTTAAAATGATCTCGTATGAATCACTGATGTGAAAACATTCAATCTGCAAAACAATTCCTTTTTTCCTTCTTTGATAAACCTGAAAAATGGCCTTACTTAACCACTTTTATTTTAAATGACCATTAATTTAAAAAAATTATTAAAAAAGTATAAAAAAGTTTAAAAAACTTCTTTTACTATCTTAATTTTACTCAACTTGATGTTTGGAATAAATGCAATTATATTATTATGATTAAAATGAATATTTTAAAAAATGCATTTGAATGATTTTAAAAGCTTAGATTCAATATTTTCGTAATAAAAATATAATATCTTATACCATTCATTAGAAATTCTTTTGACCGAAACGTTGCTTACAAAATTTTAATAAGCCTCTGTTCACACAGATTATATACAATTAAGAAAACAACTTAGTCCTCTTTAAAACAAACAAAAAAAATTTTAAGAAATAAAATTTTTATTCAACTGGTCTAACACTAAAATTAATTATTCTTTAAATAATTACTTAATACAACAGTATAAAATAATGTAAATGAACCAATTATATCAACTTAAAAATGCAAATCATATTATTTGATACAGAATATATGTCAAACTCTAAGGTGGAAAAAAAACCGAAGATGAAAAGAAAAATGAAAGAAATACAGCCTTTAGCTAAAATTTATTGATTACAAAAATTTACCGTGCTTAGAAATATTATTTATTAATATGTTTTAGTTAGTTTTTTTACTTCAGAGCAGTTTTAATCGAAATAAATTTGCAGCTATCAACACAAAGTCATGCTTTATTAATAGTAAGATACTAAAATTAAATTTTAACAACAAAAAAAACAGAACAATCGTTGGAATTTCAATTTTAAAACTCTTTTCATAATTATTCAGAAGGATTTCGTGAAATTATATATCTTCTGGCAATATTTATGAGCTCAGTTTTGAAAAACAGTAAATTATATTGAATTGCTATTATAAATGTTTGGCTATGATCATTAATTTTAATTCTAAATGAGGTTAATAGTAGCTAAATGCATGATTTCAAAATTATCAAAAGTAATAGTTGACGATTTTCTTCAAGCTTATAATAAATATATTTTAAAAAATATTCACGTTCAAAATACTGAATGATATTTTAATTGACAGTTTCATCTATAAATAGAAATTATCTCAACTTAATTGAAATGATAAATATTTGTGTTCTTACATTTCTATTAAAATCTTTCAGACAGCAGACTTAACATTATTTACTTCAATTAATTTTCATTCTGTTATCTTTACTTTCTTAACTTTAATCATACATTTTTAATTAATTTTGAAATTGTAAAATATTACTAAACGAGTTTAAAAACAAATGTGTCAATTTTAATGAGAAAAATTAATAACTAAACTTATCATAGCGGCAATGTATTTTTATTGAATGTTATAAAAAGCTCTCCTTATTTTTATCCACTGGAAGAAGAGAAGAAAAAAAGCAAAAAGGCTACAGCAGTAACAGTTACTGATACATTTAATTTGAAAGTAACCTTTTCTTTCTTTCAACTCTGGAGGACTTGTGAAAATAAATTATTAGGACTTCTAAAAAGAGAGGTAATATTTCTTTAAACAGAATCATCAGGAGGAATGTAATCATGACCCTAAACATTAAATCCCTTTAAAAAAAAAAAGACTTATTATGAACTATTTTGTTTGAATTTAAGTAAGAAACGTGTAAAACGAAAACGTCCTTAATGTCTGCGTGTTTTAGCTTCATGTTTTTATTCATAAATTATTATACATTATATTACTCATACATTCAGCAAGAGATTTTTTTTTAATCAGAGAATAGTTTCAAATTCAGAAAGTGAAGGATTGTTTCTTTAAAAAATTTGATTGATTAATTTTTATAAAAAAATAAGAATAGTAGTAAGTAGATTTTTTTTTTCCATTCAGATCATTTGGTGACAATGATCTGAATGAAAAAAAAACACTGATCTGGTGACAATGATTTGGGGAAAGTAACATCAATTCCCCGCCTTATCAAACCCCTTGCTTAGTTCCTTTTTTCGGAAGTACAGCAAGGAGTGTCTATTTCTGCCCTAACATTGAATTCAGTGCTATTGCATAGTGCACAAAATAAAAAACGGACCACCCTGAATAACTTTTGATCTAATGATCGGATTTTAACGTTTTAGGACTCATTGCTAATGGTTCGAGGAGAGGGGGAGTCCTCAAATATGCTAATTAATGCAGACGACATTTTAAGTTACGAAATCAGACACAAACGTACTTTCTCTGAATAAAAATACCTTTTTTCCAATGAATTCGGGTTTCTGACCCGAAAAATATAGGGGGGAGGTGCAATTTGAAAAATATGGTCTCCATAGTTTGGTCAGGAGAGTGGTTCAAAGTTTGGATTACTTAATGTTAATTTTACTTTTTGCGTATTTTGCCATATCTCGAGAACTTTTTAAGCAAATTGAAACATTTTTGCACTCACTTATAAAATTCATTTATCCAAAGATAATCCAATGCAAAAAATAAATTTTGATGTATATTTATGATTTTTATTATTTTATTACATAATAGTCGAAAAATGTTTGAATTGTAAGGTATATAAATTTTTACGTTAATTTAAAATACGTAATTTTACATAAAAAATTTAAAATTTTTGTGAAATTGGTTGAATAGTTCCTGAGAAATAGAATTTTAAAGATGTTGTATATTTTACATATGTTCCTTCTATCCTGTAGGACTATATATCGGTCGTTCGCTGCCGTGGTTGTGCGAGGGTGACCTCTACTAAATCTCCAAATAGCTGTTCCTGTCCTCTGAAATGTGTTCCAAGCTCGTGAAACGATACTGTGGGTGATTCCGAACTCAGCAGCCACACTGGTCACACTTCGACCTTCTTCCAACTTCCTAATGATTCGACCTCGCTTAAACTGATCCAGATCTCGTCTTCTATGTTGTCTGTTGGCCATATTACACTGTGACAACAAATTCATTTCGTTTAAACTGATGTATACCACGCGATACCATTCGCATAAATACCGAGCTCACACTGCCAGTTCGTTTTATTTCCTTACGATCTGCCCTCCAGTATGTCATGGTGCATATTTCTACTTAACCTTAACGTGATTGATCTTCTCAATGACCTATCTCTTTCTTGTAACTGCCTGGGTTTTTTTTTATGCTAGTTTTTTCTATTTCGTCTTTAATTTTTGCACATCAGTGTATTTGTATAAATGATTGATTTTAAATATTTGCAATAAGTAGCGTATTAGCTTTTGCTATCTATAAATGAAACGTCTTCATTTGTAGATTTTTTATTATGAATTATAAATAACAAGAAAAACTAACAATTTCTCTTGGACAATTTAATTTGTTTTGGTCGTTAACGTCCCACAAGTGCTAATGGGCAATCAGTGAGGGTCTGGGATTTATTCTTAATGTTGATCCTTCGAATCTGCTAATTACACTACTGCAACTTAGATCAGAAGAGAGATGGTTGTACGCAGACTGGGAGGCCAAAAAGACGAAAGATTATTCTTATAAAAATATTAGATCTTGTGATATAATGTTCAGAGATTATATGTCATATAATATTAATTAGAATATAAAGGGGTTGGGCAAAATAGTGAAAACACTTCTATAATAATCCATTTATTCGTATTTCTCAAGAAATGATTAGAGAATTGTTTTAAAACTTAAGGAATGCTTAGGTCATGCGATATCTCATGCATATCAATAAAGTGTTAAAGCTTTTAAAGGTTAAAGGGGCAGGCAATAGCTTACGAAAGAAAAAGAACGTTTTTGAACACCCTATACCAAACTATTTAGCGATAAGCTTGTAACTTGTGTCAATTACGTTGGTTATTATATGCAATAACTGCACAAAATTTCGTAAACATAAGAACAATTTTTAACTAATAATACAAATATAATTTGAAAAAAAATTCGTTAAAAACTGCACACGATTAGAGTATTAAAAGTAATCCTTTCATACTGCGTATACTCGAAAACATTTTTTTAAAAAAATTCATAATTTTGTTTAGTATCATTTCCTCAAACCTCTAAAAGCTTCAAACTTTATTGATATGTTTCAGAAATCGCATGACCTAAACACTTCTGAAGTTTTAAAATAATTATCCATAAATATTATCTTTAAAATAATAATTAATTATAAAAGTAAGTATTTCTATGACAGAAGTATTTCCAGACTATGAGTACAGAATTATTCCCATTATTTGTCCAACCCCTGTACATAGTGTTTATACTATAACCATACTAAAATATTATACTTTTTAGTGTTCCGAAGTCATTCTACATAAATTATTTTGAGGAAAAAAAATTTTGAAATTGTTACTTTTTCAAAAATTTTCCCTTGCTTAAAATATTTAAATAATTTTTTCTTTAGGCAGCTTGGATCAAAGTGGAAACGAAAGCAATATTAACTATTTATCATCACATTATTACTCGAAACTATCGCATCAGCCTCAGCCATAGTGATAACAGGAATTTTATTCTTCAAATCCGCAATGTTCGAGAATCGGACAAAGGTGGTTATATGTGCCAAGTAAACACTGTGCCAATGAAAAGTCAGATAGGATATCTTGATGTGCTAGGTGAGTAACATATTTATTCTATTACAAATTGTGAACTCAAACTCAAGCATGAGCAAGAAAATACTTATAACATTTTTTAATTCAAAAGAAATCAGTTTATGCTAAAAATAAAAAAAAATATTTAATGGTCATTAAAACATAAAACTATATGTTGTAAATAGTTAGATATATTTTACTACACTGTAAGGGATATAGAAACTATAAAAAAAATATAAAATATACAACTTTACTCAGGGTTTATACTATCGAACATAATTAGAAAGTTTTGTTACCGGTCAGCGGCCAGTAGTAGCATTTTTAACAATAGCTTCTTTTTAAAAACGTAGTCATTTTTACAGAAATTTGAAAATTTCAAACGATTACAAAAAGTTGTTGATATTAACAATGTCAGGCATTTCTATTGAAGCATTTCTAAAAATATTGCAAACAAGATTTTTTACTAAAATGAAGAAAAATTTTAAGAAACAAGCGTGACATAAATTGTTTTCAGAATATTGTAAAATATTTATTAGAATTGCAAGTTCAGTAAAAAAAATAATAACTATAAAATGCTCAAGGGGTGCATTTTTTCATGAAAAAAGTGGTGATCTGATAGCGATTGGCAGACAATTATTTAATCGCCATTTGTTATATTTAATCTCCCTTTAGCGATGATGACCATTAATTTTGTCCTATAATTTATACCACTATGCTCCAAAAATACCTTTTTCCTTATATTTTTTTTAAATATTGTTTTACGTTCTATGTAGTTTTCGTTACCTACTTTAATTTTCCAAAAAATTTATAAAAAAATTTTTGATCTATTAAATGCTTTATAATTTATGATAACATATCAATAATAGTTTCTTAGTTTGAGACGATTAAAGCTTAAAATTAATTTTATATCACTAATTTTTAACAAGTAAAGGAAAGTTGTATTAACATAAACCACTTTGCCATTATGACATTTTGATGGAATTTTGTTTCGCAAAGGGATGAAAACTTAGTGGGAAGAATTTTCTCTTTTATGGAACTAAAATGCAAATTTTCGAAACAGTGAGCATTCGAAACTATGAAGCAACAAATCATGAATTTTTATCTATCTTTATACCTTTAAATACCTCTACATTATTCATTTTTCATTGATTCCTGGATTTATATAATCTTTTCAAAGCTTTGACATTTGTTTAACTGTCAATTGAGAAGTTTTTTATTTACAAACAGTGTTTACCAATGAAACATTTGATTACATTTTCCAAATAGTTCTACGTTTACATCTCAAATTTTTCATAAGTTATATTACTTTTGATCTTATTATTTTTCAATAAAATAAATAAATGTCAATAAAAGTATTAAGTGTCAATAAAAGACAGAAGAAAACTCCCCATTACTTGCTTTCATCCATGTTCAGGTTAAAATTTACTGAAATCCAATACTATTTTTTTAATCTATGTATCATTCATAGATAAATCACTAAATTTTTTTAGAGAGAGATTCTGCCTCACGATATTTTAACTGCATGATATTTTTCTATATAATACCACCTATGATTTTATTCTACTGTCTGCAGTCACGCAATTTTTGACCCCTCAACCGTTTTTATTTTATTTTTGGTAAATACTTTTATACAGACATAAAATGCAATTATATAAATTCAATGTCTAGTAAATAAGAAACAACACGGTAAATAGAAACCTAGAGCCCAATATTAAAACAATATTCGGTACAATTTTATCACTAAACAAATAATGTTTTACAACTATTATTTTGGTTCTACAAAACGAGTATTAATCTAAAATTACACTCGGATTTACCCACGTTAGCCGGAGTTTCAATCTATATAGAAAAATTATAAGAAATTCGATTCAAGTATATCTTATAAATATCACAATTATTTGAAACTAATTAATTTCATCCCATTAACAAGTTGTGAAGAAATACACTTTATAAATATCCTACAATACAGAAAAAATGTTAAAAATTAAGCTATTATTTTTTTATGAAATAATTTAAATTAACTTAAAAACGTCAAATAAATTTAATGTTTAAGAAAAAATATTTTATCGCATTTATTAGCTGCATATTTCCAAGTGAAAATCGTACCATTCAGTAAGATGCATATTCCGAGGCTGATAATTTTTAAATTAATTATATAATACGCAATATTTCGCTTATGAGATATTTAGTATTTTGTTAAAATCTATCTTTTGAAAGCACTTAGGCTTATTTTTATTTTATTATTAATTTTCTACCATTCTTTTGAAAATTTGAAAAAACTCTCATTTTATTATTAGTAACAGTAGTTGTAGTAGTAATAATAATAATACTTATTTTTCCACTTCGCTTTAATGTTAACGTAAAAATGTTAAAATCATTTTAATTATGTGACAGATAAAGTGCAAGTAGTAGCTAAATAATAAAGTTCTTTTATGCATTTCAAAAAAGTTTCCTTTAAATATACCTGAGAAAATTTGATTAAATTGTATTTCTTTTGAAGTCTTTTCCTTAGATGGAGTCTTTTAGCCATTTTTAGTTTCAAGAAATAAGTTTGCCTTTGTGACTTTTAAACCACAAATAAAACAACAACACATCTTGAACTGCATTGAAGCTTTTAAGAAATTCAATGTTTTCTTTCCCAACACATCATCAATGTCCTTTTAGACTATTATAAGCATGATTCTATATTTTAAAGCTCAATGTATGTGTTTTCTAAACATAGTGAAAAAACATCCTCATTTTCTCAATAAATAGTTTATTAAGATAATAAGAAATTTAGTTACGTTTGTTACGAGAATAATACTGACTAATTATCTGTATCTCATAAAATTCAATAATTTATATCATTATTTACAATCAATTACAATTAATCGATTAAATCTTTTATTATTTTTACTTTTTTACAGAGTCAAACTTAGAAGAATTCAGCAAATTCCATCAACTAAATACTTTTTCATAAAATCATTTATTTTTTTAATAATTTAAAAGATTATTTTTTTTTAATTTAACTTGTTCCAAAATTTTAAAATTTTTACATTCATTATTCTTGCATTAAGCTATATAATGAAATAAAAAAGCTATTTATGTATTTGAAAGAAAAATACGCTAAAAGGAAAAATTTTTAAAGTTTTTTAACAATTTTACTTCATTTCGACTTTTCGAAATTTCTATATTCGTATTGTTGCATTACGAATTTAATTGCAATATATTGAAAAGAAAACTACTCATATATTAAAAAAGAAAAATATCATTTATTTTTTAAATAGTTTTGCTTATTTCCAAAGCTGTGAAATTTATACACTCGTTATTCTTGCTTTACACCATATATTGAAAAAAAGGCTATTCATTGCATGAAAGAGGAAAAATATGCCGAAAGGAAAAATATAAATTAATTCTTAAAATAGTTTTACTTATTTCTAATATTATGAAATTTCCATATTCGTTATTCCTGCATTAAGTTATCAAAAAACTGTCCATATATGAAAAAGGAAAAATATGCCTACTACTCAAACAAAGCTAGGAAAAATTCCGCTAAAACGCCTTCTAAGAAATCATAGTTTTTTCTGAAAAAATTATTTTTCGAGATTATTTTTAGATTTTTTATATTTAGAAAAAAGATTATTTTTAAATACACATTTATATTTTCAATCCTTATTATAGATAATTTACTTACAATATATACTGCTCTTTCCTTTTTTTTATAGTTTTCCTTATTTTGCAAACTTAAATCCCCATTTTGAATCTACTGCCTCATTAAAAACCGAAATAAACAGCAAAAAAGCATCTATGTTTTTTTTTTTCTTTGTTGTTTGAATTTCAAAATTAAACTTTATTTAGAAAATTATGTCAAATAGTTTAATGTAACTTTTATTAACTTTCTACATAAATGTATATTGTCACAAAAACATGTTCTTATTTTCTTAAAAGTTCGTGATCTTGGAAATAGCAACATCAGTTTACAAATTAAAATATGAAATAATTATAGTTAGTAAAAAAAACTTACCTTTGAAGAAAAATAAAATTAATAGCAAGAAAAGTATCTTAATTCACATAGATATTTTATCAATACTTTCGAATTAAATGGGGAGCCAAGTTTATGGCTATAGTAATTCTTGATTCACCTGAACGAATCGATAAAAGAGTTTATAGCTTGAATTGTTGAATCAAATCTAAATTAATAACTTTCAATTCGAGTAGTAGTGTTATACATTTCAATAATTTGTCTATAAATCTGCAAGTTAAGATTTAGTTTTTGTTTGCCAGTTTAACCATGACTCATTTATAATTAGTAATAGTGCCATAAAACATTTTCCATTTGAATAGTTTGTATAACATAATAGTTTTTAAAACACAAATGTTTACATACAAATAGTTGAGAATTAGATTAATAGTTAAAGTGATGATAATCCTCAACCCTTCGGGCCATAAACCTTAAAATTCTTCATCATTTTAAAATGACAAAAGATTTCCAACTTCAATTCAATTCTACCCAACAGAGTGAGAACACAGTGGATAGATTTCGCCACAAGCTAATAGCGAAATTCAGTTCTTTTTAAAACCTCGTTTTTGTTTGCTATGCTCCTGGCTAATTAGTTTTTATCAACCTAACACATTTTAGGATTATTGCAATGAACACGTATATTTTTAGACAGTAAAAAAAACACATGATTCATTATCCAATTGGCATCAGTTATTTAATTTTGATTGGAATTAGCACATGCATATATTATTATATCTTATTATAAATTTATCATTCATTGCTATATTTCTCTTTAATTTAACAAAGTTTCTCTATTCAAAGGCATAATACAAGGCTCCTTGCAGTAAGACTAAGAAACTTCAGGCTAATTGAGCAAATCTTCGAGCATTTTTAATTAGATTAAAATCATATTCGCTGACTGCAAAGGCCTTAAAATTATATAACTAATAGATAAGATATTTTTACTTTTCCTGGCTTATTGCTAAACTACGCATGCAGTGGTCCTTTGATTAGCCTATATAATATATTTAAAAACATTAAACTGACTGATTTTTTGTCTCTCTTAAAACAATGGACTTAAAGAATGTGATACTGTTGAAATCAAAATTTACAATTCAGAAAATTTAGCTACCCATGTAGAATAGAAACATTTTTTTTTCCAAAATACTTGATCTAAAAACCCGTTTATGCATTATTTGTTACCTCAACTGAAGTAACACATATTTGTTATTACTCGCAGTTATTAAATTCGACTTGTCCTATCTTCGTTTTAAATATCGGAGAATTAAGTAGTCTCCTATTAAGTATAGAGACAGAACAAATATTTTTTTTTTTTTAATTATTCTGTGTTTGAAATAAGTTAATACATCAATTTTGTATGAGATTTTAAAGTCTAATCTTAGTTTTTAGAAAATGTCATTCGCTAATTGATTAATTTACTATTACAGCATTGTGGCCCTAATTATACGTAAAATTAGATGTTTCGCCTAAAAAGGGTTTTGTTTCTCTAACCTAAACCAATGACAAATTTTTCATACTTATTGATATTATGCATATTTGGATTTACATTTTTTGATAAATTGTTTCCGGTGGTTTGAAAAAAAAACTTATTAAAAGAAACTAGTTTTGAAAACCGAGATAGAGGAAATACTTAATGGTAAGTACATTTTAAAACGCGGCAATGAGATAAAAAGGTATGTAACTTCATTTGTTTTTTAATAAACATTTATAAATAGTTTTATTCTGAAATGAAGCAAGAGGATACATTGGAAAAGAAAAGTAAGCCAAAATTATATTTTGTAATATTTTTTTTAATTCATGCGTATTTCGAATTTACTACAAACGGTAATCTAAAAATCGTTACAACTTCTCTCTATTTCCTCACACAATCAAATCTGTCTTGAAGTTTAGCACATACGCCTCCCTGTATTGTGATTTGTCAGATTTTGATAACGTTTTTCTTTTTTTCCCTCACATAAACATTCATTTGCGAGCTCCACTGTGCACAAATTTTCCTTTTTGATACCAATTTTAAAATTATGCATTAATGGCAGTCCTTGCGAAACACTCTGTATCTTAATAGTTTGCTGATTGAAAAAGTATCATAAAAATTTGTCAAACTTTTTAGGGTTTACACTGCTCCCCCACTTATGGGATTAATTATTTGGCTATAAAAAACTATTCCTTCACTCTATCCCTCATTTGAAAAATATATATGTAGCAAAGATAAATGTTATAATTAGAATATTTTTTTCTATTTTAGTTCCTCCTGATATTTTAGAAGAAGGCAGTAGCAGTGATGTTATTATTCGAGAAGGTTCAAATGTTACACTTACGTGTAAAGCAGTGGGATATCCTACTCCAAATATTACTTGGAGGCGAGAGGATAACGAACCAATACCCCTTGGAATATGGCAAGGAAAAAAATTCACAGGTAACTTAAATATCCAAGCGAAGGCTTTCTGCTAAAGTGGAAAATTAAGAAATTTTGTTATCTCCAGCATTTTTGATACTAGACGCTTTTTCACTCACTGTGAAGTAAATGGTGACTGGTGCACATTAAATCTATCAGGTCGCAAAGTCCTCCAATTTCCCCTTTAAACAAATTATACCTCTGGAGGTACTGAATTGAAGAATGATCGTTCTTTGGTTCAGGTCAAAATTACGATCTGTGGATAAATGAATGAAAGGATATATGAATGGGTCCGCACTATAAACGTGTGTGGCAGAACTCGAGTTATTGGCCATAGATGGCACCACTAGAAAACAAGAAAAATCGCACTCCCTATGCCTTAACGGTCGACGACAACAACAACTAATAAAATTTAGAGTACCACTAATGCAACAGAAAATTTATTAGCAAGCATACAATTTATTCTTTACAAAATAAAATTATAGTAATTGCTATTACAATGACATTGTCATGTAGAAAAAATAGAATTTACGTTGGCAAAGGGAATAGATTTATTAAAAAACATCAGGAATACACAGAACATGGTAATTGCCGTTTCCACTTAAAACGCATGAACAGTGAAATCATGAAACTGAAATGACGTAAGAGAATGTTCGAGGAACTTCCAGAACACTTCATAAATGAAACACTCTATAAATCTTCTATAAATAATAACTAAAACAACCAATATACATATTTTCATGCATCTAAAGTCTTTTTAGAAATCGGGAGAAGCTGGAGGATCGAACTCAGGACTTCCGACTTGCCAGGTCTGTGTCTTTAACCACGCGGCCATTCCGACACGTGACGTGTCAATATTAATTAAATTACTTTTAAATATAATTAATTGGCTACCAATAATAAAAAAGCAAAATGAAATTTACTTAAATGAAACCTTAGTTTTCCAAATTCAGTCACCTTGAAATTTTGAACATGAGTAAAATAACGTTCCAAAGATGACTACAGCTTTTAGATGCCATAACTAATAATACGAGAAGAGCGGGTTTTGTTTTGTAACATTTTGGGGTAAAAAAAATGGCGATTAACCAACAAATTTCTATATTTAGTCAACCTGAGAACGATAGAGGCTGGTAATGTTGCTCGATAATTTGTTGTTGTTGTTGTTGCACGCCCCCATTGGCAAGCAGTGCTAGACCAGGTCCATGAGGTTATACACCCTCAAAAAATACAACACCGTCAATGGATCATCTGCTAAATCCTGTTTAGTGAGCCCCAGGCTCGAGATTATGTGGTGAGGCGAAGCCTGGTCTGAAGAACAGTTGGTACATATTTCAAAGTTTTTGGATCCTTCCGAAAATTTCATTGATGTAAGGTGACCACTTCGAAAGCGGGCAAGAATAGTTTGTTCCTGTCTATTAAAACCTTGGGCCAGGGAGCCACCAGGTCGAGAACACCGATACCATGAGTGCTTTGGGGGGACATTCCAAGTGGTCTTGTTTTTGTGTTTTATTTTTGAGAAGATTTCCAAAAAGGTGAGGGGTGCCGACGGTACAGAGGCCTCGCAAGCACCAGCTTTAGCCAAAGTGTCCGCAATCTCGTTTCCTTACGATAATTCTTTACGAACTTTCGATAATTTGTACTATGTATGAATAAATCAACGTAAAATAGCGTTTTTGTATTTCGACATTGAGGAACGACAAAACCGAAACTATAGTATGTCCGTTCTTATGCATTTTTTTGGGCTTTATTCACATTGTTTAACATTAGTAATTCAAATATGATATATGAGCTATAATACAGAGGTTGATACAAATGAATGACCAGATACGAGGGTTGCTATTTATATTTCTGGCCTTGGCAACAGTACGTGTTGCTAGGCAACCGCAGACGATTTTAATCGAAAGTTTGATATTTTTAAACATAAATTCAGCAGACGATTTACCATTATAGCTTCATTTGTGTTGTTGACAGTAAATTGAAAAGTTCTTCTCTTTCAAAAAATGGAATTGAATCGTGAACATTTTCGTGTCATTATTTTTCATAACTTTCGACGTGGATTGTCAAGACAAGAGTGCTTCGATGTTCTTTATTCAGGGATAAAGCGCCATCCTACAGCACCGTAAAAAATTGGTATAACGAATTTAATCGTGGTCGATGTTCGATGTTCGATCCAGGACGAATCCCGTGCAGGTCGTCCAAAATCCGTTGTTGTGCCAGAAAAGATCAATACTGTGCGTGAACTGATAAAGCAAGATCGTCATGGGACATACCGTGAGATAGAGGCGTCTTTGGACATTAGTTTGACTAGCATCAATAAAATATTGCATGAACATTTGAGCGTAAAAAAAATTTGTTCACGTTGGATCCCGCATAATCGGACAAACGCTCAAAAAAAGGCTCGTGTCGATTGGTGCAAGGAAATGTTGGAAAAATACGTTCAAGGTACATCAAAGGCTGTGTATAACATCTACACAGGTGACGAATCATGGATCTATGCATATGAGCCGGAAACAAAACAGCAATTAACTGTATGGGTCTTCTAAGACGAGGCAAAACCAACGAAAGTTGTTCGAGGAAGAAGCACATCGAAACAAATGATTGCCTGTTTCTTCGGCATTAACGGTCATGTGGCAACAGTGGCGTTATAGCAACGCAGGACGGTCAATTCTGAATGGTACACGACCATTTGTTTGCCAGAAGTCATCGGAGAAATTCGAAAAAAGCAGAAGAACAGGCGAATCATTCTTCATCATGACAATGCGAGCTCTCACACATCGACTCAAACAAAAGCATTTCTGACGGAGCGAAAGATCGAACTGATGGGTCATCCGCCGTACAGCTATGATTTGGCACCCAATGACTTCTTCTTATTCCCACACATCAAAAATAAATTACGTGGACAACGATTTTCGACCCCCGAAGAAGCGGCTGATGCATTCAAAAACGCATGTTTTGGAGTTACCTCAATCGGACTGGAAAAAGTGCTTTGAAAATTGGTTCAAACGCATGCAAAAGTGTATTGATCATCATGGAGAATATTTTGAAGAACAATAAAACCAATTTCGATCCTTCATAATTGTTTTTAGGCCAGAAATATAAATAGCAACCCTCGTATTAATATTTTATTTTTAATATTTACTCATATTAGAATTAAAGGAAGTATTTTCAGTGTAATTACCATACATTTTGTATTTTGATGACTGTAAAAAGAAATCACACAGTGTAAGTGGCCTTGTGATACACGTCATTAAACACTGTTTACGATTCCTATAAGAATTTAAAAAGTACATTTGTGAAATATTGAGAATTATAAAACGTGAACTTAATTACAGGTCTACTTAATACTATACTTCAAGTGTTTGTCATTGAAAAAAATTCGTAATAGTTTGGAAACATTTAGCCATTCATTTTAAAAAATGCCCTATTATTGTTTTTCCCTTCTTTCTTTCAAAGATTTTTTCTGTTACTTCATTCTTTCTTTTCTTTGATCACTTTTTTATGGATTTATTTATTATATATTATTCTTAAATAATGTTTTATTTCAGATCCAAATGCTGTCACTTATGAAGGTGAAATATTGAGTATTACTCGTGTAAGTCGTTTGCACACTGGAGCTTATCTTTGCATAGCTGCTAATGGAGTTCCCCCATCAGTTAGTCGGAGGATTATTCTGCATGTACATTGTACGAGTACAATTATTTTTATAATTTGAATTAAAAAATTAATTACGTCTATTTGCAGATAAGAGTTTAGAATTTTTTTTTACCCTACTTGCTCTATGTTCTAATATACAAATAGTTCATTAAAAATATATTTTAAATTTAATATGTAGCAAAATCAATTTAATACTTTACAGTTGGTGCAAAAATATAATAATTCATTAAATTCATTTAATTTTTAAATAAAATTTTTTTTGTTAATTTAATCTTTTTTCTAAAGGGGATATTTAAAAAAATAAACGTTCTATGCAAAGTTATAAACTTGCTCTATGAGTTGTCTACTTTATTTAATTTTGTTATAATCAAAGTTGAACCATAGATCCATATCAGATTTGCAACTTTCAATGTTCAAAGTCATAACCGTATATTTTTAATCCAATTGTGAGGACAAAAGAACTCCTGCATCTGGCACTCATCTTCGTGGAAGTTTGAGTGAAATTTACTCGCATTTAAGTCACATGAAGAGGAAAAGCACTTACAGTTAGCCTGAGGGCAATCAAATTCAAACCACAGAGGGTATTTGCACTGTGGTCAGTGCAGTATATCTCATTAGCCAGTGTTTGAACTTGGATCACCACTTTAGAGCTTCTCAAAAAGTCAATTTATTACATGTGCTTAGAATAGAAGATTATATAGCTTTCATGAGATACAAAAGATTGGGGGGAAAAATCACTCAAAAGAAGTTTCAATAATTTATTCATGACTCATTACATAATCCAGATTTATAAAGCATTGGATCATTAATTTTCTAGGGATACCATTAACAGCATTTTTGTCGACGTGAAAGAGTGATTGATTCAAAAAATTCAGAAGACTTAAAAAACATATTTGTTTTCTTTTAAATAGAATATTAATTGCAACTCATTAATACCCAATTCACAATATTAGAAGAGAGTAATATATTGCTTATATAATAAGCTATGTTAAATGTTTAGAAGCTAACTGAAAAATTATAAAAAATAAATGAAATAAAAAACTGTATACTGTGTTTAATTTGAAAAAGTTGGAAAAAATCCGTAAAATTTAGAAATGCTAAACATAAAAAAAAACTCTAAATCTATGGTGATATTGCTTCATTTGTGTTAAACTATCGTCTCTTACATTTTACGTCAAAGAAAATTAGCTATTAAAAATATTAGAATATGTTTTATTTAAAAGTGATAAAAAAATTATGAGATAAAAACAGATTTTTCAATCGTTTAATGCAATAATTTTTTTAAATGGATGTCTAAGTTTATTTTATAGCGACTGGTGCATACTCAAGTTATCCATGATTTGAACCTAGATTGATTATGCTTGTATAAACGTGATGGCTTCTAAGTTATTAAAAATCAGATTTTAAATAAAATTTCATAACCATTTCTTCAAAGATTCAGGTTTTTTTAAAGAATCAAGCTTTGAAAATAAAAAATGAAAATGACTTCTTCAAAAAAGTAGTCCTTTATTTCAATTTCCCTGAAAGGGAAAAACTTGATAACCAAAATAATGTGCATTAATGAACAGTTTTAACCGTTTATAACTGTACTAATTGATAAAAACTTGTTTAATTTTCGTTTTTCTGTTCAATTCCACAAGTTTCTCTGCTTTTCCGAAAACTACAGATATTTCGTGCATAACAGTCTTCACAGTTACCGTTTAAGTAAGGCAATTTTAACCCAATAGTAGTAAGGCAACCTATAATTAAATAAGGTAACCTTAATCAAATAACTCTTCAACAGTGCCAAATTAAAGAATGACTAAATAAAGATATTAATTACAGAAAAAAATTTAGTACTATGTAGAAATACTTTCGGAGCGGATGAAGGTACTTTTGCATAGTACCAAAATCGATTCTTCATTAATGTTGTTGTTTACCTTGTTTTAATCTTAATAATAATGAATATTTAAAAGAAAGAGCAATATTTTCTGAATTAATTAAGACAGAATATTTTTGCATCATCTTACAAAAAAAGTACTTTTATGAAGTAATACCGACTCTTTCAAAACAAACGCATCTTTATACATCTCTTTGTACTTTTCAGTTCCTCCAGTACTCTGGATTCCTAACCAATTGATTGGTGCACCTCTTGGGCGCGATGTAACTTTAGATTGCCATACGGAAGCTTATCCCAATTCTATTAACTATTGGGGAAAGAAACCAGGAGAGATGATCATTTCTAATGAGAAATTGGAAGTTACAAGCAAACTCACGAAAACTTACAAAACTCATATAAGGCTTACGATCAAGAACCTGCAACCAGATGATTATGGGGACTACACGTGTTATTCAAAAAATTCTTTGGGATCAACTGAAAGTGCTGTTAGACTTTACGGTAAGTTCATCTTGAGTTTTTACTCATAAGTGTTTAGTAATTTTAAATTAATACATTTCAAATGTGTCAAACTTGCACGCAGGTAATAAGTGTAATTTCAGAATGACAAGAAATATCTCGGACACATATAACACAAAATTTTAATGCTTATTAGAATATCTTAACCAAACATTCAAATTAATATGTAAATGTAACTACCTGAAACATCCTTACAAACTTTCAAAGTAACCACAGCTCTGTAAAAGTGTTGCAAAATATTCAGCTATAGGTCGCAACTGCCTACTGATACTGAGCCCATTCCTTGCACTCTTTTTTATTTTTATTTTTGAGAATGTCTTGTGGGGTTTATCACACACTCTTATTTCCAAGATAGACACTGATTTCAAGTCTGGAAAATAAGGTGACCATTCTAATGCTACAAAATAATCAAGAAAATGTGTCTTGCACCGTTCTTGAGGGCATTCTGAAAGTCCATTTTTGTTTTCCAAAGAACTTTTGTGACCAAGGAAGAATAACATCCTCAAAATGAGTTTATAATATTATGCGTAAAAAGTATTTGATATTAAATTTTGCCCACATCATTTCTTGCTCCCTTGCTTTTCAAGTTAAACATTTCGCTATGAAAGGCTTGTTGTGCACTTAATATTAAAACTCTTACTGTGAGGCTCATTATTGTGAAATACAAAAAAATATAGTGATATATTACGCTTAAAGCTAGAGAATTTGTGTTTCAAAGTGAATCTAATGAATTCAATACATATTTTAATGCCTTTTAGAAATGTATTGATTATTTACGTGACATATGACATATATTCATTAAAAATCTATGCATAAACGCTTAAATATTATGCATATGGGTGATTCTTTTTAAACATGACAATTCGCACAAAAATATTTCTTCAAATTAAAGTCTTCAAAATAATCTAAGATTTTTTTTGTATACTTCTTTAGTTACACTTATTAATATCTTACAGACATCAGTGTAGTATATTGGCATTTGCTCGAGAAAAAAATAAAATAGACATTCACCAAATCTTGAATGCCAGGAAAATGACATATTAACTTAGAAGTATAAAAAACAGTCATTTTAAGTAAATAGTAAATAACTCAACTAAAGCCTTTATGTTAGATGGACCATAAATTGCTTAAATTAATTCTTTTTATCCACTGTAGAAAGAAACAAACAAAATTTTGTTACTGATATGCACAGAATAAAACTTTGTATAATAATCAATTATTAAATAAATAAATAACTTTGATTACATCCAAGCATATTACAATCATACATTAACTTGGTATTAGGTTAATATTTGCTTTCCCTCCATACAATATTAGCAGTTTAAAAAAATTTCTGGTAACACTTCAATGCCCTGCATTCATAAGCCAGGAAAATGACAGCCAGGATAATGACAAATTCGCCATTTTATAGCATATAACTTTACTTTAATTTTATATTTTGGCCTAAGACGTTTATATTCTGCAGAAAACAACAGGATTTCTTAAAATAACTCAGATAAATCTATGTAGTTTAAGTTATTAATGATTTCAAGAAGCCAGGAAAATGACAACACAAAAACCTACTCACATTGAAAAAAATTTTGAAATAGATTTTGAACCAGAAAATTGATTCTTTGTTCATGCAACAAGACATGTTCATATAGGAAGGTATCTAATCAATTAATTAACGTAAGATATTGATTGCTGGCTCTATCTATTTTGGTTATAAACCACTAAATAAAAGTAGCCAGGAAAATGACAGATTTTCTTGGGACAAACAAATTATTGACGGAAAATTTTTTTTAGACGAAGTTTTTGTAAATACTACTCTCTGTGCATATTCTAGAAATGCTTACACCGGTTGAGATAAAAAAAATTAGATATTAAAAAATTTATGGGAAGTTTTGAAGCTAGTTATTATTGGAAACATTGTTTGGGACATGCCAGGAAAATGACATTTTGATATTCAATTAAGGTTTTCAAGTATACAAAACAGTCAATGCTAGTGCAAAGTCCTTTTAAAATGCTATTTATTAACTTTTTTTAAAAAAAGTTCTTTTAGTATTATAGTATTAGACTTTTTTTTAACTTTTAACTTTTTTTTTGTTAGTCTTGGAAATATTTAGACAAGAATAAGTTGGTTTAAAAATCGTGGAGGTGAATAAGGCAGTAATTACTTTACATTGTCTTTTTTTTATTTATTTATTTATTTTTTTATTTTTATTTATTTATTTATTTTTATTTATTTATTTATATGTTTAATTATTTATTTTTATTATTATTTTTGCAATTTTTATAAGTTTGAGAACGGCCCTCCTGCTCTCTAACGTCGAACGTCCACTCGATTTCATTACTTATTGCAACTAAACCGATATAATTTCAAGAATTTCCCTACATGACATTTTTTAGTGAACATGTTGCAACAATTTCTGCATTAGCCTTATTCCTTTGACTGGCCAAGGATAAAAAAAACTATTTACAAAAAAAGTTTAAGCTTATGATTGTCTCACATAGAGCCCTCAAATTAATAATGCATTTTTTTAATGAGCCAAAAGTAACAAGATTTTAACATTCTCTTACATTTTATTATATATTTCTCTCTCTGAAATATCATACTTAGGTAGAAATACGTATTATTCTCACAGGTTAAATAAAAATATATGTGCATTACGCAAAATACCTTACTGACACGAGTTCCAATATCATAACAGATCCAGACCTGATAATCATACTTGAGCTGAAGTTTTACAGGTTCCTGTTACAGGTTCGGTATCATACAGGTTCCTGTATGATACCGAATAAATATCACATCAGAATCAGTATTTCACATACCAGTATAATACTGGATCCGGTATTAATACCTGAACTATTGTTTAATTTGCTGGTATCATACTAGAGCCAGCATATACTGGTATTAATATACCACACCCAGTAAACTGGGATGGTGTTTTAAAAACCGGTTTATTTTCAACACAAGTATAGTGTGGTACTACAGTATCATACAGGAACATGAGTGAGCAGTTCTGTATGGCATAAAACATTGATACAGTTAAGTAAATAAGTAAGGTTAGCTGGTTTATACAGCGAAATAAAACACTGATATCGATTCGCACTTTATCAAAAGCTAGTTTGCATTATATTTGTTAAAATCAAAATAACTGTTTTTTTAACTTTTTTATAGTTAGTTAAATTTTTTTGACTCTAAATAAAATATTAACATTAAAAAATTTTTATATAATCATTATTTTAATAAAAATATTACTAAAAATAATTATTTTCATTTAAATAATTATTTAAAAATATAAATAAATAAATTTAGATAAATAAAAATAAAATTATACAGTTTTGTTACATCTTGGCCAATGTACTTACTTGCCAATATTAATTTAAATATAAGATATTTTAATTTTAGGTTTATTTGATTTTTAAAATATATGTAAACTTTAATCGTTAAAACATAATAGTGGGTAGAGTAATAATAATAGCAACAAATAAAAGCTCAAATGACTCCAGGTATTAACTAACATAATTAAAAGTTTATAATTATTCCACTCCGTCATTCTATTTACATTTTTTTAAGACTTACTTAAAGCATAATTCATTATACTTACATTTTCTATTTGAGGTATAAATAATTAAAAGTTTTAAATTATTCCACTCCGTCATTCTATTTACATTTTTTTAAGACTTACTTAAAGCATAATTCATTATACTTACATTTTCTATTTGAGGTATAAATAATTAAAAGTTTATAATTATTCCACTCCGTCATTCTATTTACATTTTTTTAAGACTTACTTAAAGCACAATTCATTATACTTACATTTTCTATTTGAGGTATAAATAATTAAAAGTTTTAAATTATTCCATTCTGTCATTCTATTTATGTTTTTCTTAAGACTTACTTAAAGCGCAATTTATTATACTCACATTTTTTATTTGAGATATTGTATTATTACGATAATTTACATACCACTTAATATCTGGAAATTAAATCAGGAAGAAAAGTTATCGAACCTGAAGAGCGTTATTTACATAGCGACTCTACTATGTAATTCATAAAATATGCCTAATTTTTCAACATTTTTTCCCAATTGGTGTGACCTCAGCAAGATATACACTTCTGGCCATTCTATACCAGGAAAGATTGCAAATAACAATGAAGGCTTGAAGGAATGATATTTATTGGACACATACATTACAGATGGAAGAATAAGCTATTAAATTTTCAGAATATATGGATGTATAGATCCTCAGGAATCAGTACTCAGAACAGCCTCCCCTGGCAGCAATAACAGCAGTTACTCTCCTGGGCATCGAGTCGAACAGAGATTGGATAGCATGGATGGGTACAGCATTCCATGCAGCTTCAACATTATGCCATAATTTATCGACTGTAGTGACTGACGAGTGGTGGCTTGCCAGTTATTCGGCAATCATTGACCAGACGTTTTCAATTGGTGAGAGATCAGGAGACCGTGCTGACCAGGGCAACAGATGAACATGTTCTGTGTCAAAGAAGGTCGGGACAGTGTGAAGCAGCGTCAAGGGTAGCCAAAATCATGGTCGCCGTACTGACAGTCCATGCTACTGCAAACGTCGTCGAACTGTTCGTGCAGACACTTTCTGCGTTGCAAATTATCCCATTTGTTGACTCAGGGTTCATGACATAGCTGCATGATCCCTTAAGGCTATATGGATAACATGTCTGTCTTCTCTGCTGTTAGTGATGGGGGGCCGCTGAGATCCTGCACGGCATTTCATATGACCATCATGAACCCATCGATTCCATATTCTGCTAATGGGATCTCGACCAACGCTAGCAGCAATACTTCAGCATGATTAACCGCAATTCCGGTAGGACACAATTGAACCTCGATCAAACTCAAACACGTACTGGTAGGCATTTCTCTTTCTCGCACGAGGCGTAACAAAAACTCTTTTACCCAAGAACAACGCTCAAATTCAATTTCTGTATGAGAATCTTACTGTCAAATTTCTTCTTTTACACTCATTGTAGGTGTCGGTACCGCCGCCTTCTTTGCATAAATGCGCTGATAAGCTAATCATTTGCATACTACAACATGCTTTATCCGTCCTGCAAATTTCATGTTCGCGTTGTATCTCCTTCCTGGTGTAACAATTTCAATGGCCAGTTGTGTAATTAATAAATATACACAACAACACAATAATAAAACACTTAAACATCGGTTATGACATAATTTAAACATTGTCTTACTTAAGATGAGATGCTATTACAATTACTAAACTTCTATAAACATTACCATGGTAGCCTCAAATATACCCTTTTTTTAAGAGTCAATAATTTTGCCATGTTTTTAGTGTCTATAGCGTGTAGTAATTTAAAAGCACTTTAAGTATACTTGTGCGCAAATTCAAAAATATCTCTTTCAGAATGTTTATTGCATCATATAGTTTAAATATATCTTCCTTGATTTAATGCATTTTTATTTTTTACAAGCGCAACAGTCACTTTCAGACCTTAGCTTCGTCAACCACTTTCCAACAGTCAATTTCCAAGTCTTTTCGATCTCTCCCAACCACCCAGTTGCTGGTTTTTTAGTTGTTCAGGATTTCTAAGATTTTTTTTAAAATCTAAACCTCTTCGGTAGAATTTCTTAATTTAGAGCCCCAAATATAAACAAAATTTAAATAAACAGAGACTAAATTTAAGTGTATAAGTGTAGACTAAATTTAAAATATCTCATTTTTAACATTGTTTATGTATATGGGTGATTCTTTATGTTTTATTAAAGTGAGGGGATACTTTTTTTGTACAATTTTTTTTTCTTTCAGCAAAGGATGGTTTAAGAATTTTTGTTGTAAACATGAGACAGACTGCTCATGTAATCTAATAACCATTAATTTTTGTGGTTTAATTTATGGGAATTTTATAATTGTGTCCAAAAAAAATTTTATTCGCTTAAAAAATTCTCAATGTATG
This sequence comes from Parasteatoda lunata, assembly GCA_949128135.1. Taxonomy (NCBI): domain Eukaryota; kingdom Metazoa; phylum Arthropoda; class Arachnida; order Araneae; family Theridiidae; genus Parasteatoda; species Parasteatoda lunata. Next base: position 12,442,657 of record OX421980.1, on the reverse strand, counting down.
ACGAAATAAGAAAAAAGTTAATTTAACATTAGCGAGTCCAAAACTTAAGACAGCTCTTCTGACTAAACTATTAGGACCAAATTTCCTGGTTTGCGGCTAACCCCCATATTTTGAGGGTTAGAAATTCCAACTTCATCGAAATAAAGGCATGATTATTCAGAGAAAGTACGTTTCTGTGTCTGATTTCGTAACTTAAAGTATCGTCTGCACTAATTTATTAGCATAAAATAAATAATCCCAAGAAACGAGAGCGATGAGATATTACTTTATTAAAAATTTTATTCGCTTCAAATATATATAAATTATAAATAACAGCCGACATGTTTATAGCGCTCAAAAACAGGCGCCCATTTTCAAATACTTTCCAGGCGTGAATGAGAGGAAACAAAAATGATTTTAAATATAAAACGTGAAGTTGACAAGGAAAAATAGAGAAATAAAGGTGAGAAACAAAACTAGAAAGAAAAACAAAGGGGAAAATCAGGGTAAAAATGCATTTTTACGCTCTATGGGAACTAATGAATGAGGAACTAATGTCGTTAACAAGGGTATCAGTAGTCATATGAATAAAAAGTGATTACAATTCATCAAGATGAGCTGGTGTAACAGGAGTGGAAATAATTTTCACTTTCTTGAAATTGAGTTGGTGCCCAAGATTAGAACAATCTGTTAAAATTTTATTTTATTTTATAACCGTCATTGAACAGCCGACCCAATATTTGAGTTTTCGACTACTATTGTTCAATTCCGTAGTCTTGTAATTTGGAACCCAATCCAGAAGACAGGGGAACTCCGGTTTCAAGTATTGGGAGAAATTTGCCTTCGTGAAGAACTTTTTGATGGAACTGGTCTGCTTTTGCGTTACATGGAGAGGAAAACCATGAAAACCACTCACGAAAACCACTCACTGATTTTGCCCCCTCGGCCACTGTTTTTTTTTCTTGTTCTGTTTTTCATCTTATTTTTCTTCCCTCTGAGCTACTTTGGATTTTCCTAGTTTTGTTTCTCATCATTATTTTTCCACTTTCCGTTAAAAAACTTTACGTTTTGATTTTAAATCACTTTATTTTTTCTCATTCACGTCTGGCAAGTCTTGGAAATGAGCACCTGTTTGTTTTTGTAATACTTTAAATAATGTGGATTCTCTGCACTGTTTTGATTTCGAAAACTTATATGCTTCCCTTTCAACTAATCAAATTCTTGATGACATTCTCTAAATTCATAGCATGTTTAATCTCAGTGATATTATTGATGAAGAGAATTTCTAGTTCTTATTAACCTCAACAACAATTATATACTATTTAATGACTGCATTTTTCAACAAATTAATTGTATCCCCATAAGAAATAATTTTAACACTAATATTTATATAACTTTCTTTTTTCTGCAAGAATTCGTGAAATCATATGTTAATCTCTCTATTAAAGCTTTCTTTCTCAGACTTATTCATGAACTTATTAATTTTAAAGATTTTGATATTTTAGCTAAATAAATAAATATGAAATAATTTTTTAAATATGTGAAATAGTGTGAAATGTAAGTGAATTAATTTTTAATAAAACTAATAGTAGTAATTCTTTAGCAATTTCTTTAGATTTAACTCTTAATATTAATACTGAATATAGTAACTGAATATAGTAAAATTACATTTAAACTTTTTGACAAACAAAATGAACTTTCTAATTAAAAAGAGCATTGATTTTAATTCTACCTTTGACAATAAGGTTCATTCCAATATTATTGACAGTCAGATTCATAGGTTTTACAGAAATAATTCAAACTATAAAGATATTTTTTAAAAAAACTGATAAATTTTAAACATATTTAATTAATAGCCATTTTCCCTTGTTCATTTCTTCAATTTAATTTTAAAAATATTTTAAACAACTTAAACTTTAATTTTTTATTACTTAATTTTTCTGTTTTAGATTTATTTTTAAGGTAGGAACTAACTATGATAACGATTGGATCAGTTAAATTTTTTAAATAAACTTCTAAATAAATAGTAGCTTTTTTTAAATTACTTTAACTATTTAATTTTAATTGTCCAGCAATAAACAGTTTATTTTTATTACTATTTTTATTTGTAAGAAAGGAATGGGCTTTGGTATATAAAAAAAAGGAATACGAGAAATTATCAATTGGCTCAGGTTATATTCTCAGTGGTAGACGGATCATGGATGTGAGTCCCTTTGCCGTCAGTCTATTCGCGAGTGTTTTTTTTTAAAAATTTGTCTGTAATTTTCCTTTGTTTTATCTTCTTTTTGAACTTATATATATATATATATATATATATATATATATATATATATATATATATATATATATATATATGAAAAAACACACAAATCTATATAATCTATTAGCTCGTCAATTTTATAAGTTAAAAGATTTCGATTTAAATTTTAAAAAATGATAGGCAAAATTGACTGAAATGCTACATTCTTAAAAAAATTTTTAAAACATTGAACCATGACATCGGCACGTTCTACCATAATGCGGAGCAAATTTGCTGTTAGTGTTAAATTGAGCCCCTCAACTTGAACCATACAAACGTTTATGAAGTTTAAGAAGTACAATTATCTTGTTCAACTTGGCAACAAGTTGAAGTTGCTGCAAGTTTGAACTATATTTTCGCTCGACACGCTCGAAAATTTCTAACAGTGTAGAGCAAATCTAACCATGTTCTCGAATTGAATTTTTAAAGATAAAGAAATTCATACATCTAAAATATTTTCTTTTTGTTTATTGAAATAATTCATTAAAAATGTAAAATTCCTAATATTTGTTATTTGATGACAGAAATTCAGCCACCAACAACAACTCCTACTAAGGATACTTCAGCTGTCAGAAGACAAAGTTCCGATGGTAAGTCTGCCTTCAAAACATTTAAGTAAAGAGCTTATTGTAAGTTACTTCTATCTTAACTTAGAGTTTCGCTCTGGTCGGATTCTTCTTCATGGTTCTGAGAGCATTCTACTGGGGCCAGAGGTCTTCGGTTCAACCCCAGTCAGCACAAAAAACAAATAAATAAATAAATGAATAAAAAATTTCAAAATTCTTTAAACAGTATGTTCAAAATTCTTTAACAGTTGATTACGTTTTTCTCCCACTTAGTTTTTAGTTTCGGACACCTAATTTGGATACTCTAATGATTTTATTTTTTACAAAGGCACTAATGATATATATATTAATAGCCATTATTATCTAACACCCTGTTCAATATTGTGTATATTTTATAATACTAACCTGTTACATTTTCACCTTCCTTATCACAAGCATCAATGCGGTGAAAACGCATTTTAATGGATAAAACTTATTTCTTAAAAATATTGGAGAACGTTGAACCTTTCCTGTAAGTTCAATAAAGTGCATAGAGTGGGACTTTATTGATGTGGATGTATTTAAACTATGGAAATGGATTAATTTGAGCGGAAATAAGGTTCGGTTCAAATCATATTACAGCTCGATTAAGAGTGTAGAGACCATGGGCAGAGTACTGATTTGGTGGCCCACGAATTTCCTTAATTATTGAATACATTTCAAAGACAAATAAATTACACATAAAATAAATGAATAATAATAGTAAAGGTCTTAAACTATTTCCGGTCAGCAAAATGGGTGATTAAAAATTCAATTAGGGAAATTTGTGTTGTCTCTGTTTTGTTAAGTTTAACACGCCAATTTGGAATAAGTTTTATGTCTATTCATATTAACAAAAAGTTTATAAGATATTAGTCTAAAAGAAAAGCATTATCGGATATTGCATTATGATTAATTTTAAAAAATAGGTAATAAGCGTGTCTTTTGAAAAATAAGTTAGAAAAGAATTAAAAATAAAGAAAATCTTAGAAATTTAATTTAATAATCATACGGTGGCATTTGAGGGCCTTTTTAATCTAGAGACCCGTTTGTCCAAGTGACGGTTGCAGCAAATTTAATTCAGTTGCATGATTTAATGTATAGATGGTTCAACTTTAAACCGATTTGTGTAGATTGAACTCTAAAATAACTGTACTGGCATAGTTTGAGCATTCTAACAGCGTTTGTAATAGTGTAACTTTTAATATAGTGATAGGATTTTCTTTTAACGTGACGCTGTATTAGTTATTCAAAAAGACCCGCAAACCTCAAAACTTAAAAAGGCCTTAAACTTTTGATGACCTTGGCTCAGTGCGATAAGCAAAACAATATTAAAGATATATAAAAATAAATTCATACATTCTTTAAATTAAATGCATTAACGCAACTTGTTTAACCCTAAAAATTGAAAAATAATTAATCCATTAATTTTATTGCAGACTGGATCATTGATTTGTCATGATCTGAAACCTAAAAGTAAAAATTTTCTGAAACTTTCTCTAATTTGCCTTGCGCGTCAACATTTTTTTTTACAAGAAAGTACCGAATTAAGTCCGCTAGCAGAATAGTATATAATATTCTAATATTCTTACCTTGCCAAAGCTATATTGGCTGACAGTTAATAATGACAATTTTTGAAATGGCAACCTTATAATAGTCCATTGAAGGGACTCATTTTTTCCTACTCAACAGAAATAATATAATACAATAATTATTTTAACAAGAGTACAAATAATCCTCAGATGACATTAAAATGTTTACTCATAAGTAATTTTAAAATTGTATATGCTGCACTTTGAAGTTAAAAAGACTTTTTTGAAAAGTATTCAAAATACCTAACATAAATTAAAACAAAACGTTATATAAAATAATGCAAACAAACATTTTTTTAGAATTTATAATTATTCTAATAAATTTAAAATTATTTAAGAGGACATTTTTTGAAGTAACTAAACTTTATCCTTTTCTAATAGTTTATAAAGCAAAAAACAAATTAAATAAGTCATCAGATGACGAGATAAAGAGAAAAAAATATTCCCTATAAGTGGAATCTTCATCAATATAATTCACAAAAAGAAAATTTGATTTTTTAAAAACAATGACGACTACGATATATTTTTGACAACAAGCTTATTTTAGGCGAAACAATTACTAATTTTACTTTATTCATATTCGTATAACATTAGAATGCAGTTTATGAATCAGCGTGTTTTATAATTTTCCAAATGGGAGAAAATTTTGTTTCCCTTCTTCGATTAAGAGAGTAATTAGCAAAACCTATCGTTTGCCACTAATGAGAACTGATAAACCTTTGCAAACGGAACCAATTATTATAATCGAACACGTAATAAAATGAGAGAATTATCAGATTTTCTCTGATTCTTGATATCTTCCGTCATTTTTCAACTTAATTAAGAATGAGTCATACATTTTTCACCTCCGAGACCTTTATCTGTGATTAACTTTTATGACTTAACGAATAAGTCGAAAATATTAAGTGATAAAAATGAGAGTAAATATTAGTCCTTGATTAATCTTTGCTATTTTTTCAAATTTATTTATTGTACTAGATACTGTTCATTTCAATTAACATGCATAGTAATATTAATTTAAAATCTTAAATTATGCAAGGGAGAATAAATATCGGACCTCGATTATTATTTTAATTTTAATTTGGCTGTGATGCTTGTTATTGTTTTGCCACATAGACTAATTAATAATTAACAAAACTTTCGAAATGTTAACATTTAAATTTAAGTTCTGTATGCCTTTTTTTGTATTTTGTCAATAATTGATAAAAATGTTAGTATACACAACATTGAAGAATAATTTCTTTCAATTTTCTACTAATTTTATTCTCAAATTTTCATTATTTATAATTAGGGAATTTGTACGCAAAACAGAATTATTTATATAATTTTAGCGAAAAAAATTTCTGATAATTTTACATTTAATTTAAAAACATTTCAGCATAATCGAACTCAATTGTGGGAAAAAATACTCTTTCTATTATTATTGGTTATAAAACTTCTTTGTCTATTTATTCGTCGGAAATTCTCAAAGTAAAGATTCCAAAATATATTTATTTATTCATTTTAACCCATTTCACTTCAATAAACAAGATATTATGTTGATGTATAACTAAGCTATTTTTATGATTTTCCTAGACGACCGGCCTGTGTAGGGGGCAAGGAAATGTCCTTGCATCAGAAAGATTCTGGGTTCGAATCCCGGACAAGGCATGGATGTTTCTTTCTCTCTATCTGTGTTCTATGTCCTTTCTCCTTTGCGTGTGAATGTGACCCGCCCTATAAACGGGTTGTGGTAGTGCTAGTGTGGTATCGCCACAGGTGCCCACTGGGTAACGAAAAGAGAGTTAGCAGTTCTGGCACTTTCTGTGGCCAATAGACAATAGTTCCAAGTGTCCGCCATTTAAAAAAAAAAATTTTCCTAAGATAGCTGATAATAAAAAAATAGCAGTTGCAATAACAGAAGCAATAAGTTAGCATAAATTAAATTATTGATGCTAATACAATCTTATTTCTTATAAATATATCCCTTGTTGGTAATTATAATTAAACACGGACTGAGCAGACTGTTTTTATAAAATTAATTATAAAGTCTTTCCAATTTTATGAAGTATATAATAGCAAAAATGTAACGTTAAAATGAAATATTAAGAAAAAAGATATTTAAAAATAAATTGCATTATTTGGTTTTACAGTGGTTAAAGATAAATCAAAACTATATTTTATTTTATTAAAGAATGAGGAAAAAGTAAAGTAATAACATACACCTAGTAATGATCACTATTACGTAAACTTGTACAGTTTTCAAAGAGGATTTTTTTAAATGGAACTCATCCGTTTTTGTGATAACAGTAGTAGTATAGCTAACCGTGAAAGAATTTTGTTATTATCAACCATTATTCCGGGGGAAATTTCTAGGGATGATCAAAAAAACAAAAATGAAATCTATAATAACCGGGGAAAATAATCATACCTACTTATAATAAATATCAGGAATAAATTGGGCTACCATTGTCAAAAATCCTCTGCGCTTTTTTGTTTTTCAATTTTAGATTATTTTTCTGATAAAGTATTTAACATGATTAAAAGGGGGGCAACAACAAACAACACTTTTAATCGTTAAATTTGGAGTAAATATCTGGTAAATTAACTAAATTATAGTGAAATATAAATCAATATTGACTTTTGTAGGTTTGATGAATAAACTTATAAGTATTATAAGAAGAGTTTAAATAGACGCTTTATATTACAACATTATTTTTAAGAAAAGAAAAAATATATTGAAAAAAAATCTTTATAAGGATAACCTTTGAAATAAAAGTTATTTCATTTATGTATGACTTAATTAATCTCTATAAATATTTATACGGCAACTTAGTAATCAATAATATATACAAAATTACCTTAATAGCACTTCTAGTAAAGATAACGCTTTAAATACGAAGAAATTTTAGTATTCAATTTTGGTGCTTTAATTAAAATTTATCACTTTTAAAAGCATTTTTAAAAATAATTATTTTGTGTCTAAAATTTAAAAGTACTTATAACATACTAATTAAAATCTTTGGAGAGATTAATTCGATACTTTTATTTTTATTAAGGTATCATGGTCTTTTTAAAAACATTTGATAATTACTTTAAGTAAAAGTTTTTTTTCTTAGTTAGTCGTTTTAAATTGTTTAAAATATAATAATTTTACAGATAAAACAGTTACTTTTTAAGAAAGTCTTATTTTTGAAATATTTATTTCTCCAAATTTTTGATCATTTATAGAAATGGTTTGCTGTTAAGTTGCTTTCTTAACAAGTTTCTATAAGAATTTTCTATATGGTTGGTAAAAATAGGAATATCATTATCTCATTATAATATAAAAATAGTATTTACCGCAGGAAAGAGAATGTAACATAATTTTTTACTTTATACTGAGAAAAAATTACTTGTATGGTAAAGACATTTCGAATAAAATAAAAACGAGAATTCTGGTAATTAACACCAAAATGTACGGTTTCATATATATGGTCATATTTCAATTCGTTAAGGAAATGGTTTATTGAAAATTCTGACATTTAAATTTATAGTTACCACTCAGTCAGCAAATATACAAAATTGAAAAGTAAATTTAATAGAAAAAGTTCACGCCATGCTCTAAAGGATAAAAATGTTATTCAGTTCATTCCAAATGTTCATTACCATTTATTTATTAATCTTTTCTTAATAATAATAAAACTTTGGATTTTTAAACTGGTGGTTTACTTTAATTGTTGATAGAAATTGGGTTAATTATTTATTTTTCTAATATTTCATACATTAATATTCCATACAGTTGTCAATTATAACCAAGGGCAAAGCCGTGTTGACTCAGGGGTTAGAGCGTTCGCCATCCAATGTTTTTAACCGGGTCCGAAACCCAGCGATGGATTCCACACTCGGCTCACACTGACCACAGTGCTGAGGTAAAACATCCTCAGTGGTAGACGAATCATGGGTTAGAGTTCCCTTGCCGTCGGACTAACCGTGGGAGGTTTTCGTGACTTTCCTCTCCATGTAACGCAAATACGGGATAGTTCCATCAAAAGGTCCTCCAGAAAGGCAAAATTTCTCAATACTTGATCCTAGAGTTTCCTTGTCTTCTGGATTGGGTTCAAAATTACAAGGTTATGGAGTGAAACATTAGTAGTCGTAAACCCAAAATTTTGTCGACTGTTCAAAGACGGTTATAAAATAAAATAAGCAAGGGCCTCAATGTGCAATAACTCTGCTAGTTAAGGTGTCTATTTTAAGCATCACTTATGAAAGTAATGGAATTTATTTATTTTCAATTCAGATAGTTTAAGAGATTCATATTTCTGAGCGGATAATTTGCAAGTAAAAAAAACCAATCATTATTGATTGGGTCACTTCAAATGACATTACACTTACGCGATAGTAGAATAGCATTATTTTCACTTCTTGATGGTATTTCTTAAACTATTTTAATATTTAGAATTTATCAGAAGTTAAAAGAAAAATGGCATTGTAGGATAAATAAAGGTTTTAAATAATTTATTTTACTAAAGTTCATTAATTATTTCCACAAGGAACTGCATGATGAGAATCCTGTAATTAATAGAGTGATTCTTCATAGTTTCTTTTACTAGCATTACTTTATTTTGATTCCTGAGCAAAGCATCTGCCTCAATGTGCAATAACTCTGCTAGTTAAGGTGTCTATTTTAAGCATCACTTATGAAAGTAATGGAATTTATTTATTTTCAATTCAGATAGTTTAAGAGATTCATATTTCTGAGCGGATAATTTGCAAGTAAAAAAAACCAATCATTATTGATTGGGTCACTTCAAATGACATTACACTTACGCGATAGTAGAATAGCATTATTTTCACTTCTTGATGGTATTTCTTAAACTATTTTAATATTTAGAATTTATCAGAAGTTAAAAGAAAAATGGCATTGTAGGATAAATAAAGGTTTTAAATAATTTATTTTACTAAAGTTCATTAATTATTTCCACAAGGAACTGCATGATGAGAATCCTGTAATTAATAGAGTGATTCTTCATAGTTTCTTTTACTAGCATTACTTTATTTTGATTCCTGAGCAAAGCATCTGCCTCAATGTGCAATAACTCTGCTAGTTAAGGTGTCTATTTTAAGCATCACTTATGAAAGTAATGGAATTTATTTATTTTCAATTCAGATAGTTTAAGAGATTCATATTTCTGAGCGGATAATTTGCAAGTAAAAAAAACCAATCATTATTGATTGGGTCACTTCAAATGACATTACACTTACGCGATAGTAGAATAGCATTATTTTCACTTCTTGATGGTATTTCTTAAACTATTTTAATATTTAGAATTTATCAGAAGTTAAAAGAAAAATGGCATTGTAGGATAAATAAAGGTTTTAAATAATTTATTTTACTAAAGTTCATTAATTATTTCCACAAGGAACTGCATGATGAGAATCCTGTAATTAATAGAGTGATTCTTCATAGTTTCTTTTACTAGCATTACTTTATTTTGATTCCTGAGCAAAGCATCTGCCTCAATGTGCAATAACTCTGCTAGTTAAGGTGTCTATTTTAAGCATCACTTATGAAAGTAATGGAATTTATTTATTTTCAATTCAGATAGTTTAAGAGATTCATATTTCTGAGCGGATAATTTGCAAGTAAAAAAAACCAATCATTATTGATTGGGTCACTTCAAATGACATTACACTTACGCGATAGTAGAATAGCATTATTTTCACTTCTTGATGGTATTTCTTAAACTATTTTAATATTTAGAATTTATCAGAAGTTAAAAGAAAAATGGCATTGTAGGATAAATAAAGGTTTTAAATAATTTATTTTACTAAAGTTCATTAATTATTTCCACAAGGAACTGCATGATGAGAATCCTGTAATTAATAGAGTGATTCTTCATAGTTTCTTTTACTAGCATTACTTTATTTTGATTCCTGAGCAAAGCATCTGCCTCAATGTGCAATAACTCTGCTAGTTAAGGTGTCTATTTTAAGCATCACTTATGAAAGTAATGGAATTTATTTATTTTCAATTCAGATAGTTTAAGAGATTCATATTTCTGAGCGGATAATTTGCAAGTAAAAAAAACCAATCATTATTGATTGGGTCACTTCAAATGACATTACACTTACGCGATAGTAGAATAGCATTATTTTCACTTCTTGATGGTATTTCTTAAACTATTTTAATATTTAGAATTTATCAGAAGTTAAAAGAAAAATGGCATTGTAGGATAAATAAAGGTTTTAAATAATTTATTTTACTAAAGTTCATTAATTATTTCCACAAGGAACTGCATGATGAGAATCCTGTAATTAATAGAGTGATTCTTCATAGTTTCTTTTACTAGCATTACTTTATTTTGATTCCTGAGCAAAGCATCTGCCTCAATGTGCAATAACTCTGCTAGTTAAGGTGTCTATTTTAAGCATCACTTATGAAAGTAATGGAATTTATTTATTTTCAATTCAGATAGTTTAAGAGATTCATATTTCTGAGCGGATAATTTGCAAGTAAAAAAAACCAATCATTATTGATTGGGTCACTTCAAATGACATTACACTTACGCGATAGTAGAATAGCATTATTTTCACTTCTTGATGGTATTTCTTAAACTATTTTAATATTTAGAATTTATCAGAAGTTAAAAGAAAAATGGCATTGTAGGATAAATAAAGGTTTTAAATAATTTATTTTACTAAAGTTCATTAATTATTTCCACAAGGAACTGCATGATGAGAATCCTGTAATTAATAGAGTGATTCTTCATAGTTTCTTTTACTAGCATTACTTTATTTTGATTCCTGAGCAAAGCATCTGCCTCAATGTGCAATAACTCTGCTAGTTAAGGTGTCTATTTTAAGCATCACTTATGAAAGTAATGGAATTTATTTATTTTCAATTCAGATAGTTTAAGAGATTCATATTTCTGAGCGGATAATTTGCAAGTAAAAAAAACCAATCATTATTGATTGGGTCACTTCAAATGACATTACACTTACGCGATAGTAGAATAGCATTATTTTCACTTCTTGATGGTATTTCTTAAACTATTTTAATATTTAGAATTTATCAGAAGTTAAAAGAAAAATGGCATTGTAGGATAAATAAAGGTTTTAAATAATTTATTTTACTAAAGTTCATTAATTATTTCCACAAGGAACTGCATGATGAGAATCCTGTAATTAATAGAGTGATTCTTCATAGTTTCTTTTACTAGCATTACTTTATTTTGATTCCTGAGCAAAGCATCTGCCTCAATGTGCAATAACTCTGCTAGTTAAGGTGTCTATTTTAAGCATCACTTATGAAAGTAATGGAATTTATTTATTTTCAATTCAGATAGTTTAAGAGATTCATATTTCTGAGCGGATAATTTGCAAGTAAAAAAAACCAATCATTATTGATTGGGTCACTTCAAATGACATTACACTTACGCGATAGTAGAATAGCATTATTTTCACTTCTTGATGGTATTTCTTAAACTATTTTAATATTTAGAATTTATCAGAAGTTAAAAGAAAAATGGCATTGTAGGATAAATAAAGGTTTTAAATAATTTATTTTACTAAAGTTCATTAATTATTTCCACAAGGAACTGCATGATGAGAATCCTGTAATTAATAGAGTGATTCTTCATAGTTTCTTTTACTAGCATTACTTTATTTTGATTCCTGAGCAAAGCATCTGCCTCAATGTGCAATAACTCTGCTAGTTAAGGTGTCTATTTTAAGCATCACTTATGAAAGTAATGGAATTTATTTATTTTCAATTCAGATAGTTTAAGAGATTCATATTTCTGAGCGGATAATTTGCAAGTAAAAAAAACCAATCATTATTGATTGGGTCACTTCAAATGACATTACACTTACGCGATAGTAGAATAGCATTATTTTCACTTCTTGATGGTATTTCTTAAACTATTTTAATATTTAGAATTTATCAGAAGTTAAAAGAAAAATGGCATTGTAGGATAAATAAAGGTTTTAAATAATTTATTTTACTAAAGTTCATTAATTATTTCCACAAGGAACTGCATGATGAGAATCCTGTAATTAATAGAGTGATTCTTCATAGTTTCTTTTACTAGCATTACTTTATTTTGATTCCTGAGCAAAGCATCTGCCTCAATGTGCAATAACTCTGCTAGTTAAGGTGTCTATTTTAAGCATCACTTATGAAAGTAATGGAATTTATTTATTTTCAATTCAGATAGTTTAAGAGATTCATATTTCTGAGCGGATAATTTGCAAGTAAAAAAAACCAATCATTATTGATTGGGTCACTTCAAATGACATTACACTTACGCGATAGTAGAATAGCATTATTTTCACTTCTTGATGGTATTTCTTAAACTATTTTAATATTTAGAATTTATCAGAAGTTAAAAGAAAAATGGCATTGTAGGATAAATAAAGGTTTTAAATAATTTATTTTACTAAAGTTCATTAATTATTTCCACAAGGAACTGCATGATGAGAATCCTGTAATTAATAGAGTGATTCTTCATAGTTTCTTTTACTAGCATTACTTTATTTTGATTCCTGAGCAAAGCATCTGCCTCAATGTGCAATAACTCTGCTAGTTAAGGTGTCTATTTTAAGCATCACTTATGAAAGTAATGGAATTTATTTATTTTCAATTCAGATAGTTTAAGAGATTCATATTTCTGAGCGGATAATTTGCAAGTAAAAAAAACCAATCATTATTGATTGGGTCACTTCAAATGACATTACACTTACGCGATAGTAGAATAGCATTATTTTCACTTCTTGATGGTATTTCTTAAACTATTTTAATATTTAGAATTTATCAGAAGTTAAAAGAAAAATGGCATTGTAGGATAAATAAAGGTTTTAAATAATTTATTTTACTAAAGTTCATTAATTATTTCCACAAGGAACTGCATGATGAGAATCCTGTAATTAATAGAGTGATTCTTCATAGTTTCTTTTACTAGCATTACTTTATTTTGATTCCTGAGCAAAGCATCTGCCTCAATGTGCAATAACTCTGCTAGTTAAGGTGTCTATTTTAAGCATCACTTATGAAAGTAATGGAATTTATTTATTTTCAATTCAGATAGTTTAAGAGATTCATATTTCTGAGCGGATAATTTGCAAGTAAAAAAAACCAATCATTATTGATTGGGTCACTTCAAATGACATTACACTTACGCGATAGTAGAATAGCATTATTTTCACTTCTTGATGGTATTTCTTAAACTATTTTAATATTTAGAATTTATCAGAAGTTAAAAGAAAAATGGCATTGTAGGATAAATAAAGGTTTTAAATAATTTATTTTACTAAAGTTCATTAATTATTTCCACAAGGAACTGCATGATGAGAATCCTGTAATTAATAGAGTGATTCTTCATAGTTTCTTTTACTAGCATTACTTTATTTTGATTCCTGAGCAAAGCATCTGCCTCAATGTGCAATAACTCTGCTAGTTAAGGTGTCTATTTTAAGCATCACTTATGAAAGTAATGGAATTTATTTATTTTCAATTCAGATAGTTTAAGAGATTCATATTTCTGAGCGGATAATTTGCAAGTAAAAAAAACCAATCATTATTGATTGGGTCACTTCAAATGACATTACACTTACGCGATAGTAGAATAGCATTATTTTCACTTCTTGATGGTATTTCTTAAACTATTTTAATATTTAGAATTTATCAGAAGTTAAAAGAAAAATGGCATTGTAGGATAAATAAAGGTTTTAAATAATTTATTTTACTAAAGTTCATTAATTATTTCCACAAGGAACTGCATGATGAGAATCCTGTAATTAATAGAGTGATTCTTCATAGTTTCTTTTACTAGCATTACTTTATTTTGATTCCTGAGCAAAGCATCTGCCTCAATGTGCAATAACTCTGCTAGTTAAGGTGTCTATTTTAAGCATCACTTATGAAAGTAATGGAATTTATTTATTTTCAATTCAGATAGTTTAAGAGATTCATATTTCTGAGCGGATAATTTGCAAGTAAAAAAAACCAATCATTATTGATTGGGTCACTTCAAATGACATTACACTTACGCGATAGTAGAATAGCATTATTTTCACTTCTTGATGGTATTTCTTAAACTATTTTAATATTTAGAATTTATCAGAAGTTAAAAGAAAAATGGCATTGTAGGATAAATAAAGGTTTTAAATAATTTATTTTACTAAAGTTCATTAATTATTTCCACAAGGAACTGCATGATGAGAATCCTGTAATTAATAGAGTGATTCTTCATAGTTTCTTTTACTAGCATTACTTTATTTTGATTCCTGAGCAAAGCATCTGCCTCAATGTGCAATAACTCTGCTAGTTAAGGTGTCTATTTTAAGCATCACTTATGAAAGTAATGGAATTTATTTATTTTCAATTCAGATAGTTTAAGAGATTCATATTTCTGAGCGGATAATTTGCAAGTAAAAAAAACCAATCATTATTGATTGGGTCACTTCAAATGACATTACACTTACGCGATAGTAGAATAGCATTATTTTCACTTCTTGATGGTATTTCTTAAACTATTTTAATATTTAGAATTTATCAGAAGTTAAAAGAAAAATGGCATTGTAGGATAAATAAAGGTTTTAAATAATTTATTTTACTAAAGTTCATTAATTATTTCCACAAGGAACTGCATGATGAGAATCCTGTAATTAATAGAGTGATTCTTCATAGTTTCTTTTACTAGCATTACTTTATTTTGATTCCTGAGCAAAGCATCTGCCTCAATGTGCAATAACTCTGCTAGTTAAGGTGTCTATTTTAAGCATCACTTATGAAAGTAATGGAATTTATTTATTTTCAATTCAGATAGTTTAAGAGATTCATATTTCTGAGCGGATAATTTGCAAGTAAAAAAAACCAATCATTATTGATTGGGTCACTTCAAATGACATTACACTTACGCGATAGTAGAATAGCATTATTTTCACTTCTTGATGGTATTTCTTAAACTATTTTAATATTTAGAATTTATCAGAAGTTAAAAGAAAAATGGCATTGTAGGATAAATAAAGGTTTTAAATAATTTATTTTACTAAAGTTCATTAATTATTTCCACAAGGAACTGCATGATGAGAATCCTGTAATTAATAGAGTGATTCTTCATAGTTTCTTTTACTAGCATTACTTTATTTTGATTCCTGAGCAAAGCATCTGCCTCAATGTGCAATAACTCTGCTAGTTAAGGTGTCTATTTTAAGCATCACTTATGAAAGTAATGGAATTTATTTATTTTCAATTCAGATAGTTTAAGAGATTCATATTTCTGAGCGGATAATTTGCAAGTAAAAAAAACCAATCATTATTGATTGGGTCACTTCAAATGACATTACACTTACGCGATAGTAGAATAGCATTATTTTCACTTCTTGATGGTATTTCTTAAACTATTTTAATATTTAGAATTTATCAGAAGTTAAAAGAAAAATGGCATTGTAGGATAAATAAAGGTTTTAAATAATTTATTTTACTAAAGTTCATTAATTATTTCCACAAGGAACTGCATGATGAGAATCCTGTAATTAATAGAGTGATTCTTCATAGTTTCTTTTACTAGCATTACTTTATTTTGATTCCTGAGCAAAGCATCTGCCTCAATGTGCAATAACTCTGCTAGTTAAGGTGTCTATTTTAAGCATCACTTATGAAAGTAATGGAATTTATTTATTTTCAATTCAGATAGTTTAAGAGATTCATATTTCTGAGCGGATAATTTGCAAGTAAAAAAAACCAATCATTATTGATTGGGTCACTTCAAATGACATTACACTTACGCGATAGTAGAATAGCATTATTTTCACTTCTTGATGGTATTTCTTAAACTATTTTAATATTTAGAATTTATCAGAAGTTAAAAGAAAAATGGCATTGTAGGATAAATAAAGGTTTTAAATAATTTATTTTACTAAAGTTCATTAATTATTTCCACAAGGAACTGCATGATGAGAATCCTGTAATTAATAGAGTGATTCTTCATAGTTTCTTTTACTAGCATTACTTTATTTTGATTCCTGAGCAAAGCATCTGCCTCAATGTGCAATAACTCTGCTAGTTAAGGTGTCTATTTTAAGCATCACTTATGAAAGTAATGGAATTTATTTATTTTCAATTCAGATAGTTTAAGAGATTCATATTTCTGAGCGGATAATTTGCAAGTAAAAAAAACCAATCATTATTGATTGGGTCACTTCAAATGACATTACACTTACGCGATAGTAGAATAGCATTATTTTCACTTCTTGATGGTATTTCTTAAACTATTTTAATATTTAGAATTTATCAGAAGTTAAAAGAAAAATGGCATTGTAGGATAAATAAAGGTTTTAAATAATTTATTTTACTAAAGTTCATTAATTATTTCCACAAGGAACTGCATGATGAGAATCCTGTAATTAATAGAGTGATTCTTCATAGTTTCTTTTACTAGCATTACTTTATTTTGATTCCTGAGCAAAGCATCTGCCACTAACAAACTATCAAATTCGAAGCGCGAAATGATTATTTCTTCTATGTATGATAACTTGCATACATATACATACTTTTTCAGTAAATATTTCTTATAGACTAATATTTCTTTTCAGATTTCTTTAACTTTTAAGATACAAAAATTATATATTTCTTTTTAAATGTCATTTAAACTAAATTAGCCTTTTATTTGATCTAATGTCAATGATATGTAGTTTTCTATTATGACAAAAAATATATTTTTCTTTCTAAGCAAGAATATACATTCATTCCATACAAAATGGTCGAAACATTTTTAAATTATAAAAAGAAATCATACGTTAAAATTATTAATTAGGGGGTTGTAACTGGAAATATATCAGTTATATAAAAATGTAGCAGAATTTTTAAAAACAACTTGTAAGCTTTTCAAAATCTTAGCTGCTGTGTTAGTAAAAAGGGTATTAATTTTTTTTAATTTTAACGTTAAAAATTTGAGACGAATAAATGATTTATGAATAAAACAAAATTTAATCAATTAGTTTAAAACATCTTATTTGAATACGTTTAATTATTTTGTTAGACACATTTTATGATTTGTCAAAATTCTTAAAATGATATTAATGTGGCTAAAACATTATTGCTTCGATTTCGATCAGTAATTTTTCTAGTTAAAATTTTATTTGAATTATTAATAGTTCATTTTTTTATTTATAAATTAAAATAGTTACGTTCAAGTTTACTATATTTTTGATCAGTGTATATAAACTAACATGAAAGTGCTCCCGTGTTATATATTGCGCAGTGCATCAAACATCACAGCAAATCTAAAAAAGCTAGATGTTCTAGCATCTTTAAAAATACTATATTTTTAAATGTCTAGAACTGTCTATTTTATAGTTTTAAATTTCTAGAATTGCGCTTTTTTGACGAACATTGTTTTTATTCAATATTAGTCAAATGAAAATACACTGATGTCAAAAAAAAATTACAACACCTAAAAGGAGTTGCGTTAGATGAACTAGATTTATTTGGCTTGCTTTTACAACTAAAAGATGATGTCTATTCAAATTAAGTTAGGCGCTAATAGCGCCACTGTGAACATTCAAATCAGGGTTGCTTTAAATATTATTTTTCGTCCAATTTTGACATAGTAAGTTGCTGTTAGTCAAGAATGTCCTTAGGAAGTCGAAGAAGCCATTATCACTGACTTTGAACTAGACCTGGGAGAAGGTGGATTTTCTTTTCGCGATTTTGCAGAAGACTGGGGAGAATTGTATTCATTGTACATTATTTTTTTATTTTAATTTTATTACCTCTTTGAACAGCCTGCCGAATTTTTCAGCTTACGACTACCAATGTTCAACTCCGTATTCTTGTTATTTTGAACCCAATCCAGAAGACAAGGTAACGTATTGGGAGAAATTTGCCTTCGTGGTGGACTTTTTGATGGAACCAACCCGCATTTGAGTGACATGGAGAGGAAAAGCATGAAAACCTCCCATGATTAGCCCGGCGGCAAGGGACTCTAACACATGATCCGTCTACCACTGATGATATTTTACGTCAGCACTGTGATCGGTGCGATCCGGGTGCGGAATTCGAATTAACCAGCCATTGCCGGAATTCAAATCCGGTTCACCTTATTGATAGGTGAGCGCTCAATCCCCTGAATCACCGCTGCTCAATTGTGCTTGATTGTTGGCAGCAGCGGTCAAGGGAATGTATTGCTTCAAGAAAACCTGGTTCTGGGCGGCCATCCAGCCTTACCCTTATGAAAAAATTGAGGTATAAATGAGGTATAAACGAGGTATACTTTAAAGTTATAAAGGATGTTGTTGTTTAAATACGTCGTTAGGTTGGAAAAGGTGCAAATTAATACCTCAAAATCAACCTCAAATATACCTTAAATATACCTCCAGAGGTATATATGTTTCAACCTCAGGTATCTAATTTTATGCTTGTAGAGTTATATATTTATCAGCCTGTTGTGTGTTGTTTTACACTTCAGGTTGTTATAAATCAACCTCAGGTGTATTTTGTTCAACCTCAGGTAATTATTTTTCAACCTCAGGTATCTAATTTTATGCTTGTCGAGGTATATATTTATCAACCTGTGGTGTGTCGTTTTACACTTCTAGTTGTTATAAATCAACCTCAGGTGTATTTTGTTCTACCTCAGGTAATTATTTTTCAACCTCAGGTATCTAATTTTATGCTTGTAGAAGTATATATTTTTCAACCTAAGGTGTGCCCTTTTACACTCCTGGTTGTTATAAATCAACCTGAAGTGTATTTTCAACACTTGGAAAGGTTATTTTTTATTAACGTCATGTGTTCTATGTTCTACCTTAAGTTATTTTTTCGTAACCTCATGTACATATATTTTTGTATTTTTAGAAGTAATTATTTATCAACCAAAAATGCGACATTTTACACTTCAGGCTTATGTAGCTCAACCTAAAGCTGTTTTTTTAGTACTGACGAAGGTGAGGTGTTATACGGACCACCTAGTTTATTAATTTTTAACCTCACTATATAAAAAATATAATATATAAAGATATTATATATATTATATGAAGAATAATGTATATTATTAAATTTTTTCACTAGTAGAGATCTTCATTTATAAATCTGAAGTTTTTAATATTAAACCTTCGGCAGTAATTGCTTCTTTTGTTAAGCTATAAAAGAAAGTTTCAAATGCATAATTCTTCAGTAATTTTAATAGATTGAATTAAATCATCTAAAAATAACAGATTCAAATTCTACAATTCTAATTCTTATCCAAATTCTACTATTAGTAAAAAAAATTTATGGGAACTCATATTTTTAGAAGATAGTTGTCTAAGGTGCTTGAATTTCTAAAGCTATAAAACTACAAATTTAAATAATTAGTCAGCTGAAATTCAAATTACTTTTATTCCTTTATTTAAAACTAAAATTTTTTTTTACAAACCAACAAAATTATTTTAAATTCTGTTTCCGTCTACCTGTTGAAACTTGTAATTATTGGAACCTAAAAGAAGAAGAAAAATGAATTAGTAAGAAAGTCATATTTACAATAATAGTGGCAGGTTTTAAAATATTAAAATATTAGAAATTGTTTTTTTTTATGATTCATATTAACTGGATAAAATTAATTTTCTTTTTCAGATAAATAGTATAACTCTTCTGCCATTTCTATTCAATCCTCGTAGCTAAAAAGCATGACAGGTACCACAGTCACAAAATAAAATAAACTGACCATTAACAACATTTACAGAAATTCAAATATATCGTAATTCCTATCTTATTTTGCAATTTTAGCACTTTTTATTTTTCTATGCATCTGGTATCATTATGGTACTTGTAAGTTTGATAATTAGATTTTCTCTCTTTTTTTCTTACAAATCTTTAAACTCAATAAACCTAGTCTATATTTTTAAACTTTTTGTCAGACTTCATGAAACTAATAGCTTTTTTATAAACTTTTGACGCTGATTCTGAAAAGGATTTCCGTTATTGTCAATCACATCAGAGTTTCTCAAAAAATAGTTATTTTAATATTTTTTTAATCAAGAATCAACAATCGTTTAATAAATTAAAATTTTAAAGTTATGTACCAATTTTTATTCTTTTTTTACACTCAATCGAATAGAACAAATTACAAGATGATAAGGAGCATTTATTTTAAAGTTGTGACTAATTTTATGTGAGGAAAATGTCAGAGAAATAACTATTCAAAATAATTCTCTTAAAAGAGGTTGAGTAAAATATTTCCTACTTAACTTATAATACCGAGAAGAATAAAACTAATAGTTAGTTGTTACAAACATTTGATTAAATATAAAAACACATCCCATAGGATGAAATTCAAAAAAATGCATAATACTTTATAAAAATGCATAATACTGAGCAGTAGCTTGCTAGACACTTCTTCGCTGCTGCACATGTGCTATTTACAGCCTAGGTCATCTCAGCAATATCAGGAAACTGTGGATAAGCTCTGTATATATATTACAAAAAGAAATTACGTGTTAATCAGATTTAAAATGCAGTGTTATTATACATATTTTCACTCATAAACAACAATATAAACTTTGCAACAAATATCCAAGCAAACGATAAGCATATAGCTATAGTAGAATTTCAAAGCAAAATTGCTATTTTAAAAATCTTTCAATTTTCAATGATTTATTTATAAGAGAAATTATGAACATTTTACTCAATTATAATCAGCTTGCATACTGCTATGTTAAAACATATACATTTAAGCAAAATAAAAAGAATAGTTATATTTGAATAAATTACAAACAATAAAATATACTGTGCATAACCTGCTGTAACGATTCACCAGTAACGTTACCCTAAACAGCGACGAGAAATATTTCGATTGTTCTCTCTTATTGCTAAGCGTACACCAATAGCCTCTAAGAATATCCTCCAACTTAAATTATTTAAGATCAGGACGCGTCTTTAAAGCAAAAATAATAAAATTTAAGTTTAAAAATTAAAGCATATTTGATTAAAAGGGATAAAACTAAATTAATAAATGTCAAGCTCACTTAACGAATTTCGAATAGACTTCCGATTGTCAACACACACGCCATTTGCCGGCTCGCACGGAACTCTGGGAAGTGAGCTAGTAAATATGAAGTGTACTTTAAACAACCTTAAAACAAGCTTAGGTATAAATAAAATGACTTTATACACCTCAATAAATAACTCACTCTCTTTAGTAGAAAAAAGGTATATTTTTTTATACCTCGTAAATACCGCACTCTCGTTAGTTGAAATAAGGTTGATTTTTTATACCTCATAAATACCTTTTTTGTTACAAGTGTACGAAAAACAACCTGGTATACCTTAGAAACTACCTCATCAGTCTGGTTGATATGAAGTGATTTTAAAACAACCTCAAAATAAGCTTAGGTATAAATAAAATGACTTCATATACCTCAATAAATACCTAACTCTCTTTAGTAGAAAAAATTTATATTTTTTTATACCTCGTAAATACCTTATTCTCGTTAGTTGAAATGAGGTTGATTTTTTATACCTCATAAATACCTCTTTCGTTACAAGTGTAAGAAAAACAAACTCGCATACCTTAAAAATCACCTTATCAATCTGGTTGATTTGAAGTGGATTTAAAACAACCTCAAAATAAGCTTAGGTATAAATAAAATTACTTCATATACCTCAATAAATACCTCACTCTCTTTAGTTGAAATAAGGTAAAAAATTTTATTCCTCAAAAATACTTCTTTTGTTACAAGTGTTAGAAAATCAACCTGGTATACCTTAAAAATCACCTTATCAGTCTGGTTGATTTGAAGTGAATTTTAAATAACCTCAAAAGAAGCTGAATTGTATATAAAACAACCTCGTACACCTTAATTACAACCTTTAAGAGGTATAATTTTTATTGCTGTTTTCTCAGCAACCTTAAATATACCTCAAAAATACCTCAAACCAACCTTAAATATACCTTAAATTTTCGGAAGGGTACTCACAAGGGAGACTAGAGAAGTGTAACTCGCCAGTTTTTAAATAAACTAGTGGGATGTAAGCCTTATGAGGAATAATTTTGGGGGCAACATTCGTTTCGGCCCATAGGAGGTCCTATGAGAGATAAGAAATAATTCAATTTATAGAAAAATCGGTATTTTATTACTTCAATGCAGACTATTAGTTATTGTAATTATCTCATACTCCAATTAATTTTTTGGTACTTTCACCTACTATGTAATGCATATTTATTGTCAAAATTGGTTTCGAAAATTTTATATATCTGTAGTTTTTCAGAAAAACCTGTTAGGTTAATTTTTTAAAAAAAATTGGCTATAAATTTTTTCAAAAAATTTTTTTCAAAAAATTTTTCAATATGAAAACAAGTGAACAGTAATAAATTTCATTTATATGAGAGTCGAAATATAAGAAAACATTTTTGAATTAATTGGAGTATGAGATAATTACAATAACTAATAGTCTGCATTGAAGTAATAAAATATCGATTTTTCTATATATTGAATTATTTTTTATCTCTCATAGGACCTTCTATGGGCCGAAACGAATGTTGCCCCTTAAAATTATTCCTCTTAAGGCATACATCCCACTAGTTTATTTCAAAATTGGCGAGTCACACTTCTCTAGTCTCCCTTGTGAGAGGGAAAGCCGCATTGTACAGCTAATGGTTGTGACGTACCGAGCAGTGTCTGCATCAGAAATTTGAGCTGCAGTCGGCACTACAGTGACACAACACAGCTCTTATAAATCGGCTACTTCAAATACAGCTCCGAGCGAGAAGCCCTGTAGCCTGCATGCCACTCACTCCAAACCACTGCCGTTTACGACGTAAGTGGTATCGAGTTAGAGCTCACTAGAGGACTGAGTGGAGATCTATTGTATTGTCTGATGAAAGTCGGTTCTGCCTTGGTGTCAGTGATAGTCATAAATTGGTTAGAAAGAGGCCAGGTGAGCGCCTGTTACCGACCTGTCTCCGGTCTAGATACACTAGGCCTACACCTGGAGTTATGGTCTGGGGAAGCTATTTCCAATGACAGCAGAAGCACTCTTGTAGTTATTCCACACAACCTAACTGCAAATTTGTACGTCAACCTGGTGATTCAACCAGTTTTTTTAAAATTCATGGGCAGCATTGAAGGGGGTATTTTCCAACAGGATAACGCTCGCCTCATACTGCTGTTGTTGCTCAACATGTTGCCTTGGACTGCTAGATCACCAGATCTTTCACTAATCGCTCACATTTAGGACATCAATTTCAGCGTCATCCACAAACAGCATTAACTATCCCGTATTGACTGACCAAGTGCAACCGGCATAGAACTCCGTCCCACAAAATGACATAAGGCGCCTGTATGACACAATGCATGCCAATTTGCATGCTTGCATTCAAAATTCTGTTGGTTACACCAGTTATTAATACACCAGTAATTCACATTTTACATGGTTTTTCTCTTAATCGTATTAACCTGTGATTTTGAAACTTTCATCAATTAAATACACTCCTCAAAAGTGAAATTGCAACACCAAGAAATAATGCACGTAGCGTCATGCAAATTTCAGGAGAGATAGTAGTGAGATGGATATGCAAATGATTAAAAAAACAGACTAATAAAATCATTATATAGCAATTTATTCAATATCTAATGTGGCTACCTCGGGCAGCTATACAGGCCTCAATCCGGCGAGGCATTATTTCTTGGTGTTGCAATTTCACTTTTGAGGAGTGTATGTTACTCAGACAAACGCATATCGGAAATTATTCTGCAATAACTTTTTCTTGATGTTGGGATTTTTTCCATCCATGTATATACTAATGTCGTAATATCTATTTCAGAATAATTTAGAACATAAGATGTATTTTGAAATTTTATATTATTAATATTTCTATAGTATCAATAAGAAAAAATTTCCATTGTCATTCCTTCCCATCATATTTAAATAGTACAGATTATTTTGCTCTTTCATCGATATAAATTATTTTATTATTTATTGAAAATGAAATATCATCTAAAAATATTCCTTACTAATTAGCGATTATCCTTCCAAAAAAGAAGCTTGTCAAATTATCTATAATCTTACCTTTTTTTTTAATTCGAAAATTTTATTTGCGAAAGAAAACTTTTCCTAATGTAAAAACTTATTCCTTTTTCCGGGGAAAAAAAATTATTTAAGTGCAAATAGTGATCAATTTAGAAACATTAAAGAAAATACAAATTTATGAAAAAATACATATTTGTTTTTTTAATAAATGATTTATTTGATGTAAATTACGCCACTAAACGGATTTATGTGGTTATCACCTGATAATAATATCTATAGTGGTGACATTTAGAGATGAATTGACCCCATTGTCTTTCCGGAATCTAGCGGGTTTAATATCTTTATACTATCTTTCTTAATTCTGTGCTATCTGTTCAGGTCATCAGGAGTTCTTTGCATTAAACATGCCAGCCTAAAATAATATATTTATTTCCTCGTTATATTCAGCGCCATAACGGGATTCAAACTCTTCATTCTATAAAGTGTTTGTCGCGAGATTGCTCAGTCAGAAAGGCTCTATAAAAGGAAAAAAATAAACATTCCAAGTATTTATTGCTTATGTGTGTTCATTACAAAACATGTTCCCTATTCAACAAAACACGTCGTTATAAAGTCAAGTTGAGACAACTGAAGTTAGAAAAAAAAAATATCTATTGTATCGTATTCTAATACTGGTCCTCTACCTTGAGCTCTCTTTTCTTCAATTTTACCTATAAGCAGAAATAATCACACAAGTATGTACATGTATGTGTGAAAGTAAATAAACAAAGATTGGTTCAACGATTCGAACCTGTGACCTCATGGATTAAATAAATACAAAATATGCAATAAATAAATACAAAAACGACAAAAAGGAAAAAGAGACAAACGAAGAAAATTACCTCGAAGAATTAAAAATAATAATAATTACTCCGAAGAACTAATCTGCTTTGTAATCATGATGATGATATTAATGTTAATTTTTTGGATTTGTGTATTATAAAAGAAAAAAATATCTGCCTTGTTGATTTATACGATAAACGAAATTATTTTAATTTTAATATAAATAAACTAATTATTTGGAATTCTAATGTTTCTGAAAACATGTATTTAAATAGCATTTTTAATCAAGTGAGTAGAATTAAAATAATATGTAGTTATGTTTATTTATCCAAAAAACAAATAGACTAACTCTTTGGAATAATAATAAAACATAATAATTTAATAATAATAATAATAATTTGGATAATAAAAAAACAATGAATACCCAACTAAAGTAATTAAGTTCTATATAAAATCAAAGAGTTAATTGTATGTTATTGTAAATAAATTTATTAAGAATCTCTCTCTCTCTCTCTCTCTCTCTCTCTCTCTCTCTCTCTCTCTCTCTCTCTCTCTCTCTCTCTCTCTCTCTTTCAAATTTATTAATTATAAACTTCTTTAAATTATCCAGTATAATATTACCTTGCTCACATCCATTTCCGGGCCCATCCTTGTTAACTAACAAATCAACAAATCAAACGCTCATCAGTATTGCAGTAAGAATGCGCTATAAAACAAAATCCCTCTATTTACGGTTTTATTTCAATTTGCGCTTCTGTTTTCATATTTTGTAATCTGGCAATTTTATAACGAAAATATTTTAAATCATTCTTGAAAATTTTCCCGTTCTGTTTAGTTTTTCTTTACATTTTATTTTCTGTGTTTTACGCGATATTTATTACTTAATGTGTTCTATTTAATTTTGTTTCAAAATTTTTTATGAATTCTCAAACACTACTGTAGTGATATATTTTGCATTGGCTATATTCATTAAATATTAGATAGCACTCATTTTTGCGGATATAATCGTGTGAGCTGATGAAGAGATTATGTCTTTTTTTCCGGATTTTTATTAAAAAATTTTTTTTGTTTTTTCGAAATATTTTCTTATTCTTTTTTTTTTCTCATTATTCTGAAATTTTTCCATGTTTTCTCTACATTTTGAACAATATAATTGTAAAAGTTGGTAGACGTTAGCTTATAGCTTACACATAAATGAAAAACACACCAATAAGGACAGATATTAACAAGTATTTATTAAAAATAGAGGTAATCAAACTTAACTTTTTTGAGTTGTGTAGAAATTATACTAGTACAGTTAAAATTACCAACTCTTTTGGTGAAATATCCTAATTTCTAGAAAGCGACATGAGAGTAAAAGCATACTTTATTTGTAATTTCAACTAAAATCTCTACCAAAGAGCTAGAGTAAAAAATTAGTATACTTTTTGGTATTCTGATAGAGCCTCAATAAATATTTCATATTCTAGTAGTTTTAAGCATACATTTTCTTCTTATTATATGAAGCACTATTTAATGTTGAAAACTAAGTTGTTTTGTGACACCAAAGTGATGAAAAAGAAGAAATAAAATTCTAAATAGTGATAACTGAGCAATCCCTTAAAAATATTGTAGACAATAATAGGATTTGAAGATAAAAAGTTAGGAAGCTAGGTGACATCATTAACTCAAAACGACGCTCGATAATTAAACAAAAAAAGTCAAAAAAATTGTAATTAGGAATCTTTACAATAACTTCCAAACCATTTTATTTCATTTAGTAATTTAATTAGCCTCACGAAGGCCTTATTACTTCAGACATGATATTTTTTCCTTTTTTTCACTAGCCTCTACTTCGAACCATAATTGGCTGCATGTACATAAATACAATAATTGTGTGAAACAAGGATAAAATTTCATTCATAAGTTGCCAAATAGGAAGCATATGAACAAATTTACAAAGGTAGCTTATAAGGAACAGCTGCTACCATATGCTACCGAAATAGGCAGCATATGAAACGTTTCTTTCTTTTTTAAACATTTTATTTTGGAACTAATTTTTTTAATATTTTTTTTATTACCGTCGTTGAACAGCCGACCTAAAGTTGGGTTTACGACTACTAATATTCAACTCCGTAGCCTTGTAATTTTGAAAATAATCCAGAAGACAAGGAATTTCTGAATCAAGTATTGGGAGATATTTGCCTTCGCTGAGGACTATTTGATGGAACTAATCCGCATTTGCGTTACATGGAGACCACAAGAACCCTCCCACGGTTAGCCTGATGCCAAAGAGACTCTAACCCATGATCCGTCTACCACTGAGGATATTTCACGTCAGCACTGTGGTCGTTGAAAGCCGGAATTCGTATCGACCAGCCATCGCTGAGATTTCAACCCGGTTCACCTCATTGGAAAGTGAACGCTCTATCCCCTGAGCCATCCCGGCTCAATTACAATTTTTTTGTGATTTCCTAAGAAATGGGTGAAAAATAATCATTATAATAATATATTGTTAAAATTTCGTTTCTAAGTATACTGCTAATTCCAGTTTAAATAGATTCGAATCCTAATGAATGGTGTGATACAAGCGTACTTTATAATAGACTGCAATCTATGTACGCCTAGGTGTGATAAATGAATGTCTTTTTATTCATGATCTGTGCTTAATTTAGCGAATTGTGATTCCCCTATATAATTTTAATGATAATGTTTCCGATAGATAACACCCATCAATTTTATTTTTTTATTTATGTTTATATATATATATATATATATATATATATATATATATATATTCCTTTTTTTAGCTTTTCCTCAACACCAGAGCTTGGGTTCAATGAAAGATTCGACTGAAGATTCGAATGCATCCAAGAGGAAACGACCTGTCACAATCGGTATTTTTTTTAGTAATTTTACATAAAATACTTATTAAAATTATAAGCTAATTATTTTTATAAAACGCTGTTTTCAGTCATATTTGTAAGTTGTTCCTTGACTGAGCATGTTTGTTATCGTGATTCATAGCTGAAGCAATTAACCGAACTCCAAAATAAATTAGTACAATCCATTTAAAAGCTAGTATAGGGCAGAACCACGATAATTGAACAGAAGCTTCCTCCTTGCAACAAAATATGTTGATGTTATTATTTTGTACTATTATTATTTTTTCATAAATACTTAAGCAGCAATACAAAATACGTTTGCATCAAAATTGAAACAGGATGCAAATGAAAAATTCCTTGATGTGGCGAAAGGGACAATTGAGGGGCACTGTTATACTAACAAATAATATATTTCCATTATACCTATTGACTTTTATCTTTTTTTGTAATACAAGTGTGTTTAAAAAATGTTTAAATATATAGTTAGTGAATCCAAATAATAAAGAAAAACTTGTTCTGCCACAAATAATTTAGTATAATTGATTTTTTTTAATGTTTAATCTAAATTAAATTTCTCTTCATGAGATATTTAACTCTCAAATAGCCCTTCTTTCTGTACAATTTTTGAGGATGTTGACCTTGAAAAACTTAAGACATACAGTAATTTGTTTTAAAATTATAAAAATAATTTTCACAGCTACTCATTTAATTTAATGTCTTTTTTTTTTAATTTTATTTCTAGATGGTTCATATAAAACTAATGAACACATAAACACTGTCGAAGATAAACGACCCCAAAAATCAAAAGAAGCGGCAACTCTTGAAAAGGATATAGAAAAAGGTAATTTTCATAACATTTACTTGAATATGTCATCTATATCATACCCTGTTCTTGTTTTTCTAATGCATGTTATGATACTTTAATATATTGAATATAGCTATTTTACATCACATATTACCTAGTCACTTTTGCCCTCTGTAAGATTTTGAATATTATTTCAAAAATTTGTGGCAATGTAAACATAACTATTTTTTAAGTTTAATGCCAATATTTTATCTGAGTTTGCGCAAATTGAAAAACATAAATTTTAAAAGGTAAAATTAATTTGAAAAAAAAAAAAACAATTTCCGGTTTTAAGAAAACACTACTGTTGTACGCTCGTAATGAACACATAGTTTTAGGTTGTGGCAATTGCATACAATTTAATGCTGACAGCATTTAATTAAACAACTATTTATAATAAACTAAGATTTTATTACTTATTTTAATTAAATTTTATATTAAATTATATTACTAATAAATGTCTATTTATAATGATAATGTAAAATAGCTTTTGGATTAAGAAATGTCTTATGTCTCGCTCATCTATTTTCCGGCATTAAACTCATTTCTAGATGTGTCTGTAACTGGCTCAAACCTTTGGCTGGAAAGCATGATAGTTGGCGATTAACCCCATCAAGATTCTGTCACAGGATTTTAATCAGTAGCAAAAATCATAAATTTAAAAAAAAAAATTGAAACTCAAATAAATTATTTTAAAAAATAGGCTACTAACACTTAGACAAAATATGAAGTATCAAAATTCACAAAACATACCTACTAAACCTGAAGCTTGAAAACACAAATAACAATGCTACTACAAAAATTAATTATTTCCAATATTATATGTAAATATTAATGAGATTATATATCCTGTATATGGGCGAATCTCAAGAATGATTAACTTATATGTCTTCAAACTTTTCTTATAAACGTCAAACCGTAACCATCGAAAATTGAAAAAAAAGGTATACAATCCAATTCTGCGAATTTTATGTTAGTGATATTCCAAAAGCTTATTTAAAATAGAACAAACTTGTATCATTAGTTTAACTTGTAACTCGCAGAATTGGGTTGTATACCTTTTTTTTTTCAATTTTCGATGGTTACGGTTTGACGTGCCAAAATTTGGCGACAAACTTTAAGTGTTTGCAAACGTCAATATTCACGAAAAATATCATTCAAGAAATTATGATAGTACAGCTGAGCTACTAAATTATGTTTTTAGTGATTTTCAGTTTAAACAGAATACATATTGAAAAATAAATAAAAAGTATGTTAAGCACTCTAAGCGACAGTCATGAAAAGTTGTCAAATGTAGGATTGAAGTAAGAAATGAAAGCCAAAAGCGCGATCAAAACTGTACGTATCTTAAAGTTAGTAATGCATAGTTATTCCTGTTATTTTATTAGAAATAATTTTCGCTTATTATGTTTTATATTTATAAGAAAAGTTTGAAGACATAAAGGTTAATGATATACACACACATTGCATATACACAGGAGTTGAAGAAAATTATGAAAACACTTCTATACTAACTCATTTCTCAAAAAATCCTCAGAGAATTACATTAAAACTTTAGATCATGCGATTTCTCATGCCAATAATTTTTAAAGGTTTTTGAAGTTTGAGGGACCGGCAATAAATTACAAACTAAAAATAGTGTTTTTGAACACCCTACGCCAAAAAATACACCAATAAGCTTGTAATTTGTATCAATTGCTTTCGTTATTATATGCAATAATTGCGCAAAATTTCGTAAACTTAGCTTAAATATTCATGGAGATATGGATATTTTTAAAAAAATAATCATAACTTTTTTGCCTTGCATTTTCTTACTGTACTACAGAAATATTCAACAAAATCAAAAAAATATTATAAGCGTCATTTTTAATTAAAAACACATTTTTTTTCAAATTTGAAAAACAATTCGTAAAAAAATATCGCAAGATATAATCATTTAAAGTCATCCTTTCATACTACGCATGCGCGGAAAACAAATAAATTTGTTTTTTAATAATTTTGTTCTGAATTTGAAATTTGTAACTTATATTAAAAAAATCAGATTTGAATATCTTTAAAATTTAAAAGGTTTCTAGCAATTTTCTAAGTAGTTAATGTAATTTTGGAAAGGGAGTGGTAATGGTAAGGCACACATTTTATTTCGTACTATGAAACAAAATTTATTCAAAATGGCATCGACATTTTATAAGACCATCTCCTATTACACTAAGTTTTATTTCACATGTTTTCCTACTAATACCATCACATTTTGTCGTCCGTACCATTATTATAGGGTATTACCATTTGTTATTAAATTTATTATATGATATAAAATGAAATTTGTGGAAAACATCTTAACCTTTAGAGCATATAGTCTCAACCTTTCTAACGTTACCGCCCCCTTAAAGAGACAAAAAAATTTAAACGCCCCCTTTGTGAAAATCCAATTATTTAGAGCATGGGAACGGACAGGGGTGCTGAACATATAAAAGGCAAAATTTTTAAGCAATTTTTTATGCGTTAAATTTGTTTGGTTTTTTAAAAAAAATTTATGTGTACATAAACTTGACACTTTTCTCTCGGCTGGTAATCACAATCTATTTGTTATAATCAAAATAAATACGATAATGGAAAAAAAATACAAAGAAACATATGCTTCAAAAGAGTTATTTAATCTTAATTAGATAATTTAAAAAACACCAAAAGATAAGTTTTTTACACTAAAAAGTAGTATCAACGAAACAATCCAGTAACTATGTCAGCGGGATTATTGTGATGGTTCAGAGCCAGTTTCTTAATGTTTAGTTCAATATTTTTAGTGAGGTGAAGACGCAAGTCCCCTCGTTGCACGATTTCGAGTCAATTTCTTTTTCTTTTTTTCTCTTTTCTTTTTTTTTCTTTTCTTTTTTTTTTTTGTGTGTGTGTGTGTGGGTTTAGATCCGTTACAGCACTCAATTCTTGTTCGACAAGGTAGGAAGAAGAGAAGACAATTAAAAAATTTTGAGGATAGTCCACAGTCCGACTGATGTTACTTTGTAGTCAAAATTCGGCGGGACGATCACCATTCTGGAAGCTAGCTTTCAAAGTTTCATTAGTTAAAAGTTCGGCCAATTCCTCCTGAATCTGAACCTCTGCTGTTTCAATATTCACAAAAGGTCATAACTCATTTCAAAAACCATTGAGAGACTTCCAGGGACAAAACATCTTTAAAACGGTCAGAAAAGCCCATGTGCAAAGACTCAAGGCTTTGACAATATTCTTGAGCATCATCAGAGGGAATTTCACCATTTAAGATCCGATAAATTTGGAAATTGGCTGACCACATTCCTATCAAAATTCTGCTTACACAAATTGAGTTTTTTTTAGAAATGCAGAAATGACTGATTTAGCAGTGATCAAATTAAGCTCGTCGCCTTGAAGTTGTAAATTAACGCGATTTAATTTTGCAAATAAATCCGTCAAGTATGCAACGTCTCTCTTAAATTCTAGGAATCTGTCTCAGAGCTACATCTCTGACATCGAGAAACTCAAGCACAGAGTCGAAGATTCCAAAACCTATTGCGACAGGCTCCTTTGGAAAGCGAGCGAATCTTGGTGCGGTGTGCGATAGATTTCTTCATCGTTTTCTTACCCAGCTGTCTGAAGAATCGATCGTTTAAAGTATTACTGCGAATTTTGTTTATAGCAGAGATGACTTATTGCAATGACTGATGCAAACGGTGTCGCTGAGATTTCTGTCTGTTAATCACGCAATGAACAGCCAAAATATCTGATAGCTTCAAAAGAGCGATAAACCCACCATTGCAGGAGCTCCATCAGTGGCAACAGGCTTAATATTCGCAAGAGGAATGTTTTTCTCTTTAAAATAATCTTTAACAGTGTTAAAAATAATTTCACCTTTGGTATCTACAATCAAGCTTCTTGCAAAAAGCATCTCTTGAATAATCATAGAGATTTCAATGGGATAAAAATAAAAGCTACTTAGAAAATTGCTTCAAAGTTTTTACTTTTTTAGGATATTCAAATGGGAATTTTTTCATAAGTTACCAAATACGGTTCAAAAAAATAAAGAAATTTTAATGTTTTCCGCGATGAGAGGATTACTTTATATACGGATGTATAGCGCAATTTTGAATGAATTTGTTTCAAATTTTAAAACGATATTTTTATTACTAATTAAAAACTGCTCCAAAAAGTTTGTAAAATTATATTAAATACTTCTGCAGTTATAGTAAGAAAATGTAAGGAAAAAAATTATTTTTATAAAAATTTCCGTATTTCCATGAATATTTAAATTAGTTTTACGAAATTTTGTGCCATTATTGCATATGATAACCAAACTAATAAATTACAAGCTTATCACTATATTTTTCAGCTTAGCTTGTTCAAAAACATATTCTTTACATTATTAATTTGCTACCGATCCCTCAAACCTCTAAAAGCTGTAAATTTTATTGATTTGTATGAGAAATCGCATGACCTAAGCACTTCGGATGTTATAAAACAATTTTCTAAATATTTCTTGAGAAATAAAATGAAATTAATTACTGTAGAAGTCTTTCAATAATTTTGTCCAACCACTGTGTATATATGTATCCAGATGATCTTCCCATGTCAATGTATATGCGTACAACGCGAAAAAAATGTTTAGTTTGAGACAAATTCGCATTTAATAATGATTAATGCGAATTGCGTCATTAAATACCACCCGATTTTCTGCAAACAATTCCTCATTTAACTCTCAAATGTATCTTCTTTCGAAGACAAAACTTATATAAATCTCAACATTTCACTTCCTCTTCCATTGCATTACTGAATCCTTCCTTTACGCTTCTTAAAAAATTAGTATAGTTTACATTTTCACTTAGCTTGACAGATTGTTTTTAATTTGATCACAACTCAAAGAAATGGGTATCTTTAAAGACTTAGTAACCAAAAGCTGAAATTAATTGTATTTTACCTGAGGGCTTCTTAAGTTCTTTAGATATACGCAGTTCAGTCACATTAATGTGACCACCTGTCAAAATCCAGAATAACCACTTTTGGTAGAGCGGGCCGCTGCGAGACATGCAGGAAGATAGTCAATTATGTTTCTAAAGGTGTCCACTAGGATGTTGAGCCATGCCGACTCCAGTGTCATAGCCAGCTGCGCTAGATTGCGCGGTTGAGGATACATGGCGCGAACAACCCGATGGAGGTGGTCCCACAGACTCTCAATTGTGTTTGAATCCGGTGAGTTTGCTGGCCAGGGCAGTAAGGTAAACTCACCCTGGTGCTCTTCGTACCACGCACATGCACTGCGAGCTGTATGACACCTCGCATTGTCCCGTTGGTAGATGCCATCATTCTAAGGAAAATTTAATCGCATGTAGGAGTGGACATGGTCCGCAAGGGCAGATGCGTACTTGTGCTAATCCATCGCTCCTCCCACAATGATGAGTGCACCCAGTGAATGCCAGGAAAGCATTCCCCAAACCATAATACTCCCTCCTACAGCCTGGATCCTTCCGGCAATTGTTGCAGAGTGTTTGCTTTCAGACGTTTCATGGCGTATACGCCAACGTCCATCTGTCCGATGGACATTCCAGTACCGCAACTGCGGTACTGGCATGCAAATTTCAGCCTCTGTTGTCGATGAACAGCAGTCAGCATAGATGCATTAACCAGGCTTCTGCTACCGAGGCCCATGCGCAGCAACGTTCTCTGAACTGTTGCTGAGGATACGCACTTGGTAGCCCCTTGGTTCATCTGGGCGGTCAGTTGCTCGTCTTTTCGCCCGAACGCATCTCCGTAGTCTTCCTTCGCCTCTGTCATCTATAGCCCGTGGTACACCGCATCTGCAACGCCACTGATTTTGGATAGTGCCATTTTGCCATGCATGGTATACTTTCATCACGGCTGCAAGCGAGCAGTTCACAAAATTAGCCGTTTCCGAAATGCTTCCACACTTGCCCCGAAAACCAATAATCATGTCCTTTTGGACGTCAGATAAATCGCCACGTTTTTGCATTACGCCAACGCTTGAAATGCTCTCCGATGCCCTAGTACAGTGTTTCCCAAACTTATGACTTTTGTGTACCCTTTCTAAATTTTTCGTAATGTGGTGTACCACTAACAGAAAAATGAATGTATTTTTTTCTATAAAACAATTGCACAAAAGTTAAAAATCACAACTGGCTGCTGACACCACTAATTATTAACTGTTAACTCTGCAAAAAATAGCCAATAGAAAGTATGTAATAGTAAATTTTCATGGCTAGCTTTGTTTTCTAAATAAAATTTTTTGAAATTTCCGCTTGTTGCAAGATATTGTGCATAAGAACGTGTACCCCCTCTAAACTGTCCCCGTACCCCTGGGGGTACGCGTACCACACTTTGGGAAACACTGCCCTAGGACATTCTTTATACTGTAATATGCCGCCACCTGCCTTCTGTGATTGGTTATTTCACGTTTACGTCGAAGGTAGGTGGTGGTTACATTAATGTGACTGGACTGTGTATATTAATAACTAAACTTTGTATTGTTTACGTTTTTGCTTAGAAACTCCAAGACTTGTGGCGGCATTAAGCATTAGTCTTTCACTTTCAATTCAGTTATGACTGCGACTAAAATTTCAACAGACTCCACAACTCAAAGAAATGGGTATCTTAACTAAAGACTTTATAAACAAAAGAAGAATTTAATTGTATTTTGCCTGATGGCTGCTTAAATTCTTCAGATATATATTTTTCGTAAATAATTAGAATTTGAGTAACACTATCTAACAAAGCTGATACATGATTATTTCCTACTATTATTATTGTATAATTCAACAGGCATAATACTTCGTCCTTCTCATTTCATTCACTTAAAATTTACTTTTGCACGGCGATTAAGACTTATTTATATTTGATTCATATTCCTTCTTTAGATCTTCAGAACAGATAGATTTTTTATAACAAAATATAGCTCCATGACTCTTACCGCATATATAAAATTCTATACTGCTTCGAACAGTATCGAATCTATAATTATATTTTCTTAAGTGATGGTCATATACTTATAACTCACAAAATGTATATTAAGGTTTTGATTCTTTAAGTGAATTTGAATGCATTTCAGCCGAAGAAGACGTTTTCTTTAAGTCAAGTTTCTTATACCGAAAGAAAAACATAATTTATAATTTATGGAGTATAAATATTGTTCCTTTTTGTCACAAATAGTTAAAGAAATTAAGTCATCAAAATTTTCAACTTGTTTGGTTGGATGTTTTATAATGTAGTCAGAAACTACGCAATCCACGGCGAATTGAACATAAGTTTCGTTTTCTAGTTTCTGGCATTATCGAAATACATTTTTAATTCCTGGAAGATCATTTTATTTTTATTTAAGAACGCTTTAAGTGTTTACAATCCTTTAACTCTCTGACTTTAATCTTACTCTCCTTGACTATAATCTTATCCTTTAACTCTCTGACTTAATTAAATTTCCCATTTTTTCGCCTAGAAGTGTTTGTATTAAACTGTTCTTCTGTTTGTATTAAAAGTTTTCTGGTATATTGCGACTTTCGAATGTATTTTTATAGCATAGAAGCATGGAGGTGTATGGCTATGATCGTTAGGCAACCATTAGATACCATTGCCTTTAAGATATTAGAATATTCATCTTACAAACACTCATTTGAAATTGTATTTTTGGCATATATATTCTTACTTTTTTTATTCTTTCACTATAAGTTCATGTTCTAGCTCTTTTCTTTCAGTTCTAGCTCTTTTAATATACATCCTACTTCATCTGAATTACTGCTGATCTTCCTTGTTAATCCTTTTGATATTTCAATGTTAAACAAAATAAACATATATGATGAAAAGGATAAACCAAAAGTAAAGGTTCAAATGAAAATTATATACTGTTAGGTTACAGCACTTTGAATTATATTATCGTTCAATTTTTGTTGCAACCTTAATATAGAACTAAATTTAACCCTATATGTAGGTATTTGATACAATATAAGGATAAATAACATTTTATAATTGTTCTGAACAGTCTTTTTGGTGAAAAATTACGGGATTTCCACGTATGCAACAGATGCTCCAGTGCATTACAGTGCTTTTCAACAGAAATTAATAAAACTTATAAAAGTACATTTCTTGAAACCATATTAAGGACAGTTTAACGTAAAAATAACGCCTTAAGAAAATGCTTGGCTTATCACTATATTACCTCAAAACCTTCATATATATATATATATACGTAGTTACTCAACCATTAAGCGATCATGGTATTATTAGCAGGGATGAAAAATAACAGATTTCATTATTTATTTGTATTTATAGCATTCTAGACAAAATACTTTTTAGACTTTTCATTTATTATTTGCTTTCAACTAAATTTATAACTACCATTGTGTTTAGTTTTATTTGATTGTTAATGTATCGTGGCACTATCTTAATGAGTTAATGTGAGTAAAATAAGAATTGACTTTAACGTCTCAGGTCGTAAGGCATAAAAAGAGTCATCGCCACGACGGCAACACGAGAGTGCCAAGAAATTACGAACTCAACACCAGAAGGCCCGGAGTCAAGCACCAGTATGGAAATCACAATTCAATCGGTGTAAAAGAGAGGCCTGAACACGAGCTAATGATCGGGTTTAAACCCACAAGATTCGTTAGTCTAGAACCTGGCCAAAGACTAAGAATTGCACTCACCAGACCAAACCGTCTGTATTAATATATTTACAAGAAATTACAATACAAAATTACATCGAGATGGTTAAAAAATTTTACAATTCAAATTTAATTTAGATTAACACCGAAATTTAAAATTAAAGTACTTAAATTTAGAAAAATTTTAAAAATTATCTTGTATTATTAACCAAGTTGAGACTCAGCTGTTTCAAGAATAATAGCAAAATTTATGGCAATGTGCTCAAAATTACACCCCAACCGTCTTTACTTCCCAGGCTAAATGGTACCTGCCTGAAGTTGGGTAGAAATAGAACCTCGCCGCCTGAAATAGAACCTCGGTTCTTCACAGTTACAGCTCTGCGCTATAAGCACTGTGCCATCACAACCTAATGAATTAATGGCTTTAAATAAAATATGCTTTGAGCTTATTTAGATTCTAATAGCATATTAAGTTCTCTTCAAAGCCAATAATGAGGTACGGGAAGAACCAGAACTTTTACGAATTAACCTTAATTGCACGTAGAATGGACAAATAATCAAATTTTCATTTCGTGACGTAGCTAAGTTAACTGTTAATCGACCTTAAAGCCAAAACGCAAATATTATTCTCATAAAAGTCTTTTCTTTGCTCCAAATATAAACGAAAATCGGTTTTGAAATATAGTGATGAGGTTTCCCTTCCTCATAAAAACACATAGCAAAACTCGTTACAATAAATCCGGTTGAACATCTTTCCTTGCTTCTGAGATCACCTTACTTAAGTGGTTTGTTATGAGGCAACAACCTTATCAACAAAGACGAGAATTATTAATACTACATTTGATTTGATCAATCCCTAATTTTGTTCAACTCAAATATAATATTAATAATTCTAGTTGATGAGGTTGTCAACAGGTATGGAATGGCCAGCCCTTAATTTGTTATTAACTTACTTTTTTAGTTATTTGCAACATTGTAACTTTTTTTTTTCAGAAACGAATGGAAAAGATGAAAGCAAGATTTCTTGGATTTTGCTATTACTTTCATTACTGCTACTTTTAGCAAATAAATGCACACTTAAAATACCAACGTAACAAGAACTACTGTGCATAGAGACAATCAAAAGTTGTATTGCTTAAAACGACAAGAAACCATGGAGGTCTTTCTTCTATTTACCATTTAAACCTGGTTTACTGATTGTACAGTTGATATATCAAAAATTACAAATTAGAATGTCTGTTGTACATTTGAAAGCACCATTTAACTACTGGCGAGATTGTCTTACAAATGACTGGCACACAAAGGATATTTTCAAAGAAAGAAAAAGGATCTTAAAAATGCATGCAAAGAGTAAATGTCTTAATTTTATATAAATGAAACTCAGATTTTCTGTACCCATATTGTGGGTATTACTTATATATACAGTGAAACGTGCCAAGTTGACTACCCCTGACAGTTGATCAGTTGACAGTTGATCACCTTTCTTAGTTGATCTCGAGAACTGAATTTGTCCTGTATTACAAAAGGGAACAGAGCCTTTGTAACCTAACTTTGTAACCAAGTCTATCTTGTATGTAGACTTCTAAAATAAGTGTAAAATTTGTCTAGGAGTGTTATTAAATGCTAGTCTAATACCACCGTAAGTTGACTGGAGAACTATTGCGATATACAATGAGTGAAAAAAAATAAACAAAACACCGGAATGACTTTAGATCTAATGATCGGATTTTCACGCAGTAGGACATGGATTTCAAATATGCTAATTATTAAACATTGTTTTTTTTTTTTTTTTTTTTTTTTTTTTTTTTTTTTTTTTGCATCTTTGGATAAGCGAATTTTACAATTGCGTGCAATTTTATTTATTTTTTTTTTTTTTTCAATTCGCTTAAAAGTTCTCGAGATATCGCAAATTACACAAAAGGTAAAATTAACAGTATGGGGTCCTAACTTTCAACCGCTTCCCAGACCAAAATATTAAGAACATTTTCCCAGATTACGACTATCATCTGTGAATGTTTGATTCTTCTTTCGTTTTTATTTTAGTTTTGAGTACGTTTTTGAGTTTAAAGTATCGTCTGCACTAATTATTTAGCATATTTGAAGTCATCTCCTTGAATTATTAAGTTTGAGTTATAGTGCATGAAAATCCGATCATTAAATTGAAAGTAATTCAGGGTGTTTCGATTTTATTTATTATTTTTTTTTTTTTATTTATTTTTTTTTTCTTTCTTTCTTTTTCCCCGCTGTACATTACAATTTTTCGGAATCCGTAAATTAGTATTAGAAGCCATCCTAAACCCTTTTGTGAGTTGACCGTATGAAAAAACTATTAAGGGCTTTTGTAACAAAATTAATAAGTATAACATTAATTTTAAAATGTTGAAATGCATGTAATAATGTTAAATATTGAGTGTTTTAAAAAAATATATTTATAATAATAAATAATGGCATGCATCACACTACTAGAAAATTTTTAATTTATCTATTAAATTATTGTAACAATATGAATTCATTTTAGTAATTATTCCTCCTTCTTATAATGTATGAGATAGTATTTGCTAAAAAGTCGCGTAAAAATGTTTCAATTGTATTTATCTTTATTTTGATTATTAATATGAAAGAAACATAAATAACATGATAAATATGCAAGAATAACATGTAAAAAATCATAGGAAAAAAACAGTAACTCGTCCCCCTCTATAAGTTGAGGCCTGAAGTCTGCCTAAGTTGACAACTAAACCAGCGCATTGCAAGTAGTCAACTTATACAGGTTTCACTGTACTATGTATAGCATCGAAACAGATACGTTTTCCAATTATTTTTTAATTGGTATTTGTTATTTTCGGTTTTTAATCTTGAATGATACCCTTAACTTGATTCGAGTTATTGCTTCCTATTTATGTTTATTGTTTAGTTATCAATTACATGGTTGCCATCAAACAGAATGATAAACTAAACTAAAACTTTAAGTAGAATAATTTCTCTTGATTTATGATTGCTATGGTTTAATCATCCATCAAAGCATTTGTATGGAGCATTTGTATTGTATAAATATTTGGATGTGTATAAATATTTGCATGTCATTTGTTGATAAATGGCATATGGTTTGTTTTTCTCCTATGTTCATAAACATATGGCAAAAACCCAAAATTCACAAATAATACATTATAATTTAAATAGTATACGAGTTTCGATGCTACATTGGAACATCATCTTCAGTAAATAATAGAATGCAGAAAAAATAGAGAAGAAAAAAAACTGAGAAAAAAATGGCTGAAATTTATTGTGATGAAAAAAGCCTATTTCAACTACTGAGATATTTTTTGTGAAGTTTGACATTTAGCTTTTGGCTGTCATCATCACAAAGCTTTTATTATTCTTAATTAAGTCGTATATTGTTTAAAGAACATTACTTTTTAGTTGATTGTCATTGATCTAAATCAGTGTTTCCCAAACTTATGACTTTTGTGTACCCTTTCTAAATTTTCTGTAACACTGTGTACCACTAATAAAAAATTAATGTATTTTTTACGATAAAAATATTACACTAAAGTTAAAAATCACAACTGGGTGTTGACACCACTAGTTATTAACTGTTAACTCTGCACAAAATAGCCAACAGAAAAATACGAAATAGTAAATTTTTATGGCTAGCTTTGTTTTTAAATAAAAAATTTTGAAATTTTCATTTGTTGCAAGATATTTCGCATCAGAACGCGTACCCCCGCTAAACTGTTCCCGAACCCCTGGGGGTACGCGTACCACACTTTGGGAAACACTGATCTAAATTAACAATTTTCTGTGAACATTTGAAGTTTGATTATTAAACGTAAAAACTAATTTATTTTACTTCTTTTTCATTATGTTTACTTAAATTGCTATCATATAAAAAAAATTGGGTATAAAGTACAAATTAAGATAAAATTAGAATTCGTGGGCAATATTTCACTATTTTTCATTTTGAATGTTTCTATGCTGAAAATTCGTTTGGAAAGAAAACCCAATGTGCATACCAAGGACAGAGTATTATCTATTTCAAACACTAGTCGAATGTTATAGATACTTAATTAAAATTTATTTTTAAGTTTGTATAACATGACTGGTTTTACATGGATGAAAAAATATTTTTATTTGTCTCATAACTCTTTAACCTGCTATGTTTTGTATCAGTGCAATGTAAAATTCTGATTTCTATAAAAATGCTGATATTTTCTTTTTCCAAAACAATTTTAATGTTATCTAACCTACTTTTGAGTGCAATAAATATGACCTCGACATCAACACCTTTTAAAGATATATTTGGAATCAACAACACCATTTTAAAATACTTGTTACATTTTTCAATGATTTCATTTAATTTGTGTTAATAAAATAAGTTCTTATTATGCAAAGAATAAAAAACTATTAAAATGTGTGCTAAAAAATATTGAAAGAATAGATCTAAAACTTGTATATATAAAATATTATTCGGTGCAAAAATGTGAAAAAGATTGCATTGTTTAAAGATGTCAAATTAGACTGAAATAAAAAAACAAATATTGCATGTATATAAGAAAAATTTAATTAATATAGCTGTTATTATTTTCACATTTAAGAGTAATAATACGTAACAAAAATAATCAATTAAAGTGGAACTTGGATTACTGCAAAAAGGTGGGACATCATGTGTGCTGATTTCTATGAAAAAAGATCTCCTAATTCTGTCCCCCATCATCCACTTTTTTCCAAAACAAGAGTCATATTCAGATCATTTTATAGAATATTCCGCACAAATGATGCTCAGACTATTCTCATGCAATATAATTTACTTTGAATGCGTTAAGTCTAGAGATTATAGAAATTCATTGTCCCTGTGAGGAGAGTCATACCGACAATGACAACCTTCATCTATGAAAAGGTACCCCAACATGCCTTATATACTAGTAAATTGGAATTGTATGTTTGTAGTGGTAGACACACTACATTCCCTTTCATAATAAACTATATAAATAAAGAAAACTATGAATAGATACGATTTATTTAAGATGGTCCAACAGCATACTGAACTACACTACACTATTAAATAAATGGATGAAAGAATAAATTTTATACTAGAATTCCTTCCCAGAACCAAAACAACCGATTTCCTGTTTCCAGAAAATTTATGATTTTGTAAATCAAGAATTATGACGGCTTCGTGTGAAACATCTCTCTATGAAAATATCCCTCTACATTCATTAAATTAGTTATACAGACTAAAAGTTCCTACGTTATAAGAAGTCATACAATAATTAAAATTTTATACTAGAATTCCTTCCCAGAACCAAAACAACCG
Source organism: Parasteatoda lunata (assembly GCA_949128135.1). NCBI lineage: Eukaryota > Metazoa > Arthropoda > Arachnida > Araneae > Theridiidae > Parasteatoda > Parasteatoda lunata. Next base: position 12,399,760 of record OX421980.1, on the reverse strand, counting down.
ATTTCCTGTTTCCAGAAAATTTATGATTTTGTAAATCAAGAATTATGACGGCTTCGTGTGAAACATCTCTCTATGAAAATATCCCTCTACATTCATTAAATTAGTTATACAGACTAAAAGTTCCTACGTTATAAGAAGTCATACAATAATTAAAATTTTATACTAGAATTCCTTCCCAGAACCAAAACAACCGATTTCCTGTTTCCAGAAAATTTATGATTTCGTAAATCAAGAATTATGACGGCTTCGTGTGAAACATCTCTCTATGAAAATATCCCTCTACATTCATTAAATTAGTTATACAGACTAAAAGTTCCTACGTTATAAGAAGTCATACAATAATTAAATCCTCTTTCCTTAATACTTCATGTACCCAGGAACAAATGGAAAATATATATTCTCTTTGTAACTGAAAACGCACAAAATTCCAAAACTTTTACAACAAATTCATAATGTCCTTTGGTCGTTGGGCTACCGAAGCAGGGGTGCCATCCTCTCTGCAGAAGATCAAAATTGTGATGGCATGTCTTCGGATCATCCTCAGGGATGTTTCCCAGACCGTCGCCAATAGCCCATTGTGCAGCTCTAGTGCGACGTAAATTAACTACAGCAACAACAACATAATGTCCTTTAACTTTTCCCCAAATTACTTTCAAATAAACAATTTCTTTTCTGGAACTATATATATCTCCCTTTTCATGTGAAACAGTTTCTCATTAAATTTTACACTTCGATTTTGAAATTCGACCGGAAAAAGTATCGTTTTCTTTCCTTAAACTATCACATTTTGGTGTAATGACGAAAATTGTAAGGAATTATCATTTGTTATTGAATTTAGTATTAAGATACTAAATGAAATTTGTGAAAAAACCCTTATCGTTTAGAGCTTTCTTTTAAAAAGTACAAACACTACTTAGAAAGTTGATAGAAACTTTTTTAATTTTCAAGATACGCAAATCGGACATTTTATCATTAGTTACTAAATACGATTCACTACAAAATTATGAGAAATTTTTTTTTATCGGCGCTTGCGTAGTTTATAAAAAGACTACTAAAATGCTCATATCTTGCAAAATTTAAAAAAAAAAATTTACATTTTAAAAAATAATTTTGTAATTAATTTGAAATTGCTTCAAAAATTTAATTTTATCGAACATTCTTAAAGTTGTAGCAAAGAAACCAAAGACAAAAGATTAGTTTTTAAAAAAAAATGTCCTTATCTTCATAATATTTGAGTCAGGTTTACAAAATTTTATTAAACTATTGCAAATAACAACCAAAGTAATCGATAGAGGTAAAAAGCTTATTGCTATATTTTCTGGCATGTATTGTTTAAAAACAAAATAACACTCCTCCTTGCCAGTTACAAAATAATTTTCTTAAGTATTTATCGAGAAATTGAAAATAGCGTCAAAAACTGAACGTGTCACTTCCATGATTGCATGAATACAAAGGTCTTGAAAATGCCCTCTTTCTAATTATTGGATAGTTTTCATTTTTAGATTCAAAGGATTTGATAATAAAATGTTTGTAATGAACAGTGTATAAGATAACCTGATATTCCTTATTAATCGTGAGTCCACAATAAGGAAATCATTACAATGAGATTTTCATAAAAATAAGACGAATTTCGACAACTAAAAGTTACATGGTAGCCAAATTTCTTTAAATGACAAAAAGGGGTTAGTTCTTACGTAACGCAAAAAAAACTAATTTTAAAAAGTGGTGAATTTCTTGTTATCCCACACATTTTCTAAGAAAATAGAAACATGCTGATTTAAATATGCTCCTTCAACCCTTTATATTCCACTAGTACAAGTTACTGTTACTTAGGGGTGCACAACGTGCGGCCCGCGAATGCTTCTAAAAACAATGATTTTTTTTTTTTTTTTTTTTTTTTGAAGGATAAAAGCTGGAAAGTTTTGAATTGCACATTTGAGCTTTCACTTCTTGATGAGGTTAATTTGCACAGATTCTATTGTAAATCTATATAGTTCCTCGATAACTTTTCAGCGATTATTGCTATGAAATTCGGCATGGTTTTAAAAAATCCGATATTTTTTAAACGAAGTGCGAATTTCGAAGTTGAGTAATCACTTTTCGACTTGCTTTATTTTTGCATCGCTAATTCAAGTAACGACTCGAATTTTTTATTTTTTATTTTGCCATTTATAATTGTCTACTTGCAAGTAGTTTTTAAAATTCTGATACATTTATTATGGTAGTAAGAGTCGTGAGTTATAAATCGGGCATTTAATTGATCACTTTTTGACGTATTTTATTTTGGCCGATTTCATCGCAAATCCTATGATTTTTTTATTTTTTTTTTATTTGATTTTTTTTTTTCTTTTCTTTTAAAGGTATCTATTGCTAAGCTTTTTCTTGTGATTTTAAAAATCACGTATTTTTACACGATTTTACAACATGCGAGTTTCAAATCGCACTTTTAAATAACCACTTTTTAACACGCTTTGTTTTCGCCGATTTCATCGTAAATTCAAGTTATTTTTGAATCATGTTTTTTCAACAGTTTTTGCGTTCCCAAGTTGTTTTAAAAATTCCGATTTTTATTACATGTGAATTTTAAATCACGCATTTAAATAAGTACTTAATGATGCGCTTTTTTTTGTGCTGATTTCATCATAAATTGAAGCATTTTTTTTACAATTATTGCGATGCTTTCCCAGTGATTTTGACAATTTCATTAGTTAACTACGAAGTTCTTACGACACGTGAGTTTCAAATCATTTATTTAAATTATCACTTTTTGATACTATTTATTCGTGCGTCCTTCCTTCGTTTTTCAACAGTTAGCGTTATGCATTCGTAAGAGGCATTTAGAATCTCGAATTACAATACAATGTTATTTCAAGCTGAAAAATTCAATTAGGTGGAGGGAAACATGAATTTTTAAACTGCTCACTGATCGTAATTTATTTTGTTATAAATTTTTCGTAACTTGGTTGATGTTTTTAGAAAGAAAAAAAAAAACTTTTCTCATTTAAATTTTTTAAAGCCTCTTATAATTCAAGAAATATAAATAATATCTGATAAGATTTAATACCAAATAAATATTTAATCTTATTTTGTACTATCATGGTTTTAATTTTAGTTTAATTCCTATAAATTTTCTTTAATCAAAATATGTATTTTTTGCACTTTTGTAATGTGAGTATTAAAGTTTTTTTTTTTTTTTTTTTTTTCTTTTTGTCAGAATTTATAATTTTTCCCCTTCCACTAATATTTATACTTGTACCTACCTTTTTTAATAAATCAATTATTGGTAAAAAGGGGGGAGGATTAGAAAAAGAATCAGATTCTTCATTTTTGAATGAATTCTGATAATTAAAAGTATTTTATTTTCAGCAAATATACTATTTATCATTTTGAAAAAAAAAAAAAATTGTACTTAGAGCACTAATGTGTTTATAGAAATTTATCATATTTGCAGCCAACACTAATATGCGTGTGCTCCTTCGTTAGTCAACCTGCTGCGCAAGTGGCACTTCACTCAAAAAGATTGTGCACCCCTATGTTACATAGAATAATGGCTTATAACAAGAAAATAATGAGATTAAGTGATATGACATATATACTATGTAGAAATATTTAGCTCAGGAAGTAGTGAACACATAAAATATTTATTTTATCTAAGGTGTGTTTAGTTCGAATTTTTTTACGTAGACTTGTGGTCGTGATAAGCATTTCACATGCCGCTCTGAAGTATCCACCAATAGTAAGTCAACCCTGATATCTCGACTTCAACACCTAGATCAAAAAATATAGATTAGGGGAAGAAGGCTAGCTTTCATATGCATAATGTAAACTAGTCCCCCAAGTTTGGTGTGGTCCCTGTGTATAAAAGAAAAAACAATATTTAGAGGCACAGCAGCTGAAGTTCTTGAAACTGGTTTCCACCCACTTCTCCCAACCACTATTGGCATAAGGGAGAAGAAAACTTTTCTTTTTTTATTTGTTATTGGTCTGCTCCACATTTTTACACTATTGATAAACGGTATTGTACTGTTAATAAAGATATTCCTTTGAGAAATCATTTATATCCTTCATGTTGATTAAATCTGCCAACACATTTTGATATATAAAAAAAGAATAAAATGGCTGTTGGCGAGAGGCAGCATACCCAAACATACATTTAGAGTTGCCAAAAATCGGTTCACAAGTGACATAACTCTTGACAGTCACTTTGCTTCTTATGCGCATGTGCTGGATCTTACATATGATGCTTTGTTAAATCTGGGTATGTTGCTCACCCTGCAAGTTGTTTTTATGGCTAGCATACCGAATCACGTCCCCGCATGTTACATATTCTAAGAGCTGGACTTCTTTCTATATTCTTTGCCTAGATGCCCTAGTGAAAATATTTAACATGCTCATCACAGACTGAACCTAGGGTTTTCAGAGAAGTCGAGATATGACTTTAGAAGATGACCTTAGAGGGACATATTGATATCTAATTGTTTGCACACAATTCTCAACACAGATCTTCTCAGCAGTTACATAGTCATCAGATTTAAAATTTTCAAGGAATTGAATACAACTGATTTGAATGCAACCCATTCATTTCCTTCATTACAAGTCATTATACCTGGGAAGAGGGTTTCAGCAATTACCTTCTTTACCTGTGGTACTATAATCACACTTTTTGCACAGGTACCTACCTATAAGCATCTGAGTCATTGTTTAGTGTCTTCACAAAATGCTTCATTAGCTCCTTCAGCTTGATGCAATGCGTTGGCATAGTAACGTTGTCACGGTCCATTAATGGTGCTCTGAGGATAATTCCAGGCTGCCTTATGTATCTGATTGATCAATTTTCTTTTTGTTGTGATGCCTTTTATCTCTACTGTCCAACTCACAGACAAAAAGTGCTAGGTATAACCAGCCCACATTCCTATGAAAATGGTGATAACTTTGAAATCATCACAGATGCACAATTCATATTCGTGACAACGTATTTTTTACAAGAGGTATGATATATTTTCAGATGTCTCTTTCAAGTAGGTAGAATATCCAACTAGTATTGATGTATATGTTACCAATGGATACTACCAATAAATACTAAGATGAGTCAATGAACAATCGTCAAGCTCCAATGTTTTGCTCAAACCAGAGACTTGTCATTAAACCTTGCATGTCCATACAATAGTGTATAGTGTCACTCATTGCAAATAATTTCACAAGCTATTAGTATCTGTGGTGAAAATATGCAGTTGTGTACCGTACTAGTGGCAAGGCTGGCCCTCGCCAGGGTAGCCAGCTCAAGTTGGGGCGCAATATTATTTGAGCAATGTGGCAGAAATTGTAAACTTATCCAAAAAAAATGGATGGTGAAAGAACTTTATAATTTACAGAATTTTCCATCAAAACATTTTCCTTGCTTTTCCTTCTATCAGTGACCCTCATTTATTAAAAAATACCCTCTGTTGCAACAGTTAAGGGTTTATTCCCGGATGTTATGCCCTTAGTCATTGAACAAAAGCCAGGAGATGAGCTCTGAATCCCATTTCTACTTCTCAAACTCATCTTTATCTTTGGATTCTCTAATTTCAAAGACTCGCGTAAACTCGCCCAGAAAGTTTAGCATTCCTTAAGTAAGTCTCCCTTCTCGTGTTTCTTTTTTCCCAGAAAAAATTTTTCCCTTCATTTTCAATACAATATCCTACATTCGTAAGTGGCAACCCCTTGTTGCAATATAAACTATTTTTTCAGTTCAAATAGCTTTTAAAGCGTGATGGTAATCTTTGCTCATTTGTTTTTAATGTACTGTACTTTTCTACGTTTCCAACATGAAAGTAACTTTTCAAGACTCATAATTAAAAAGCAAGCAATATTGTAAAATATATAGCTGTTATTCATGCGCTTACATATATACAGTGTAGTAGAATTACATTTTTACATTTCACTGGTTGAATGTATATCCTCCTCCTTTTTAATTTTTCTATGCATTTGAAATAATTTACAAAATTAAATGAGTTTTCTGTTAATTTTAAGTAAAAGGCATAGATTCTGTAGCACGAGGCAATACAAAAACGCGTATGGTGCTAATTAAAAGACTGCATTTAAAAATTATTTTTATTTAGTCTGAAAAGTGAATTTTTCCCAGAAATTGTTTTGAGAAAAATAAAAAATCTTCAAGAAGACTTCACTGCGTTAATTAGATATTGAATTTATTATGTAAATAAATTTTCAAAAAAACCTTTATTTAAAAGTTGCAGTCAGACATTGGGCTTTTGATTTTTTTTTCCAATTACATAATGCATAGCTCTGTATAAATTTAAATATTTTATTTTTTTTTTTTACAGTAGTAACTCTGTCTCTTTCAATTAAACATCAACAAAGAAAAAAAGAAACAAGCATTAAATTTATAAAGAGTATTTTTGGACATTATTACTGAAAATGTGTTAGGAAAAAAATTGCCTTTTATTAAAATTTTCACCAAAGAATCTTGACTCTCATATTCAATTTATACAAAATAAATATGGTTTCAGATGAATTCTGTAAAAAAGTATTTTTTTAACTTTTTATTTTCTCAAAAAGAAAAAATTCGTTTTAAAAAAAATGGATGACGAAAAATCAGATATAGTATTAACCAAACAGTCATATCTCATATCAACCAAATAATAAAATCACATATCAACCAAATAGTATTGACTGAATATTTGTATTAATTTTTATTATTTAATTCTGTAATGATAGATCAAAACTGCTTGAATTATAAGGTTTAAAAATGTTTACATTGCATTAAACAAAATCAAATCTATCATCAAAATCTAATGAAACCTTCCGAGGAATAAAAATGGAAAAGAACGACTTTGGGGCAGGAATGTTGTTTTGGGGCGCAAAAGCGTCTCTCAAGGTTTGATTTTCTTTAGCCGGAAAAAATTACAACAGTCCATTTTTGACTGAGAACGATGCATTTTTTGGCAAAATTAACTCTTCTTCTCCTATGATAATTCGTAAGAAGTGGACGTGACACAAATTTTTGATAAAAAAGAAGGTTATTTATTTAAAATATTTTGAACAGTCCTTGATGAACATGGTAAATTCAAATTTTGTCTAATTTCATTTTAAGTTTCTTTTTTCAGACAAGCTCTATTTACAATCATTCTTTTCAATTAACGAGAGTAAATTTCTAGTGTCCTAATTCCTTTTTCATGCTAATAAATTCTAGAATTTTTTGAAAATTAATAATTAACTGTTTTATATTTCTTGATTTTTTTTAAAAAAATTCTGTTCATTTAATATACTTTCTCGAAAAGAAACAATTTTCTTTTTTTTTTCAAATTCAGAAAGATGAGTTCCTTTGGGCATCATTTAAATGTTGCAATGAAAGTCGACAAGTGCAAAATTTCTTTCACAAGCCAACCTTTTAACACGGGATTATCCTTTTCTGATTTAAAAATGCACATTTCTCAATAATTAGGGAAGATAAAACAGTGTCCTTATACTTTTTTCCAATATTATTTAGATTTAAAAATCAAAAAGCAAATTTAGACTGATAAATATTTGAAAATTTTAATTTGTTTATACAAGAATTTTGCTTCTATTTTTACTTCAAAAATTTGCCCACTATTCTGTTAACAAGACTTCTAGAAGTGGCGATTTTTTGCATGTCCTTATACTCACTGTAACCCGGGTTTGATGCCATGGTGGAAACAAAGCTTTCTTCTTGAAATTCTTAATCAACTGTAAATTCTGTTGCTGCTATTAGTACTGGTCAAGTGACGTAATCATAAGGAATGGGTTTAAAAACTAAAGGAAGGCTTGGATACTTTACAGATGCACAGATTTTTTAAAAATTGAAACTGTCGAATATTTTCACAACAAAAATTTTGTATGAAAAATTAACAAAAATATGAAAATAGAGATTTCTTTTTTAGTTTTTAAATTTTCTTTCTATCTAATATGCTAAATTTTTTGAAGATTAAAAAAAAAAATCAATCATTTACATGGAATTCTTTATTTTAAATTGGAAGAATTAAAAAAAAAAAATAGAGGAAATTTAAAAATCAAAGAATTTTTATGCATAGAAAAATGCATTTTTGAAAGAAAAAAAGAAGAAAGATAGAAATAATATTCAAGGGAAAAAACAAGAAAATTTTTTTTTAAATAAGTTAAATGATTGGTTCAACATTTGAAAAAAAAATCCATAACTGAGCATAACTAGAACCCTAGCAACAATTTTACATTGGCCCCAGTTGACCTCAAAATTGGCTGATAAGAACATACACCAAGGGACCTATATTGGGATGCCTAGATTTTTCAATATTGGTCCCAGAATGAATATTGGAACAAGATTCATTTCAATCTAGGAACAAAATTGAAAAATCTAGACACCCCAATTTTTACCCAACATTATACGTCTATAAAGGTCCTACATAGATAGAAAAAAATATTGGTCCATTATTGAAAGTCATTCTAGGAACAATATTGAAAAATCGAGACATCCCAATGTCTAGATTTTTCAATAATCAAGATGCATCGCCATATCCTAGTCACGAGAAATCAAAGAAATATTAGTTTAGAATAATTTCTTCTAAAAGAAAGAAAAATCTATACAATAATTCACACAAAAAATACATTATATTGCTCATTATTGCAGATTTAAGCTATTACATTTTGTTTGCGAGGCTGGAAAAAAACAGTTTCAAATTTTCTAACTGTTTCTCAGCCACGATTTTATCATTCTATACTTTGGATTAGGAGAATCATAAAGAGCATCCAGATTAATTTAAATTAGCATTTATATTGTTATTGTTTTTAAAATTCATTAAGAAATAAAATATGTTATTTTTTTAATAAAATTATTTGTAGTATCATAAATTAACGTTCATTTAATTTAGTTGGCACAAAGACTAACAAATTGGTGACTCTTATTTTTGAGACGAGTACAGAAAACAGTGAAAAAATCGAAACAGCGATCGCCATGGACGCCCAAGCTACTCAAGTAAGCATTAAAATTCTACCTTTTTGGCGAGAGAAACCCAACATTTGGTTTTACCAAGTAGAAGCACAGTTTCAAATAAATAAGATCACAACTGAAGAAACTAGATTTAATTATTTGATATCCCAGCTGGAACCAAAGTATGTAGAAAATATTTGTAGACATTATTAAAGACATATATGTAGACATTATTAAAGACACTAAGCCTAACAAATATACCTTGGCAAAAGAAAGACTTTTAAATATGTTTAAGGAAATCGAAAACAAGAGAATTCAGCGCTTAGTTACCTTAAGTTGATAAACCTATAATAGGAGCTGACTTTCTGAATAAATTTAAACTTTTAATAGATATTCACAATAAACAAATTATTGATGGGATAACTAATTTGGCTGTTCGACACCACTTAACGATAGTATCCGTGGATGTGGTTATCTGTACTTTGGATAAAAATTCTAAATATGCTAACTTGTTACAACAATACCCAAATTTAACTTAGCCTAATTTGACAGCATATAAATGTGAACATGATACTGAACATTTTATTACAACTAAAGGACAACCTACTCATTCTAAAGCTAGACAACTGGATTCAAAACGATTAAAAATAGCAAAACAGGAATTCCAGTATATGTTAGAAAATGATATGATTCAACCATCTAAATCTCAGTGGTCCAGCCCTCTACACATGGTACCGAATAAAGATGGTTCTTTTCGACTATGTGGGGACTACCGACGCTTGAACGCTCAAACAATACCAGATCGTTATCCTATACCTTGGCTAGAAGATTTCAACCACATTTTAAAGGGTACTAAAATATTTTCTAAAATAGATTTACATAAAGCATATTTTCAAATTCAAATTCACGAAGCTGATAAGCAAAAAACTGCAATAATAACACCCTTCGGTTAATATGAATTTAATGTAATGAGTTTTGGCTTGCGTAACGTTCCATCTACATTTCAAAGATTTATTAATGAAGTATTCAGAGGACTAAACTTTGTTTTCCCATATTTGGATGATGTTTTAATTGCGTCAACTACGGACGAAGAACACGAAACACACCTGAAATTAGTTTTTGACAGATTACAAAAGTATGGATTGAGACTAATTATTTCTAAATCTGCAATAATAACTGTTAAGGAACTGAAATTTTTAGGTTTTCTAATAACAAACGAAGGATCAAAACCCCTTCTGAAAAGGTTAAAGCTATTAGCAATATTAAACTGCCTGAAACTGTTCATCAGCAATGAACCTTCCTTGGAATGGTTAATTTCTACCGTCGTTTCTTGAAAAACGCCGTTAGTACTCAAGCCATTTTGCATGAATACTTGAAAGGATCAAAGAAAGAAGACAATCGGAAAATAACTTGGAATAAGGAAGCTATTGAACAGTTTGAAAAATGTATAATTAATTTTGCAAATGTTGCTGTTCTGTCTCATCCAAATTCTGAATTACCACTTTCTTTGTGCACAGATGCTTCAAATAATGCAGTGGGGGCAGTTTTACAACAACTTAAAAATGGTAATTGGAAACCGATTGGGTTTTTTTCCAAGAAGCTTAATGACGCACAACAAAATTACAGTACTTACGATCGAGAACTTCTCGGAATCTATTTATCCATTAAATATTTGAAACATATGCTTGAAGGCAGAAAATTCACTGTGTATACTGACCACAAGCCATTAATCTACGCATTTTTACAAAAGTCATCTCCACGCCAAATTAGACAACTGCAATATATTTCCGAATTCACAACAGAAATTGAATATATTGCAGGAGAAAGCAGCAGATGCTCTATCAAGAATTGAGAAAATTGCGGTAATGGATTATGACCTAGTTGCCGAAGAACAAGACGAAGAATTTCAAACATGTCAAAAATCAACAAGCTTGGCATTTAAAAAGTATTCACTTCCATCTGGAAAATACCTATAGTGTGATACTTCAACGCAGCAGATCAGACCATATGTACCTAAAAAGTTCCGCAAGAAGATATTTCATTAGTTTCACGGAATATCCCATCCAGGAATCAAATCTACAATGAAATTAATTTCCTCGAAGTTTATGTGGCCAAATATAAGGAAAGATGTGATCCATGCCAAACTCAAAAATTACCTGCCATACAAAAACAGCATTAGGTGAATTTCAGAAACCATCAAGAAGATTTCAAGAAGTACATATTGACATTGTAGGTCCACTGCCACCATCAAATGGTAACACCTACTGTTTAACATGTATAGACAGATATACAAATTGGATGGTATTACTATGCTTATTACTGATCGTGGAACCCAATTTTCATCCGAAATATTTCGAACCTTGTCAAAAATTTACGGTATTAAGCTTTCACGTACCACAGCCTATCATCCGCAATGTAACGGCGAGGTAGAGCATTTACACAGAACTATAAAGGCTGCTTTAAAGGCACATAACAATGCATCTTGGAGCGAAACGTTACCAACAGTGTTCTTGGGTTTACGAACTGCGATCAAGAAAGATGCTAATTATACTATTGCAGAAATGGTGTATGGAGAGAATATTAAACTTCCTGGAAAAATTTTTGAGGCAAATATACAATATACATCACCAGGAACTTTTATAAATGATTTACAAAAAGCTATGGAATCAGTTAGAGCAATCGAAAACGAACACAATAGTAATTCTAAAATATTTGAACATAAAGATTTGAAATCAACTTCTCACGTTTTTATTCGCACAGACAGAGATCGAAAACCACTGGAAGCACCATACCAAGGCCCCTATACAGTTATCAACTGAACACCAAAGTATTTTACCCTTCTGATAAAGAATAATTAAGTAAATGTAACAATAGATAGATTGAAGCCCTCTTATATACTACCAGAAGAAAATGCTGAAGAACCTACATCTAAAACGTTCGCGAAGAATATGCCTACAACACTGCCAGTAAAGCTTCTGTTCCAGCCTGAGCTGAAATCAGCGATTAAACAATCTCGGACTAGTCGAATAATAAAGACACCAATAAGATTCAAAACCTGAATTTTACTATGCATTTCTCCTACTAGTAACGTAACGTTCGTTACTGGTAGGGGAGTATATATGTAGAGACATAAAATTTAAATAATTTATTTGAACGTGTTTTGAAAAATTATAAGTTTTAGTTTTGAATTCGTTTTGGCAACAGAGTTAGATATATAAAAAAAGTTTTTGTGTTCTAAAATGTTTAAGAAATAAAATATGTTATTTTTTTGATACAATTATTTGTAGTATCGTAAATTGATGTTAATTTAATTTAGTTGGCACAAAGACCAACAAATTCCCTTTGTTAGAACATTAACCTTCAATTAAATTGAATTTCCACTCTATTTGTCCTTTAAATTAGTCTGAAATATTCGTGTTTTTTACAAAAAACACATAACCCACTAAACCTTCAATTTTAATGATGTGCCCGATATATTAAAAAAATTATAAATTAATTAAAAAGGTCTTTCCTTGAAGATTCATATAGTTTTTCAATCGTTTTTAAGTCATTTCTACATAGTTTTTCGCATTTTGATATTTTTAATATATGATTATTATCACACACGAATTTTGAATTTCAGTTATCACTTTTGATACACTCTGTACAGGAGGATTCCATCGTTTCAATATCGTATTGCTTATGATCGCTTTTTCAGCCATTTCTACAAATGTTTCTATTTTCAGAATCCCTAAGTTTTCAATATAATGTTATTTTGATGCACGAATTGAGTGATCACTTTTTGATGCACTTGATTTGCGACGTAAATCCACCTTTTTTTGTTTCTTTTTGCTGATATCAATTGTATCAATATAGGCCAGCTACACATGCTTTCTAAAATTTTGATGTTTTTAATATAATGTTATTATGAATTAAGGATTTTGAAATCGAATCATCACTTTTAGACACGCTCGATTTGCGACGATTTCATTGTAAATCCACGACATTTTCTGATCATTTTTTAGCCCTATTTGTGTTCTTTTTATCCATATTCCAATATTTTTACATGATGTTACAAAAATTTTTGCATTTGAGAAATCAACTTTTTATGTGCTTGAGTCATGAAGATTCCAGCGTAAATTTCCCTCGATTTTCAATCATTTTTTGACAGCTATTAATTTTTCCCATTCCGATGTTTTTAGTATGATGTTATTACGACCAACGACTTTCAAATTTGATTTAATAATTTTTATCACACTCTGTTCGAATCGATTTCATCTTAAATACACATCATTTTTTGATCATTTCCACATAGTATTTAAATTTTGATGTTATTATGACAGGCAAATTTTGCATTCTTTTTGACAAGCTTGATTTGCAACTACTCCATCGTAAATCTATGACGTTTGCTGATCGTTTTTTGCTGGTTATCTAGCATTTTTTAGCCATCTCCACAAGTTTGTTTTATTTATTTAAAAAAATATGCGAATTTCAAATTTGAGTTATTACTTTTTGACGGCTTGGTTCGAAACAATTCCATGATACACTCACGCCATTTTCCGATCGTTTTCTATAGCTATTGTTTTTACGGCCATTTGGCCTTTGGTCTTTTACTTTTCTAAGGAATTTTAATACTATTTTACAAAAATAAAACCAAGTTCATTACTTACTGCATGTGCAGGGAGGTTTTTTCCTACTTTTAGCACTGTTAAATTATTCATACATATATATAGATCACTTGAAACATGGCACTTAAATAAAATATATCATATGTTAAATATATAAATAGTAATGATGAAGGGTATTGAAACATCAAACAAGAAATGTTTCATTGCAATTGAAAACTTGAAGGTGCTTCGAATAATAGCCTTTTAACTCACATCTATTTTCTAGGGCAGTAAAACAGATTTTGATAAATTAGGAGCAGTCATTATAGAACAACTAGTATATAGGTCATTTTTCACAAAATAAAATGTATTGTACTTCTCACCTTACTGAATATTTAACAAGAAATTAACAGATGGCTGATGATTATAAATAATAGAAATTCCATTTTATAAAAATTTATTTTATTGTAAGCTAAAAATATAAAAAATTATTAGTCTTTTGGTAAAAGTATTAACAAACCTGAGCGAAAAAATTCAATGTACAAAAACATTTTACATTACTAGTGGAAAAATTATAAATTTTGAACATCTGATATCCAAATGAAATATAAACAATTAATAAAAATTAAATAAAGTTGTTTGTAAAACTAGTTCCTAGCTTAACACAAGAATAATAAACATGCAGTATTCAAAGATATATAGAATACTCATTGCAGTATTCCACATATAGAAAAAGAATATTTTTCATATGAAGTAATTTTATATACATAAAAAGTTTAAACTCTGTGAACTACAATTTGTGCACAATTTAAAATAAATTATAAGCTTTTTATCATCTTTCAGAAATATGATCTTTAATAATAGAAATGAGTTGATTCCTTAAATGCAATTTGAAATTCTCATACCATTCAATAATTTTAATTCTTCGCTTTACTTTTTCTTCCAGAGTCATTCTTAATTCTTGGGAAATTAAATATGGCAACTCAGACCAATCATTTATGTAAATCAATGGAGCATTAAATGCTTTCAACAAACGAAGAGGTGATTTTGGACCACCACACATTCCTGGAGTCATAACATTTTCAACAACTGGTATGGAACCAAATGCCATAGCTTCATAAATTCGATAGCATTCGCTATTCATTCCAACAGGATTTAATGTTAAATCAGAAAGGCGTAAACTCTGCACATACAATAGCAAAGAATTCTTTGTTTCACGAGGCTGCCACCTAATTTTAAAAGAGATTTTGGTGCATTTTTGTTAGAATAACAGCAGAAAACATTAAAATGTAATGTATTTAATAAGTAATTCAATCATAAGAAATGTGACTATAAAATAGACTGATTGGTAAAATAAAATCTTTCACTATTTTTTAAAATGGATAAAATTTCAAATTCTATTTAGAAAAATTTATTTTTTGATAAAATTTTTTAATTAACAAAATTTTATTTATTCAGAATTGTGATAAATAATTTATCAATAGATACATAATTCTAAACTTATTTGAACCAGTCATATAACCTGCATCTATTGGGGAAATAATTAAATGGGGTTTTCTGATATCACCTTCCTTAATACATACTATTAGAATTCATGTCAAAAATGAAGTGAAATAAAAATACACAATAGAAGCCTCAAATTAATCTTTAATAAAAAAAAATCATTATAAAAATCTAAAGAAACATTAACATGAGTATTTTCTCAAAAGCAATTTTTCAGGTTTTAATAACTTTTTGTTATTTTCCTAGATATTGCTTGTAACATGTATATATTTGTATAACTTTTCAATTCACTTTTGACAAACATTCTACAAACATAGATTAAAGAGAATTTTAACTAAAATTAAATAAAATGCCCTTACACCTAGAAAATTAGAAGAGATTCTGAATTTACAATGTTCTTAGAAAATAAAAATCGAAAAAATAAAATAATCCGTGGAGAGATTTTTAAAAAAATCTACTTTGAACATTTTTGCTCACATGAAGTACGATATTTCAAAAATGTTAGCATCGCTTATACTTATAAATAGAAATAAATATATATATTTGTATTAAATATTCATAATAACCTTTTATAATAAATTTTATAATTATTGGAAGTTTATTAATTGTTAATTATAATCGATGAACCACTATTTAAAAAACAAAAATAATAAAAACTTAAATCGACTTTAGTGACACAAGCACTGTAAAATTAAAACTCGAATTATCAATCAATTGTTTGGTATCTAAAAAACTGTTAAAACGTGTATAATTGTTCAGTGAAAGATATCTAAAGCTTTAACTCACGATCAAAATCGGGGTAAAGTATGTTTCCAGTGTTTTCGAAAGCAAAAACAAATGTATATTATTGACATGAAAAATAACGTTGACAACTATGATGATGAGCATAGATTGCCGGCGGCTGTGTGTTGTATGTGCGGAAGAAAAGTATTTAAAGCGAAGACTGAAAAAAAATTAGAATCTCAAGATTTGTCAATTTTTAAACCTGTGCAGGCTACGTGATCAAGATGCGATTGCAAAATTTGTGAAATTGCACGCGAAATACCTGCTAAAATTTGTGGCTAAGTTCCAAAAAAAGTTTCAGGCAAGTTTTCGAAGTAAAAAATATAACTTTTGTTAGCTTGTTCTTAAATTACACATTTTATTGTTTTTATTTATTATTTTAGACCAGTCTAAACAACTGTCTGCGACAAAACGGTATGATGTGTGCTTCAGTGAGATTGGAAAAGGCAAACCACATAAATGTGGTTTGAAATCTGGAGTAATAAATCTTTCAAATTTTGTATCAGATACACCTTTAAAAGTGGAGGATCAAATTATGTCACGTGTGATTAAAGGAAAAAAGAAGATTCTAAGGGTGATCAGGAGCCTTAAATTTTACGGTTGTTGCAAATCCACGGGAAACCACTTCAAATCGCTGTAGGCAATAATAAAAAAAAAACTTTCCACAACAAACTCTACATTATCTGTGGATGATATATTGAAAATCAAAAGCGATTTGAATTTAAGTGATCGTGCAACTTTAAAAATGGCAGCTTCCATTCGTGTGTGTACACGAAGTAGAAAAGCAATTGAACCAGGATTAAAAACAAAACTTAATATCACAGCTCATTCTGTCGATGATTATTTTAATTTTAAGGAATTTTCTTTTGTTTGTATAAAAGGGATGGAGTCTCGGATGCTCCTGCGCTTGGAGTTTACTGCAAAGATGTTCCTGCTTTTGTTCAGTATGTGAAAAATGAACAAGATGTACTGGATGCTCACTTAAAAATGGATATTGATGGAGGAGATGGATTTTTAAAAATATGTCTTTCTGTACTATCAAATGAGTTGGAATGCGAGTGCGGCGGTAAGCGTGATAAGTATGATGAGAGGATAGCTGCAAGGAAATTTAAGGATTCTGGAGTTAAACGACTATCCATTCTAGCAGCTGCTTGGAGTGCGTAAGAAAATTATAAGAATGTAGATCAACTTATTTCAGCGTTGAATATAAGTCTTTTCCACGGCACAATTGCGACCGATTTGAAGTTAGCGAATATCTTGGCAGGTATAATGTCGCACAGCAGCGCATACCCATGCACTTAGTGTTATGCCAAGAAAGATGAGCTAAGCAGCTATGGCGAATTGAGATCCCCGAAAATGTTTCATCGTATAATACAAGTTGGCTGACTGAAAGAAAAGATTTTAAAAAAAGCGAAAGATTATTTCAATTGCATTCATCCACCGCTAATTATTACAACTGTCGGAGGTAAAACATTCCTAGACATTATTCCACCGCCAGAACTACACCTTATGCTTGGTGTTGTTAACACTGTTTTTACGCATATGTTGAAAGAGTGGGAAAATGAATCGCTGACATGGGCAAAAGCTTGTCACGTTCAGCGTGAAATCAGACGAGGATGCTCTGGGTTCAAAGGAAATGCATACAAAACACTTTTGAATAAAGTAGATCTTGTGCGCCAGTTTAAAAATCCAGCAATACTGAAGTATGTTAAAGTATTTAACGACTTCAAAAAAGTGGTTTCTGCATGCTTCGGAAATAATCTTGACCAAAATTACAAAGCATGTATAGAAGCTTTCAAAAAGAGCTACATGGACTTAGGTGTCAGCGTTACACCAAAGGTTCGTGCAGTTTTTTTTTTCACATTGAACAGTTCTGTAACAAAAACGGTGAAGAATTAGTATTTTTTGGAGAGCAGGCGATGGAGTCCGCACATTTTGATTTCTTAAAGTTTTCCTGGGAAATGAATAAGGTTGCTGCAAATCCCCCGAATAATCCTAAGCACCTTTTGAGCGCTGTTTGTAGATATAATGCTTCACATGCTTAAATTGATGTTATTATAATTAAATTATGTTACATTTTCATATTTTATCAGCAGTAAAATTTTGAAATAATAAAAGTTTAATGGAATTACAACTGAAAAATTCTTATTATATCATTTTTTCCTTTCTATTGAAATAAACCAACGCCAGATTTTCCAAAATATCATACTTCGTGCGCAAAAATGTTCAAAAGAGATTTTTTAAAAATCTATCCACAGATTATTTTGAATTTTATTAACTGTTAACATTGTAAATTCAGAATCTCTTCTAATTTTCTAGGGGTAAGAGCATTTTATTTAACTTTGGTTAAGGCGCACCGTGAATAGTAACAGAAAAACCGGTATTAATATAAACATATATATTGTATGTTTGAAAAACTATTTTAAAAAAAACATTGTTTGAGATAACAGATGGTAAAAATATTATATTATAACATTATAATTATAACAATCATTTTAATAGTTGTTAACTTTCGAAGTTTATTGTGGGCCTGATTTCATAATATACTGTGTTTAAAGAGGAAATTTTAAAGAATGGTTGACTTGATATTGAAAATCTCCTATAAAATTCATAATTTGAATTATTCAAAGAATTTTTATAAATTTCTAGTACAGTGTTCCCTCGCCACTTCGCGCTTCATGTTTTGCGGCTTCAGTGCTTCGTGGGTTTTTCCAAAATATTCATCAAAAAATAAAAATGAAAAAATACAACCATGTCGGCAGCCACATTGCGGAAAGGAGCGTTGTTTCATGTTGATGCGCGAAAGAGAAGGATCCCTGCATGTGAAGCATAGAGATGAGCTGACACAGGGTACATATACTACGGGCTCTCATAAAGACCAGGCTTCAAGGCTCACAAGGACCGTGTGACTGTCATCACGGCTGACAATGCTGCAGGTTTTATGCTTAAGCCAGGCCTTATTTATAAAGCCACATATCCATGGGCAATAAAAAACAAAAATACGTCTCTGTTGCTCGTGTTCTGAATGCATAACTCCAGGGCCTGGATAACGAAAGCTCTCACCCTTAAATGGTTCCTCCATTGCTTCATTCCCCAGATGAAGCTGTATTTGGCCCTTTAAGGTCCTTCTCCTGATAGACTGTGCAGTAGGCCATGCAACGGACCTGCAATATGACGGTGAGCAGATAGTTTCTGCCTCCGAACACTACACCTCTAATTCAGCCAATGGATCAAGAGGTGCCATCCGTGCCTTTAAAGCACTCTACACTCGGTTTTGTAATTAACTTTATTAATTAGCACTGGCACGTTTAAGTAAATACGTATACTGTTGTTATTTTTGTCTTAAATGTGTAAAGTATAAAATCTGTTTACATATTTAAATCATTTGTGTACCCCCATACACGAAAATTCCTATTGGCAAATCCTACTTCGCGGTTTTTCAGCTTTCGCGGAAGGTTATGATCCCCATTAACCGCGAAAAACGAGGGATCACTGTAATAACATTTTTTAAATCGAAAAAATTAATTAATGTTTGTGGAAATTTTTATTTAGAAAAAAAACTTTTATTGAAATTGTTTAAAATTTGCCTGTGAATAAACAATGAAATATAACAATTTAAGGATGTTCCTTTGTCTAATCATAAATCGCACAACGGGTTTATTAATTAATTTGAAATTAAAATTTTCTTTTGAATGAGGAAATTACCTTTCTCTAACCAAGACATTATTTCAAATCTTTGGTTTCAACTTTTGCTGTGATGTTGTAAATCAGTTAAGGTCAGATTTAGAAATAAAAATAATGCTGATGTTGTCATTAGGTTCTTAATAATTTGTCTTTTTCCCAAGACACTACACTTTACCCTATCTAAAAAACTACAAAAGTTATATTGATATAGTTTTTTATTTTATTTTTTAAGTACATTTTTAGTGCATAACTGTATACCATAAAAACATAGCATTAGTATAAAAAGTTACCTAATACTGAGGAAAAAAATTAATGGATAACAGAAAAATGAAAGGATAACAGAAAAATGAAAGGATAAGTAAACAGTAAAATATACATACTCATATCTAGCTTTGATAAAACAATACTGGGTTAAGTTGTGATGCTGAATTACTTTCATTAATTTTTCCCGGGAAGAACGAGGATAGATAGAACCTAAGAAATTGCATATGTAAGGTCTTGTATTTTCTAAATCAAGCTTTTTTGGATCAACTTTTGGAAACCCTCTGTATCTGTAAGAGAATATTCTTTTTTAAGATCTACAATATAAAACCATGGGTGAAAGTAGTCAGTTGGAACTAAGACTGAAAAAAAATTAATGATTTTTTTCTTAATTAGCAGTTATTCAACATGGTTATTTGAAACATTTTTTAAAAATAATCAAATCTGTTTCAGTTCAAATATGATATTATCTATATATAGATAAAGAATCTTAATTATGTATGATTAATAATATAAATTTAACCAGCTTTCATATTCTTGACAAAAGAACTGCTTACTTCTAAATGTTAAACAGATATGATAAATGTTCAACAAAAAATAATTTAATATTTAATAATTTATCCGCTATGAAATATACATAATGACTTTGAATGAATTCAGAAGTAATTGCGAATAATAAACCTAACAAAGTATAATTACCAATGAATATTTACACCTTTCAGTAAGTTACATTTTGATATTTTTATACTAACAATATCCCAGATAAAAACATTACTTCACCATTGACTTCAAGGAGTAATTAAGATAACAAAAGAATATTAAGTATCAGAAATGTCTTTAAAATTCATGTTACTTTTTTAATTTGAAAAAAAAAATTATTAATATTTTTAAAAAATTTACTTAGTAATATTAATATTTAGACATAATTTTCTTACCTTAACAATTTTCTTTACATATTTACAATTAATATAACTGTAAACACCAAGGTTGTACAAAAATAATAAAATAATCTATTTGCAATAAAATTTAGACAATACTTTTATTAATTGAATATTTTTCAATTGGAAAATATTTGTCAATGAATAATCTAATAAAGGATACTTCATATAGCATTTACATTTTCTAATAAGTTACAGTTCCTTAGTAGTAATAATATTTTTGGTTTATAGTTAAAAAATTACTAAAGATTCATTTTATAGAAGACTTCTAAAAAACATTAAGATCACTAATACATTTGAAAATAACATTATTTAGGAACATTTAATAAATTTTACTGTGTAACATTAATATTTACAAACTTAATTTGCTTCTACCTTGAAAACATTATTTTACATATTTAAATTAATAAAACTCTAGAAAATTAATAACTATTATTCCTAAGTTTAATTAGAAACTTTCTTCTAAATATTAAGTATCAAAAATTCATTGATTTTTAAAATTGAAAATGACATTATTTATGAATATTAAAAAGAAATTATACTAAGTTATAGGAGTATTCATACTTAATAGTATATTTAAATTGTTTTCCTCAAAACAAAACCCAAATTAAAACAATTAACATTACTCAATACTCCTTTAAATATAACAAAAAGCATATCTTATAAAAATCCATGTTAAGAAGAATAACAAAACAACTATGACGAACGAAGGGTGCTCCAAACTTAAAAATGAAACTAAAAAAGTTTTCAAAAACCATAATTGACAGTAATATAATAATTTAACATTTTTAGAAGAAAAAAAATAGTAATTTTGCTAATCTTTACAACATTTTAGAGAGACAATTTTTTAGGACTATTTGGTGAAGAAGAATAACAAAACAACTATGACGAACGAAGGGTGCTCCAAACTTAAAAATGAAACGAAAAAGTTTTCAAAAACCATAATTCACAATAATATAATAATTTAAAATTTTTTAGAAGAAAAAAAATAGTAATTTTGCTAATCTTTAAAACTTTTTTAGAGAGACAATTTTTCAGGACTATTTGGTGAACTTCTTTTTAAGTTGTTGGAAACATTCTCATTAGTTGTTGAAGGCTCTAAGTGCTTGCCATTTGATGAAGTTGGAACATTTACAGGCTCTGCTGCTATACTAGAAAGAGACAATTTTCTTTGTGTCTCCACCTCCAACTTTAGTGTTTACTGCATTACAGAATTTTGAAGCCTTTTTCCTAAAAAAATGTGAAAGCCGCTTACTTTTTTTTTTTTCAACTAAGTAATCTTTATAGGATTTGTAAGGATAATGAACACATTTCCTCATCAAAGGATTACGCCTTAAATCAATTAATGACATTTTTCTTAAGTTATATTTGATTATAGATATTGCTTCATAGTTTTCAATTTCAAAACTGACCAATCACCCGCAACATCTTCCATGATATTGAAAGTCTCTTTTATAACAGGCAAATTGACAGTAAAGCTTTCACCAACACAGAAAGTAAAAAATATTTCAGCTCACCTTCATTGTTTTTAAGTTCATCAATATCATTATCAATGGAATATCTTCTTACTTCCTCAAAAAAAGTTGGAACTTTTTCCTTTCACAAGACTTGGGAAGAGCTTCAGCTAGCTTGCTGAAAGCAATAAATGAGAATGCTGAGATGAGAATACTCTTGTCTTCTGACTGTAGAGTTCAGGCAAGATAAATAAAGTGTTTTATTTTGGAGGGGAAGATTATGTAACAAATAAATACTGCAAATCACAAATGCATCTTTTAGTTTGTTATAAAAATCTTTTAAAATAAGATGGTTTTATGTCTTATCTCATTACGTGAGCTCAGGGTACATAGCAAAACACCCAATAAAAAGAAGAACCTTTAAGGGTTTTAAAAAAACGAAAATTGAAAATAAGCACCTTTAAGCACTTTTTAAAAACGCTATGCACCCTGTGAGCAAGATTCCAATATCTAAATATTTATATCTTCTCTGTTTAAGAATGTCTTTCACATCAAGTTAAAAAAGTTTAACACTTTTTCTTGGTATGTATTCCAGTTACATAAACAAAGAAATTCTTTTCAAAGAAAGAACACTTTTTCAGGAACCAACTGCATCATTGGAAAATCCTTCTGGAATTTTTTCACGAAGGAATTAAATTTAAAAAGAATTCCTTGATAAAATTTAACTAAAAACAAGCATTTTTCTCTTGGATTAGGAAGTACTAATAAAATACTATCTTTTCGCTTTTGACCAGCTGTTGAATTTTTTTGCTTCGCAATTACACATTAACTTCAAGATTTCAGTCTTTGCACACAAGAAACCTCTTTAGAAGTATAGATGGCTTCAACATACAATGCATTTTTTCTTGGTCTTCATATATTAAAAATGAGCAGTAAAAAAGGGCATCATTCAGTAAATCAAATCCCTCACAAACTTGGAAAAGGTAGAGGAATCTACTAAGATAGCCAAATGCCATTCCTTGCAGCATCAAATATTAAATGACATTGGGTCCAAAATATAAGATTTTAGTTTTGAAGTTTTGAATATCGTAATAGATTTTATTCAGGGGATCTGCTACATTTTAGATATTCCAATTCATGACTTTTCATGATTTTCCATGACTAATTACAAGAATTTTTCATGACTTAACAAAGTTACTATTTTCTCAGACAAAAACGCATTATAATAACATTAATTCAAATGATAGATATAACCAAAACTGCTATACTCTGCATCTTCATATTTATAGATTTTAAATTTAGAAAACAGAGTAAAGAAAGAGTTAAAACAATAAAATAATTGAAAAAATACAAAAACAAATAATTCTTTTTCTGTAGAATTATATTCTAAAAATACTTTTCTTGTTCATCTGAAAGGAAAGAAATACCTGATTTTTCTGTTCTCATTTCGGAATTTAAAAAATTCGCCAATGACAGGTTTGCTTCATCTAGAATTTTAAATTGATAAAATTTTAAAAAAATAATAAAAATTCTTAAATCACAGAAGAGTTTCAAAGATAATTTACCTCTAGAAATGATGTTTTTTCTTTCATTTTTTGAAAGAGCATAATTTTTAAAGAACATGATAAAATAATTTTATATTCTAATAAAATATGCCCGAGTGGTGATTTTGTTAGGAATTCAGATATTTGGAACAGGATGAAATTGGGGGGGGGGGGGGTTCCATTTTAAAAATTAGATTTTTCGGAAGTGGTGCAAATGGCAAAACATGTTTTTGGAGCAACAAAAAAACAATTTTTGAGCAGCGAAAAAGATTTCGAGCATATTTAATGAAAAGAATTAAAACAAGAATTTAATAACAAGTTTTTAATTTTGTTCATTAATAACATATCTGATTTTTTACACTTTTTGAAGGTCCCTGCATAAACAAATTAAGTTTCTTTTTGGTATCTTCCAATGCTGTTAAATATTCTGCTATCCTCGACTTAGCCTCAGATAAGAGGATCTGTCCGCTTTCTATAATCGGCATGTCTTTATTATTTAACCCATCTTTAATATTTTTCTCAGCTGTGGCTAAGAGATCTTGAGAAGTCTTCAATTTTTTTAGCAAATCAATTTCAGCAGCTTTCAATCTGCTTTCCTCAGTTTCAGTGTTTTCACATTCTTTTCGCTTTCTTTTTTCTCAACCTCTAATCAAGCAGAATAATTTTTAATAATAATAATAATGAATGGGGTTACTGTTGCCAGATATCTTATTGACTTAATAGAAGTGTCTTCCATTCTCATTACAGGATGCAACACTTTAAGGTGGTACAGTAACCAAATTTCAAGAGGCAATGCTTTCAAAAACTTTTTTGCACATGCCATAGACCTAGCACCTAAAATCGTAGAATTTTTTTCTGAAGAAGATAAGGATGCCGTCGCATTCGTGGTATCTAGTCCAACATCTATAAAATTTTAATTTTTCCAAGTTTCTGCATTTTCTACATGCAAAGATTTTAAGTCCTTTCTTGTCACACTAAGAAAAGCAGAACTCTTTAAAAAACGCCCTAACAATGGTCAAACAAGAGACACCATTTCACCATACAGCAAGTGAATCAATGGTGTCTCAGTATGAAAAAAAAATTTTTTAATATAGCCAAAATATTTCTTAAAAATGAGCTTTTGGCAAAAGCAATTTAAATAAATTCAATATTGAGGTAATTTAAAACTTTAATTCATTCTTTAATTAATCTCATTTCTCAAGATACATTAGCATTTGCCAAATAAAATTTTAGAATCACGTTAAAAAAACTAATCCTTAGTTCGATTAGTAATATGAAAAATATATGAATAACATGAATATAAGAGTAATATAAGAAATTATTTTTTTTTTAAAAAAGAAAGAAACAATGTTTCATTCCTCTCTACATGTTGACCACCTATCTAAGTTGGCCACTTAAGTATAGTACCACAAATAATTGACTTATATGGGTTCCACTATAACTGGTTTTTCAACTATCTTCCTCAACATTTAGAGGGTTGTGCTTATAAATCTGGGAGCTTGAACCCTGATCTCTATATACTACTGGATTACTGATAGAGGACAACCTTCAATGGCAGAATTGAAGCTTGCTTAACATGCTAACTCATTCCAAGGTCAGGTTCAGCTCTTACATTTAATATTAATGTCAATGGGCACCATTACACCATTAAAATATTATTTTAAAAAATTACAGTATACTTCTTTTTACAAATAGTGTATCCATGTTTACTAATAAAACAACTAATAACACATAACAATATACACAAAAAAATAGCAGAGGATTTAAGGGTAAAAGTATCGAGGACAATGAAAGAGGGATTCTGCTAAAATACCAGATAACCTATGCTTTATGCTCAAAGCATTGATTTATCAATCCAATAATATAAAGAGATCAGTGGGCTTGAAACACTGTTCCACTATTAACATTATTCTTAGGACTAACAGTTGTATTTCTAATATAGTGATGATGCAATACAATAAAAACTTCTATTAATGCATGCATATACACTGCTCAAAACAATTAGTGTACATTGTATATTTTAAAAGAATGGGAAAAAATTCTAATTTTACAAAGCTAAGAGCTTACGTGGCAACTCCCAATGGCCATTGGAAAATATCGATGTTATTTGCAAGAGGTGAATCGTAAACTATAAAAGTCATGTTTATAAGTCCACCAGATCTAGCCATATAAGGAATTAACCAGTCATTTCTACATTGTTCATCACCAAGCATGAACAAAAGAACAGATCGTAAACTATGAAATTGTGGCAAAACATCAAGCCATGTTTTTGCAAATGCAATTTTGTCTTCACTTCTACCATTCAGTATTAATAACAAATTTTGTACATCATTAGGAGCTTTTGAAACAATAACTCCGGGTCCAGTTCTGAACCTAAAAAATAAAACTATAAGTAAAAAGTGCATTTATAAATAAAATAATTCCAAATTTTCATTTGACCAGTAAAAGATATTAATAAGTTAAGGATTGCAAAATAAAGAAATGAATACGCACAATTTAAGCTGTTAGAACTTTTGAAAGTTTACATGAGGAAATGAAGAAAACAATGGAAATAAAAATATGACCACCGATGCCGACGTCTTCAGGGGGTACCGGCCTCGGAAGCCATAAAACAAAACCTTTTCGATGGAGGACAAATGCCAAGAGAGGACAAATGCCAAAATTAGCACTCTCAGTACCCTGAAGGTTTTGTAGAAGTTCAGGAAGAAATACATAAAGCCAAATCAATGATTGAAGAATGATCTTCAATGATTGAAGAATACTAGTTTATTATTTCTTTTAACAGGGCGAAATTCAAGTCTTAACTGAGCAGCCCCAGTTAAGCATTATATTAATTTGCTACTTATCTTTGTCTTTTACTATCCTTTTTTTTCATTCTGTGCATTTTAATGCAGGGCGTTGTTTTTTTTGTTTTTTTTTAGTGTTTCTTTTGCATTTTGTTTGTTTGTGAAATCGCTGTTTGACCAGTTTAATGTGAGTTTTTATTTTCTCAAGATTTTGTTTGATATTTCTTTTCTGATTTGGCTTTATGTATTTCTTCCTGGACTTCTACAAAACCTTCGGGGTACTGAGAGAGCTAATTTTGGCATTTGTCCTCTCTCTCAATAGAAAAGGCTTTGTTTTATGGCTTCCGAGGCCAGTACCCTCTGAAGACGTCGCTTCAGTGATCATATTTTAATTTCCGTTGTTTTCTTCATTTATTCTTTCTTTTGAAAATTCTGCTGCTTTTAAGCACTTTTCTTTCAAAGATGGTTTTATTAGTTTAGAATTTAATATTTTGTATTATTTTACTATTTACATGAGGAAAAATTTTATTATTAATTTCTGTTATGATTTGGGACCAGACAAAATTTTTATTTAACTATTCTAAATAAATAAGTTATGTCAAAAATTTCAATATTTCTCCAATTAAATGTGCATTATATTATCTCCAAAACGTAATTAACAGGGTTCAATAAAAATACAAGCTTTTAAGAAACCAGGACAAATTTCTAGGAGCCAACATTTTATAGAATGGAAAGTAGCATAGCAGCTTACATGGTTAATTTAATGTTAATATTAAATTTTATCAAAATACTAGGCAATTATATTTTCATACTAAAATCACTAAAATATCAATAATTATCCCTAAAAATATCAGTGAAAATTTTATAAAGCGAATGAACGTTTACTTTAATTTTAGATTATCAATTCTTTTGAAACCATAGCTCCATATTCCATCCATTTTATTTTCCAACTTTCCTCCAAGAATGTGTTCCCATAGATAGAGCCCTGAAAAATCACCAATAAATAAACTATGAACAAAAATATAATTGTTAGAAGAAAACAAATTCTATTCAATGTAAAAATCATTAAGTAGAATAATCACTACTAAAAAGGATTAGAAAGAAGAAAAAAACATTCTTTAAATGTTTTTTTAACACCAAAAAATTTTCTTTATATTCTCTTACTGTAAAATACCAATTGAATGCTCCCTCAACTTTTGATGAAAAATATGCATTTTTGGAGAGGGGAGTTAAAACGGTACTAATTATAAAATATCAATTATAATGAAAAAATTACTTGTTTGATAAAATGAATGTTGAAAATATTAATAATCATAATATTGAAAATTTTCGAATATAAGCCCACCTGTGTATAAGCCGAAGAGTACAATTTTTATTTCTATATTCAACCAAACTTCATAGCTTGTATACGAGATGACGTAAAAAAAAAGCAAGGCATACTATGCTTGAAAATAAAAAAGGTGCATTTCTTTCTCACTCACTCCTCATCTCTCAGTTTTTGTTTACTGTCTCACTTTTTCGTTTCTGAGTAATTCTGGGGATTTCGGTTAAAACTGATGTTTTTGCATAGAATTTTTCGAAATTTCAGGGAAGTACCAGCTAAACACAAAGGGAAGGACAATCAATAACAAAAACAAAACAAACTTTTATTTAAACAAGTTCCATGTTTTAAGGGTGGAACTCTTCAGATTACTTAAAAGTTAAGCATTACAATACAAGCCGATGCTTACTATTTGGTGGTTTAATGGTAGACTAATTCTAGTGGAGAGATTTCAAATTAAGCTAATTTACTGCTACATTTCTCAACACCAGCTATGAATATATCCATTCTAGTGCTTTCAACAAAGAGATGCAAGATTGTGAATGGTTAGCGCAGGCCCTGAATTCTTGTATTTAGACATTTCATTTGAACTATTATTTTATATTGTTTTTTTTTTTTTTTTTGAGATGCATATTTCACAATATATATTGATTATCGTTAACAAATTTATATTGATTATATACATTTACACGATTATAGCGAAGCTCAACAAACGGTTCTGCTAACGATGTCCCCCTGGAATTTTTCAAAGTTAGTGGATCCGACCATAAATTGTCCTTCTGCTTGAGCTTACGAAAATTTTCTACAATTTATTGGCTTATATTCAGAAACAACAAATTAACTATAAAATATTGGAAAATTATTTTGCTAATAATAGATTAGAAATTACTGCACTACAAATAATTTTGCATGGAAAAAAATTCTATTTCAAATACTAAACCTATTAACTTTATTTAACATTTTAAAAAAATTTCATTTGATGCAATATTTGCATTTCATTAAAAAAATAAGATATTTGATCAAAATGTCCAAAACATAATCAGATTTATTAGAGTAATCCACAGTGGAAAACTAATCAGAGCATATAATATTACTTATAGCAGCTTTACCCCAAATTTCAATACTGGTCGGCTCATATGATAAATTTGATTGATCTTTTTTAGATTTATAAAACTGCTTTCGGAAATCTAAACTTTGATTAGTCCACCATTTTGTAATAATAGATTAGAAATTACTGCACTACAAATAATTTTGCATGGAAAAAAATTCTATTTCAAATACTAAACCTATTAACTTTATTTAACATTTTAAAAAAATTTCATTTGATGCAATATTTGCATTTCATTAAAAAAATAAAATATTTGATCAAAATGTCCAAAACATAATCAGATTTATTAGAGTAATCCACAGTGGAATACTAATCAGAACATATAATATTACCTATAGCAGCTTTACCCCAAATTTCAATACTGGTCGGCTCAAATGATAAATTTGATTGATCTTTTTTAGATTTATAAAACTGTTTTCGGAAATCTAAACTTTGATTAGTCCACCATTTTGAAACACTTTTTTGAACCACAAATGACTTAAAACTTTGTTTTTCTCTTTCGAACTCCTCTCCCCAAGGGTTCCATTCTTCAAAATCATCTAAAAATAAAATGCAAGAATTAAAATATTTAATAAAGCTAAGTGGTAGTGATAACAATTACAGTCAAATCAAAACAAAGAGTAAATAAATTTTTTCAAACATAATCAGGGAAGATTTGCTTTTCAAGCTTAAGCTAGGAAACATAATTTTTAGTTCAAACAAACAATATTGAAATTAAATTATGTAACAAAATCTTGATTGGTAGTTTTTCATTAATTTCAAACAAAAGATGTGGGAGAAAAAGTTTTAAAAGGATAATATATCATAATATATTATCACTAAATTTAACAGGGTATTTAAATTCATAATATAAATTTACAATAAATAAACTGTTTGACTAAGTAGAATTATATAATAATAATGAAATTAAAAACTAATAACTAAAAAAATCATTAAACTTACACTAAAATTATAATAAATTTAAAATATAGCTCACACCTTTAATCACAATTTCTAAGAATAATGCTAGAACATACAATAAATATATATTATACCAGTGGCAAAGCTAGGATTCCATTTGGGGGGGAAGGGGGGTCCTAAGGAATTTTAGCTATGATAGAGAGCTTGAAAAATAAACAAAATACAATTTACTCATGAAAATTTATTTTAATTTTTATCACAAAGACACAATTTATGCTTTTGAAGATATTCAAAGTTAAGCAGAAATTTGATTGATGAAACTAATTTGAAAATTTTAAAAAAATTACAGTCAAATTCTCCTGTTATATGAAAATGAAGTCATTTTGTGAAAGAACTCTTCTAGTGTGACAAATGTCTTCTTGATAGACAGATATTGAATAAGTAGGATCCTATAATTTACCATGACATTGAGTTTTCGTTAAGTATTGTTCCTTTTTTTTTGGGGGGGGGGAGGATTTTTCAAGAAAATAAAAAAATTCTATTATTAACTATGAATTTTCTTGCCTACTATGAATAAGGCTCCAGGCTTGATTGACTAGACCACTTTGACTTGACTATACTACTGTATTGGACTCAAAAGTAAAAAAAGTAAGAATTTCTTATAAAAGCAGATTCTCCATTTCAAAACAAATAAAACAAGAAATAAATAATTAAAGTATGGATGATGCTCAATCATTCCAGAAAAATGTAAGAAGGCAGATGAGCTTTACCAGCAAGCACATACTTGACACAATTATTCTTCTTCTCATTGGCACGACAGCCCAGGATGGGCCTTGGCATTCTCAACAAGCCTATGTCAAGACATTCTTCCCTTAGCCAAGGTTCTCCAGTTTTTTATCTTTAAAACCTGTAGGTCCTTTTTAAGGCTGTCTAAAAATCTTAGGTTTGGCCGTCCTCTTTTTCTTGTACTTGTTGGTCTGGCACTGAAAACTTTTTTAGTTGTCCTGCTATGCTCCATTCTTATAATGTAGCCTACCCATTTAATCCTTTGAATTTTGATACATTTAATGACATCAGGTTCTTATATGCTTTGTAAAGTTCCGTGTTTGATCTTCTAAACCAGGTACCGTTTTTATTTATTCGACCAAAAATGCTTCGCAGTATTTTTCTCTCAATTCTAGCTATCATATTTTCATCTCCACGGGTCATTGTCCAGGTCTCACGTGCGTATGTAAGCTTTGACTTGATATAGGTTGATTCAAAGTACCTGCCCGCGAAGCGGGCATCTCACTTTTTCATCTGTTGGGATTTGCCCTTAGGCAACTGTGACTGAATGGCTTTAAAAGTAGAAAATTTCCACAGGAAGGCTGTGGACGTCTTTGCAGGGTGTGGGCTTGGAGGGAGATGACTGTGTCTATGTCTTCTCTGCTAGCAGTGATCTCAGTAAACTAACGAGTTCCTGATCTTTCAGGAGTTGCTGCAGCTCTTTGATGATGTGCAGAAATCGGGATGCTGAATCTGATGCTTTCTTAGGCTTGGCGGGTCCTCTCTTTGGTTGTTTAACGGGTCTTGCACCGCAGCCTGAAAAACAGGCCGGGTGCTCACCGGAGCAGTTGATGCATTTAGCCGGCTCACATTTAGGTTTAGTACATAAGTACGTGAAATACACGTCGGCGCATTTCATGCAAGCAGGCTCGGCGTTACAGGAACGTTGTGTGTTCCCAAATTTTTGGCACCTATAACACTGTATCTCGTGACGGCCGCCACGAAATCTCTCCATCCTAACTGGTGAGTTCAGGAGTTCTGTAATGTAGAGTCTATGAGAATGACTAGAAAGAGGGGGAGGAACTTACACTCATGGCCCCGCCTTCTTCTCAATTGTTCAACTCTGATTGGTCGTAGTCCAAAATCTTTCAGGCTTTTTTCAATATCTGTGATCTCTGTGTTGGGAGTAAGTCCTCTGATGAGAATTTTTAGATTTCTACTAATTTGTAGATTATCAGTCCGATCAGATATTGCAGGGGAGGTCTCATCTGTAGCCTGGGCTGTAGTTGAGGTTTCTTGCGGTATAGTAGTCTCAGGAGGGTCTATGTCGTTCTTTTCAGGCTTGGTGGAATCGTTTTCTTTTTCTTTTTCGTCTCTTGGCTGGGGGTTCCTTTAGTTTCGACTCAGACTCTTTCTGTGGTTTAATTTCTGGTACTAGTTCATGATCCGTCTCCATGTTGACTGGATCAATAGTAGTTTCGGGAGTAGTCTCCGTAGTCTCTGGGTGGGGTAATGGTTCTATCACTGAGGGCTCCGCAGACGTGTGTGTACTCAGGCGTTTCTGTCTCGGGTGGCATCGTAGGTTCTACGGCAGTTTCCTCAGGGAAGAGCTCATTTTTTCTGTCCAGGAAGGCTTGAAGCCAGTACTTATACAAGTAGGCATTTTCAGGTCTATCTCGAATTCGGCTTTCCCAGAAGTCAATCTTTTCATCAATATCGTCTTTAGTGTAAACATGGCTGGCCATATTCCGCGTGAACTCAAAACGTTCTTCGTCGGTAGTCAGCTCGTTGAAGGGGATTCGTCGCTGTGCGGGCCCATCGGTCCGCCGCTTTCCTCCCCGACCGTATCGTTGGTAAGTTGCCATGGTAGCTCCGAGCTCAGTCTCAACACAACCTCACTCGGTGAAATCCAATGCTCGAAATAGTGCGTATGAAAGCACTGATCGTATAAGACATTTATAGAGTAACACTTTTGTTTTTCTTTTTATTAGGCTTGACTTAAGATATTTTCTTAGACCATAAAAACACTTATTGGCCATCGTGATTCTCGTGTGTATTTCTTGTGTAGTGTCATTTCTGTTCTTAATCTTGCTTCAAATTTGTATGCTCCAATTTCAAACTGTGTTTCTTCATAGCCAGCTTTTGTGCAAGGCATATAGTTTTATTTTCATTGATTCTTAATCCCATCTTAAAGGCTTCCTTCTCAAGACATAAAAAGGATTGTGTTAGTGTTATCTGCATTCTAGCGATAATATCTAAATCATCAGCAAAAGCCAATATTTGAACTGATTTGTTGAAGATATTTCCTCGGGTGTTGATGTTTGAGTCCCTTATTATTTTTTCTAATGCTAGATTTGAGAAGAGACATGCCAAGGCATCTCCCTGTCGTACACCATTTTTAATTTCTATTGGATGGGAAAGACAATTCTGTATCTTGACCATGATTTTGATTTCACTTAGTGTTAAGCTAATCAGCTTCACTAGTTTCTCCGGTATATTAAATTCTCTTAAGGCAGATATTAGAGTTTTTCGGCTAACACTATCGTAGGCTGTTTTAAAATCAATAAACAGATGGTGCGTGTCAATACCAAATTCTATTGTCTTCTCCAAAATTTGCCGGATGTAAAAAAATTTGCTCTGAGGTGAATCGCCCTTCCTGAATCCGGCCTGATAATCTCCAATTATATTCTCGACAAGTGGGGAGAGTCTTTTGAAAAGGATGTTAGAAAATACTATATAACTTGTACTGAGCAAGCTAATTCCTCTGTAGTTTGAGCAATCCAGTATATTTCCTTTCTTATGTATCACACAGGTCATGTTGGTTTTCCACTCTTCAGGGATTAAATCTTGCTCCCATATAGCTCGTACCAGATCATATATTTTCTTCGTGACACTAGTTCCCCCATTTTTTAGAAATTCTGATGGGATTTCATCGGGGCCTGGTGCTTTACTGTCCTTTAGCTTTTTCATTCTGTCATCGACTACTTCTAATGTTGGTGGTTCCACAATATGTTGGTTATAAGTTCTAGTGTCTTCTGTTGGTGATTCATGTTCATCACTAACTCCATTCAGTAGTTCAAAAAAATGCTCATTCCATCTCTCCAATACTCGCAAATTGTTAGTCAAGATTGCTCCATTCTTGTTACGGCATGAGGTAGTTCTGGGTTTGAATTCCTTTCGTCCTAGGTTTATTTCCCGAAATAAAGTTCTGCTTTTATTAGATCCCTTAAATGTTCAACATTTTTTAAAAGATCCTCGAGAAATGCCTTCTTCTTTGTTTTATGAATTCACTTCTCCTCCTTTCTTGCCTCTTTGTATTTGATCTCAGCATTTCTAGAATGTCTCTTATTCAGCATCTTTTTATATGCTTCATTCTTTTTTTCTGTAGCCATGTAGCATTCATTATCAAACCAATCTTTCCTTTTAGTTTTCTTAATTTTTCCAATAACTTCGTTACCAGTCTTAACGATTGTTTCCTTCAAAGAGTTCCATTTAGTGTTTATACTATCTTCCTCCCTATGGTTGTTATCCTCAGATTCTTTAAGGTTACTGTCAATTTGATTCTGGAATTTGAGCTTAATTGCCGCATCTTTTAGTTGTTCACAGTCAAACTTTTCCAAACATTTTCCTCGAATCTTTCGAATGTTGGAGATTCTAGCTCGTAGTTTCGCTATTATTAAGAAGTGGTCTGAATCTAAGTTGGCACCTCGGTAGGTTCTTACGTCCTCAATATCCGATTTATGCCTGGAATCAATCAATAAATGGTTAATTTGATCGAATGTGATCCCATCAGGAGATCGCCAGGTCATTTTATGTATCTTCTTATGCTGAAACATCGTTCTTGGTATGATCATATTATGATCTGCAACAAAGTCAATAAGTTGCTTTCCATTGTCGCTTGAAGTGTCATTGAGACTAAATTTGCCAATTATTGATCTAAATTCCTTTTCCTTGCCAATTTTTGCATTTGCATCCCCTAGTAACACTTTGACATCATTTTTTGGGCAGGATGCATATAAAGCATGCAGTTCTTCATAAAAGAGCTCCTTTTCCACACTGTCCTTGTCTTCAGTTGGAGCATGAAAAGTAATGAAAGAGCATGAAAGTAGTTGAAAAAAGCTCCCTTAATCCTAATTTTACATAGTCCTGATGATTTGGTGACATATTCTATTAATATTGGCCTTATCCTTTTACTCAGGATGAAGCCTGTTCCAAATATATGTTCTTTCTTATCACAACTATAGATAACTGTGTGATTTTTCTTTTCAATTATTCCATCTCCTGTCCATCTGACTTCTTGGATGGCCAGTATATCGATTTGATAGTTTTCAATTTGATCAATCAGCATTTGTAGTCCTTTATTCCTGTACAAAGAGCGAATGTTCCATGATCATACTCTCAGTTCCTTAAATCCTTTTCCAGTTCGTCTCCGAGAAGTTTGTCTGGGTATATTAGCTTTTTGAGAACTTGTAACAATTGTTTTTTTACAGGGTGAGGTTGTTAGCCCCACGCCTAACCCCCAACCTGGAGGACCAGAGTGTCCCTCTTTGTCTGGAGTCTCCCCTCCAACCTGTTCGGCTTGGGTGACCCTACCAGGAGCCGAAGCTCCCGCCGGCATAGCTCTTGACACAATTATTGAGTTAATAATTTCAATGCGAGAAAAAAAAATGAACCTTCTTTTCCGATGCTTCTTCAATGCAAGCATAGAAGAAAAGTGAATTTCAACCTCAATCAATCCAGTCTAGAAATGCAGGGTGTTTATAAAGTCCCGGACCCATTTCCATGTTTAATAACTCATAAAAAGATAAAGATAGATTAAAATTAATAATATAAATGGTTAGATAGACTCAAAAAGATTCATGACCCTTGTCAATGAACTTCCACATGTGCCCCCTTCATCGCACGGAGAATATCAAGTCGATAGTCAATTTCATCCAGGTAGGGGCAAGCATGTCGGCATCCACAGAGGCTATTGCGGTTGTAATTCTGGCTTTTAGGTCATCAATGTTCGACACGATCCTCTTGTAAACATCGTCCTTTATAAATCCTTAAAGAAAAAAGTCCAGCGGCGTTATATCAGGTGATCTGGGTGGCCAAGGAATTGAACCTCCTCACCCAATCCATCTTCCTGGAAAATGGTCATTCATTTGAAGAACTACGAACGATGATACCCCAATGAGGTGGTGCACCATCTTGTTGCAA
Organism: Parasteatoda lunata; assembly: GCA_949128135.1. Taxonomy (NCBI): domain Eukaryota; kingdom Metazoa; phylum Arthropoda; class Arachnida; order Araneae; family Theridiidae; genus Parasteatoda; species Parasteatoda lunata. The sequence goes on along the minus strand of OX421980.1, from coordinate 12,364,002 downwards.
AAAGACATATGGCTGAAGCTCTTCTAGTTGTGGAAATACGAAGTTTTCCAACATGTCTAAGTTGACGACTGATGAGACCGTCTTTTCGGTAAAAAAGAAAGGCCCAATGACTCGGTTGTGCATTAGTCCACACCACACATTAAGCTTTGGGGAACCCCTTTGTGCCTCACGGTATTCATGGGGGTCTTCAGATCCCCATATGCGCACATTATGGCAATTAACAATGCAGAAACATGAAAGGATGCTTTGTCGGAGAACATTATGCGCTTCAGAAAATCAGCAGCATCTTCTATCCTTTCTACCATATCTGTTGCAAACGCCATCCTCCTAGGCCTATCGTCCAATTCCAAACCTTGAACAATTTGAACTTTGTATGCATGCAGTCTTAGTTGTTTCTTAATAACCTTGTACACCGTCGAAATTGGCATATCCAATTCTCTTGCTGCTGATCTCACAGATCTTCTAGGATTGTGTAAAAATGTTTGTCTGACACGCTCAACGTCAAAATCACTTGTGCAGGGACGTCCGGAACGTTTCTTATCTGCGATACTTCCAGTTTCTAGAAAATTCTTTTCCCACCGCAAGATGCTGCTTTTGGATGAAGGATCTTTTTGATTAATTCTTCTGCAATTTCTCTGTGCTTGTACTATCGATTTCATTTTTATGAACCACCATAAAATCTGTGCTTTCTCTTGTGGTGTATGCAGTCTCCTTAATATCCGCTTGAATAAAACATCACATAGAAAAGTACTTCATAGAACAAACACATTAAAAGTAAACATAACATTGCAATAGTTGCCAAAAACAAAAGGAGAGAAAAATGCTATTAATAAGCAGATGATATTTAGAAAAGTACAAATAATTAGACTGGAAAATGAAATTATCTGAAATTAACCACACGCGCAGACGATACTTACAAAAGTAAAGATATTCAAACCCGAAAAGGAAAATATATGAGTTATTCCATCAGTAAATGCCATAAGTTTGTTTATAATTTCATTATTTTATGAGTTATTTTAAACATCAAAATAGGTCCGGGACTTTATAAACACCCTGTATATTTGACTCCAATCAGAATTTGTTTACTTATAAATATCTAAGTTTTAAAATAACAAATTGTTATACCAAATATGGAAAATCTGCAGGAATTGAATGGTAGATGTTAAAGAAAAACAAATTGTCTACCAACACACGTAGACGTTGTTCAGAGAATAGCTGAATTGAAGACGTATAGAAATATAAAAAATGATTACTTATTATCAGGGTTTGTTGATTTAAATCAGCTTGATTTAAATCAAATGATTTTTTTTAAAAAATCATTGCTTTAAATCAACTGATTTTTTTAATATATATTGATTTTAAAAGTTAAAAAACAGTGTTTTAAATTATTGATACTTTTATTATTTTCGTTTCTTAGTTTTAAAATTTATTTTAAATAAATTGCTGTGTTAATTAATTTTAGTTAACAAAATTACTTTCTTTCTTTGTGTGTGTGTGTTAAATTCCAACACATTTGAAATTAAATTTTTAAAAATCTTTTGATTCTTGAGATTGAAAGTACAGATTAAGGTACACGTTTAATGCTGTCTTAATATAGACTTGCATAGCTGTAGAAAGTAATTAATAGACATGAATTTTGAAGAAGAAGAAATGCAAATAATCTTAATTAAAATTCTACCTTTGGATTGAAACAGCATGGAATTAAAATCTACATTATATTTTATTGGTAGAAAATGCATATTTCTAAAGCTTGAGGTTATATTAAAAAGAAATTACCCTAATATGCCAAAAATAGAGAAAAGAAAAGGCTAATGAATTCAGATATTTTTTCCTGATATAGTGTCATTCTTCCCTTTCAAAGTCTATTTGAGGCAGTAGAGTCACTAACTGGTATTTTTTTCTCATAATATATTTACAGTATCTTTGACCTTATCAGAATTTCTATAAAGAAATTTTGTGGAAAAAAAGAAAAACGACAGTTTCTCAAAATACTTTTTTTTTTTAAATTTTATATTTGTGTTTCGTAAGAAACGAATAAATCCATATTTTTGTGTTGATTTTTTAATATTATTTCTGATTTTCACAAATTATGTCTAAATTCTTACAAAATAAATACCTCTCAGAAAAACCTAGACAGACCCCTTTCATTAAATTCTCTTTTTTTTTTAATAACGGCAGGCACTGAACTTTCGTTTTTCGCCATAGAAGATGCCGGAAGTGTTGCTCATTTATCGTTACCCAGTGGGCACCTGTGAGCCAAAGTCACGGAGGCGAGCAACGTTACCCACACCACACTGCCACAAACCCGTTCATAGGGTGAGCCACATTCACACATCGGAACACAACACAGAGAGAGAAACATCCATGTCCAGAGCGGGATTCGAACCCGCGGCCATTGGCTTCGCAGTCAGACACGCTAACCACTCTTAATTCTCTATTTATTTTTAAATAGAAAATTAAGAGTGGTGGGCTTTTAAATTCTTTATTTCATCTAGTCTTCAAATTTCAATTATGCATTTGTTTCAAAATGGTTTCTAAGCATTCAAAGCTTCGAATTATAATGAAAAATTATATTAGTAAGTTAGAGCTTTTAAATATTGTTATAATATTGTTTTAATATTAATTTAATTTTGATTAAACATTTATAAAGTATTTTTAATCATAAATTAAAGTTCTTAAAACGTGTTTGAATAAAAATCAAAAAAATCTGATTTTTTTTTTTTAAATTAAATTAATCACGCACTCTGCTTATTATCAGCCTAGTTTGTTAAGACAAAAAATATGAAAAAGTCCAACAGAAAATGAAATAAAAGAGTGAGTTTCTTGGAGGAGTAATGGTCACCTAAATGAGATTCTGTGAAAGTTGTATGAGTGAAGTCTGTGTGAGTGAAGCCTTTAATACTTAGAACTGTACGGCATTAAAATTGGGGCAACTCAGCAAATTATAAGAAAAAATGGGGCAATTAAGAACTTTATACTCATAGCTCTAATATTTAGGAACATTTGTATTGGGGCCTGATCACACTTACTATCATTACTAAGGCGCCAAAAAGTTTTTGTACTTTAAAAAAGCATATAATTATGTTGTGGTATGCCCTTGAGGTACTACGACATGTATCCTTCCAAGTTCATTCCCTTAGGTGAAGTATTTTTTTTTTATTTTTAAAAGTTTCTCACGTGTCAATGCCCGGTTGCCTAACGACTTTTCTGGCACAGGTACCTATACGGAATTCTTCCGATTCTAAGTCTTTTTATTTATTCAAAAATTTCAGTATTAAACACAGTCTATAAACATTCTTATAGCCGCAACTTCGGGAAGCTTTCTAAAGTTCAGTTAACTTGATTGGAAGAATAAAGCAAATTAAAGTAAAACAACGATAATAATATTTTCAAATCTAATTATTAATCATCTTACCGGGTAGAGATAATTTTCGATGTGTATGTTTTACAACTTTACCGCTGTTATTTTTTAGCAAGATATAGCCAGTATAGCATGTAAGCGCACAATATACAAAGAAGACAATAACAGTCAGAGTTCTTAATGAAATAAACATATCAATAACAAAATTACAACGAAACAATTAATAGAAACTTGTTCAATATGAAATGCCATATTTCACTTATACCAAGTTAAATTTTTGTTTTCTCATTTGATTTTAAACGAACAGCTTTGGCTTGCCAGTTTCTGCTTCGGGAAAGATTCCTTATGAATAAACTAAAATCTCTGGGTCTCTATCTTCATAGGAATTGGTAACTAGTTTTAAACCATAGTTTCTACTACAGATTGTGATTGGCTGTTGAATATCCCTCATGGTTGCAAGAATTTGGAAAGTTATCGCTTTTATTGTGAATTAAAATAAAAATTCAAATAATTTTGTGCATGCACGTTTGTGTTTGCGTGCTTGGTGTGTTGCCACAATTGATTCATTGTGTTTACATTTATTTCGTAAACAACCACTACATAGGTCGCGTTCTAATATTCGCACTGGTTACACGGAAGCGAACTAGTCACGTGATTTCAGTTCGCACCGTAATTTAGGAACGATCGGTGCGGTTGGGTCCAGTTCTGGTTGCTATTAGCAACCAGAAGCAGACGCTTTCCTCTTTCAGAATCTTGGGGGAAAATGTATGAATGATTACAGATTTGTTTCTTGAGTATTATATTTATTTCTTGTTTATGCATTTCTTGTTAAACATATTTTCAGACTTTTTGAAGCCGTTTTATAGAATAATGCAAAAAATTATGAGCCATTCAGTTTATCTTATTTAGTTTTTAAAATTAGTTGATAAAAAATAAAACTTCTATCACATATATTAGTTACTGTTTCTTTTCTATATTTTTCCGAATAAAAAATTTTATATATCTATTAAAGTGTATATACAATTTCCAGTAAGTTTTATATTTAAATATTTAACAAAATTAGAGAGAGAAATAAAAATCTACTCAGTACAACTTTTATTGTTCTTCTTCCAGATAAACTGGTGTCATATTTTTTGCAAAATAAATCGTTATACTTCTAATAATGAAATAATATTAAACCATCAAGGCAGTTTATATGTATTATAGAGAAATCTCCTTTAATTTGCACTAATTAATTAAAAAGAAAATCCATCTGAACTACTAGGACTCATGAGAAAAGATTGCAATTTTAACAAAATATTACTTGAGTTCTTTTATTTAGTTACTAATTAATAAACTTTCAATATTTATGCCAATCTGTCCGTATATTAGTTTATTCATATTTACTTTATTCATTTATTACTTTATACATAAATACGAAATTTTAAGTGAACTATGAAAAGGAAGCAATCCCTGGTGAGGAGAAAGTCTAAAATATTTGCTTCAACAAAAGAGGAAGTTCACCCCCCCCCCCAAAAAAAAAAAACATTTCACGAAAAATAGAGTATTTTTATCATTGCCTTGTGTGCTGGTATTTTAGGAAGTCAGTAAGTAGGCGAAAAATATGGCCTAGATATTTCGATTAATTTGTAGAAAAATAATTATTTTTAACATTCAATTATTAATAAACATTCCAAACATTTTAACTACATTAAAATATTTTAAAAATTCTTCAATTTAATACTTAACATTTTATTGCAGTTATAAGAAATATTAAAAATTCATTATTCAGAGCCCAACAGTGATTGGAATTTAAGGCATATTTCTCTCCCTTGCCCAGGGTGAGATTTTTTTTTTTTTAATTAAAAATATTAAGCTTGTTCTAAGCTTCATTTTCTCATGTAAATAGAATAATTAGTTTATTTTAAATACAGATTAACCTTACTTTCATAATTAATTTTCTCACAAGATCTTTATCTTAATATAATAAGATCTTTTAAAATGTAAACTTGATAGCATGTGTAGTACACCTTTGAAATGTTCTCTCATGGTAAGCCAAACGGATATGAAAATCTAACATAGACAATTTATTTCTAGATACATCTCAGTAAAATCGTAAATATCAATGACAGACTGTCAAAATAAGTTTGATATGTGATTGCTTGAATTTAGAAAAATTAATGCAGCTACTATTTTGATAGAGATGGTACATGGTGCAATGTTTATGAGCAAATTGACTACTATTACTATGTAATAAATATATTTTCAGAGTTTAATGTTTCTCGAAAGAAAATTTTTTCACAAGAAGACATTTTAAAGTGAAACTTCCAGAGTTATTCTAACAGAAATTGAAAATAACCATGTGTTAGATAAAAATGAAAAAACAAATTCTAATTGTAAGATATTTTTTTTAGCTGTAGCTTAAACATTTGTGAGGAAAATAAGTTAGTTTTTATTAGTGAACTAATTGTGAGGTATTTTTATACTAGTCGCCATACACACACAATTAGTGTGTATGGCAACTGAAAAGCAAATTTAAATAAATTAATTAATTCTAGGCCATGCTCCAAGGTATCATGAAAAAAATTCTCTAATTTTACTACATTCACCAAACTTAATTACATATTATAAAACCAAATTTTACTTATGGTGTTTATTTCTATAATAATACAAAATCATTCTAAATAAATGTTTAATGCATAACTAGCTGTTCTACGTTATTTGAATTAAAGAAAACTTACTTAAATTATTACTTAAGATGAATCGAAATAAATACTTTACACATAAACTTATTTTTTAACAATACTAAAATTATTGCCGAAAAATACCAAAAAATGAGTAATAACTACACTGCAGTGCAAAAGAAACATTTGCGTAAACAACAAAAAAGTCATAATTGAGAATTTTATATATTTAGCATTTCTGTATAATAAGCTACTTGTTGAAAAATATTTTTTTTTTTTTTTTTTTCAAAATAAAATTTTTGTTTCATCAGTTATTTGAAATTCATAGTATTAGCAATAGAAAAAAAAATAGTTGCCAAGCCACTTTTCTTAAAATCTACTATGAAGCACTTATGTTGAAATACTATACGACAGTATAGTGTTGCTAATAGGTAGAGAAAAACACTAGTTTACAGTGCCACATAACAGAAATATTTATAAATAGATAACTTGTAAATTTATTAAGTGAAGTTAATAGAGACTTTGAATTAAGAGAAAAAGAAGCTATGAAAATTTATTTTTATGATTAGCTTGATGGCAAATAAACTCAAAATTAATTTTGGTCCTCCTGTACATATATTTACCTTAAATGAGTTTCTGTTAATAAGAGGCAAAAACATTATTCTAATTTTGCTACAAATAGGAACTTCAGTATTACATCAAAACTATACAATTCTTGTATTTAAGTAAAAAAAAAATTAAAAAAATTTAACACTACAATAATATTTTATTGTTAAATACAAATAAAAAAAAAATTAAGAAGCAAAAGTTTTGCATCAAAACAAGAGGTGAATTAATTATAAAGTTTATAGAATTTTTATTTGTTTACATACAAGAATAAGTCTTAAATAAGAAATTCACCAATAATGAAGTCTGCAGATATTGCTGCAATAATAAATTATCGATGTTGGTTCGAAATATTTTAATTTAAATTCATATTAATATAACAACACATAGTGACCGAAACCTTTGCCATCAAGCTTGAAATCTTTTCAAATAAACTTAACTATCGTTCCTCATTAATGTAAAATAATGGTGTGTGCTAAGATGTTTCACAAAAAGTTAAATCTCCCTGTTATAACTAATAAGTTGTAGTTGTCAGAAATATTTTAATTCAAACTTCAATTTGGTAGTATAATTATAAAAAAAATAGTATATAAAACAACAGTCATTTATAACTGTTTCAGAAATTCTCAAGTTGGGTGTTATAAAAAAATAAATATTTATATTACATATAGACGTTAAGAATACCATGCATTAAAAAATAAGTATCATTAAGAAATAAATATCTTGAAACAAAAAAGTAATGAAATAACAAGAAATGTAAACAGAAGTCCTTGTTTTTTTCTTCTTTTAAACAGAATTAAAACATAAATTAAAAGTTTACCAATAGAATATAAAATCTTCATATTGTTGAAATATTATCAAGTTACAATATAATACTAGAATATTTATTATATTTAGATTTCACGAATTTACGAAAGGAATTTAAATATTTACCTAAAAGCTCAAGACATTGAAAGCCTTGTTGTAATAACATAGGCCTATCAATGGAAAAGGCCATTGGATTTTATTTAAGATCCTTTCACACAAACTAACCTTTTATATAATATGATCTGTCATTAATCTATGACATTGATTTGCATGTGTGTTGAAGGGTACACAGATCAGGACAGATCACCAAATCATCACTACAATGATGTGGTTTTCAGAAATGACTTAACACAAAAAAGAAATTCAAATTTAAACCTAAGCTCAAGACAATGAAAGCTTTGTTTTAACAACACAGGTCAGTCAATGGCTAGTTCAGTAGGGTTTATATTTGAAATCCCTTTAATCAAACTCATATTAAATATAACACAGTAAAACTAAAAGTATAATTTGTTATTAAGCTAGGGCAATTTTCATCGTTCCAGGCCTGTTAGAAAATATAGAAAGGATATTAGTAAAAATTATAACACAAAAGAAATGCATTTAATAATCAAATATTGATGGGATTTGTTTATTTTGAAAACAAAAAACATTGGACGAAAATGTAACAAATATAAAAATATATAAACATAAGCTTTTCCATTTGGAGCAATCAATCTTTAACTGATGCTAAAATTCAATCACTAATGCATAAAACTCTTATTACAAATTTGACAATAATGGTTTGGATAATTGTTTGATTTATCAAAATTTTACTCTCAGGAAACACGATGTTTATTGAACTAAATCACAAGTTTAAATTTTTCCGACGTGTATCTATCAAGTAAAACTAATTACCACACGAATCAAAATTTGGATGAAATCTTAGTCTTGAAAACAAACTAATATCAGAAATAAAGCATTAATGTTTATAAATTATATCCATTGCAATAAATAGCGTCAAGACGAAAGCACATTTATCTGTACAATACATATCCAATTATAATTAACATATTTAAATTTAATACAAGAAAACTCTTTTTCAATGCAAAAACAAGTTTTTATTCAAAATTTATAATAAAATCCAGTCATGAAAAAAATACCTGTTAGAAAAGTAGATCAATTTTAAATTTTTTCACATCAAAACTTTGAAATAATGATCAAAAAATATAACTGGAAACAAGAAAATATGGACAAAAGGGATTTTTTTTTTATCTGAAAATTAAAACTCGATGGAAAATTTATTTTTGATATAAATGTGGCATAAGTACAGGATGGATGTGAATGGAATTTCTGAAGTTGAAAACAAATTGTAAAATTTTTATTGGAAAAAAAAAATGTTTTAAAGATTACGTTGCAACTGAATTTTTAACTGTGTATGAATTAATCAATTTTAATGAATAAAATGTGGAAAAAGTTGCAAACAACTATTAAATACAATCTTGTTTAAAGAATAAATGTGTAAGTCGAACAAGATTATTAACACAAGAAACTTAATATTGATATTTCAACGGTGACTCTGTACCCATTTTCGAACTTATTAATTATTCTTACTGTTCATGTATTTAATTTCAATTTTCAAACTCAGCTGTTTACTTGAACAATAGCGCAAAAATCTTAAAAATTTTTTATCACAAAGCATATTTATAATAAAACTACATAAATTATTTATGCTATGCCTTGTGATTGCTTTTTTTAGGTGCACCACAATACTTTTCATTTCTAAATGCTTATAAGTTTAATTTTTTTAAAACTCTTATCTGAAATATTTAGGATCCTCTCAATCATCTTATATAATTTACTACTACGCAAAAAAGAGCCTAATTGTTATACTAAGACACTACCTTATTTTACTGGATATTTGACTGGATTTTATTATAAATTTTAAATAAAAACTTGTTTTTGCATTGAAAAAGAGTTTTCTTGTATTAAATTTAAATATATTAATTATAATTGGATATGTATTGTGCAGATAAATGTGCTTTCGTCTTGACGCTATTTATTGCAATGGATATCATTTATAAACATTAATGCTTTATTTCTGATATTAGTTTGCTTTCAAGACTAAGATTTCAAGCATTCATAGCAAAGAAAACATACATTTTTATTGTTACATTTTTAAATTTTTAAAAATTCGAAATCATTTTAGTCTAATTTCATTTTTTAAGCACAAAGCTCCTCTTATGTAGTGGTTGTTTACAAAATAAATGTAAACACAATTAATCAATGAATCAATTGTGGCAACACACCAAGCACAAACGCACATGCACAAAATTATTTGAATTTTTATTCTAATTCACAATAAAAGCGATAACTTTCCAAATTCTTGTAACCATGAGTGATATTCAACAGCCAATCACAATGTGAAAAGCGATGTGATCCAGTAGTGACGTAGATATTCGCATAAGAGTAGAAGGAAGTGAAGGTCCTATCTTCCCGGTGGCAACAAAATTCCAAGAAATTACCCTCTTTCAGGTTTACCTTAGTCAAGTGGTTTATCTCACTATTGGCGTATCTTTAGGGAGCGCAAAAATGTGAAATTTCTTGTCCTGTCTGTGATTGGACAGATTTATTACTGTCTCTAAAGCTTTAGAACGTCTTGCGGCAAAGTATCTTGCACACGTGACTTATTAACGATGCATTTTCTAACTTGGAAATAGACTTTTGGACTTGGAATAGACTTGGAAATAACTTTTGTAGTTGCACGAATATATTTTTTAGTCTTACTCAAGTCATTTTATTATGATATTGAACACAAAAACATTATATTACTTTTATATTTATTTATTATTATATTATTATTATATTTTATATTTATAACTATTTATTTCTTTTGTAATCACATTAAAACGTGAATTTTATTAAACATTATTTTAACATTCATTTCGCTTGATTGTTATCGTTAAAAAAAATTGAAAATAATGTTAAAATAAATTTAGACTATCATTTAACAAACATTGAAAATATTCGTTAATTGAGCTCTTATAAAAACAGTTTTTTATTTAAAAAAAAAAAAAAAAAAAAGGATAATATTTATTTGCAGGAAATATTTGCTAGGCAATAAATAGTATTAATGTTTCATTATGCTATAAAATTTAACTACGTCAACTTTTCTCAATAGCCGTGCCAAGGGTAAAAATCTAAAAATACATTATAAATTAATTAAGATTTTTAAAAATAAAAAGTGAAGGAAATTAAAAAAACATAATTTTTAAAAAATGTAACTCTGTAAAATACTGTAGGCAAGAAACTTGATTGCGCATATATTTCCAAAGATTTAAAATCCTTTTCCATCTAATTGAACAATTAAATTGCATTTAAAATGTAATTCCATCAAATAAAATTTCATTCGGGGAAAAAATCTACTGGAAGGAGAAATGTTTATTTCAACTTGTAAATTTTTAGGATACTTTTTATTTCCTCTAGTACAGTACAGGTGATTTTCTTTTCTTCTTTTTCCAAAGAGGAAAAAATTATATTAGTTAAAATCGCTGGCATTTTAGGAAGCAGCTCTATTATATAAATGATTTAAAATGTTGTGTCCAACTTAGCCGAAACCGGATTTAGCATTAATATTAAGAAAATCTCTGATGCAAAAATAAATAAATAGATTCCCTTTTCAATAAATGAAACCTAGTAACTAAAAGAGCAATTCACTTAATGGGCTAAATCAAGTTTTTTTTTTCCTTCAGAAATAAGACATTTTAAAAATAATTGAGCTTTACATATAAGTATTTCGGAAACAATTATAATTAAAAACTGTTACCACTTGCCGTCAGACAAACCGGGGAAGGTTTTCGTGGTTTTCCTCTCCATATAACGCAAATGGGGAATAGTCGCCTGCTCAACAACGGTTATAAAATTAAAATAAAATACAACTTATGTTTAAATTATATAATTATTTGTATTTAAAATATATTTATTTAATTTAAATTTTATCTATTTGAATAAATAAAAAACTGTAGAGCACAAAAAGCTATAATCAATTCTTAGTCCATTTTTTTAAAAAGGACTTTTGTTTCTTTTATTTATATATCAAATGTTTAGTTTTATAAATTTTATTTATTTTGTAAACAAGAGAATTTTTTTAATTGTTTAGTAAATGTTACATTTTTTCTTTTGACAGAAATTTTTTTATTAATTCGTAGTTTAATTACATTTATGACAATGTTACAACTAGTATATTTCATTCCCTTTTATTTGTGCAAATACGAAATGTGCAACTTTCTTGAGAACTTAATTTTTTTTTCATTAAGTTTGATTGCTTAAGAAGAAAAAAGACAATAAAATTTGACTTATTTATTAAGTTTGGTTGTGATAAACTCCCAAACTCTCCCTGTCTTTAAAAGGCTTTAAGTGGTTTTGTATACCTTTAAATGTTTTAGCAGTATCTTTAGTTTTAATGATATATCAACTCATTTGAAGAGCATATTAATGTGCTATTAATTATAATGGGAAAATGAAGTAACTGTCCTTTATAAAACAACGAGGATTCTTAAACCTTGCGAATATTTTTTTATTTATATAAAATAATAATTGTTATTGTTAATAAAATTTCCATTACAAGTGCCTAACTTTTAATATGATAACTAATATTGCATTTTTTTTTTCAAATATTTAGACTAATTACAGTGATTTAAATTAAAAATTAAATTAAACTACTTTATTTATAAAAAATTATCTATTTTTATGAAGTGAAATTATCATGTAAATTAGGGGTGTACAACCAGCGGCCTGACAAACCTTAATGTGCGGCTCTCTGTAGCAACTTGAACAAAATAAAAAGATTAAATAATTTTTTTTTGAAAAATAAAAAAAAATTCGGAAATTTATAATTTCGCATTTAGGTTTTAGATGCACCCAATCTGTTAGTTTTTCGATTGCTTTTTTTCGGTGGTCAATGCTACGAATTTACGCATAGTTTTGAAAATCCCCATATTTATAATATTTTTAATTTCGAATTTTATTTATCACTTTTGACCCTCTTCGTGTATGCCAATTTTATGATAAATCCGATCCATCATAATTGCGAAAATTTAGCTGAATTCCACCCTAGAAAGCCATGCGTTTATGAAGTATAGATTATGTTCATACGATAAATTAATGAAGAAAACATAAAACTGACGGAATTTGCACTGTACTGATATTTTGTTTGAAAAAAAGTTCATTAAAGAATGAAACGTGAAATAAACCGTCTATTCGATTTGGGGACCCCTCTGGTGTGGGGGCCCAGGGCAAACTGCTCCGTATGCCCCTGCTTTAGTCAGGCTCTGTTCGCAAAGTGATTTAAAAATCACACATCGCTATTCCTATTCACGCGATTTAAAAATTAGGAGAGGAAGAGCACCGTGTGGGAAAAATTCCAAAAACTGAATAAGTTATCTGCCCTAAGTTAAAACTGACCAAAACAACAGCTTCTGTAGAACGACTGTTTTCCAGAATGAATTGGACATGTTCCAGATCAGGGCTGGGCAAACTACGGCCCGCGAGTCAATTGTGGCCCGCCGGAAGATTTTATCAGAATTTTAGCATGGCGAATGTAAACAATATACATTAAACATCTATTTTCTTGTCTACTTTGTTTAAAGCTATTTTTGTTCTTTCTTTTTGTTACAAAGTACTGATGGGCTTTTTACTTTCTCTATTTTTGTTCAATAAAACATAAATTGATGGAAATAGCTAGCACAGACAGTTTCAATTGGTAAAATGTTCTCGAGGTTAAATTCAATACCCTCAGTAAATAAGGAAGAGCTTAAGAATTATGAAGATGGCTTGAAAAAACTCCATTTTGAGTTAGGACGCAGATTTCATGGTTATAATGCCATTCAAACAGAATTAGATGTTTTTGCCATGCCTTTCAGCGTAAATTGTGAAACAGTGAGATCGGAGTTGCAATATAACAATCATCTGAAGCAGCTGTTTCGAAACATGCCAAAGTTTTAGCTTTGCAATTCATTACCAATCAGCCTTTCATCCCTTCAGTGGGTCGATAAATGAGTACTAAGCATGCTTGGGAACTAAACACTGGGGGTTCCGCGTTCGGCTGACCACCTGACCGGAACATCTGCTCCTGCACCCCAGAGCCCAAGGTCAAGAAAACTGACATGGGCACAGTAGACCTTGGCCCTCTTTAGGCTGTAGCGCCGCCGAGTTTAGTTTAGTAATTCATTACCAAGGGCTAGTTTCCCAAATTTCAAATCTCATGCCCAAAAATCAGTGATATGTTTGTTTCATCATGTGAACAAGTGTTTTCAACAATGAACCTTAGAAGAAATCTATTCAGAAGTAGACTAACAGACAAGCATTTAGCCTCGAGACTAACGATCGTTCCTTAAAATAAATAAAACTCACTCCGAACCTCATCACAAGGAACTTTTGAAAATGAAATCGCAATATTATTCACCTCATTAAATATTTAAATTCTAATTTGTAAATAGTTTTTATTTTTAGAATTTTTTACCTAGCCCATCAAACCTTTTTCTCTCTCGATTTTTTGCCCTCGAAAGTTTGGCCATCCCTGCTCTAGACTGGGTAGCAGTCTTTAAACAAAACCATTAAATGTTCGTTTAATGGCCCGAAAAAGCTATCAGATGATCAAGTAGATAAAATTATCACAATATTTGAAAATTTTGCAAATTGCAGGATAACCATTAAGAGATCTTTTAAGCCATTTTTGACCTACATGGACCATTTTGTATCATATGCTCGGAAATTTGTATATCCTTATATTTTCACAGTAAAAGTTAATTAGTTGTTAATATATATTTATATTAATTGTAAGTAGCGTGATGTTAAAAAAGTATTAGTCATAAAGAGTTGTTAACAAGTATTTTATAGTTTTTGATTATTAATGAAAATAGTTCCTTCAAAATGAATGATTTCTTATTTTCTTTTCTCTCTCAGTCCCTTTCTCTTATAATTTATTTAAAAAAAAAAAAAAAAAATGTTTTAAAGTTGAATCTTATTTTGCCCTGCAAAGGTTTTGTTTCAATTTCAATCATTTTTAGTCCTGCAAACTTTCTTTAAATTAAAGTATTTAACTTGTATTTAATTTATATTAACTAGAATATTTAATTTTTTAAATTTAATTATATGAACATTAAAACTTTTTAATGCTAAAATTTATCGTTAAATGAACTTTAGTATTATGTAATGTGATAAAAAAAACATTAATTTTCCCATTATTTTCCAATTTATCTAAATTTTTTCTGATAATTGATTCTGTTTTTTTCCCCCAAGTAATCAGTTTTTAATTTTAAACAGTTAAAGGTATTTAATTTCATGCAAACATATTACATGGTTAACATGTTCTAAATACTTGGGAATGTGGCATTTCACTCAAAAGTTTGTGCATCCCTATGTATAAATTGTTATGCATTTTTTTCACATCTTCAAAAAAAAAAAGTTTATAAAGAAATTTGGGGAAATCATTGAAAAAATTATTAGAACAAGTTTTTAATTTCGCTGCTAGACATGCATAACATATTCATTTATAAAGGTATATAATAAAAGAATTAAAAAAGATGAATACGGAGAATTTTCTTAATTATGTCATGGTCAATTAAGTTTTACTCCCAGTAAATACAAGGCCCTACTATAATATCCAAACACCTTAATTTGCTCTCCTTTTTATCCACAAGCCCTAATAAATTCATTGCAACAAATATTTTATGAAACTTTTTATAGGATAAAAGTAAAATTATGCTCGAGAGGATTTATAATTTTTGAACTAAGATATTTCATACATAGTTCTCAATGTTAAATATAAATAAAATGGTCTAAAACGATTTTTCATGGTCAGAAAATCGGTAAGGTTCCCTAATTAAAATATAAATTTATTTTTTCATCATTTCCTTGTCACCCTTTTGTAATATTATTCTCTACTATTGTTATGCTATGATTCAGTTCATTAAAAATAGCATGCGATTTAAATATTTTGAAATTATTACTAAATGGCAAATATGTTAAATTAATTTTTATAATTAGCTTTAGATAAAATCATTTCCAGCCAAAACTGTTATTAGGAATTAATTTCACATAATATTAGTAAATAATCTGGCAAAAAACATTTATCTACCAATATATTAATGAAAGGACTTCTCTTCTTGTCTTTCAAAAATGCTCTACTCTTGATGCATGGTCTCATTCGAGGAGATAAAAGAGCGATTTATTGTTCCTAATAATTTTGTAAGACTAAAAAATTGTTTCTATCAACTATAATGATACAGAAAATTGAGGAATTTTTACCAAAATAAAAATCAAGCAGTTTTTAAGGACTGTAGGAACCCTGTAAATAACATTGAATTAGAGCTTCAATAATTAAAGAGATTATTGCACAAATTTTTCTTTTTAATAGTGCTTATTTAAAATTTAATAGTTTCGTATACTGGAGATTCGATTATCATTTGAAAAAAAAAAAAAAATGGAATCAATTTGAAGTAAATATGAGCTTCTAACAACAAAACTTGTTTATATATTACAGGGAAAAACTTATAGATTTAATTCCCCAACTGTGCCTAGTGTTTAAAATATTTTTTTCAGCAATGACACCAGTTCCAAAAGCTATTAATTTGCAAAAAAAAAAAAAAAAAAACTAGAAACTTGCAAACAAGATTTTACGGGCGTGCACATTAGTTTAATAACAATCCTTTAATTACTAAGGCAACATAATCTTCAGAGTGTTATTTCTAGAATAAAATTCTGTAAAATGATGCATAAAGTTTCGATGAGATAGAATCTTAACTAAACATTCCCTCTTTGAAAATTTTTATTTTTTTTAATTTTTTATAAATTATACAACTTGCAAAAAATAGTGGATTGCTTACATGATATATTATTAAAAGGTACATTAACTCTACAGTGTGAGAATTGAAAATTTATTAAAAAACATGTATATAATCACAGTAATTGTTGAACAAAAACAAAACACAATAGTTTTATTATATACAGCTTAAAGATGACATACAAATACATTCTAAAAACACTCATCACTTAAGACAGACAACATGCTTAATAATGACAGGCTGCTCCAACTTTTCATCACTAGGCTAAGTAAATGCCTGTAAATTTGGCTTCTGAGACTCCTCAGAATAATGAAGAGAACAAACCTGAAATTAAACTTTAAAAAACATGCATTATTGCAACCATTTTCCACATCACCCAAGAGCAGGGCTGTTTTGAAGTGAAACTTTTAAAATATTTACTTTCATTTCACTTTTACAATTTTCTAAAATGAAAATCTCTTAACACTGTATATATAAGCAAAGTAAATACAGCCCTGTTCAAGAGGTACGGTTGCACAGATGCGTTGACCCCTTTTATTAGGTTGTTCCAAAAACATATTTAAAAACTGATTATAAAACCACATTGCTTAGGGTTTAAAATTTTTATAATTTAATATTATAAATAGAAAACCAGAAACAAGTAATAAGTACACTATAATCATAACTCAATATGGAACAATCTAACAGCATATAGCAAGGCGGGTTCCCCAAGAGGCATATATTCCTTTTGTGCCATGACTATTTAATACTTTTTCTCACTTAAATCTTTAAATTTTTTTTATATAGTATCCTAAAAGTTGAACGGAAGAAAAGTTTACATTTTTTATGCCTTACATTCCTTTGTTTTATAAAATTCTTAAACAAGAATGGCACACTTGTTCAAATTTATCAAAAAAGGTTAAATAAAGAATGTTATGGATATTATAAAATCTTCAGGCACTACAACTTATTGTTGGTTAAAATGGTCATGACACTATACAGTATTTATAAATCTCCAAAAACAACAATTAAAAGACAAAAACATTAATGAAAATTTTTCTATACTATACCCATTTAAAGTTATTTAAGTCTATTGCCATATTTCTTACATTTGTGATAAAAATTTCACAAGTAGGATTGTTCAACAAAATTTCTTGAAGCAATTTTTTATACTCGGTTATATTGGTTCAACCATTCATCCACAGAGCAATTATTAGAACCTGAAATTAAAGTTACCAACATTATTTATTTACAAAATACTTAAAACGATTATGAAAAACTGCTTCTACTACAGCGGTTTTAAATCTTCATAAATATATTAGGAAAGAACCCCAGCATTATAAAAATAATATCTAAAGACAATAGTGAGTGTATTAACAAATTAAATGATACTTTATTTAGAAAATATAAAATAAGAGGAATGAAATTTTTTTGATTCATTAACAATTACAAATCAGAACTTGTGTTTGGCAATTGAATGCACATTCTTGGAGTTTTTGGTGTATGTACAAAAGATGAGAATTGAATAAACAGGGAGAAATATGGTTTCCATTGAAATGGAAGCTAAAAAAAAGTATATAAACATTGGAAAGATTGTTAGGGAATCACATTTTTTCTAACAAAATCAGCTATTCTACTTCAATTTGAAAAGCGTAACAGAAAATACATAAATTTTCAGGAACCTTCTCATAATCTATTTAAAATATAACTAAAAAAATTATAAATTTTTTTATTCATGGAAAACCAGCTTTCTTTAACACAACTGAGTTCTATTAAAAGGTAATTGGGAACCACAGTTCCAGTCTATCAATAAATAAAACTTTTAAATTCTAAATAGGAACTAACTTTTATTAAGACACAACTCAGAAATCTAAAGTCTTAAGGACTCCTAATTTCTTAAGTCTAGAGGAATCATAGCAAATTTAAGTGAAATTAGACAAGGTACTTACCAATATGTAGTACAATCACACCAATTCCACTAAACTCCTCGATATTCTCCATTAAATCTTTAATTTTAAATTCAGGAAAGCTTTCAAGCTGCACATTTGACCCAGTATTTACATCAGGAAGATGGCGTTTCAAATATTTCAACATTGATTCTCCGAATCATAACTAAAGCCTTCATCTAAATGAAAATTTAGGACAAAAAATATATATATTAGAAGAAACACTCATATCATACTTATGAAACAAATACTAGATCACAGAGTATGTTAACTAATTAAATTCTTTTAATTTACACGTATTTCTTCTTCATACATTCAAAGTACTTAAATGTTTTTAAATATTTAATTTTACTTAACTGAATTTAATTGTAGTTAATTTTAAAACATATCTTTGATTTAAATGAATGAAACAAAATTAAAGAGCTTAAATTACACTTCTAAATGAATGAATTATGTATACAATATTACATTTATTATACAATACTGAGTTAAAATTACACCACATGTTTTTTTGTTAGCAAATGCATGCACATTTTGCATCTGAACACATTATGCTGTAACAGTCTGTTATAAATTATGATATCCGAAAAAACAACACAGTAGATTTATGTACCATAACACGTTACAAAATTGTAGTCATACATTATTTACTGAACACATTTATAGAAATAAATACATAAGTATATTAACAATCAAGCGATTACAATATTTAAGACTAAAAAACGGTAACATGTGAA
Source organism: Parasteatoda lunata (assembly GCA_949128135.1). NCBI lineage: Eukaryota > Metazoa > Arthropoda > Arachnida > Araneae > Theridiidae > Parasteatoda > Parasteatoda lunata. The sequence goes on along the minus strand of OX421980.1, from coordinate 12,345,084 downwards.
ATAAATAAATGAATAGTATGGAATAGAATATTTAAAATCCAAAACTAGAAATAAAACTTTTGAAAATAATAAAACCCTACAACATACCATAACAGATTTGATAACATGAATCGAATGCTTGCGGAATTAAATATAATCGCCGTTTCTTTATATAAGCTATACGTTATTTATTCAACATTTAAGCATGCATACTAAAAAAAAAAACATATAAATAAATAAACTTACCGTAAGAGATTTGATAGATTACCTAAGCCATAAAATCAAGTATTAATTACTAAAATTAATAAAATCAATGTATCAATAACGAATCTAACACGTTTATAAATATGAGATTTAGCACGTGATAAAATAAACAAATACAACATCGAAAAATAGAATATTTTTAAAATTCAAATAAATAAATAATCTTACCATAAAAGATTTAATAGACTCTCCAAATTTCTAAAAGATAAGAATTAATTATTAAAATCAATGTATACCAATGGCGAATACTAGCACGTGTTACAATGACACTAAAATGAAGCCAAAGCACAAAGCAGGGCAAAAAAGGCACTGAATGACGACTAAAACAGCAAATAATGTCGCCACAAGAAATAAAATAGTAACCTTTTAATCATTGCCACCTTATAAAACAGAGCTTCACTTCCTTTTACTCTTATGCGAATATCTACAAAAATCTGTGATCCAGCGTTATCATCTCCTTGTTGCCATTCTGTAGTAGAAACTATGGTTTAAAACTAGTTACCAATTCCTATGAAGATAGAGACCCGTAAATAGCTACAGTCACTCGAAAAAATAGCTGAGCACCGTGACCCTTGCAAAAACAATTTAAAAACGCAAAACGACAAAATGAAATGCACAAGTCTCGATTCTCACTGCTCTGTCGCGACGCTGTTTTTTGAAATGTTCCCACTGCCTTGTCGTGACGCATAGTTTAGTTTTGTGTGACAATGAAATGACCAATTTTGGCCAGTAAACATGACAAAAAAACTGGTAAGCCTCCGCAGAAGCCATTTCAAAACAAAAAATGAATTTCAATGCGTGTGTACCCAACGTTGGCGAGCCAAAAAACCAGAGAGCCTCCGCAGAAGCCATTTCAAGCAAAAATGAATTTCAATGTGTGTGTCCTCAATGTTGGCGAGCAAAAAAACCACCGAGCCTCCGCAGAAGCCATTTCAAGCAAAAAAATGAATTTCAATGTGTGTGTTCTCAAGTGTTTTACGCCACAACGCCCAATGTTGGCATCGTGTGTATTTGCGCTTTCAGGATATCACCGGATGCATTTCCAAGAAATGGTTTGACAAACACATCCCCCAAATACACTTTCAGGATATCACGTGACAGGACATTTGTTTGAAACAACGTCATCACCGGATCCAGAGGATGTGGCCATATCACCCAACCCAGGATATTTTGAAATCTTTGTGAGGGTTGCGTCACGTGGATCATTTGAAATGACCTGGTTCTCAAATCCTGGGGATGGGGGATTGTGAGTTGAATTGAATTCCAAGGTCATTGGCCCAATTACATTCTGGCGATGCGTTGAGAGTGTGTCGAGACTCGAGGCTTGGCTCCAACACTCAGCTTAAAAAAACTGGACCGGAAGTGGGTGTGGTCAAACGTCAATGACTGCTTATGATAACGACCACCCAAAAAGTTGCGTTTCCAAAATTTCAAATTTCGTCTCGAGAAAATTTTTTGCTCGACTCAAAATCTCAGGACGAGTGAAAAAAATTTTTTTTAACCGGAAGTGGGCAAAGGTCAAACGTCAACAACTGCTTATGATGACGACCACCCAAAAGTTGCGTTTCGAAAATTTCAAATTCTGTCTCGACAAAATTTTGCTCGACTCAAAATCTCAGGACGAGTGAAAAAAAATTTTTTCTATATAAAAACTCTCGTATAGCAATCCGTGGTTTTCCGCGCTCCCATTCCGCGCTTTTATCATTATCACTCTTTTATAAAAATCATCCTTTTTCTATCAAATACAGACGACATCATAGAGGGGTTCATACCATTCCCGCGAAATATCGCTGTTAAAAGATAAAGCATAAATGATGATAAAAATCCCGATCCCCCAACCCAAAACCTCAGTCCCAACCCAATCTGCAAGCCCCTCAGGCTGTCAGATCCAACTCGATGGATTCCAAAGCCAGCGCCATGGATTTCAAGACTCCCACTCCAAGACTATCCATGCATGTCAATCTCTCTCGCCATGTGTCAAAGCCAGATAGATTCAACAAAATGTCACGCATCCCAGTGCCCGTATCCATAATTCACAACCGCATTTTTCCGATGAATGTGGCAACAGCTCCATGGATCCAGAGCACCGGTGTGTTTCCGAAGCCATACGACGCCATTCCAAACGGGATTCGACACGCATCTCCAAAACCTTGTCAATCGTCAAACCCACCCAGCTGTGATCCCACTCCATGGATTTCAGATCCAACTCTATGGATTTCAGATCCAACTCCATGGACTCCAGATCCAACTCCATGGATTTCAGATCCGACTCCAAGGACTTCAGATCCGACTCCAAGGATTTCAGATCCGACTCCAAGGATTTCAGATCCGACTCCAAGGATTTCAGATCCAACTCCAAGGATTTCAGATCCGACTCCAAGGATTTCAGATCCGACTCCATGGATTTCAGATCCAACTCCAAGGATTTCAGATCCGACTCCATGGATTTCAGATCCAACTCCATGGATTTCAGATCCAACTCCAAGGATTTAAGATCCAACTCCATGGATTTCAGATCCGACTCCATGGATTTCAGATCCAACTCCAAGGATTTCAGATCCCCACTCCATGAATGTGGATTGTGACTCGAGGCATGGCTCAAACGCTCAGCTAAAAATAACTGGACCGGAAGTGGGCGTGGCCAAACGTCAACGACTGCTTATGACAACGACCACCCAAAAAGTTGCGTTTCGAAAATTTCAAATTTCGTCTCGAGAAAATTTTTGCTCGACTCAAAATCTCCGGACGAGTGAAAATTTTTTTAACCGGAAGTGGGTAAAGGTCAAACGTCAACAACTGCTTATGATAACGACCACCCAAAAGTTGTGTTTCGAAAATTTCAAATTCTGTCTCGAGAAAATTTTTTGCTCGACTCAAAATCTCTGGACGAGTGAAAAAAAAAAAAAAAAAAAAAAAAAAAAAAAAAAAAAAAAAAAAAAAAACTAGACCGGAAGTGGGCAGAGGTCAAACGTCAACAACTGCTTATGATAACGACCGCCCAAAAGTTGCGTTTCCAAAATTTCAAATTCTGTCTCGAGAAAATTTTTTGCTCAACTCAAAATCTCCGGACGAGTGAAAAAAAAATTTTGAAACTTTGTAATAAAAAAACTGTCGTACAGCTAACCTTGCTGGGTGCACACTTCGTGCACACTAGTAAAAATACCATTTTCTCAATATTACACACCTAAAATATCGTAAAAAGCGTGGGAACCATCGTTTGAAAAGCTGAAACGTAAAAAAGGTCCAGAACCCAATCAATCGACATACCCAACCCTTTCCAATCCAGTACAATGGGATTTCAAACCATTTTCCCGTGTGTCCAGACAACCCACTCGACGGAGCAGTCCAATCGATAATGGCTAGACGATCTGTGTGAGAGCTCCAGAAATTATTGGGTTGAGCTGAGATGATCCAAACTCAACACCTTGCTTGAAAAAAAAAAAAAAAAAAAAAAAAAAAAAAAAAAAAAAACTTAACCGGAAGTGGGCAAAGGTCAAACGTCAACGACTGCTTATGATAACGACCACCCAAAAGTTGCGTTTCGAAAATTTCAAATCCAGTCTCGAGAAAATTTTTTGCTCGACTCAAAATCTCCAGACGAGTGAAAAAAATTTTTTTAATCTTTGCATTAAAGGCTGTCAATTAATCTTAACCACTTTACACATTTCTATGCACACCTAAAAATAGCATTTTTCTCCACTATTATTTTCTCGCTCTTTCAACATCTATTTTTATAAAATATACCTGACACATCTCCTCAAACACGTATACAATCACGTGAAAAGATGAAACGTAAAACGATCGAAAACTCCAACCCAAAGCCACTACACCACCCCCATCTGCGAGTCCATCCCATGGATGTCAAAACATTTGTCATAAAAAACAATTTTACAAAATGGAATACGATCCCATGCGAAAGCTCCGCGATACCAAAGCCCATCCATCTCAACGCCTGTCAAAGCAATGCCTTACCCCACGGATGAAGCTGCGGCTCCATCGTCACGAACCCCACGGAGATGGTCTCTCGATCCACGGAATGTCAAAGTTTTTCGAAGCAGTCCATTGAAAAGGTCGTCCGATGCGTTTGACTGGATCCCAAACGCTTTGTGGGGAAACTTTTGGAAATTGTGACAGATTCCCAGGGCTTTGACATTGCGACTGAATCAAAAAAAAATTAATATTAGTTTTTTTTTTTTTTTTTTTTTTTTTTTATTCTTTTATTTTTATTGTTTTGAGGGTGGATGAAGTGGAACCGAGGCTACATTGAAATTGCTTCCAGGCGCCTCAGCGATATAAATCTGTGGGGTACCCGTGGCTTGCCTTTTCAAGATTGTTATTTCGTGCTCCAGGGCCGCTATTTTGAGTTTTTGTGTTTCGTTTTCGTATTGGGTGGCGGCTGTCTGATGCTTCAAGTCGCTTATTTCTTGCTTCAGTATTTCAATTTCTGCATGGAGTCTTTTCATTTCAACAGCTTGTTTTTTTGTCACCTGCTCTATAATACCCAATTGAAAGACTTGTTGTTTATTTAGCGTGTAGTACACATTCTCCATGTGTTTACGCCAAGAATTACCCATTTGAATTTGATGTGTCATCGCTGCAACTCGATTTGGAAAGATGGGTGTGGTATCCGTGGGTCGAACGAGCATGATGTCATCCTCTGTCCAGTACAATTTATGCTCTCCAGCAGGATGAGGTTCGTAATCCCATCGCAAATAAGCGGGACAGTGTTGGAGCTTCGGCAAAACGTCAAGCACTTTGACGCGATATTTTTTCACGTTTGACGACCAGTACGCTTCAATTTTCCAATCGATGATGACTTTATTGCGAAGCTTTTGGATTATCCATTCCATGGAACCTTTCGACCATAAAAGGACCATGGACATGACGGAATGCTTATGTAACGGGCGATTGATGTAAAAATGTCCACCTCGCCCCACGCCCGGCTTCTTGGATCCAGAGCATTGAGCTTTTTCGCTCGATACATAATGAATGGTATTTGCCAAATGAATGGCCAATGTGATCTTTTTCTGTCTTTTGCAATAGCGCTCTGAAGCATGAGGCACGTGAATCTTGTTCCACGTTTTCAGATAGGTGGATTGATTGCGTACAGCCACAATCATGTGGCGATGGAGTTTATCACAAGCCATTGTATTTTTCTCGACAGTCGTGCAACCATCGCACAAGCACCAGTAAGTGGAGACCACCAATTGACTGGCATCCATTGCAGCCGACATTTTCGTCTTGAAACTGGAAAAGGCGTACGATCGAATATACACGTGATAGAAAGACCATTCGTTGGAAAAGAACATTCGAAACAGGGCCGAAGCCTCATGACCCAAATTACTCTCATCATCAAACACGAGAAACGAACCCGTGTCTGTCAACGCTTGAAAATCACCCGGATAGTTGTCATAAAATCCAATTTGTTGCAAATCCTCTTCCATGTCTCGATGGTTGAGTCGATGATAAAGGGATGAGGGGTCAAAAGAAGCACAGGTACATAATTTAGGAGTGGAGCTTTCGGAATGGATTTCAGATGCAGCGCTGGTTCCAGCAGTTGGAGTGTCTGTGTGATTCGACATTTTTCTTTTGTGTTTCTTATTCTGATTTCGGAACTGAGCAAAGCATGTTTCTCTGTGGACGTGATCCGCCGTTGAATTCGAAAATTTGTATTGTCCGCAAAAAATACATTCAATCTTTTCATTGTAACCGTGAATGGAGTGAGAATGAGTTTTTCGATACTCGTCCAATGTCATTTCTTGGTAGCAAAATGGACAATGGATGGGCTGATTATTCCAATAACGGTATGCAAAATACATATTTCTATTTTTTGGACTCATCTTGACGACACACCCTCCAGATGCAAATCAAAACAATCGAATACTTTTTAGCGGTGGAATCGGCTACGATGACTCAACTACAATCTAACGGAATATTATCTTGATTCTAGTTTTTTTATACAAAAAAAAATTAATAATAATTTTTTTTTTTGGATTCAGTCGCAATGTCAAAGCCCTGGGAATCTGTCACAATTTCCAAAAGTTTCCCCACAAAGCGTTTGGGATCCAGTCAAACGCATCGGACGACCTTTTCAATGGACTGCTTCGAAAAACTTTGACATTCCGTGGATCGAGAGACCATCTCCGTGGGGTTCGTGACGATGGAGCCGCAGCTTCATCCGTGGGGTAAGGCATTGCTTTGACAGGCGTTGAGATGGATGGGCTTTGGTATCGCGGAGCTTTCGCATGGGATCGTGTTCCATTTTGTAAAATTGTTTTTTGTGAAAAATGTTTTGACATCCATGGGATGGACTCGCAGATGGGGGTGGTGTAGTGGCTTTGGGTTGGAGTTTTCGATCGTTTTACGTTTCATCTTTTCACGTGATTGTATACGTGTTTGAGGAGATGTGTCAGGTATATTTTATAAAAATAGATGTTGAAAGAGCGAGAAAATAATAATGGAGAAAAATGCTATTTTTAGGTGTGCATAGAAATGTGAAAAGTGGTTAAGATTAATTGACAGCCTTTAATGCAAAGATTAAAAAATTTTTTTTCACTCGTCTGGAGATTTTGAGTCGAGCAAAAAATTTTCTCGAGACGGGATTTGAAATTTTCGAAACGCAACTTTTGGGTGGTCGTTATCATAAGCAGTCGTTGACGTTTGACCTTTGCCCACTTCCGGTTAAGTTTTTTTTTTTTTTTTTTTTTTTTCAAGCAAGGTGTTGAGTTTGGATCATCTCAGCTCAACCCAATAATTTCTGGAGCTCTCACACAGATCGTCTAGCCATTATCGATTGGACTGCTCCGTCGAGTGGGTTGTCTGGACACACGGGAAAATGGTTTGAAATCCCATTGTACTGGATTGGAAAGGGTTGGGTATGTCGATTGATTGGGTTCTGGACCTTTTTTACGTTTCAGCTTTTCAAACGATGGTTCCCACGCTTTTTACGATATTTTAGGTGTGTAATATTGAGAAAATGGTATTTTTACTAGTGTGCACGAAGTGTGCACCCAGCAAGGTTAGCTGTACGACAGTTTTTTTATTACAAAGTTTCAAAATTTTTTTTTCACTCGTCCGGAGATTTTGAGTTGAGCAAAAAATTTTCTCGAGACAGAATTTGAAATTTTGGAAACGCAACTTTTGGGCGGTCGTTATCATAAGCAGTTGTTGACGTTTGACCTCTGCCCACTTCCGGTCTAGTTTTTTTTTTTTTTTTTTTTTTTTTTTTTTTTTTTTTTTTTTCACTCGTCCAGAGATTTTGAGTCGAGCAAAAAATTTTCTCGAGACAGAATTTGAAATTTTCGAAACACAACTTTTGGGTGGTCGTTATCATAAGCAGTTGTTGACGTTTGACCTTTACCCACTTCCGGTTAAAAAAAATTTTTCACTCGTCCTGAGATTTTGAGTCGAGCAAAAATTTTCTCGAGACGAAATTTGAAATTTTCGAAACGCAACTTTTTGGGTGGTCGTTGTCATAAGCAGTCGTTGACGTTTGGCCACGCCCACTTCCGGTCCAGTTATTTTTAGCTGAGCGTTTGAGCCATGCCTCGAGTCACAATCCACATTCATGGAGTGGGGATCTGAAATCCTTGGAGTTGGATCTGAAATCCATGGAGTCGGATCTGAAATCCATGGAGTTGGATCTTAAATCCTTGGAGTTGGATCTGAAATCCATGGAGTTGGATCTGAAATCCATGGAGTCGGATCTGAAATCCTTGGAGTTGGATCTGAAATCCATGGAGTCGGATCTGAAATCCTTGGAGTCGGATCTGAAATCCTTGGAGTTGGATCTGAAATCCTTGGAGTCGGATCTGAAATCCTTGGAGTCGGATCTGAAATCCTTGGAGTCGGATCTGAAGTCCTTGGAGTCGGATCTGAAATCCATGGAGTTGGATCTGGAGTCCATGGAGTTGGATCTGAAATCCATAGAGTTGGATCTGAAATCCATGGAGTGGGATCACAGCTGGGTGGGTTTGACGATTGACAAGGTTTTGGAGATGCGTGTCGAATCCCGTTTGGAATGGCGTCGTATGGCTTCGGAAACACACCGGTGCTCTGGATCCATGGAGCTGTTGCCACATTCATCGGAAAAATGCGGTTGTGAATTATGGATACGGGCACTGGGATGCGTGACATTTTGTTGAATCTATCTGGCTTTGACACATGGCGAGAGAGATTGACATGCATGGATAGTCTTGGAGTGGGAGTCTTGAAATCCATGGCGCTGGCTTTGGAATCCATCGAGTTGGATCTGACAGCCTGAGGGGCTTGCAGATTGGGTTGGGACTGAGGTTTTGGGTTGGGGGATCGGGATTTTTATCATCATTTATGCTTTATCTTTTAACAGCGATATTTCGCGGGAATGGTATGAACCCCTCTATGATGTCGTCTGTATTTGATAGAAAAAGGATGATTTTTATAAAAGAGTGATAATGATAAAAGCGCGGAATGGGAGCGCGGAAAACCACGGATTGCTATACGAGAGTTTTTATATAGAAAAATTTTTTTTCACTCGTCCTGAGATTTTGAGTCGAGCAAAATTTTGTCGAGACAGAATTTGAAATTTTCGAAACGCAACTTTTGGGTGGTCGTCATCATAAGCAGTTGTTGACGTTTGACCTTTGCCCACTTCCAGTTAAAAAAAATTTTTTTCACTCGTCCTGAGATTTTGAGTCGAGCAAAAAATTTTCTCGAGACGAAATTTGAAATTTTGGAAACGCAACTTTTTGGGTGGTCGTTATCATAAGCAGTCATTGACGTTTGACCACACCCACTTCCGGTCCAGTTTTTTTAAGCTGAGTGTTGGAGCCAAGCCTCGAGTCTCGACACACTCTCAACGCATCGCCAGAATGTAATTGGGCCAATGACCTTGGAATTCAATTCAACTCACAATCCCCCATCCCCAGGATTTGAGAACCAGGTCATTTCAAATGATCCACGTGACGCAACCCTCACAAAGATTTCAAAATATCCTGGGTTGGGTGATATGGCCACATCCTCTGGATCCGGTGATGACGTTGTTTCAAACAAATGTCCTGTCACGTGATATCCTGAAAGTGTATTTGGGGGATGTGTTTGTCAAACCATTTCTTGGAAATGCATCCGGTGATATCCTGAAAGCGCAAATACACACGATGCCAACATTGGGCGTTGTGGCGTAAAACACTTGAGAACACACACATTGAAATTCATTTTTTTGCTTGAAATGGCTTCTGCGGAGGCTCGGTGGTTTTTTTGCTCGCCAACATTGAGGACACACACATTGAAATTCATTTTTGCTTGAAATGGCTTCTGCGGAGGCTCTCTGGTTTTTTGGCTCGCCAACGTTGGGTACACACGCATTGAAATTCATTTTTTGTTTTGAAATGGCTTCTGCGGAGGCTTACCAGTTTTTTTGTCATGTTTACTGGCCAAAATTGGTCATTTCATTGTCACACAAAACTAAACTATGCGTCACGACAAGGCAGTGGGAACATTTCAAAAAACAGCGTCGCGACAGAGCAGTGAGAATCGAGACTTGTGCATTTCATTTTGTCGTTTTGCGTTTTTAAATTGTTTTTGCAAGGGTCACGGTGCTCAGCTATTTTTTCGAGTGACTGCGTGACGAGTAGGTCGAGAGCCGTCAAGAGCCGTCAAACCGAGTCGCGGGTCTGGTTTGACGGCTCCTGCCATTGACGCCATGCTACGGACCTTTTGGAATCGACCCCCTGCGGAAATGGACAAAGAGACACGACAACAGTTTCCAATTCAGCATTTTAATCATTTATTTTTTCATAAAAAAAATTTAATTTTTACAAATGGAAGCGTTTACATGACATTTTTGTTTCTTCTTTAATAAGGATTTACATGACATTTTTTTCTTGCATCGCTTCGATGAGGTAGGGGGTTGAGGATGCATCTCCTTCCACAGGGTCTTGCTCAGCAAGTTTCTCGTTTCGTGTAGCGCTTCGAGGGCGACTCCCTTCTGGGCAAAGAGTTGTTCCAGAGTTGTTTTTCTAAAGTTCAAAGCTCAGAGATTTTCTAAAGTTGCGAGCTCAGAGATCTTCTAAAGTTGCGAGCTCAGAGATTTTCTAAAGTTGCTAGCTCAGAGATTTTCTAAAGTTGTGGGTTCCGAGAAATTCTAAAGTTGCAGGTTTCAAGAAATTCTAAAGTTGCGGGTTCCGAGAAATTCTAAAAATGCGGGTTCCAAGATTTCCCAGTTTCCAGCTCCAAAATTTTCTGACAAGCTGAGACATCAAGACTTGGCGCTTCGTTTAAATCTGCGACGTTAAAAAAAAAAAAAAAAAAAAAAAAAAAAAAAAAAAGAAAAAAAAAAAAAATTATATATATATATATATATATATATATATATATATATATAATTTTTTTTTTTTTTTTTTTTTTTTCAACGTATAACATTTTTACAGTGTCACAGAAATTCTAAAGTTGAGAGCTTCAAGAAATTCTAAAGTTGTGGGTTCCAAGAAACTGTAAAGTTGTGAACTCCAAGAAATTCTAAAGTTGCGGGTTCCAAGAAATTTTAAAGTTGAGAGCTCCAAGAAATTCTAAAGTTGTGGGCTCCGAGAAATTCTAAATTTGAGAGCTCCAAGATTTGAGCTTGATCTGTGTGAAGTTGAGTGAGGTCAGAAAATTCTAAAGTTGTCAGAGCTCCAAAAACATCTGATGTGTAGCTTGTCTTGATTGCCGAGAAATTTTCTAAAAATGGTCACCGAAATGTCTATCTCATCGAGACGAGTTTATAGATGCCCAACACAATATACCTTGTTTGAAAATTTAAAATTGTACCGTGTTTGGTACAACTGAAAACAGAGACCACCAAAATATTTTACTCATCAAGACGAATCTATCGATACCTCACACGATATATTTTGCTAAAAAGTCTTTGTGTAAAAATCTAATTCCACTCCATGGGGGGTCTCATGGACCCGGGTCCAATCAAAAAATTCCATTCATCGAGACGAATCTCTGGATACCCCGCATGATATATTTTGATAAAAAGTCTTTGTTTGAAAGTCTAACTCCGTTCCATGGGGGGTCTCATGGACCCGGGTCCAATCAAAAAATTTTACTCATCAAGACGAATCTATGGATATCCCGCATGATATATTTTGATAAAAAGTCTTTGTTTGAAAGTCTAACTCCGCTCCATGGGGGGTCTCATGGACCCAGGTCCAATCAAAAAATTTTACTCATCAAGACGAATCTATGGATACCCCACATGATATATTTTGTTTGAAAGTCATTGTGTAAAATTCTAACTCTGCTCCATGGGGGGTCTCATGGTCCCCGGTCCAATCAAAAAATTTTACTCATCGAGACGAATCTATAGATACCCCACATGATATATTTTGTTCGAAAGTCTTTGTGTAAAAATCTAACTCTGCTCCATGGGGGGTCTCGCGGAACCGGGTCCAATCAAAATATTTTACTCATCGAGACGAATCAATCGATACCCCACACGATATACTTTGTTTGAATTTTAAAAAATGTTTCATGGGGGGTCCATTCGACCCGGGGGCCATCAAAAAATTTTACTCTTCGAGACGAATCGATCGATACCCCACATGACATATTTTGATGAATAATCTTTAATTAAAAATCTAACTCCGCTCCATAGGGGGTCTCGTGGACACGGGTCCAATCAAAATTTTTTACTCATCGAGACGAATCGATCGATACCCCACATGATATATTTTGTTTGAAAGTCTTTGTGTAAAAATCTAACTCTGCTCCATGGGGGGTCTCATGGACCCGGGTCCAATCAAAAAATTTTAATTATCGAGACGAATCTATGGATACCCCACATGATATATTTTGATAGAAACTCTTTGCTGTAAAATCTAACTCCGCTCCATGGGGGGTCTCGTGGAACCGGGTCCAATCAAAATATTTTACTCATCGAGACGAATCAATAGATACCCCACACGATATACTTTGTAAGATTTTTAAAAAATGTTTCATGGGGGGTTCATTCGACCCGGGGGCCATCAAAAAATTTTACTCTTCGAGACGAATCGATCGATACCCCACATGACATATATTGATGAATAATCTTTAATTAAAAATCTAACTCCGCTCCATGGGGGGTCTCGTGGACACGGGTCCAATCAAAATTTTTTACTCATCGAGACGAATCGATCGATACCCCACATGATATATTTTGTTTGAAAGTCTTTGTGTAAGAATCTAACTCTGCTCCATGGGGGGTCTCATGGACCCGGGTCCAATCAAAAAATTTTAATTATCGAGACGAATCTATGGATATCCCGCATGATATATTTTGATAAAAAGTCTTTGTTTGAAAGTCTAACTCCGCTCCATGGGGGGTCTCATGGACCCAGGTCCAATCAAAAAATTTTACTCATCAAGACGAATCAATAGATACCCCACACGATATACTTTGTAAGATTTTTAAAAAATGTTTCATGGGGGGTTCATTCGACCTGGGGGCCATCAAAAAATTTTACTCTTCGAGACGAATCGATCGATACCCCACATGACATATTTTGATGAATAATCTTTAATTAAAAATCTAACTCCGCTCCATGGGGGGTCTCGTGGACACGGATCCAATCAAAATTTTTTACTCATCGAGACGAATCGATCGATACCCCACATGATATATTTTGTTTGAAAGTCTTTGTGTAAGAATCTAACTCTGCTCCATGGGGGGTCTCATGGACCCGGGTCCAATCAAAAAATTTTAATTATCGAGACGAATCTATGGATACCTCACATGATATATTTTGATAGAAACTCTTTGCTGTAAAATCTAACTCCGCTCCATGGGGGGTCTCGCGGAACCGGGTCCAATCAAAATATTTTACTCATCGAGACGAATCAATCGATACCCCACACGATATACTTTGTTTGAATTTTAAAAAATGTTTCATGGGGGGTCCATTCGACCCGGGGGCAATCAAAAAATTTTACTCTTCGAGACGAATCGATCGATACCCCACATGACATATTTTGATGAATAATCTTTAATTAAAAATCTAACTCCGCTCCATGGGGGGTCTCGTGGACACGGGTCCAATCAAAATTTTTTACTCATCGAGACGAATCGATCGATACCCCACATGATATATTTTGTTTGAAAGTCTTTGTGTAAAAATCTAACTCTGCTCCATGGGGGGTCTCATGGACCCGGGTCCAATCAAAAAATTTTAAATATCGAGACGAATCTATGGATACCCCACATGATATATTTTGATAGAAACTCTTTGCTGTAAAATCTAACTTCGCTCCATGGGGGGTCTCGCGGACCCGGGTCCAATCAAAATATTTTACTCATCGAGACGAATCAATAGATACCCCACACGATATACTTTGTAAGATTTTTAAAAAATGTTTCATGGGGGGTTCATTCGACCCGGGGGCCATCAAAAAATTTTACTCTTCGAGACGAATCGATCGATACCCCACATGACATATTTTGATGAATAATCTTTAATTAAAAATCTAACTCCGCTCCATGGGGGGTCTCGTGGACACGGGTCCAAACAAAATTTTTTACTCATCGAGACGAATCGATCGATACCCCACATGATATATTTTGTTTGAAAGTCTTTGTGTAAGAATCTAACTCTGCTCCATGGGGGGTCTCATGGACCCGGGTCCAATCAAAAAATTTTAATTATCGAGACGAATCTATGGATACCTCACATGATATATTTTGATAGAAACTCCTTGCTGTAAAATCTAACTCCGCTCCATGGGGGGTCTCGCGGACCCGGGTCCAATCAAAATATTTTACTCATCGAGACGAATCAATCGATACCCCACACGATATACTTTGTTTGAATTTTAAAAAATGTTTCATGGGGGGTCCATTCGACCCGGGGGCCATCAAAAAATTTTACTCTTCGAGACGAATCGATCGATACCCCACATGACATATTTTGATGAATAATCTTTAATTAAAAATCTAACTCCGCTCCATGGGGGGTCTCGTGGACACGGGTCCAATCAAAATATTTTACTCATCGAGACGAATCGATCGATACCCCACATGATATACTTTATTTAAATTTTAAAAATTGTCCCATGGGGGGTCTCACGGACCCGGGGGCCATCAAAATTTTTTAATCATCGAGACGAATCGATCGATACCCCACATGACATATATTGATTAATAGACTTTAATTGAAAATCAATCTCCGTTCCATGGGGGGTCTCATCGACCCCGGGGCCATCAAAATTTCAAGCTCATCGAGACGAATCGATCGATATCCCACATGATATACTTTGCTTGAATTTTAAAAAAATGTCCCATGAGGGGCCTCATCGACCCGGGGCTATTAAATTTGTTGAATCTGTCAAAATCTGTAAGTCGCTTCTGATTGGTTAAAACTTTTGGAAATTGGGTTTAAAAAGCGCTCACTCTCCATTGGAAATCAGTCGCAGCCGCGACTTCACCTTGTGAAGATGTGCCTCTCCAAAAGACTTGTGATATGTGCCTCGCCGAAAAACTTGTGATATGTGCCTTGCCGAAAGACTTGCCGACTACCATGCCGTGACTCTGCCGTACCATTTGCCGGGATGATCTGCAGCATTTGCCGTCGACCAGGAGCAATTGTAGATACGTCTTTACTCGAGGAAGCAGTTTTGGAAAATGATATGGATAGCAAAATACATGGTGAACTTTCAAATTCTGGATGAGGTGTGAAGAGCCAGAGCCAGCGCTGGAGCTTTTAACCCCCAAGTTCAAAAAAAAAAAAAAAAAAAAAAAAAAAAAATCTCAAAAGTCGCTTCTGATTGGTTCAAACTTTTGGAAATTGGGTTTAAAAAGCGCTCACTCTCCGTTGGAAATCAGTCGCAGCCGCGACTCCACCTTGTGAAGATGTGCCTCTCCGAAAAACTTGTGATATGTGCCTTGCCGATGCTTGCCGACCACCATGCCGTGACTCTGCCGTACTATTTGCCGGGATGATCTGCAGCATTTGCCGTCGACCAGGAGCAATTGTAGACACGTCTTTACTCGAGGAAGCAGTTTTGGAAAATGATATGGATAGCCATGCCTTGACTTGCCGAAGCTGTGAATTTTTTTTTTTTTTTTTTTTTTTTTTTTTTTTTTTTTCCTCGGAATTTTTTTTTTTTTTTTTTTTTTTTTTTTTTTTTTTTTTTTGACAGATTGTGTTTAAAAGCTCCAGCAAAACCTGGGATCCTCACTGTATCGACCAGTGCTTGGAGGTCTTTACAGTCATCTCGTTACGATGGATGAGTCTACAGCTGAATATGATTGTGCTCAGGGACCGCTGCTGCCGCTGCTCTCTTTCCTATGCCTTTTGCCTTTGTGTGTTATTTTCCAACATTGTCTGCGACTAGCCTGGCCAACTGGAAGTGGATAATGTCTTTCTCTCTGCATGACGCTTATTTTTTTGCTTTTCCGATTGAATTTTCCGATAAAACAATCATATTGAGCTGTTGGCATGTGTCGTAACGAGATTCATCGAGGATCCACCAGGTACGTATAATTTTTTTTCAGATGGAGAATGCCAGATGGAATATACCAGCCATGAGATTATGCCAGATTTCCAGATGGAATATGCCAACCATGAGATGATTTCAGTGTTCAAGATATGTGTGTGCTTATGAACCTTATCCATGGATATAGTGTTTAGTGACAGATGAAGACAAAAATGAAAATGTGCCATGAGATGATTCCAGTGTGCCAGTTGGGATTCCATCGAGTTGTTATCCGCAGCTCGGTGGCCATCGTTTTGCAACCGCAATTCGATGGTTGGAGATGGAGGATGACGACAATCACGACGATTGTTGTCGAGAAGAGCAACGGATATTTTTTTTCAGGTGGAGAATGCCAGATGGAATATACCAGCTATGAGATGATTTTTTTTCAGGTGAGATGGAGGAAGATGACATCGCGACGTATGTCATCAAGAAGAGCATTTCCGTAGTTGCATCCGCAGCTATGATGGGCTTTGTGAGAATTCTGTAGTCGCTACGGCGGCTATGATGCACATTTTGTTGGCCGTAACTGAGGTAGTGTTTCCGTAGTAGCTTTAGCTGCTATGAGATGATTCCAGTGTTCCAGTTGGGATTCCATCGAGTTGTTATCCGCAGCTCGGTGGCCATCGTTTTGCAACCGCAATTCGATGGTTGGAGATGGAGGATGATGACAATCACGACGATTGTTGTCGAGAAGAGCAACGGATATTTTTTTTCAGGTGGAGAATGCCAGTTGGGATTCCATCGAGTTGTTATCCGCAGCTCGGTGGCCATCGTTTTGCAACCGCAATTCGATGGTTGGAGATGGAGGATGACGACAATCACGACGATTGTTGTCGAGAAGAGCAACGGATATTTTTTTTCAGGTGGAGAATGCCAGATGGAATATACCAGCTATGAGATGATTTTTTTTTCAGGTGAGATGGAGGAAGATGACATCGCGACGTATGTCATCGAGAAGAGCATTTCCGTAGTTGCATCCGCAGCTATGATGGGCTTTGTGAGAATTCTGTAGTCGCTACGGCGGCTATGATGCACATTTTGTTGGCCGTAACTGAGGTAGTGTTTCCGTAGTAGCTTTAGCTGCTATGAGTATTTATGGCCGTAGAAATGAGCTCAGTGTTGGACGATATATGTGTGCTTACGTGTGTTTACGTGTGCTTATGTGTGTTTACGTGTGCTTATGTGTTGGTCATGACCTTATCCATGGATCTAGTGTTTAAGTTAGTTTTAGATTTAGTTTTAGAATTAGTTTTAGATTTAGTTTTAGATTTAGTTTTAGAATTAGTTTTATATTTAGTTTTAGTATTAGTTTTAGATTTAGTTTTAGAATTAGTTTTAGATTTAGTTTTAGAATTAGTTTTAGAATTAGTTTTAGATTTAGATTTAGAATTAGTTTTAGAATTAGTTTTAAGTTTTAGTTTTAGAATTAGTTTTAGTTTTAGAATTAGTTTTAAGTTTTAGTTTTAGAATTAGTTTTAAGTTTTAGTTTTAGAATTAGTTTTAAGTTTTAGTTTTAGAATTAGTTTTAAGTTTTAGTTTTAGAATTAGTTTTAAGTTTTAGTTTTAGAATTAGTTTTAAGTTTTAGTTTTAGAATTAGTTTTAAGTTGGATGATGGTACCTCATCCTCACTAGTGTGGATCTAGTGATTTTTTTTGCCGTTTGGATGACCTTGAAAATTGACTTTTAAATTTTAAACTAAATATTAGCTATACATCATGAGTCAACAAACAAACCAATATATCATTGATCCTGTTACATGTCTGTAAACACTAATGCCTGTAATGTAAATATTAATGTCTGTAATTAATGTCTGTACATGTCTGTAAAAATTTTTTTAATTATCAATAAAAAATTGTCTCATCAAAATGTGTTAGATTTTTAATCAAAGGAGTTAGATTTTTAATCAAAGACTTTCAAACAAAATATATCATGTGGGGTATCGATCGATTCGTCTCGATGAGTAAAATTTTTTGATTGGACCCGGGTTCTCGAGAACCCCCATGGAACGGAGTTAGATTTTTAATCAAAGACTTTTTAGCAAAATATATCGTGTGAGGTATCGATAGATTCGTCTTGATGAATAAAATATTTTGATTGGACCCGGGTCCATGAGACCCCCCATGGAGCGGAGTTAGATTTTCCAGCAAAGAGTTTCTATCAAAATATGTCATGTGGGGTATCCATAGATTCGTCTCGATTAGTAAAATTTTTTGATGGCCCCGGGTCGATGAGACCCCCCATGGAACGGAGTTAGGTTTTTAATCAAAGACTTTTTAGCAAAATATATCGTGTGGGGTATCCATAGATTCGTCTCGATGAGTAAAATTTTTTGATGGCCCCGGGTCGATGAGACCCCCCATGGAGTGGAGTTAGATTTTTACACAAAGAATTTTTAGCAAAATATATCATGTGGGGTATCGATAGATTCGTCTTGATGAGTAAAATATTTTGATTGGACCCGGGTCCATGAGACCCCCCATGGAGCGGAGTTAGATTTTCCATCAAAGAGTTTCTATCAAAATATATCGTGTGGGGTATCGATCGTTTCGTCTCGATGAATGGAATTTTTTGATTGGACCCGAGTCCATGAGACCCCCCATGGAGCGGAGTTAGTTTTTCCAGCAAAGAGTTTTCAGCAAAATATATCGTGTGAGGTATCGATAGATTCGTCTTGATGAATAAAATATTTTGATTGGACCCGGGTCCATGAGACCCCCCATGGAGCGGAGTTAGATTTTCCAGCAAAGAGTTTCTATCAAAATATGTCATGTGGGGTATCCATAGATTCGTCTCGATTAGTAAAATTTTTTGATGGCCCCGGGTCGATGAGACCCCCCATGGAACGGAGTTAGATTTTTAATCAAAGACTTTTTAGCGAAATATATCATGTGGGGTATCCATAGATTCGTCTCGATGAGTAAAATTTTTTGATGGCCCCGGGTCGATGAGACCCCCCATGGAGTTAGATTTTTACACAAAGACTTTTTAGCAAAATATATCATGTGGGGTATCGATAGATTCGTCTTGATGAGTAAAATATTTTGATTGAACCCGGGTCCATGAGACCCCCCATGGAGCGGAGTTAGATTTTCCAGCAAAGAGTTTCTATCAAAATATATCGTGTGGGGTATCGATCGATTCGTCTCGATGAATGGAATTTTTTGATTGGACCCGAGTCCATGAGACCCCCCATGGAGCGGAGTTAGTTTTTCCAGCAAAGAGTTTTCAGCAAAATATATCGTGTGAGGTATCGATAGATTCGTCTTGATGAATAAAATATTTTGATTGGACCCGGGTCCATGAGACCCCCCATGGAGCGGAGTTAGATTTTCCAGCAAAGAGTTTCTATCAAAATATATCGTGTGGGGTATCGATCGATTCGTCTCGATGAATGGAATTTTTTGATTGGACCCGAGTCCATGAGACCCCCCATGGAGCGGAGTTAGTTTTTCCAGCAAAGAGTTTTCAGCAAAATATATCGTGTGAGGTATCGATAGATTCGTCTTGATGAATAAAATATTTTGATTGGACCCGGGTCCATGAGACCCCCCATGGAGCGGAGTTAGATTTTCCAGCAAAGAGTTTCTATCAAAATATATCATGTGGGGTATCGATAGATTCGTCTTGATGAGTAAAATATTTTGATTGAACCCGGGTCCATGAGACCCCCCATGGAGCGGAGTTAGATTTTCCAGCAAAGAGTTTTCAGCAAAATATATCGTGTGAGGTATCGATAGATTCGTCTTAAAGAATAAAATATTTTGATTGGACCCGGGTCCATGAGACCCCCCATGGAGCGGAGTTAGATTTTCCAGCAAAGAGTTTCTATCAAAATATATCGTGTGGGGTATCGATCGATTCGTCTCGATGAATGGAATTTTTTGATTGGACCCGAGTCCATGAGACCCCCCATGGAGCGGAGTTAGTTTTTCCAGCAAAGAGTTTTCAGCAAAATATATCGTGTGAGGTATCGATAGATTCGTCTTGATGAATAAAATATTTTGATTGGACCCGGGTCCATGAGACCCCCCATGGAGCGGAGTTAGATTTTCCAGCAAAGACTTTCTATCAAAATATGTCATGTGGGGTATCCATAGATTCGTCTCGATTAGTAAAATTTTTTGATGGCCCCGGGTCGATGAGACCCCCCATGGAACGGAGTTAGATTTTTAATCAAATACTTTTTAGCGAAATATATCATGTGGGGTATCCATAGATTCGTCTCGATGAGTAAAATTTTTTGATGGCCCCGGGTCGATGAGACCCCCCATGGAGTTAGATTTTTACACAAAGACTTTTTAGCAAAATATATCATGTGGGGTATCGATAGATTCGTCTTGATGAGTAAAATATTTTGATTGAACCCGGGTCCATGAGACCCCCCATGGAGCGGAGTTAGATTTTCCAGCAAAGAGTTTCTATCAAAATATATCGTGTGGGGTATCGATCGATTCGTCTCGATGAATGGAATTTTTTGATTGGACCCGAGTCCATGAGACCCCCCATGGAGCGGAGTTAGTTTTTCCAGCAAAGAGTTTTCAGCAAAATATATCGTGTGAGGTATCGATAGATTCGTCTTGATGAATTAAATATTTTGGAGGCCTCTGTTTTCAGTTGTACCAACCACGGTACAATTTTAAATTTTCAAGCAAGGAATATTGTGTTGGGCATCTATAAACTCGTCTCAATGAGATAAACATTTCGGTGACCATTTTTAGAAAATTTCTCGGCAATCGAGACAAGCTACACATCAGATGTTTTTGGAGCTCTGACAAATTTAGAATTTTCTGACCTCACTCGACTTCATTCCATTTTCTGGACCTCAACAAATAAAGATCTTGCATGATAAAGAATTTGGAAACTCTAACGAGCTTGCATCATCAAGACTCAACGCTTGGCAAAAATCTGCAACGTTAAAAAAAAAAAAAAAAAAAAAAAAAAAAAAAAAAAAAAAAAAAAAAATTATATATATATATATATATATATATATATATATTTTTTTTTTTTTTTTTTTTTTTTTTTTTTATGAGCAATGAGAGAAAAAAAAAAAATATATATATATATATATATATATATATATATATATATATATATATATATATATATATATATATATATATATATATATATATATATATATATTTTTTTTTTTTTTTTTTTTTTTTTTTTTTTTTTAAACAATTATGTTGTTCATCTTGAACTTGCCATAAGACATTGTGGAAATTTGGTTGATTGCAACCATCACGTTGTTGTTTTCATGCTACAAGTTTCATAAGAGAATAACGATTCCATTTGAAATGTTGAATAACTTGCTTCCATAGATTAATTCTCTAGTCTCGAGATGGAGCTCCAAGACCAAACAACTCTATTTGGATGGGACAGCATCACCCAACTCTTGATATCAAATCCATTGACTGTCAAAGCCTTCGAAGCATTCCAAGGATGGGGTTCCATTGAAATCGTTCGGGGGCTTCCCAAACTCAGAGTGGGGAGAAGCGCAACCGTTTGAAAACGTGAACTGAATCCCAGAGCCTGGTTTGGACATTGTGAAAGCGACTCTGAGGCGTGGATCATTTGAAAAAATATAGAAATTATTGTGGTTCTGAGATCCTGCGGCTGGGGGGTTTGCGAGATGAATGGGATTCCATGATCATTGACCCAAGGACATTCTGATGATGAGTCGAGAGTGTCGAGACATGGCTCAAGCTGAAAAAAATACCAAATGACAACGACCACCAAAAAGTTGCGTTATATATATATATATATATATATATATATTTTTTTTTTTTTTTTTTTTTTTTTTTTTTTTTTGTTAAAGCTAGGTGTTGATTGTCGATGATTCTCAGCCCATCAAAATTTTTTGGAGCTCTCTTCGTCAATTTCTGATGAGTTGATGATCTTAGCTCATCAGAATTTTTTGGATCTCTCAAGACTTCTTTTCATGGGACAAGCCAAACGGCGATGTCTGGCCAAACGGTTTGACGCGTCTGCACTTACACATTTTTTCGGCTCAGGTATTTTTTCGACTCTCGATCCTACGACAATTCCAAATAAATATACGACAATTTCAAATAACTATATTTGGCCAAACGGTTTGACGTGACGGCGCTTATACATTTTTTCTGCTCAGGTATTTTTTCGACTCTCGTCCGTATGCTAATTTCATATTAAACAACCGTCGACGTGAAACTGGGTGCAACGGAAAACGGCAAAAATATATAAGCATTTCTCAGAAACTAAAAAATACTTGAACGGGGAAACGTTTGATTTTCATAGGAAAATGTGGAAAGTTGGAAAACGAGAAAAACGCAAACCATTTCCATTTTCGAGTCTGTGAAAGTTACGTTTTGTAACTGAAAAGTAACAAAACTAATTCGAAAAATTATATGATTTAAACGAATTTGATACGAAAAATGCATTAAAATAGCTATTAAAACAAGATTTTTAGTTTAAAAGTTAGATTTTTAACTTTGACTTTTAAACGATTCAAGGTACCAAAGGGATCGGTACCTTGAATCGTTTAAAAGTCGTTGTTGGAAGGGTCCGACTTTTAAACTCGAAATTCAAAATGAGCATGTTTTTACAGTCTCAATTACATAATTTTTTCTCATTTTACAACAATATACATCTTTAAAAAGAAAAAGATGTATATCAAAAAAATCAAATGTTAAAAAAAGAGTTCTAAAAAATTGTCAAATATTAAAAAAAGAATTCTTTTAAATATTGAAATATGAAAAAAAGAATTCTTTAAAATATTGTATTAAAATAGACATCTTTTGAATAATTAGGTTAATATTATATGACATTAAATAATTGAGTTTAGAAATTTAGTCTGCTTCCAGAAAATTTTGAGAGCTCCAGAAAATTTTGATGGGATGAGAATCATCGACACTCAACACCTAGCTATAAAAAAAAGTCAATGACTGCTTATGATAACGACCACCCAAAAAGTTGCGTTTCCAAAATTTCAAATTTCGTCTCGAGAAAATTTTTTGCTCGACTCAAAATCTCAGGACGAGTGAAAAAATTTTTTTTTAACCGGAAGTGGGCAAAGGTCAAACGTCAACAACTGCTTATGATGACGACCACCCAAAAGTTGCGTTTCGAAAATTTCAAATTCTGTCTCGACAAAATTTTGCTCGACTCAAAATCTCAGGACGAGTGAAAAAAAATTTTTTCTATATAAAATCTCTCGTATAGCAATCCGTGGTTTTCCGCGCTCCCATTCCGCGCTTTTATCATTATCACTCTTTTATAAAAATCATCCTTTTTCTATCAAATACAGACGACATCATAGAGGGGTTCATACCATTCCCGCGAAATATCGCTGTTAAAAGATAAAGCATAAATGATGATAAAAATCCCGATCCCCCAACCCAAAACCTCAGTCCCAACCCAATCTGCAAGCCCCTCAGGCTGTCAGATCCAACTCGATGGATTCCAAAGCCAGCGCCATGGATTTCAAGACTCCCACTCCAAGACTATCCATGCATGTCAATCTCTCTCGCCATGTGTCAAAGCCAGATAGATTCAACAAAATGTCACGCATCCCAGTGCCCGTATCCATAATTCACAACCGCATTTTTCCGATGAATGTGGCAACAGCTCCATGGATCCAGAGCACCGGTGTGTTTCCGAAGCCATACGACGCCATTCCAAACGGGATTCGACACGCATCTCCAAAACCTTGTCAATCGTCAAACCCACCCAGCTGTGATCCCACTCCATGGATTTCAGATCCAACTCTATGGATTTCAGATCCAACTCCATGGACTCCAGATCCAACTCCATGGATTTCAGATCCGACTCCAAGGACTTCAGATCCGACTCCAAGGATTTCAGATCCGACTCCAAGGATTTCAGATCCGACTCCAAGGATTTCAGATCCAACTCCAAGGATTTCAGATCCGACTCCAAGGATTTCAGATCCGACTCCATGGATTTCAGATCCAACTCCAAGGATTTCAGATCCGACTCCATGGATTTCAGATCCAACTCCATGGATTTCAGATCCAACTCCAAGGATTTAAGATCCAACTCCATGGATTTCAGATCCGACTCCATGGATTTCAGATCCAACTCCAAGGATTTCAGATCCCCACTCCATGAATGTGGATTGTGACTCGAGGCATGGCTCAAACGCTCAGCTAAAAATAACTGGACCGGAAGTGGGCGTGGCCAAACGTCAACGACTGCTTATGACAACGACCACCCAAAAAGTTGCGTTTCGAAAATTTCAAATTTCGTCTCGAGAAAATTTTTGCTCGACTCAAAATCTCAGGACGAGTGAAAATTTTTTTTTGACCGGAAGTGGGTAAAGGTCAAACGTCAACAACTGCTTATGATAACGACCACCCAAAAGTTGTGTTTCGAAAATTTCAAATTCTGTCTCGAGAAAATTTTTTGCTCGACTCAAAATCTCTGGACGAGTGAAAAAAAAAAAAAAAAAAAAAAAAAAAAAAAAAAAAAAAAACTAGACCGGAAGTGGGCAGAGGTCAAACGTCAACAACTGCTTATGATAACGACCGCCCAAAAGTTGCGTTTCCAAAATTTCAAATTCTGTCTCGAGAAAATTTTTTGCTCAACTCAAAATCTCCGGACGAGTGAAAAAAAAATTTTGAAACTTTGTAATAAAAAAACTGTCGTACAGCTAACCTTGCTGGGTGCACACTTCGTGCACACTAGTAAAAATACCATTTTCTCAATATTACACACCTAAAATATCGTAAAAAGCGTGGGAACCATCGTTTGAAAAGCTGAAACGTAAAAAAGGTCCAGAACCCAATCAATCGACATACCCAACCCTTTCCAATCCAGTACAATGGGATTTCAAACCATTTTCCCGTGTGTCCAGACAACCCACTCGACGGAGCAGTCCAATCGATAATGGCTAGACGATCTGTGTGAGAGCTCCAGAAATTATTGGGTTGAGCTGAGATGATCCAAACTCAACACCTTGCTTGAAAAAAAAAAAAAAAAAAAAACTTAACCGGAAGTGGGCAAAGGTCAAACGTCAACGACTGCTTATGATAACGACCACCCAAAAGTTGCGTTTCGAAAATTTCAAATCCAGTCTCGAGAAAATTTTTTGCTCGACTCAAAATCTCCAGACGAGTGAAAAAAATTTTTTTAATCTTTGCATTAAAGGCTGTCAATTAATCTTAACCACTTTACACATTTCTATGCACACCTAAAAATAGCATTTTTCTCCACTATTATTTTCTCGCTCTTTCAACATCTATTTTTATAAAATATACCTGACACATCTCCTCAAACACGTATACAATCACGTGAAAAGATGAAACGTAAAACGATCGAAAACTCCAACCCAAAGCCACTACACCACCCCCATCTGCGAGTCCATCCCATGGATGTCAAAACATTTGTCATAAAAAACAATTTTACAAAATGGAATACGATCCCATGCGAAAGCTCCGCGATACCAAAGCCCATCCATCTCAACGCCTGTCAAAGCAATGCCTTACCCCACGGATGAAGCTGCGGCTCCATCGTCACGAACCCCACGGAGATGGTCTCTCGATCCACGGAATGTCAAAGTTTTTCGAAGCAGTCCATTGAAAAGGTCGTCCGATGCGTTTGACTGGATCCCAAACGCTTTGTGGGGAAACTTTTGGAAATTGTGACAGATTCCCAGGGCTTTGACATTGCGACTGAATCAAAAAAAAATTAATATTAGTTTTTTTTTTTTTTTTTTTTTTTTTTATTCTTTTATTTTTATTGTTTTGAGGGTGGATGAAGTGGAACCGAGGCTACATTGAAATTGCTTCCAGGCGCCTCAGCGATATAAATCTGTGGGGTACCCGTGGCTTGCCTTTTCAAGATTGTTATTTCGTGCTCCAGGGCCGCTATTTTGAGTTTTTGTGTTTCGTTTTCGTATTGGGTGGCGGCTGTCTGATGCTTCAAGTCGCTTATTTCTTGCTTCAGTATTTCAATTTCTGCAAGGAGTCTTTTCATTTCAACAGCTTGTTTTTTTGTCACCTGCTCTATAATACCCAATTGAAAGACTTGTTGTTTATTTAGCGTGTAGTACACATTCTCCATGTGTTTACGCCAAGAATTACCCATTTGAATTTGATGTGTCATCGCTGCAACTCGATTTGGAAAGATGGGTGTGGTATCCGTGGGTCGAACGAGCATGATGTCATCCTCTGTCCAGTACAATTTATGCTCTCCAGCAGGATGAGGTTCGTAATCCCATCGCAAATAAGCGGGACAGTGTTGGAGCTTCGGCAAAACGTCAAGCACTTTGACGCGATATTTTTTCACGTTTGACGACCAGTACGCTTCAATTTTCCAATCGATGATGACTTTATTGCGAAGCTTTTGGATTATCCATTCCATGGAACCTTTCGACCATAAAAGGACCATGGACATGACGGAATGCTTATGTAACGGGCGATTGATGTAAAAATGTCCACCTCGCCCCACGCCCGGCTTCTTGGATCCAGAGCATTGAGCTTTTTCGCTCGATACATAATGAATGGTATTTGCCAAATGAATGGCCAATGTGATCTTTTTCTGTCTTTTGCAATAGCGCTCTGAAGCATGAGGCACGTGAATCTTGTTCCACGTTTTCAGATAGGTGGATTGATTGCGTACAGCCACAATCATGTGGCGATGGAGTTTATCACAAGCCATTGTATTTTTCTCGACAGTCGTGCAACCATCGCACAAGCACCAGTAAGTGGAGACCACCAATTGACTGGCATCCATTGCAGCCGACATTTTCGTCTTGAAACTGGAAAAGGCGTACGATCGAATATACACGTGATAGAAAGACCATTCGTTGGAAAAGAACATTCGA
The DNA here is from genome assembly GCA_949128135.1 of Parasteatoda lunata. Taxonomy (NCBI): domain Eukaryota; kingdom Metazoa; phylum Arthropoda; class Arachnida; order Araneae; family Theridiidae; genus Parasteatoda; species Parasteatoda lunata. The sequence continues at coordinate 12,318,541 of OX421980.1, read as the reverse complement.
AACAGGGCCGAAGCCTCATGACCCAAATTACTCTCATCATCAAACACGAGAAACGAACCCGTGTCTGTCAACGCTTGAAAATCACCCGGATAGTTGTCATAAAATCCAATTTGTTGCAAATCCTCTTCCATGTCTCGATGGTTGAGTCGATGATAAAGGGATGAGGGGTCAAAAGAAGCACAGGTACATAATTTAGGAGTGGAGCTTTCGGAATGGATTTCAGATGCAGCGCTGGTTCCAGCAGTTGGAGTGTCTGTGTGATTTGACATTTTTCTTTTGTGTTTCTTATTCTGATTTCGGAACTGAGCAAAGCATGTTTCTCTGTGGACGTGATCCGCCGTTGAATTCGAAAATTTGTATTGTCCGCAAAAAATACATTCAATCTTTTCATTGTAACCGTGAATGGAGTGAGAATGAGTTTTTCGATACTCGTCCAATGTCATTTCTTGGTAGCAAAATGGACAATGGATGGGCTGATTATTCCAATAACGGTATGCAAAATACATATTTCTATTTTTTGGACTCATCTTGACGACACACCCTCCAGATGCAAATCAAAACAATCGAATACTTTTTAGCGGTGGAATCGGCTACGATGACTCAACTACAATCTAACGGAATATTATCTTGATTCTAGTTTTTTTATACAAAAAAAAATTAATAATAATTTTTTTTTTTTGGATTCAGTCGCAATGTCAAAGCCCTGGGAATCTGTCACAATTTCCAAAAGTTTCCCCACAAAGCGTTTGGGATCTGAGTCGGATCTGAAATCCATGGAGTTGGATCTTAAATCCTTGGAGTTGGATCTGAAATCCATGGAGTTGGATCTGAAATCCATGGAGTCGGATCTGAAATCCTTGGAGTTGGATCTGAAATCCATGGAGTCGGATCTGAAATCCTTGGAGTCGGATCTGAAATCCTTGGAGTTGGATCTGAAATCCTTGGAGTCGGATCTGAAATCCTTGGAGTCGGATCTGAAATCCTTGGAGTCGGATCTGAAGTCCTTGGAGTCGGATCTGAAATCCATGGAGTTGGATCTGGAGTCCATGGAGTTGGATCTGAAATCCATAGAGTTGGATCTGAAATCCATGGAGTGGGATCACAGCTGGGTGGGTTTGACGATTGACAAGGTTTTGGAGATGCGTGTCGAATCCCGTTTGGAATGGCGTCGTATGGCTTCGGAAACACACCGGTGCTCTGGATCCATGGAGCTGTTGCCACATTCATCGGAAAAATGCGGTTGTGAATTATGGATACGGGCACTGGGATGCGTGACATTTTGTTGAATCTATCTGGCTTTGACACATGGCGAGAGAGATTGACATGCATGGATAGTCTTGGAGTGGGAGTCTTGAAATCCATGGCGCTGGCTTTGGAATCCATCGAGTTGGATCTGACAGCCTGAGGGGCTTGCAGATTGGGTTGGGACTGAGGTTTTGGGTTGGGGGATCGGGATTTTTATCATCATTTATGCTTTATCTTTTAACAGCGATATTTCGCGGGAATGGTATGAACCCCTCTATGATGTCGTCTGTATTTGATAGAAAAAGGATGATTTTTATAAAAGAGTGATAATGATAAAAGCGCGGAATGGGAGCGCGGAAAACCACGGATTGCTATACGAGAGATTTTATATAGAAAAAATTTTTTTTCACTCGTCCTGAGATTTTGAGTCGAGCAAAATTTTGTCGAGACAGAATTTGAAATTTTCGAAACGCAACTTTTGGGTGGTCGTCATCATAAGCAGTTGTTGACGTTTGACCTTTGCCCACTTCCGGTTAAAAAAAATTTTTTTCACTCGTCCTGAGATTTTGAGTCGAGCAAAAAATTTTCTCGAGACGAAATTTGAAATTTTGGAAACGCAACTTTTTGGGTGGTCGTTATCATAAGCAGTCATTGACTTTTTTTTTATAGCTAGGTGTTGAGTGTCGATGATTCTCATCCCATCAAAATTTTCTGGAGCTCTCAAAATTTTCTGGAAGCAGACTAAATTTCTAAACTCAATTATTTAATGTCATATAATATTAACCTAATTATTCAAAAGATGTCTATTTTAATACAATATTTTAAAGAATTCTTTTTTTCATATTTCAATATTTAAAAGAATTCTTTTTTTAATATTTGACAATTTTTTAGAACTCTTTTTTTAACATTTGATTTTTTTGATATACATCTTTTTCTTTTTAAAGATGTATATTGTTGTAAAATGAGAAAAAATTATGTAATTGAGACTGTAAAAACATGCTCATTTTGAATTTCGAGTTTAAAAGTCGGACCCTTCCAACAACGACTTTTAAACGATTCAAGGTACCGATCCCTTTGGTACCTTGAATCGTTTAAAAGTCAAAGTTAAAAATCTAACTTTTAAACTAAAAATCTTGTTTTAATAGCTATTTTAATGCATTTTTCGTATCAAATTCGTTTAAATCATATAATTTTTCGAATTAGTTTTGTTACTTTTCAGTTACAAAACGTAACTTTTACAGACTCGAAAATGGAAATGGTTTGCGTTTTCCTCGTTTTCCAACTTTCCACATTTTCCTATGAAAATCAAACGTTTCCCCGTTCAAGTATTTTTTAGTTTCTGAGAAATGCTTATATATTTTTGCCGTTTTCCGTTGCACCCAGTTTCACGTCGACGGTTGTTTAATATGAAATTAGCATACGGACGAGAGTCGAAAAAATACCTGAGCAGAAAAAATGTATAAGCGCCGTCACGTCAAACCGTTTGGCCAAATATAGTTATTTGAAATTGTCGTATATTTATTTGGAATTGTCGTAGGATCGAGAGTCGAAAAAATACCTGAGCCGAAAAAATGTGTAAGTGCAGACGCGTCAAACCGTTTGGCCAGACATCGCCGTTTGGCTTGTCCCATGAAAAGAAGTCTTGAGAGATCCAAAAAATTCTGATGAGCTAAGATCATCAACTCATCAGAAATTGACGAAGAGAGCTCCAAAAAATTTTGATGGGCTGAGAATCATCGACAATCAACACCTAGCTTTAACAAAAAAAAATTAAAAAAAAAAAAAAAAAAAAAATTATATATATATATATATATATATATAACGCAACTTTTTGGTGGTCGTTGTCATTTGGTATTTTTTTCAGCTTGAGCCATGTCTCGACACTCTCGACTCATCATCAGAATGTCCTTGGGTCAATGATCATGGAATCCCATTCATCTCGCAAACCCCCCAGCCGCAGGATCTCAGAACCACAATAATTTCTATATTTTTTCAAATGATCCACGCCTCAGAGTCGCTTTCACAATGTCCAAACCAGGCTCTGGGATTCAGTTCACGTTTTCAAACGGTTGCGCTTCTCCCCACTCTGAGTTTGGGAAGCCCCCGAACGATTTCAATGGAACCCCATCCTTGGAATGCTTCGAAGGCTTTGACAGTCAATGGATTTGATATCAAGAGTTGGGTGATGCTGTCCCATCCAAATAGAGTTGTTTGGTCTTGGAGCTCCTTCTCGAGACTAGAGAATTAATCTATGGAAGCAAGTTATTCAACATTTCAAATGGAATCGTTATTCTCTTATGAAACTTGTAGCATGAAAACAACAACGTGATGGTTGCAATCAACCAAATTTCCACAATGTCTTATGGCAAGTTCAAGATGAACAACATAATTGTTTAAAAAAAAAAAAAAAAAAAAAAAAAAAAAAAATATATATATATATATATATATATATATATATATATATATATATATATATATATATATATATATATATATATATATATATATATATATTTTTTTTTTTTTTTTTTTTTTTTTCTCTCATTGCTCATAAAAAAAAAAAAAAAAAAAAAAAAAAAAAAAAAATATATATATATATATATATAATTTTTTTTTTTTTTTTTTTTTTTTTTTTTTTTTTTTTTTTTTAACGTTGCAGATTTTTGCCAAGCGTTGAGTCTTGATGATGCAAGCTCGTTAGAGTTTCCAAATTCTTTATCATGCAAGATCTTTATTTGTTGAGGTCCAGAAAATGGAATGAAGTCGAGTGAGGTCAGAAAATTCTAAATTTGTCAGAGCTCCAAAAACATCTGATGTGTAGCTTGTCTCGATTGCCGAGAAATTTTCTAAAAATGGTCACCGAAATGTTTATCTCATTGAGACGAGTTTATAGATGCCCAACACAATATTCCTTGCTTGAAAATTTAAAATTGTACCGTGGTTGGTACAACTGAAAACAGAGGCCACCAAAATATTTAATTCATCAAGACGAATCTATCGATACCTCACACGATATATTTTGCTGAAAACTCTTTGCTGGAAAAACTAACTCCGCTCCATGGGGGGTCTCATGGACTCGGGTCCAATCAAAAAATTCCATTCATCGAGACGAATCGATCGATACCCCACACGATATATTTTGATAGAAACTCTTTGCTGGAAAATCTAACTCCGCTCCATGGGGGGTCTCATGGACCCGGGTCCAATCAAAAAATTCCATTCATCGAGACGAATCGATCGATACCCCACACGATATATTTTGATAGAAACTCTTTGCTGGAAAATCTAACTCCGCTCCATGGGGGGTCTCATGGACCCGGGTTCAATCAAAATATTTTACTCATCAAGACGAATCTATCGATACCCCACATGATATATTTTGCTAAAAAGTCTTTGTGTAAAAATCTAACTCCATGGGGGGTCTCATCGACCCGGGGCCATCAAAAAATTTTACTCATCGAGACGAATCTATGGATACCCCACATGATATATTTCGCTAAAAAGTATTTGATTAAAAATCTAACTCCGTTCCATGGGGGGTCTCATCGACCCGGGGCCATCAAAAAATTTTACTAATCGAGACGAATCAATGGATACCCCACATGACATATTTTGATAGAAACTCTTTGCTGGAAAATCTAACTCCGCTCCATGGGGGGTCTCATGGACCCGGGTCCAATCAAAATATTTTATTCATCAAGACGAATCTATCGATACCTCACACGATATATTTTGCTGAAAACTCTTTGCTGGAAAAACTAACTCCGCTCCATGGGGGGTCTCATGGACTCGGGTCCAATCAAAAAATTCCATTCATCGAGACGAATCGATCGATACCCCACACGATATATTTTGATAGAAACTCTTTGCTGGAAAATCTAACTCCGCTCCATGGGGGGTCTCATGGACCCGGGTCCAATCAAAATATTTTATTCTTTAAGACGAATCTATCGATACCTCACACGATATATTTTGCTGAAAACTCTTTTCTGGAAAATCTAACTCCGCTCCATGGGGGGTCTCATGGACCCGGGTTCAATCAAAATATTTTACTCATCAAGACGAATCTATCGATACCCCACATGATATATTTTGATAGAAACTCTTTGCTGGAAAATCTAACTCCGCTCCATGGGGGGTCTCATGGACCCGGGTCCAATCAAAATATTTTATTCATCAAGACGAATCTATCGATACCTCACACGATATATTTTGCTGAAAACTCTTTGCTGGAAAAACTAACTCCGCTCCATGGGGGGTCTCATGGACTCGGGTCCAATCAAAAAATTCCATTCATCGAGACGAATCGATCGATACCCCACACGATATATTTTGATAGAAACTCTTTGCTGGAAAATCTAACTCCGCTCCATGGGGGGTCTCATGGACCCGGGTCCAATCAAAATATTTTATTCATCAAGACGAATCTATCGATACCTCACACGATATATTTTGCTGAAAACTCTTTGCTGGAAAAACTAACTCCGCTCCATGGGGGGTCTCATGGACTCGGGTCCAATCAAAAAATTCCATTCATCGAGACGAATCGATCGATACCCCACACGATATATTTTGATAGAAACTCTTTGCTGGAAAATCTAACTCCGCTCCATGGGGGGTCTCATGGACCCGGGTTCAATCAAAATATTTTACTCATCAAGACGAATCTATCGATACCCCACATGATATATTTTGCTAAAAAGTCTTTGTGTAAAAATCTAACTCCATGGGGGGTCTCATCGACCCGGGGCCATCAAAAATTTTACTCATCGAGACGAATCTATGGATACCCCACATGATATATTTCGCTAAAAAGACTTTGATTAAAAATCTAACTCCGTTCCATGGGGGGTCTCATCGACCCGGGGCCATCAAAAAATTTTACTAATCGAGACGAATCTATGGATACCCCACATGACATATTTTGATAGAAACTCTTTGCTGGAAAATCTAACTCCGCTCCATGGGGGGTCTCATGGACCCGGGTCCAATCAAAATATTTTATTCATCAAGACGAATCTATCGATACCTCACACGATATATTTTGCTGAAAACTCTTTGCTGGAAAAACTAACTCCGCTCCATGGGGGGTCTCATGGACTCGGGTCCAATCAAAAAATTCCATTCATCGAGACGAAACGATCGATACCCCACACGATATATTTTGATAGAAACTCTTTGATGGAAAATCTAACTCCGCTCCATGGGGGGTCTCATGGACCCGGGTTCAATCAAAATATTTTACTCATCAAGACGAATCTATCGATACCCCACATGATATATTTTGCTAAAAATTCTTTGTGTAAAAATCTAACTCCACTCCATGGGGGGTCTCATCGACCCGGGGCCATCAAAAAATTTTACTCATCGAGACGAATCTATGGATACCCCACACGATATATTTTGCTAAAAAGTCTTTGATTAAAAACCTAACTCCGTTCCATGGGGGGTCTCATCGACCCGGGGCCATCAAAAAATTTTACTAATCGAGACGAATCTATGGATACCCCACATGACATATTTTGATAGAAACTCTTTGCTGGAAAATCTAACTCCGCTCCATGGGGGGTCTCATGGACCCGGGTCCAATCAAAATATTTTATTCATCAAGACGAATCTATCGATACCTCACACGATATATTTTGCTAAAAAGTCTTTGATTAAAAATCTAACTCCGTTCCATGGGGGTTCTCGAGAACCCGGGTCCAATCAAAAAATTTTACTCATCGAGACGAATCGATCGATACCCCACATGATATATTTTGTTTGAAAGTCTTTGATTAAAAATCTAACTCCTTTGATTAAAAATCTAACACATTTTGATGAGACAATTTTTTATTGATAATTAAAAAAATTTTTACAGACATGTACAGACATTAATTACAGACATTAATATTTACATTACAGGCATTAGTGTTTACAGACATGTAACAGGATCAATGATATATTGGTTTGTTTGTTGACTCATGATGTATAGCTAATATTTAGTTTAAAATTTAAAAGTCAATTTTCAAGGTCATCCAAACGGCAAAAAAAATCACTAGATCCACACTAGTGAGGGATGAGGTACCATCATCCAACTTAAAACTAATTCTAAAACTAATTATAAACAATGCGAAAACTAAATCTAAAACTAATTATAAACAATGCTAAATTTTACAAGTCCATTTTCAAGGTCATCCAAACGGCAAAAAAAATCACTAGATCCACACTAGTGAGGATGAGGTACCATCATCCAACTTAAAACTAATTCTAAAACTAAAACTTAAAACTAATTCTAAAACTAAAACTTAAAACTAATTCTAAAACTAAAACTTAAAACTAATTCTAAAACTAAAACTTAAAACTAATTCTAAAACTAAAACTAATTCTAAAACTAAAACTTAAAACTAATTCTAAAACTAATTCTAAATCTAAATCTAAAACTAATTCTAAAACTAATTCTAAAACTAAATCTAAAACTAATTCTAAAACTAAATCTAAAACTAATACTAAAACTAAATATAAAACTAATTCTAAAACTAAATCTAAAACTAAATCTAAAACTAATTCTAAAACTAAATCTAATACTAACTTAAACACTAGATCCATGGATAAGGTCATGACCAACACATAAGCACACGTAAACACACATAAGCACACGTAAACACACGTAAGCACACATATATCGTCCAACACTGAGCTCATTTCTACGGCCATAAATACTCATAGCAGCTAAAGCTACTACGGAAACACTACCTCAGTTACGGCCAACAAAATGTGCATCATAGCCGCCGTAGCGACTACAGAATTCTCACAAAGCCCATCATAGCTGCGGATGCAACTACGGAAATGCTCTTCTCGATGACATACGTCGCGATGTCATCTTCCTCCATCTCACCTGAAAAAAAAATCATCTCATAGCTGGTATATTCCATCTGGCATTCTCCACCTGAAAAAAAATATCCGTTGCTCTTCTCGACAACAATCGTCGTGATTGTCGTCATCCTCCATCTCCAACCATCGAATTGCGGTTGCAAAACGATGGCCACCGAGCTGCGGATAACAACTCGATGGAATCCCAACTGGCATTCTCCACCTGAAAAAAAATATCCGTTGCTCTTCTCGACAACAATCGTCGTGATTGTCATCATCCTCCATCTCCAACCATCGAATTGCGGTTGCAAAACGATGGCCACCGAGCTGCGGATAACAACTCGATGGAATCCCAACTGGAACACTGGAATCATCTCATAGCAGCTAAAGCTACTACGGAAACACTACCTCAGTTACGGCCAACAAAATGTGCATCATAGCCGCCGTAGCGACTACAGAATTCTCACAAAGCCCATCATAGCTGCGGATGCAACTACGGAAATGCTCTTCTTGATGACATACGTCGCGATGTCATCTTCCTCCATCTCACCTGAAAAAAAATCAACTCATAGCTGGTATATTCCATCTGGCATTCTCCACCTGAAAAAAAATATCCGTTGCTCTTCTCGACAACAATCGTCGTGATTGTCGTCATCCTCCATCTCCAACCATCGAATTGCGGTTGCAAAACGATGGCCACCGAGCTGCGGATAACAACTCGATGGAATCCCAACTGGCACACTGGAATCATCTCATGGCACATTTTCATTTTTGTCTTCATCTGTCACTAAACACTATATCCATGGATAAGGTTCATAAGCACACACATATCTTGAACACTGAAATCATCTCATGGTTGGCATATTCCATCTGGAAATCTGGCATAATCTCATGGCTGGTATATTCCATCTGGCATTCTCCATCTGAAAAAAAATTATACGTACCTGGTGGATCCTCGATGAATCTCGTTACGACACATGCCAACAGCTCAATATGATTGTTTTATCGGAAAATTCAATCGGAAAAGCAAAAAAATAAGCGTCATGCAGAGAGAAAGACATTATCCACTTCCAGTTGGCCAGGCTAGTCGCAGACAATGTTGGAAAATAACACACAAAGGCAAAAGGCATAGGAAAGAGAGCAGCGGCAGCAGCGGTCCCTGAGCACAATCATATTCAGCTGTAGACTCATCCATCGTAACGAGATGACTGTAAAGACCTCCAAGCACTGGTCGATACAGTGAGGATCCCAGGTTTTGCTGGAGCTTTTAAACACAATCTGTCAAAAAAAAAAAAAAAAAAAAAAAAAAAAAAAAAAAAAAAAAATTCCGAGGAAAAAAAAAAAAAAAAAAAAAAAAAAAAAAAAATTCACAGCTTCGGCAAGTCAAGGCATGGCTATCCATATCATTTTCCAAAACTGCTTCCTCGAGTAAAGACGTGTCTACAATTGCTCCTGGTCGACGGCAAATGCTGCAGATCATCCCGGCAAATAGTACGGCAGAGTCACGGCATGGTGGTCGGCAAGCATCGGCAAGGCACATATCACAAGTTTTTCGGAGAGGCACATCTTCACAAGGTGGAGTCGCGGCTGCGACTGATTTCCAACGGAGAGTGAGCGCTTTTTAAACCCAATTTCCAAAAGTTTGAACCAATCAGAAGCGACTTTTGAGATTTTTTTTTTTTTTTTTTTTTTTTTTTTTTGAACTTGGGGGTTAAAAGCTCCAGCGCTGGCTCTGGCTCTTCACACCTCATCCAGAATTTGAAAGTTCACCATGTATTTTGCTATCCATATCATTTTCCAAAACTGCTTCCTCGAGTAAAGACGTATCTACAATTGCTCCTGGTCGACGGCAAATGCTGCAGATCATCCCGGCAAATGGTACGGCAGAGTCACGGCATGGTAGTCGGCAAGTCTTTCGGCAAGGCACATATCACAAGTATTTCGGCGAGGCACATATCACAAGTCTTTTGGAGAGGCACATCTTCACAAGGTGAAGTCGCGGCTGCGACTGATTTCCAATGGAGAGTGAGCGCTTTTTAAACCCAATTTCCAAAAGTTTTAACCAATCAGAAGCGACTTACAGATTTTGACAGATTCAACAAATTTAATAGCCCCGGGTCGATGAGACCCCTCATGGGACATTTTTTTAAAATTCAAGCAAAGTATATCATGTGGGATATCGATCGATTCGTCTCGATGAGCTTGAAATTTTGATGGCCCCGGGGTCGATGAGACCCCCCATGGAACGGAGATTAATTTTCAATTAAAGTCTATTAATCAATATATGTCATGTGGGGTATCGATCGATTCGTCTCGATGATTAAAAAATTTTGATGGCCCCCGGGTCCGTGAGACCCCCCATGGGACAATTTTTAAAATTTAAAAAAAGTATATCATGTGGGGTATCGATCGATTCGTCTCGATGAGTAAAATATTTTGATTGGACCCGTGTCCACGAGACCCCCCATGGAGCGGAGTTAAATTTTTAATTAAAGATTATTCATCAAAATATGTCATGTGGGGTATCGATCGATTCGTCTCGAAGAGTAAAATTTTTTGATGGCCTCCGGGTCGAATGGACCCCCCATGAAACATTTTTTAAAATTCAAACAAAGTATATCGTGTGGGGTATCGATTGATTCGTCTCGATGAGTAAAATATTTTGATTGGACCCGGGTCCGCGAGACCCCCCATGGAGCGGAGTTAGATTTTACAGCAAGGAGTTTCTATCAAAATATATCATGTGAGGTATCCATAGATTCGTCTCGATAATTAAAATTTTTTGATTGGACCCGGGTCCATGAGACCCCCCATGGAGCAGAGTTAGATTCTTACACAAAGACTTTCAAACAAAATATATCATGTGGGGTATCGATCGATTCGTCTCGATGAGTAAAAAATTTTGTTTGGACCCGTGTCCACGAGACCCCCCATGGAGCGGAGTTAGATTTTTAATTAAAGATTATTCATCAAAATATGTCATGTGGGGTATCGATCGATTCGTCTCGAAGAGTAAAATTTTTTGATGGCCCCCGGGTCGAATGAACCCCCCATGAAACATTTTTTAAAAATCTTACAAAGTATATCGTGTGGGGTATCTATTGATTCGTCTCGATGAGTAAAATATTTTGATTGGACCCGGGTCCGCGAGACCCCCCATGGAGCGGAGTTAGATTTTACAGCAAAGAGTTTCTATCAAAATATATCATGTGGGGTATCCATAGATTCGTCTCGATATTTAAAATTTTTTGATTGGACCCGGGTCCATGAGACCCCCCATGGAGCAGAGTTAGATTTTTACACAAAGACTTTCAAACAAAATATATCATGTGGGGTATCGATCGATTCGTCTCGATGAGTAAAAAATTTTGATTGGACCCGTGTCCACGAGACCCCCCATGGAGCGGAGTTAGATTTTTAATTAAAGATTATTCATCAAAATATGTCATGTGGGGTATCGATCGATTCGTCTCGAAGAGTAAAATTTTTTGATTGCCCCCGGGTCGAATGGACCCCCCATGAAACATTTTTTAAAATTCAAACAAAGTATATCGTGTGGGGTATCGATTGATTCGTCTCGATGAGTAAAATATTTTGATTGGACCCGGTTCCGCGAGACCCCCCATGGAGCGGAGTTAGATTTTACAGCAAAGAGTTTCTATCAAAATATATCATGTGAGGTATCCATAGATTCGTCTCGATAATTAAAATTTTTTGATTGGACCCGGGTCCATGAGACCCCCCATGGAGCAGAGTTAGATTCTTACACAAAGACTTTCAAACAAAATATATCATGTGGGGTATCGATCGATTCGTCTCGATGAGTAAAAAATTTTGATTGGACCCGTGTCCACGAGACCCCCCATGGAGCGGAGTTAGATTTTTAATTAAAGATTATTCATCAAAATATGTCATGTGGGGTATCGATCGATTCGTCTCGAAGAGTAAAATTTTTTGATGGCCCCCAGGTCGAATGCACCCCCCATGAAACATTTTTTAAAAATCTTACAAAGTATATCGTGTGGGGTATCTATTGATTCGTCTCGATGAGTAAAATATTTTGATTGGACCCGGGTCCACGAGACCCCCCATGGAGCGGAGTTAGATTTTACAGCAAAGAGTTTCTATCAAAATATATCATGTGAGGTATCCATAGATTCGTCTCGATAATTAAAATTTTTTGATTGGACCCGGGTCCATGAGACCCCCCATGGAGCAGAGTTAGATTCTTACACAAAGACTTTCAAACAAAATATATCATGTGGGGTATCAATCGATTCGTCTCGATGAGTAAAAAATTTTGATTGGACCCGTGTCCACGAGACCCCCCATGGAGCGGAGTTAGATTTTTAATTAAAGATTATTCATCAATATATGTCATGTGGGGTATCGATCGATTCGTCTCGAAGAGTAAAATTTTTTGATGGCCCCCGGGTCGAATGAACCCCCCATGAAACATTTTTTAAAAATCTTACAAAGTATATCGTGTGGGGTATCTATTGATTCGTCTCGATGAGTAAAATATTTTGATTGGACCCGGGTCCACGAGACCCCCCATGGAGCGGAGTTAGATTTTACAGCAAAGAGTTTCTATCAAAATATATCATGTGGGGTATCCATAGATTCGTCTCGATATTTAAAATTTTTTGATTGGACCCGGGTCCATGAGACCCCCCATGGAGCAGAGTTAGATTTTTACACAAAGACTTTCAAACAAAATATATCATGTGGGGTATCGATCGATTCGTCTCGATGAGTAAAAAATTTTGATTGGACCCGTGTCCACGAGACCCCCCATGGAGCGGAGTTAGATTTTTAATTAAAGATTATTCATCAAAATATGTCATGTGGGGTATTCGTCTCGAAGAGTAAAATTTTTTGATGGCCCCCGGGTCGAATGGACCCCCCATGAAACATTTTTTAAAATTCAAACAAAGTATATCGTGTGCGGTATCGATTGATTCGTCTCGATGAGTAAAATATTTTGATTGGACCCGGTTCCACGAGACCCCCCATGGAGCGGAGTTAGATTTTACAGCAAAGAGTTTCTATCAAAATATATCATGTGGGGTATCCATAGATTCGTCTCGATAATTAAAATTTTTTGATTGGACCCGGGTCCATGAGACCCCCCATGGAGCAGAGTTAGATTTTTACACAAAGACTTTCAAACAAAATATATCATGTGGGGTATCGATCGATTCGTCTCGATGAGTAAAAAATTTTGATTGGACCCGTGTCCACGAGACCCCCTATGGAGCGGAGTTAGATTTTTAATTAAAGATTATTCATCAAAATATGTCATGTGGGGTATCGATCGATTCGTCTCGAAGAGTAAAATTTTTTGATGGCCCCCGGGTCGAATGGACCCCCCATGAAACATTTTTTAAAATTCAAACAAAGTATATCGTGTGGGGTATCGATTGATTCGTCTCGATGAGTAAAATATTTTGATTGGACCCGGTTCCGCGAGACCCCCCATGGAGCAGAGTTAGATTTTTACACAAAGACTTTCAAACAAAATATATCATGTGGGGTATCTATAGAATCGTCTCGATGAGTAAAATTTTTTGATTGGACCGGGGTCCATGAGACCCCCCATGGAGCAGAGTTAGAATTTTACACAAAGACTTTCAAACAAAATATATCATGTGGGGTATCCATAGATTCGTCTTGATGAGTAAAATTTTTTGATTGGACCTGGGTCCATGAGACCCCCCATGGAGCGGAGTTAGACTTTCAAACAAAGACTTTTTATCAAAATATATCATGCGGGATATCCATAGATTCGTCTTGATGAGTAAAATTTTTTGATTGGACCCGGGTCCATGAGACCCCCCATGGAACGGAGTTAGACTTTCAAACAAAGACTTTTTATCAAAATATATCATGCGGGGTATCCAGAGATTCGTCTCGATGAATGGAATTTTTTGATTGGACCCGGGTCCATGAGACCCCCCATGGAGTGGAATTAGATTTTTACACAAAGACTTTTTAGCAAAATATATCGTGTGAGGTATCGATAGATTCGTCTTGATGAGTAAAATATTTTGGTGGTCTCTGTTTTCAGTTGTACCAAACACGGTACAATTTTAAATTTTCAAACAAGGTATATTGTGTTGGGCATCTATAAACTCGTCTCGATGAGATAGACATTTCGGTGACCATTTTTAGAAAATTTCTCGGCAATCAAGACAAGCTACACATCAGATGTTTTTGGAGCTCTGACAACTTTAGAATTTTCTGACCTCACTCAACTTCACACAGATCAAGCTCAAATCTTGGAGCTCTCAAATTTAGAATTTCTCGGAGCCCACAACTTTAGAATTTCTTGGAGCTCTCAACTTTAAAATTTCTTGGAACCCGCAACTTTAGAATTTCTTGGAGTTCACAACTTTACAGTTTCTTGGAACCCACAACTTTAGAATTTCTTGAAGCTCTCAACTTTAGAATTTCTGTGACACTGTAAAAATGTTATACGTTGAAAAAAAAAAAAAAAAAAAAAAAAAAAAAATATTATATATATATATATATTTATATATATATAATTTTTTTTTTTTTTTTTTTTTTTTTTTTTTTTTTTTAACGTCGCAGATTTAAACGAAGCGCCAAGTCTTGATGTCTCAGCTTGTCAGAAAATTTTGGAGCTGGAAACTGGGAAATCTTGGAACCCGCATTTTTAGAATTTCTCGGAACCCGCAACTTTAGAAAATCTCTGAGCTAGCAACTTTAGAAAATCTCTGAGCTCGCAACTTTAGAAGATCTCTGAGCTCGCAACTTTAGAAAATCTCTGAGCTTTGAACTTTAGAAAAACAACTCTGGAACAACTCTTTGCCCAGAAGGGAGTCGCCCTCGAAGCGCTACACGAAACGAGAAACTTGCTGAGCAAGACCCTGTGGAAGGAGATGCATCCTCAACCCCCTACCTCATCGAAGCGATGCAAGAAAAAAATGTCATGTAAATCCTTATTAAAGAAGAAACAAAAATGTCATGTAAACGCTTCCATTTGTAAAAATTAAATTTTTTTTATGAAAAAATAAATGATTAAAATGCTGAATTGGAAACTGTTGTCGTGTCTCTTTGTCCATTTCCGCAGGGGGTCGATTCCAAAAGGTCCGTAGCATGGCGTCAATGGCAGGAGCCGTCAAACCAGACCCGCGACTCGGTTTGACGGCTCTTGACGGCTCTCGACCTACTCGTCACGCAGTCACTCGAAAAAATAGCTGAGCACCGTGACCCTTGCAAAAACAATTTAAAAACGCAAAACGACAAAATGAAATGCACAAGTCTCGATTCTCACTGCTCTGTCGCGACGCTGTTTTTTGAAATGTTCCCACTGCCTTGTCGTGACGCATAGTTTAGTTTTGTGTGACAATGAAATGACCAATTTTGGCCAGTAAACATGACAAAAAAACTGGTAAGCCTCCGCAGAAGCCATTTCAAAACAAAAAATGAATTTCAATGCGTGTGTACCCAACGTTGGCGAGCCAAAAAACCAGAGAGCCTCCGCAGAAGCCATTTCAAGCAAAAATGAATTTCAATGTGTGTGTCCTCAATGTTGGCGAGCAAAAAAACCACCGAGCCTCCGCAGAAGCCATTTCAAGCAAAAAAATGAATTTCAATGTGTGTGTTCTCAAGTGTTTTACGCCACAACGCCCAATGTTGGCATCGTGTGTATTTGCGCTTTCAGGATATCACCGGATGCATTTCCAAGAAATGGTTTGACAAACACATCCCCCAAATACACTTTCAGGATATCACGTGACAGGACATTTGTTTGAAACAACGTCATCACCGGATCCAGAGGATGTGGCCATATCACCCAACCCAGGATATTTTGAAATCTTTGTGAGGGTTGCGTCACGTGGATCATTTGAAATGACCTGGTTCTCAAATCCTGGGGATGGGGGATTGTGAGTTGAATTGAATTCCAAGGTCATTGGCCCAATTACATTCTGGCGATGCGTTGAGAGTGTGTCGAGACTCGAGGCTTGGCTACAACACTCAGCTTAAAAAAACTGGACCGGAAGTGGGTGTGGTCAAACGTCAATGACTGCTTATGATAACGACCACCCAAAAAGTTGCGTTTCCAAAATTTCAAATTTCGTCTCGAGAAAATTTTTTGCTCGACTCAAAATCTCAGGACGAGTGAAAAAAATTTTTTTTAACCGGAAGTGGGCAAAGGTCAAACGTCAACAACTGCTTATGATGACGACCACCCAAAAGTTGCGTTTCGAAAATTTCAAATTCTGTCTCGACAAAATTTTGCTCGACTCAAAATCTCAGGACGAGTGAAAAAAATTTTTTCTATATAAAAACTCTCGTATAGCAATCCGTGGTTTTCCGCGCTCCCATTCCGCGCTTTTATCATTATCACTCTTTTATAAAAATCATCCGTTTTCTATCAAATACAGACGACATCATAGAGGGGTTCATACCATTCCCGCGAAATATCGCTGCTAAAAGATAAAGCATAAATGATGATAAAAATCCCGATCCCCCAACCCAAAACCCCAGTCCCAACCCAATCTGCAAGCCCCCCAGGCTGTCAGATCCAACTCGATGGATTCCAAAGCCAGCGCCATGGATTTCAAGACTCCCACTCCAAGACTATCCATGCATGTCAATCTCTCTCGCCATGTGTCAAAGCCAGATAGATTCAACAAAATGTCACGCATCCCAGTGCCCGTATCCATAATTCACAACCGCATTTTTCCGATGAATGTGGCAGCAGCTCCATGGATCCAGAGCACCGGTGTGTTTCCGAAGCCATACGACGCCATTCCAAACGGGATTCGACACGCATCTCCAAAACCTTGTCAATCGTCAAACCCACCCAGCTGTGATCCCACTCCATGGATTTCAGATCCAACTCTATGGATTTCAGATCCAACTCCATGGACTCCAGATCCAACTCCATGGATTTCAGATCCGACTCCAAGGACTTCAGATCCGACTCCAAGGATTTCAGATCCGACTCCAAGGATTTCAGATCCGACTCCAAGGATTTCAGATCCAACTCCAAGGATTTCAGATCCGACTCCAAGGATTTCAGATCCGACTCCATGGATTTCAGATCCAACTCCAAGGATTTCAGATCCGACTCCATGGATTTCAGATCCAACTCCATGGATTTCAGATCCAACTCCAAGGATTTAAGATCCAACTCCATGGATTTCAGATCCGACTCCATGGATTTCAGATCCAACTCCAAGGATTTCAGATCCCCACTCCATGAATGTGGATTGTGACTCGAGGCATGGCTCAAACGCTCAGCTAAAAATAACTAGACCGGAAGTGGGCGTGGCCAAACGTCAACGACTGCTTATGACAACGACCACCCAAAAAGTTGCGTTTCGAAAATTTCAAATTTCGTCTCGAGAAAATTTTTGCTCGACTCAAAATCTCAGGACGAGTGAAAATTTTTTTTTAACCGGAAGTGGGTAAAGGTCAAACGTCAACAACTGCTTATGATAACGACCACCCAAAAGTTGTGTTTCGAAAATTTCAAATTCTGTCTCGAGAAAATTTTTTGCTCGACTCAAAATCTCTGGACGAGTGAAAAAAAAAAAAAAAAAAAAAAAAAAAAAAAAAAAAAAAACTAGACCGGAAGTGGGCAGAGGTCAAACGTCAACAACTGCTTATGATAACGACCGCCCAAAAGTTGCGTTTCCAAAATTTCAAATTCTGTCTCGAGAAAATTTTTTGCTCAACTCAAAATCTCCGGACGAGTGAAAAAAAATTTTGAAACTTTGTAATAAAAAAACTGTCGTACAGCTAACCTTGCTGGGTGCACACTTCGTGCACACTAGTAAAAATACCATTTTCTCAATATTACACACCTAAAATATCGTAAAAAGCGTGGGAACCATCGTTTGAAAAGCTGAAACGTAAAAAAGGTCCAGAACCCAATCAATCGACATACCCAACCCTTTCCAATCCAGTACAATGGGATTTCAAACCATTTTCCCGTGTGTCCAGACAACCCACTCGACGGAGCAGTCCAATCGATAATGGCTAGACGATCTGTGTGAGAGCTCCAGAAATTATTGGGTTGAGCTGAGATGATCCAAACTCAACACCTTGCTTGAAAAAAAAAAAAAAAAAAAAACTTAACCGGAAGTGGGCAAAGGTCAAACGTCAACGACTGCTTATGATAACGACCACCCAAAAGTTGCGTTTCGAAAATTTCAAATCCAGTCTCGAGAAAATTTTTTGCTCGACTCAAAATCTCCAGACGAGTGAAAAAAATTTTTTTAATCTTTGCATTAAAGGCTGTCAATTAATCTTAACCACTTTACACATTTCTATGCACACCTAAAAATAGCATTTTTCTCCACTATTATTTTCTCGCTCTTTCAACATCTATTTTTATAAAATATACCTGACACATCTCCTCAAACACGTATACAATCACGTGAAAAGATGAAACGTAAAACGATCGAAAACTCCAACCCAAAGCCACTACACCACCCCCATCTGCGAGTCCATCCCATGGATGTCAAAACATTTGTCATAAAAAACAATTTTACAAAATGGAATACGATCCCATGCGAAAGCTCCGCGATACCAAAGCCCATCCATCTCAACGCCTGTCAAAGCAATGCCTTACCCCACGGATGAAGCTGCGGCTCCATCGTCACGAACCCCACGGAGATGGTCTCTCGATCCACGGAATGTCAAAGTTTTTCGAAGCAGTCCATTGAAAAGGTCGTCCGATGCGTTTGACTGGATCCCAAACGCTTTGTGGGGAAACTTTTGGAAATTGTGACAGATTCCCAGGGCTTTGACATTGCGACTGAATCAAAAAAAAATTAATATTAGTTTTTTTTATTTTTTTTATTTTTTTTTTTTTTTTTTATTCTTTTATTTTTATTGTTTTGAGGGTGGATGAAGTGGAACCGAGGCTACATTGAAATTGCTTCCAGGCGCCTCAGCGATATAAATCTGTGGGGTACCCGTGGCTTGCCTTTTCAAGATTGTTATTTCGTGCTCCAGGGCCGCTATTTTGAGTTTTTGTGTTTCGTTTTCGTATTGGGTGGCGGCTGTCTGATGCTTCAAGTCGCTTATTTCTTGCTTCAGTATTTCAATTTCTGCATGGAGTCTTTTCATTTCAACAGCTTGTTTTTTTGTCACCTGCTCTATAATACCCAATTGAAAGACTTGTTGTTTATTTAGCGTGTAGTACACATTCTCCATGTGTTTACGCCAAGAATTACCCATTTGAATTTGATGTGTCATCGCTGCAACTCGATTTGGAAAGATGGGTGTGGTATCCGTGGGTCGAACGAGCATGATGTCATCCTCTGTCCAGTACAATTTATGCTCTCCAGCAGGATGAGGTTCGTAATCCCATCGCAAATAAGCGGGACAGTGTTGGAGCTTCGGCAAAACGTCAAGCACTTTGACGCGATATTTTTTCACGTTTGACGACCAGTACGCTTCAATTTTCCAATCGATGATGACTTTATTGCGAAGCTTTTGGATTATCCATTCCATGGAACCTTTCGACCATAAAAGGACCATGGACATGACGGAATGCTTATGTAACGGGCGATTGATGTAAAAATGTCCACCTCGCCCCACGCCCGGCTTCTTGGATCCAGAGCATTGAGCTTTTTCGCTCGATACATAATGAATGGTATTTGCCAAATGAATGGCCAATGTGATCTTTTTCTGTCTTTTGCAATAGCGCTCTGAAGCATGAGGCACGTGAATCTTGTTCCACGTTTTCAGATAGGTGGATTGATTGCGTACAGCCACAATCATGTGGCGATGGAGTTTATCACAAGCCATTGTATTTTTCTCGACAGTCGTGCAACCATCGCACAAGCACCAGTAAGTGGAGACCACCAATTGACTGGCATCCATTGCAGCCGACATTTTCGTCTTGAAACTGGAAAAGGCGTACGATCGAATATACACGTGATAGAAAGACCATTCGTTGGAAAAGAACATTCGAAACAGGGCCGAAGCCTCATGACCCAAATTACTCTCATCATCAAACACGAGAAACGAACCCGTGTCTGTCAACGCTTGAAAATCACCCGGATAGTTGTCATAAAATCCAATTTGTTGCAAATCCTCTTCCATGTCTCGATGGTTGAGTCGATGATAAAGGGATGAGGGGTCAAAAGAAGCACAGGTACATAATTTAGGAGTGGAGCTTTCGGAATGGATTTCAGATGCAGCGCTGGTTCCAGCAGTTGGAGTGTCTGTGTGATTTGACATTTTTCTTTTGTGTTTCTTATTCTGATTTCGGAACTGAGCAAAGCATGTTTCTCTGTGGACGTGATCCGCCGTTGAATTCGAAAATTTGTATTGTCCGCAAAAAATACATTCAATCTTTTCATTGTAACCGTGAATGGAGTGAGAATGAGTTTTTCGATACTCGTCCAATGTCATTTCTTGGTAGCAAAATGGACAATGGATGGGCTGATTATTCCAATAACGGTATGCAAAATACATATTTCTATTTTTTGGACTCATCTTGACGACACACCCTCCAGATGCAAATCAAAACAATCGAATACTTTTTAGCGGTGGAATCGGCTACGATGACTCAACTACAATCTAACGGAATATTATCTTGATTCTAGTTTTTTTATACAAAAAAAAATTAATAATAATTTTTTTTTTTGGATTCAGTCGCAATGTCAAAGCCCTGGGAATCTGTCACAATTTCCAAAAGTTTCCCCACAAAGCGTTTGGGATCCAGTCAAACGCATCGGACGACCTTTTCAATGGACTGCTTCGAAAAACTTTGACATTCCGTGGATCGAGAGACCATCTCCGTGGGGTTCGTGACGATGGAGCCGCAGCTTCATCCATGGGGTAAGGCATTGCTTTGACAGGCGTTGAGATGGATGGGCTTTGGTATCGCGGAGCTTTCGCATGGGATCGTGTTCCATTTTGTAAAATTGTTTTTTGTGAAAAATGTTTTGACATCCATGGGATGGACTCGCAGATGGGGGTGGTGTAGTGGCTTTGGGTTGGAGTTTTCGATCGTTTTACGTTTCATCTTTTCACGTGATTGTATACGTGTTTGAGGAGATGTGTCAGGTATATTTTATAAAAATAGATGTTGAAAGAGCGAGAAAATAATAATGGAGAAAAATGCTATTTTTAGGTGTGCATAGAAATGTGTAAAGTGGTTAAGATTAATTGACAGCCTTTAATGCAAAGATTAAAAAAAATTTTTTCACTCGTCTGGAGATTTTGAGTCGAGCAAAAAATTTTCTCGAGACGGGATTTGAAATTTTCGAAACGCAACTTTTGGGTGGTCGTTATCATAAGCAGTCGTTGACGTTTGACCTTTGCCCACTTCCGGTTAAGTTTTTTTTTTTTTTTTTTTTTTTTTTTTTTTTTTTTTTTCAAGCAAGGTGTTGAGTTTGGATCATCTCAGCTCAACCCAATAATTTCTGGAGCTCTCACACAGATCGTCTAGCCATTATCGATTGAACTGCTCCGTCGAGTGGGTTGTCTGGACACACGGGAAAATGGTTTGAAATCCCATTGTACTGGATTGGAAAGGGTTGGGTATGTCGATTGATTGGGTTCTGGACCTTTTTTACGTTTCAGCTTTTCAAACGATGGTTCCCACGATTTTTACGATATTTTAGGTGTGTAATATTGAGAAAATTGTATTTTTACTAGTGTGCACGAAGTGTGCACCCAGCAAGGTTAGCTGTACGACAGTTTTTTTATTACAAAGTTTCAAAATTTTTTTTTCACTCGTCCGGAGATTTTGAGTTGAGCAAAAAATTTTCTCGAGACAGAATTTGAAATTTTGGAAACGCAACTTTTGGGCGGTCGTTATCATAAGCAGTTGTTGACGTTTGACCTCTGCCCACTTCCGGTCTAGTTTTTTTTTTTTTTTTTTTTTTTTTTTTTCACTCGTCCAGAGATTTTGAGTCGAGCAAAAAATTTTCTCGAGACAGAATTTGAAATTTTCGAAACACAACTTTTGGGTGGTCGTTATCATAAGCAGTTGTTGACGTTTGACCTTTACCCACTTCCGGTTAAAAAAAATTTTTCACTCGTCCTGAGATTTTGAGTCGAGCAAAAATTTTCTCGAGACGAAATTTGAAATTTTCGAAACGCAACTTTTTGGGTGGTCGTTGTCATAAGCAGTCGTTGACGTTTGGCCACGCCCACTTCCGGTCCAGTTATTTTTAGCTGAGCGTTTGAGCCATGCCTCGAGTCACAATCCACATTCATGGAGTGGGGATCTGAAATCCTTGGAGTTGGATCTGAAATCCATGGAGTCGGATCTGAAATCCATGGAGTTGGATCTTAAATCCTTGGAGTTGGATCTGAAATCCATGGAGTTGGATCTGAAATCCATGGAGTCGGATCTGAAATCCTTGGAGTTGGATCTGAAATCCATGGAGTCGGATCTGAAATCCTTGGAGTCGGATCTGAAATCCTTGGAGTTGGATCTGAAATCCTTGGAGTCGGATCTGAAATCCTTGGAGTCGGATCTGAAATCCTTGGAGTCGGATCTGAAGTCCTTGGAGTCGGATCTGAAATCCATGGAGTTGGATCTGGAGTCCATGGAGTTGGATCTGAAATCCATAGAGTTGGATCTGAAATCCATGGAGTGGGATCACAGCTGGGTGGGTTTGACGATTGACAAGGTTTTGGAGATGCGTGTCGAATCCCGTTTGGAATGGCGTCGTATGGCTTCGGAAACACACCGGTGCTCTGGATCCATGGAGCTGTTGCCACATTCATCGGAAAAATGCGGTTGTGAATTATGGATACGGGCACTGGGATGCGTGACATTTTGTTGAATCTATCTGGCTTTGACACATGGCGAGAGAGATTGACATGCATGGATAGTCTTGGAGTGGGAGTCTTGAAATCCATGGCGCTGGCTTTGGAATCCATCGAGTTGGATCTGACAGCCTGAGGGGCTTGCAGATTGGGTTGGGACTGAGGTTTTGGGTTGGGGGATCGGGATTTTTATCATCATTTATGCTTTATCTTTTAACAGCGATATTTCGCGGGAATGGTATGAACCCCTCTATGATGTCGTCTGTATTTGATAGAAAAAGGATGATTTTTATAAAAGAGTGATAATGATAAAAGCGCGGAATGGGAGCGCGGAAAACCACGGATTGCTATACGAGAGTTTTTATATAGAAAAAATTTTTTTCACTCGTCCTGAGATTTTGAGTCGAGCAAAATTTTGTCGAGACAGAATTTGAAATTTTCGAAACGCAACTTTTGGGTGGTCGTCATCATAAGCAGTTGTTGACGTTTGACCTTTGCCCACTTCCGGTTAAAAAAATTTTTTTTCACTCGTCCTGAGATTTTGAGTCGAGCAAAAAATTTTCTCGAGACGAAATTTGAAATTTTGGAAACGCAACTTTTTGGGTGGTCGTTATCATAAGCAGTCATTGACGTTTGACCACACCCACTTCCGGTCCAGTTTTTTTAAGCTGAGTGTTGGAGCCAAGCCTCGAGTCTCGACACACTCTCAACGCATCGCCAGAATGTAATTGGGCCAATGACCTTGGAATTCAATTCAACTCACAATCCCCCATCCCCAGGATTTGAGAACCAGGTCATTTCAAATGATCCACGTGACGCAACCCTCACAAAGATTTCAAAATATCCTGGGTTGGGTGATATGGCCACATCCTCTGGATCCGGTGATGACGTTGTTTCAAACAAATGTCCTGTCACGTGATATCCTGAAAGTGTATTTGGGGGATGTGTTTGTCAAACCATTTCTTGGAAATGCATCCGGTGATATCCTGAAAGCGCAAATACACACGATGCCAACATTGGGCGTTGTGGCGTAAAACACTTGAGAACACACACATTGAAATTCATTTTTTTGCTTGAAATGGCTTCTGCGGAGGCTCGGTGGTTTTTTTGCTCGCCAACATTGAGGACACACACATTGAAATTCATTTTTGCTTGAAATGGCTTCTGCGGAGGCTCTCTGGTTTTTTGGCTCGCCAACGTTGGGTACACACGCATTGAAATTCATTTTTTGTTTTGAAATGGCTTCTGCGGAGGCTTACCAGTTTTTTTGTCATGTTTACTGGCCAAAATTGGTCATTTCATTGTCACACAAAACTAAACTATGCGTCACGACAAGGCAGTGGGAACATTTCAAAAAACAGCGTCGCGACAGAGCAGTGAGAATCGAGACTTGTGCATTTCATTTTGTCGTTTTGCGTTTTTAAATTGTTTTTGCAAGGGTCACGGTGCTCAGCTATTTTTTCGAGTGACTGCGTGACGAGTAGGTCGAGAGCCGTCAAGAGCCGTCAAACCGAGTCGCGGGTCTGGTTTGACGGCTCCTGCCATTGACGCCATGCTACGGACCTTTTGGAATCGACCCCCTGCGGAAATGGACAAAGAGACACGACAACAGTTTCCAATTCAGCATTTTAATCATTTATTTTTTCATAAAAAAAATTTAATTTTTACAAATGGAAGCGTTTACATGACATTTTTGTTTCTTCTTTAATAAGGATTTACATGACATTTTTTTCTTGCATCGCTTCGATGAGGTAGGGGGTTGAGGATGCATCTCCTTCCACAGGGTCTTGCTCAGCAAGTTTCTCGTTTCGTGTAGCGCTTCGAGGGCGACTCCCTTCTGGGCAAAGAGTTGTTCCAGAGTTGTTTTTCTAAAGTTCAAAGCTCAGAGATTTTCTAAAGTTGCGAGCTCAGAGATCTTCTAAAGTTGCGAGCTCAGAGATTTTCTAAAGTTGCTAGCTCAGAGATTTTCTAAAGTTGCGGGTTCCGAGAAATTCTAAAAATGCGGGTTCCAAGATTTCCCAGTTTCCAGCTCCAAAATTTTCTGACAAGCTGAGACATCAAGACTTGGCGCTTCGTTTAAATCTGCGACGTTAAAAAAAAAAAAAAAAAAAAAAAAAAAAAAAAAAAATTATATATATATATATATATATATAATATTTTTTTTTTATTTATTTATTTTTTTTTTTTTTTTTCAACGTATAACATTTTTACAGTGTCACAGAAATTCTAAAGTTGAGAGCTTCAAGAAATTCTAAAGTTGTGGGTTCCAAGAAACTGTAAAGTTGTGAACTCCAAGAAATTCTAAAGTTGCGGGTTCCAAGAAATTTTAAAGTTGAGAGCTCCAAGAAATTCTAAAGTTGTGGGCTCCGAGAAATTCTAAATTTGAGAGCTCCAAGATTTGAGCTTGATCTGTGTGAAGTTGAGTGAGGTCAGAAAATTCTAAAGTTGTCAGAGCTCCAAAAACATCTGATGTGTAGCTTGTCTTGATTGCCGAGAAATTTTCTAAAAATGGTCACCGAAATGTCTATCTCATCGAGACGAGTTTATAGATGCCCAACACAATATACCTTGTTTGAAAATTTAAAATTGTACCGTGTATGGTACAACTGAAAACAGAGACCACCAAAATATTTTACTCATCAAGACGAATCTATCGATACCTCACACGATATATTTTGCTAAAAAGTCTTTGTGTAAAAATCTAATTCCACTCCATGGGGGGTCTCATGGACCCGGGTCCAATCAAAAAATTCCATTCATCGAGACGAATCTCTGGATACCCCGCATGATATATTTTGATAAAAAGTCTTTGTTTGAAAGTCTAACTCCGTTCCATGGGGGGTCTCATGGACCCGGGTCCAATCAAAAAATTTTACTCATCAAGACGAATCTATGGATATCCCGCATGATATATTTTGATAAAAAGTCTTTGTTTGAAAGTCTAACTCCGCTCCATGGGGGGTCTCATGGACCCAGGTCCAATCAAAAAATTTTACTCATCAAGACGAATCTATGGATACCCCACATGATATATTTTGTTTGAAAGTCTTTGTGTAAAATTCTAACTCTGCTCCATGGGGGGTCTCATGGACCCCGGTCCAATCAAAAAATTTTACTCATCGAGACGAATCTATAGATACCCCACATGATATATTTTGTTTGAAAGTCTTTGTGTAAAAATCTAACTCTGCTCCATGGGGGGTCTCGCGGAACCGGGTCCAATCAAAATATTTTACTCATCGAGACGAATCAATCGATACCCCACACGATATACTTTGTTTGAATTTTAAAAAATGTTTCATGGGGGGTCCATTCGACCCGGGGGCCATCAAAAAATTTTACTCTTCGAGACGAATCGATCGATACCCCACATGACATATTTTGATGAATAATCTTTAATTAAAAATCTAACTCCGCTCCATAGGGGGTCTCGTGGACACGGGTCCAATCAAAATTTTTTACTCATCGAGACGAATCGATCGATACCCC
Source organism: Parasteatoda lunata (assembly GCA_949128135.1). Classification (NCBI taxonomy): domain Eukaryota; kingdom Metazoa; phylum Arthropoda; class Arachnida; order Araneae; family Theridiidae; genus Parasteatoda; species Parasteatoda lunata. The sequence continues at coordinate 12,292,174 of OX421980.1, read as the reverse complement.
ACATGATATATTTTGTTTGAAAGTCTTTGTGTAAAAATCTAACTCTGCTCCATGGGGGGTCTCATGGACCCGGGTCCAATCAAAAAATTTTAATTATCGAGACGAATCTATGGATACCCCACATGATATATTTTGATAGAAACTCTTTGCTGTAAAATCTAACTCCGCTCCATGGGGGGTCTCGTGGAACCGTTGTATATCCAATTAATGGATCCAATAAAACAATTATTTCAGATCCAATTAATGTAAAATACATTTCTTCTGTTTTCAATTCATTACAAATTAAAGTGAAGTCAACATTGCTTTCTTCATTCCAATGAATAAATGTGAATTCAGAAGTACAGAACTGTAACAGTTATAGAATATTCACCTTCTTCTATCAGAATAGTATATATTTCTGTATCTACCTACCTGTATCAGAAAACAACAATAAAGAATCATCCGAATTACTTGAAATAGTGTCATTTGTGCTGATTATTAATACATTTTTATCGTTTTCTTGGTACGTATTTTTTAGTTTTGAAAGAATAATTTCAACTAGAATTCAGCTATTCTGTTTTTGAGTTACATATTAAAATTCATATCGAGATCTTAAAATTATAAAATTTTGCTGTGTGGTATGTTATCTAAACGTAATGAAGGGATAAACTATGTATATATTATTGGAGAAAAAAAATTTCGAACAAAGAACATATCATTTTGGAATTCTCCGGATTTATAAATCAGGTAAGTGTTATGAATTTTAATAAAAAATTTGCTTGTAAAAAATTTTTTTTTTTCTTATTTGATGATAGTTGTCTACAGAATGATTTTTTACGTCTGAACTATAAGAATAAAAAAATAAACAATAAGGAAGTTTTTTATTTCAATATGAGGAATTTTAAAATTGTTTTTTTATCCTAAGAATTCTTCATTTTACGTTTTTTAGTTTATAATTTTTTGATAAAAATTGCTGTTAAAATATTTTTTTCAAAAATTAAGTGATATAACATTACCCAAGTAGCACCTAATATTAGATAATGTTAGAAAACCGGTAAAATCTAACGTTATCTTGTACCACTTATAAGAAAGATACAAGAGGTCGCTGTTTGCTCAGCATTAAATAATATTAGATTCTATGCAAACTAATATTATCTAGCCTTCGCCGTAATGTTATTTTGCATTAGTTTTGATGCTATATAATATTAGATTTTGTATTTTCTGATATTATCTTGCGTTGCTCTTTATTTTTGGAGTAATCAAGAGGAAGATTTGGATGGTAGTAGAATAATTCGGCGATATAATTTTACTTAAATTTCTGTATTGCTGTGAAGCAGTAAAACATAGAACAATAGTTTTATGTCATTCCATGCATTATTTACTTAGCAATACAGAAATACTAATTAAAATTATTTTAGCGAATTCTGCTACCATCCATTTTCCTCCCTCTTACTCCAAAGCATATCTTATGTTCAGCTGATTTTTTTTTTTTTTTTTTTTTTGTTTTGTTTTTTTTTTTTTTTGAATATTTCAAATTTATTTAAGAATTAATACTATATCACAACTTTTATTGATATTTTTTTTCTTTTCTTCATACAATGGGTAATCTGACAAATTTTATATCATTATTAATTTTCAAGTCTTTAATTTTAAAATGTACTTTTAATTTTTTTTAAAAGAAATGAGCTTTCAAAATCTCAATTTAATTTGTTAGTTTGTAATATACATGTATTTTTTAAAATGCGTAACTTAAGCCATTTGTAATTTCACAATTATCATTCATTATTTATATTCTAAAATTGTAAATTAAGAAAACACACTACATAATTACTAAGTTAAATTTAAATTTTAATTGAGTTGAAAATTTATTTAACTTTTTTTTCTACTATATAACTAAGTCATTCATTTCCAAAAATATTAAAATAAAATTATATCTGGAATTTTTTTATTATTTTTTGTAATTACTGAGACAATAAAGAAAATTAAAAAATATTCAAATTACTTACTTGCAAAAATTATTTCACTTCCATCACTGAAATTAAATAGAGAAATACTTACGTAACCTTATCTTTTCAGAATCTGAAATTTTACTTGCAAAACACTAGAAACAAAACCTAAAGGCACCTGTAGAAATATTTTCAGGGAGTGGAAACAAAAAAAAGCCTTTATGAATTTAAATTTAAAAAAAATTGCAATTATTTTTTGTAATGTAAAAATAATTTTACATTGGGACATCAGAAATTTTTAACGATTCAATAATTAGTTAAAGGTACTATGTAAAGGTACTATGTATTTACTTAAAATTTAGATAACATCCAAATGTCAAAACCAAAAAAAAGCAGTAAATATTGCATATTATTAGAATTGAGTTTGCACAAACATTTAATTGCATACAAGAATGAGACAAAAAAACATAACATATTTTTTACTATAAGTTGCTTTTTGTATTAATCCAAATTTGACTACCATCAGTTACTTTTTAAAAACCTCGCTATCACAAAATTTTTCTTTAAAATCAATAAATTCATTGTTTATATTTTACTGATAAGAGTTTATGCATTATGAACATAGTAAAAACAAACATAACATTATAGGTAAACGTCTTGAATGGGACTTTTTAAAAAAAAAGAAGATGCAATCGTACATGTTTTCACAAAGAATATACAAGACCTTTAAGATGAAAGTTTAAGCAATATTCTTTTCTAAATTGATAAGGAATTTTTATCATAATATAAATGTTATTCAGTCAAAAGAACTTTGTACGATTATAATTATTTTACAATTATACGATTTTAAACATGATAAAAATAAAAAAGCATGAACTTTCTGTCTCAAATTTCAAATGAATAATTATGTGATAATTTCCAAAATTAAAATAATAAACACAATGTTGATAATGAAAAGCCTCACGAGTTTGAGTTATACTTTAATATCAGCGTTAAAAAAATTGCTTCCGATATCATACCGAAAGCTTAAAAATGACCAAATTTTAAATATAATCAACTGCTTTCATGATACTTAAGCACTATCAAATAAAAATATTTTTTAACGTCATATTATATAAAATTTTATAAAATGAAAATATTATACCTGACAAATAAAAAAATTTTAAAATGTTGAAGATTGTTGTTGTTGACAACAACAATCTTCAACTTCTTGTGATTCTTATTGTTGACGGTTGTTAAATACTTTTATGAAAAATTCAGCTACAGTTTAAATTGTATGCACCACAAAAAAACAGGGATGAACTTCTCAAGTTTCCCTCTTTCGCCAAATTCAACATGACAACATCTTTCTTCAATATGAGGACTTTCTGCCACAGCAGATTTAAAGTGGTCCTTTCTGAATATCCACACTGATTAAATCATTCGCAGTAAGGATCGAACTTAAAATTCCATCAGAATGTGCTATTTCCATTTGCAGTGTCTTGATAGTCGATTTCCTTGAAGATGAAAAGCTATACAGAAATTTAAAAAGAAAATAAATTAGATTTTGCAATGAAAAAAAATTAAAACTATTAAACATTGAATATTTATTTGAAACTTTAATTATTTAATTTGAAAATGCGTTTTAGAAATTGTAATATCCTTTACAACGAAATTCAATGGGTGAATTCTGGTATCAATACTAGCGTCAAAAAAATTTCGCTAGTGACACACAAAAAATAACACTGTGGGAAGGAGATTAGCTAAAAGAATTTAGCACATAAGCACTCCCAAGCAAACTACCACATATTAAAAAAAAAAAAAAGAAAAAATCAAATTGCAAAACCTTTCAACTTCTTTTATTAGACCTGAAATTAACTATCCGCTATGTGTCAAGTCAACGAAAAGAGTGTCGAAAAGTATTAAATAAACGAATGTTTATTTTAAAAATCAATGTACGTCAATGTTTAATGTACGTCAATGTAAAAAGATACTATGAGAATTCAAAATCATCAATTTATGGTTGAAAAAAACCATGTAGAAGGAGAATTCTTTAACAATTCACATATTTCGTCGTAATATATATATTGTACATATATTTTGCCCCTCCCCCCAAATATTTTTACGTAACGTTCTTTAAAAGTCAGTATGCATAACTAAATTTTGTCACATTTATTTTTTATTGTTTAATTAAATTTTTAGTCTCAGATAATTTCTAATAGAAATTTATTTAAAAATTTTATTGAACAATAATTATTTATTAGACTAATTATTATTATTGTAATAATTATTTAATAAATATTTATTAAACTAAAAGAAGCATCACAGAAAGAAACAAACTCGAAAGGTATAACCCCGGGCAAACATATACATATTTTTTTGCAAGTTTAAAATCTATTTGGCGATTGTAGTTGGCACGACAGATCACGATACTGAAATATCCCCAAGAAATTTTAATAAAAATGTTTAATTCTTTGCTTTACAATATTTTAGACATGAAATTTTGATAAGGTAGCAATATTGTTTGTATTGAACGTTAAACATTCTAGAATGTAATGGTTTTAACTGAGCTAAAAGAAGCAGATCATTACTTTTCTAATTGTTTTAACTTGGCTAATTTGTTTGCAGACAATTATTTTTATCTTTTTCATTGTTTCAGAAAAACTTTGTCACAGTCTAATTACTTAGCAAACGTTGTTTTACAAGCATATTTTGAGCTAATTACAGAACTTATTATTTATAGCTAGACAATAAGTTAGCAGAAAAGTCAACAACTACGTGCGAACAATAATGATTACAATTCATAATATTAACTGACTTTATTAGATACATGATTTTTAACTAAAGCAAAAACATTACTTACAATACTTCTTTAACGTTTCATGTAACTATCATTGAAATTTATAAAGTTTCCAAATAATTAATAAATTATAAATACCTTAAGTAATTGAAAAGAAAGCTGCCAAGCTCGAACAATAGGGCGACGTAAACAAACGGAAGAAGTTACAAACAACTCAACAGCTAAAAAAGTTTTTCGAGTTCAATCGTTCGCGAACTACTACTAATATTATTTTGCCTTTTCTGGCATGAAATTGCATTGGCTAAAAATGATATTTTAAGTAATATTTAATTTATTGTTTTCTTTCATAAATAAATGTTTATTTATTAATAATATGGGATAACCTTTCGCAAAAATGTGGCGCTATACCAAAAGTAATGAAATAGATAATAATTATAAAGTTCGAATATATAATACTATATAATCTTATAATTAATTAAGATATATTAGAAGATGGGATTCAAGAGTCCTGCGTTTTCTAGCACGGCAGTATTATATTGCATCTTTCTATTATTACATCATATCTTTCGCTACCTGGGTATGTGTTTATGTATACTTCTTGCATATTACAATGTTTAAAGTAATATGATTCAGAAAAGTATGGAATAAAAATTCGGTACTTACGTATTAACGCCACCGCAACTACAGATTTGGCGGTTTTTAAGTGCCGCCAATCTACACCTAAAATTTTTGCGACAAATCATAAAATAAAACACTTTATTTAAAACCAAAACACTTTCAAAATTCAAAACACTTTATTTAAAATCAAAGTAGTTAATTGGATTTCGGTGAAAAATGGGCCGATATAGAGTTTAACATGGATTCAAAACAATCTCTATTTTCTTTCATCTGATGCTGTCGCCATATGAACTGTAATAAATATGATTCCAGATGAAATTACATTTCCAAAACGTACATTTGCCATAATAAAGTTTCATGTCATGAGAATTGGTATATTTTCGTTTTTTTTTTTTTTTTTTTTTTTTTTTGGTAAAATATTTCGCTCCTGAAAAATAAAATTGCATCTTGTTCTATTTTTCCAAATCCCAAAGACGCATTTTTGTATCACTAAAAAATGGTGTCATTTTGGAATTCTCTGGATTTATAAAGCAGGTAAGTGTTATAATTTATAAAATAAGAAATTTTACTTGTAAATTTCTTTTTTCTTATTTGATAGTAGTTTTCGGGTACAGCTCTATCCATCCTCAGAAGTTCCTACCTGCATTTAACCCCATAATTATCTCACACACCTGCCTTAGATTAACTCCCCTCCTATCAGTTCAAGATCGACTGCTGCATAAAAATTTTAAGCGCGTGCGCCAGAATAGCGAAATAAAGCGAAATCTAGGTGGATGAAACTGTTGGCCGCCTTTTTATGAATGACGCGTAAAATAGTCGTCTTCAATGATTTGTAGTTACAAAAATGTTGCAGCTAAGAACATGCGAAAAAAATGGCGATGCCGAATAAAAACAAGTACCAGTCAAAATATCTGTACATAAAAAATATTTCTTAATGTGTGTGTGTGTGTGTGTTTAAATTTAGAACTGCGATGTAAAAATTATTTTGACAATTAAAAATTTTCTTCATACATTTCTAATATGATTAATTATTAATTTTATAGGATGGTCGAATTCTGCTAATTAACTTTGTGAAAGTTTTCATGAATAATTTTTCTGAATTTAAAGAATTAGTTTTTAAAAATTTTAATGTTGAAGTTATAAATGCTGCTGATAAAGGATAAAAAATTTAATCCGATCAAAGCTATTGTAATTTATCATTTCTTAAAAATGTGAATATTTCTCTTTATCAATTGAATATTTTTATTTTCCGTTTTAAAAATGACAATTTCGATATAAATCTAGATAAATTAAACCGCAACAAGATGAGAAAAATACTATACATAAAGCTGCTTAAATTTTATTTTTCCCCATTTTTTACTTTATTTTTCACTATTTTATTTTTCACTTTAAAAATCCGAAGCAAATAAAATTTACTGTCAAGAAAATAATATTTATTGTCAAGACAAGCCATTAAAAAGTGTTTTTTATTTAGGAAAAAAATTGTATGCTTTTTTCCTTGATATCATATTTGCTTTGGAATTTCAAAGAAAGAAAAAAATAATCCCGTGTCATGATTGTTTAGTCATATACAATTGCAAGACGTCGTGAATACATATATTTCATGTCATTCTGATCAGAAGTTTCAATAGGCAAAGTATTCCAAATTGAATCTTTTTTAAAATATTGTCATATTTTAGGACACACTAGAGTAACGCAACTTTATTTTTACCTTGTAAATAAAGTTGCAAGGAACTGTGAATATTTTTTTTTAATAGTGACTTTTTTAAAAGGCCTAAAATTTCATCCAATTTCTATAACACGAGTTGAAAACTTTCGATTTCATTTTTTATATTAACCAGATTCTAGAAGTTTTATAAAATTGACACTTGTTTTATTACTACTTTATACTTTATTTATTTAATTTTAAGTTAGATGCTTCCATTGCACACAAGTGCCAGTATTATAAACTTTAAAATCAATATAACAATACAGATATTTACCAAAATTGTCTGAAAAATTAAATTAGAAAATAATAGTAATAATTAATAACTTTATGAATTGAATTAGCTCCATATGTTATTACTTCTTTTTACTTTTGATATATCATTTTATCTCATATGGTAACCAAATTATATATAGACAGAGCAATTCTTTTATCTAAATCTTAATTTTATATTAAATCCATTTTTTGATGTTACGAAATACAATTTTCAGTGTCTGACTTAATTCCATCATACCTGCCCTTCTGTCTACCGGTTATAATAATAATAATCTCAATCAAAATATTTTGGTTATATATCTTTTAATTTTTTTCTTTGATAGACAATATCAGTGTTTATTCGCTAGTTCTCAAAATATATTCACAACACAAAAAAGGATGACCGGAACTTTAGAATATCATTACTTTATTTTTAGGAGATTGTTTCACTCCTTGACACAACTCGCACTTAGGCACACTGCCTTCCACTACACTTATTTCTTCTCTAGGGGGCGCTAGAGCACAATACACTCTCTAACACTGAACATCCACCCCCGGGTTGAATAACATATTCAACTGCTTAAAAATTTAAACAATCATAAACATTTCAATACAATGTACACAATAAAACTAAAATATTCAATACACACATAAATTGAAATTTTCACACTTATTGATCATTTGAGAAGGGTAAAATACAAAGTTTAGTAATTGGACGTTTAAAAATTCCATTTTTAGTTTTAACCAATACTACTCTAATTTTATTATCTTTACCAGAATACACTTCAAGAACTCGACCAAGAGGCCAGTTACACACAGCCAAATTATCTTCTTTCAAAATTACCATATCATTAATTTTTACATTGTTTTTCTCAAAATACCATTTAGTTCGATTTTGAAGTGTACTCAGATAGTTATTTGACCAAAGCTTCCAAATTTGTTGTACAATTTTTGATAACCTCTGCCATACTTTTAACCTGTTTTCAGGTACTTCAGTTAAACTTGGCTCTGCTATCGCTGTGAGGGGACGACCTATTAGAAAATGACCAGGAGTTAAAGCTTCAAAATCCTCAGGGTCACATGATAAAGGGTAGAGGGGACGCGAATTGAGAATGCCCTCAATTTGGTTAAGAATGGTTAAAAATTGCTCATGGGTAAATTCAGAATTACTCATAACTCTCTTAAGGTGATGTTTAACGGCTTTTACCCCAGCCTCCCAAAGGTCCCCTTGATGAAGAGCTCTTGGTGGAATGAAACTCCACTCAACACGTTCCTCGCACAAAAAATTACTCAAATTATTATCACATTAACTCAAAATTTCTCTAAGTCTTTTTAGCTCTAATTGCGTACCAACAAAATTGGAAGCATTGTCTGAAAAAATTCGTTCAGATTTTCCTCGTCTACTAAAGAATCGCTTTAAAGCCGCGATGAAAGCTTCACTAGATAGATCTGTAACTATTTCGAGATGACATGCTTTAGTGACCATGCACACAAATACACAAACATATACTTTGTTTAAAACTCCTTTTCTTTGATTTGGATATTTAATCCAGAAATGTCCACAAAAGTCTAATCCTGCATAGTTAAAGGGAAAACTCTGAGAAACTCTGTCGGTTGGCAGTTGACCCATAATTTGTGAACAAGTAACAGGGTTAGCCTTAAAGCAATCTACACAATTATGTACTAATTTCCTACACATATTGCGACCGTTTAACGGCCAGTATTTTTGTCTAACAATAGATAACAAAGTTTGCGAACCAACATGCAATTGTCTTTTGTGGGTCATTTCAAGAATTAAATTGGTCAATCTATGATTGTTAGGAAGAATAATCTGGTGTTTTTTGTCGAAACTCAAATTACTGTGTACCAATCTACCACCTACACGCAAGACACCTTCAGTATCTAAGAATGGAGAAAGATTTTTAATCTTACTTTTTGGGTCAACCATACCCTTACTGGACAAGTCCTTCACTTCTGAATTAAATTCCACTTGTTGTACCAGCTTCAAAAGTGTTGTTTCTGCACGTTGGATTTCACAGATCTTTAATGGTCCAACTTGTTTGCATGATGGATTCCTACAGTTTTCGATGAACCTGTAAAGATAACTCAAAACACATACAATTTTATGAAAATTATTATGTAAAGAAAGGATCTTGTTCAAAAGGTTATAGTCCAAAGTCATAGTCAGAGTTTTTCTTTCGGACTTGTGTTAGTTTTTAATCGTATTCATTGCTGTCACTGGGTACAACACTGTCGCTTTTAAAGACAATATTTTGCTCATGAAGAAAATTCGCTCCGTACCACCACTTTTCACAGTTCAGCAGTAAGTCGGCGTTGATTCCTCTCGTTAGAAGATCGGAAGGATTGTCCTTCCGACCCGGGACAATGATGCCAAGAATCTTTGTTCGTCAAAGATTGTATCTCTTTCAACCCGATTAGCGACAAAGACCTTCCATCTGCTGCTAGAGCCTTGAATCCAACATAAGGCTATAGTCGAATCAGTCCAAAAATAGTTGGTTGTTGGTATTTTTTTACTGATGACCCGTGAGACTTCTCCAGCCAATCTCGCAGAAAGTAAAGCTCCCATTAGTTTCAAACGTGGAAGAGTCAATGGTTTTAGCGGAGCCACACGGCTCTTGGAACTCACAAGATGAACAGAGATTTTCTGGAGAGTTTTCAGTCTTATATAGGTAGCTGCTCCATACGCCTTAATGGAAGCATCAGAAAACGTATGTAGTTCACATTCTAGAAATTTCTCATCATCACACTTCATAATATGTCTAGGAATCTGAAGTTTACTTAAGGAATACACTTCTGAACACCATTGTTCAAATTTCTCACTAACATTTGGCAGTAGTTCTTCGTCCCAGTCTATTTTTCATTGCCAGATATCTTGAAACAAAATTTTAAATCTTATGGTGAAAGGACTCACAAATCCAATTGGATCAAATATTCTGCCTGCTGCCATTAACAAGTAGCGTTTAGTATTTTTCCTTTCCTGAAGAAAGTCTAAAAGATCCTTTAAACAAAGGCTTAGATAATCATCTTGAGGACTCCACAGCAGTCCCAAAACACGATGTAACTGGTCATCGATATCGTTTATGTCTAAATGGTCAAAATTTTCTGAACGCCATAGTTTCATTAAATCACAGTCATTTGTAATCCATTTTCGCAAGTTCATTCCAGCATCACTCATAATTTTTGCAGCAGTTTTCGACAAGTCAAATGCTGATTCTACGGTATCTTCACCAGAAATTAGATCGTCGACGTAGAATCTCTCATTGAGTGTCTGTACAGTATTGGGATATTGTTCTGCATACTTCTCTATATGAATCTTTATAGTTGCTGCTAATAGAAATGGAGACACGTTGAGTCCAAACAACACACGATTAAATCTGAATACTTGTTGCTCATCGTTTCTATTATTAGCCGCTAAGAATCTCACAGCGTCCTTGTCCTTTTGAGCCAAGGAAATTTGTAAAAATGCTTTTTCGACGTCAGCTAAAACAGCAATTTTGTTTTGACGAAAGGATATTAGCAAGTCAAAAATGTTAGGGTTTAAGTTTATCCCTTGATATAAACAGTCGTTTAATGATAACTGTCCTACTTCATGTGCACTGGCGTCGAACACTATTCGTAGTTTTGTTGTGAGAGATTCATTTTTTATTATCACTTGGTGAGGAAGATAAAACACTGGATTATTTGTGGAAACAAAGGGACTTGTAACCTTCTCAATTATTCCCTCATCTAGGTAACCCTTTTAAACCTTACGATACTCAGAATATAATACTTTATCACTCTGCATTTTTCTCATAAGACTTCCGAGTCGTTTTTTCGCCAAATTTAAATTATCACTCAACTCACTACTATTTCTTTTCCACGGAAGTTCAACCTCATACCTACCATTTTTAAAACTTACACTTTCCTTAAACATTTCCAAATTTATATCCTTCTCACTATTAATACCCTTATCCTCGATACCAATAGATTCCAACTCCCAAAAACTCTTCAATTTAGTATTTAAATCACTATCTCGTATTAACCCACAATGAATTTTGTTATCCCTCATCTCATTGACATTTCCGCCAGAGACATATCCGAACACGGTATTTTGCAAAAGTATTCGAGAATCTTCAATATAAATTTGACCTGGTCTAAGTAATTCATAAAATATTTCAGCGCCTAATAAAATATCAATTTCACCGGGAATATTAAATGTGTGATCAGCTAGCTTTATTTCGTTAGGTAAATTCATTGAAATGTTAATTTTTCTAGAAGGAATTAATTCAGTTATTTTCTTTACGACTAACAAGTTAAGCTCTTTTTTAAAACTCATTTTCTTGTTATTTATTGTAGCCGTAACACACCCATTAATCGTCATCGAGGAATCATTTAAGCAAGATACAAGTAAATTTATTTTCTCATTTTTCAACTGTAATCTATGCGCACAATCCTTTGTTATGAAATGCGATTCACTTCCCACATCTAACAAACATCTAATTTCATGCATGGCGCCGTATCTCTCTCGAATAAAACAACGCGCGGTACTCAATAGAACTGTCTTAGTTTTGTTTTGACAAAAAATCGTAGCCACAACTGATGAATTTCTTTCATTCTCAATTTGGGGGGAAAGCAGTATTATCATTTTTCGACCCTCCCTGCCTAACGAAGATCTGCGCTTGAGGATTTAATGATGAATCAGCTACTCCCGTGACAGTAGGTGTTTGGTTGAAAGAGTTATAGCTTTCTAATTTTGGAAAATGAATTAAACGATTATGCGGTTTCCCACAAAAACAATTCTTTGCTTTCCTTTTTTTATATTGCAATCTGAGCGCAAACACTTATAACACAAATTATTAGCTCTTAAAATATCTACTCTTTCGTTAACATTTATAGATTTGAAAACAGGGCACAAATATAATGTGTGGGGTTCCTTTGAATTACAACAAAAACATTTAACATTTTTGACGGAAGAAAGATAAACATTAGAAGTATTTTTTGACCCCTGAAAATTCTTTCGATTATTGCCATCATGACGTTGTGGTTCGTATTTAGATTTATATTTAGGAAATAAACTTTGTTCCCCTTTAGTTTCTCCTTTTGATGATATGAAAATATCGCACTCACGGCCTAATTCATGTGGTTTATACCATGTTTCTCCTTGCTTAATGCCGATATGTGTAGTTAATTCTCTATCCAATGACTCAATGATTTTATCCGACGCAATTAATTCAAAAATTGATTTAAAGTCTTTTACTTCTCGCAATTGGCAATAATATTCGAAATTTGCACTCAATCTAGACGTGAACTGTACATAACTTTCATTAGGAAATTTTTGTGCTCTTTTAAATTGACTTGAACATTCATTGGGTGTAGGTTGAAATTCTTTCAACATTCTTTTAATTTATGGTAGTCACTCAAATCTTCTTCTCTAAGATAAACCATTAAATTACACGCCTTTTCTCCAAGAATATTCAAAAGAATTTCGGGTTTTAATTTCTCGGGAACATTTTTGGTTTTAAACGCCTTTTCAATTGACTGGAAAAACAAATTAAAGGACTCTGTTCTTACGGGTACTGGAATAGCTAAGGTTTTAACACTCTTAATTAAACTTTCAACATCAAACTCGTTTGAAATGGTTTGAATTTCATTATTTGAAAGTCTAGATTCGCTTTCGATTTCGCGTAATTTAGCTATTTCTAATTCTTTTTCTAACTGTAACAATTTTATTTTCTCGATTTCTAATTTGCTTTCGTTTTCTACTCTCTCTCGCTTAAACTTATTTTCGTTTTCTTTTATTTCCTCTAATACACAATCAACAATAGTCTGCTACGATTCTTTATCAGTGTTATAAATCTCACTTTCTAGTATTAACTTTCTTAACTCTAACATTTTAGCATTATCAGGTATTGGTAATTTTAACTCCTCGGCAATAGCCTTTAACTTATCTTTTTTAAATTTAGTAATACTCATTTTCACAGGATAAATTTATCTCAATCACAATAAATTAATTATCAATACTCTAGATAACACTAAATTAAATATCAATATTACTAAAAATATGTCACTAACCTCTCACCAAGCAACAATAACAATAGAATCTCCGTGAAATTGAAACTTGTGCACTATACTCTTTTATTTAAAAAATTTGTTTCTTCGGTCTCAGCCATCTGTGGCATCGACGGACCATGTTTATTCGCTAGTTCTCAAAATATATTCACAACACAAAAAAGGATGACCGGAACTTTAGAATATCATCACTTTATTTTTAGGAGATTGTTTCACTCCTTGACACAACTCGCGCTTAGGCACACTGCCTTCCACTACACTTATTTCTTCTCTAGGGGGCGCTACAGCACAATACACTCTCTAACACTGAACAATCAGTAGAACTCTTTTGGCGTTAAGATTGTTGTTTTTATCATTAATTAACATAAATAACGCATGAGGCATGTTGTTTTATCATCAATTTTCAAATTCATCATATTCAATTTTAAAAGTTCTATAATTAATTCTTTTTTTGTTTAGTTTAAGTAAAATGATAAAACTATATTATTTAGTCAATTAAAAATTTATTTAAATAAATTTTTTAGAATTTTAAAATGTATGTACGAAAAACAAGTTATTTCTTAAAAATAATTTCGGAAAGCTAAAAATATGCAAAAATGATATTAATCATAAAAGTATACATAAAAAAAAAATTATAATTTATTTTAAGATTCTGACTGAAGGAGAAAAAAGAAGTCCCTGGGCAAAAAAGAAATCGGGAGCCATCATCGATTTTATAGTTAATGCATTCAGCGTCAATTTCTCTTCTAATAATTAATTTTATGGATCTCTTAAAATGAAAATCCTCGCCTTATGTTCCAATTGTTCATGTTCCAATTGTTATCTTAAATATGCTAAATAATTTGTGAAGGCGATATTTTAAATTAGAAATTTTACTACATTAAATTAAGAAAGACCTCAAGCACAAAAATATACTTCCTCTGAATAAACATTTTTAGTGTTAACGAATTTGGATTTTTAATCCTTAAAATATCACAATATACTACTATCATAATGTTGAAGTGATCGCCATGTCAAAAACAGTGATCCAATTGTTTAGTCAAAGTTCCAGTCCTTTTATTTTCATTTTCTCTTTTTTTTTTTCTTTTTTTTTTTTTTTTTTTCATTTTCCGGTGTATCTGGTGTTTAGGCGGATAAAAAATTCCACTAATTGTAAAACTCTTCCTCCAAAAATTTCATGCAAAACATACTATTATAGATAAGTGATTATTATTAATTATTTAATTTATGCTGGGAAAAATTTTGTACTGTAGAGTATAAAAAATTTCATATCATTTTAAATGATGCAATTTCAAGTAATAAAATTTGAACAAAAGCGTCTGAACTGTTACTGAGGAAAGAAATTTCAAAGATATCGGGCTTTGGAAATATTCCCAAACTATTTTGCCGATTTTGCGTAAATGTTTTTTTTTCATTTAATAATATAGTTTAAAATAAGATGAATACTTGCATACTTTACTCTTCTATACATTTGCGACTATTATAAATTAAAATTAAGTAATTATATTTATTCTTACCAAGTTATATTTTCTATTAAATTTTCTTTGTATAAACGAGTCTTATAACTGTGTGCACAATTTTTTTCACCATATTAACAACAGTCAACAGATTACTTTCAAACCATTAAAATTGAAACTTAATGAAACTCCAATTACTAAAATCAAAGTTGTGTAGGGAGTTTCACTTTGCTTTCATTTTACAAACATAACATTTATATGAAAAGTATCATATCTAGGTTTAGAGCGTTAATTCACAGGAAGTAACACCTACAAAATTGTTTATTATAGTTATGTTATTAAATTAAAAAATTAAGTTAGTTTATTCTCTAGTTTTTATTTATTAATTTTAAGTGAATGAGCGGTAAAGAATATTTTTGCTTGGGCTAGGAAATTAGCTTGAACGATTTTTTTCCACTTCAAATAATAGTTTCATAGTTTGAAAAATGACAAATTTTGGGTTCTCCTAAGATTATTTGTACACTTTATTAGCTTTTAAGTATAACTCTGCAACTACTTGTGCACACTCAATTATAAGAAAACTTGTTCACAATTTAGAAATATTAATTATTTCTCTAATTTAAATGGGAAAACTATGAAACAGATATATTTAATAATAACAATATATACAACTATACAACTAATTTGAAAATATTAAATCGGGCAGTCGGGACTTGGCATTGGCTCGCCCCCCCCCCCCCCCCAGTTAAAAAAATTGGCACTTAATATAAAAAGTAAACAATCTCTCTTTTTTAACGTGGTAATTTATCTTTCCTGAAAATTAAAATTACATCAATATTGTTTTATAATGAAATATTCTACAACAATCATGTTTACTAATTAATTACAATTATATAATTTTTTCTATGTAATTCTGAACACTGATAATGTTTTTAAAGCACAATATTTTACTGTCAAATTTAAACAAAGTCATATTGTATAAAATTGAATAGTTTAAAAAATTAAGTAATATTAAAAGTCTAGTAAATTATTGTTCCCAAAAATTTAATTGAACTTATATTTTAAATATATTAATCTTATTAACTATGTTTTATCTTAGTTAAAAAATATAAACAACATCCAATTCGTCTTACATTTTTACGAAATCAACATAACTATAGTTTTTAAGGAAATTCAAATAAAACAGCAATTTTTTTGTTAATTACTTGAGGGTTCATTACACTGTCACTTCGTTTAAAAACTCCAATACATCTATCTCAATCATTTTAGCTTTTTTTCTTCCTAAACATCGATTAAAAAAAAGATTTTGTTTTTAAAATTCTCGTTACTCTTTTTAGCACATTTTGTTAAGATTTAATTTTATTTGTTAAAAATTTATAAATATTACTTTTTATCATATAACTGTTAAAATCAGAAAATGTTTAAATTTCTTTTGAACCGTTTATATTTTTAAAAGTTTCGATACAAATATTAACTTTTAACAGCATCAAATCAGTGATTTATTAAAATGTTTCAGTTTTTGTAGCTTTTGAAATGAAGTCAACTGTTAGTACTCGCGTCCAAAATGAAAATTTCAAGAAAAAAAAATAGAAGAAAAAAAAAAGAATGGTTTAACAGGAATTATTCAACGTAAAAGATGTTTAAGAATTGGCGAAAAAGCGCATTAAGCAGTAATAACTGTTCGAACAAATTGAAATTGCCCTCTATAATTTCAATTACGCGAATACATAGATATATATGCCAACTATGATGATGATGATAGATCAATTTTGATCAGCTTGCGTAAGGACCCAGGGTGCGCGGTATCAATCCTCGTTATACTCTTCTACCGTAAAGTGCTCGACTTTGCGCGCAAGTCGTCGGGCTACCAAAGCTCGGGAGCCATCCTCTCTACAGAGGATCAAAATTGCGATGGCATGTCTTACTTATTAACTAACTTATTTATGCTTTTAATACAACGTTCAAATATATATATTGATATTAAGGAATTGTTCAGCACTCCATTATTTAAATTGCGCTAGAAACTTTTAAGACTTTACGATCTGAATAAAATAGTTTTGAAATGAAAAATATTATATATTTTTTATTTTTAGAGACAATTATATATATATATAGTTGAACGTTTGCTACTTTTAAAAATAGTATGGTGTATGTATACTGTTTCAAAAAAAAAAAAGAAAATGACGCGATTTTTCTTTCTTGGTGGACTACGAGGCCTGAATTGCTTGAAACTTCTTGAATTTATAAAATCAGATCAAGTTTTGTTTAAATTCCTTTTTAGCGCATACACAGCATAAAAGAACTACTTGAAATACTCATATCTTGCGCAGTTTTTTGCAATTTATTTTAAAATTTTAAATCAATACATTTGTAATTAATTTTAAATTGCAACAAAAAGTTTTTTAAATTCCATTGAATATTTTTAAAGTTATAGCAAAAAAACCATAAAACAAAAAATTAGCTTTTTTTAATAAAAAAAAACCCATCATATCTCCAGTAATATTTACGCTAGGTTTACGAAATGTTATGCAGTTACTAAAAACAACAACTTAAGTAATTGGTACAAGTTCCAAGCTTATTGCTTGATTTTCTGGCATAGGGTGTTAAAAAACTTGTTATTTTTCATTACTTATTATAGGTTTCTAAAACCTCTGAAAGCTATAAATTTAATTTTATTTAATTTAAAATTTTATCCACTCTTTTTTTTTTCTATTTCTTTTTCTCGAAATTTTCATTTTGGACGCGAGTACTAACACTTGATTTCATGTCAAAAGGTACAAAAACTGAAACATTTTAATAAAACACTGATTTGATGCTGTTAAAAGTTAATATTTGTATCGAAACGTTTAAAAATATAAACGGTTCAAAAGAAATTTAAACATTTAGTAATTTTAACAGTTATGTGATAGAAAGTTATATTTATAAATTTTTAACAAATAAAATTAAATCTTAACAAATTGTGCTGAAAAGAGTAACGAGAATTTTAAAAACAAAATCTTTTTTTTAATCGATTTTTAGGAAGAAACAAAACTAAAATGATTGAGATAGATGTATAGGAGTTGTTAAACGAAGTGTTAATGTAATGAACCTTCAAGTAATTAACAAAAAAATTGCTGTTTTATGCTCTACACCCGTTTTCTTTTCTGATACAAGACCAAGCTGTCTTGTTCTTCAATTCCCCGTGAAAATAACAGAGGTACTTTTCATGTTTCAGGATTTTTTTCCTCCAAATTTTGAATTATGAAAAAATATCTCCATCTTGATTGCTAAAAATACTATATTGACAACACGTGGTGGTATAATCTTTAGGGGTTCCTAAAGAGATGTTTCATTCGCCAAATGTTTGGCGATGGACATTTGTTAAAATTCAAGAGTCTCCACTTCAAAGATCTATTCATAATACAGTCAAACCTCGATATCTCGAACTTGAAGGGAGAGGAGAAAAAATTCGAGATACCGAAAATTCGAATTATCGAAAATCGCATGTTATCGATGGTAGAATAAAGAAAAATGCTCGTTACATACTTTATTTATTATTCCATATTTATTCTAAAAACGCTTTTTACACTTTCATTTAAAAAAAGATTCAATTGTTGTTTGCTTTAGAGATGTGTAAGAAAGTTTGTCTATAACACTTTCTAAGTGGACTATAGATTTAAATGTCTCCTCTGACATATTCGGCTGCCTCTCAATAAATCTCCTTACAGTGTCCACTGCAGAAAGTGCTTGTTTGTTAGTAACATTAGGCGGCAAATCTTCGATTTCCTCATCCTCTTCTTCTGATAGTTCATAAGAAGCTTTCGTTTGAGCAATGATATCATTGTCATCCCACTGACCACACACTGTTACTGCATCATCTACGTTTGCAAAGTCATGAAATTCCATGTCATCAAGATTCATGAGTCCGGTCAATCTGTCCCAATCATTTTCGGTGTAGTTTTCAGCAGAATTAACGATATTGATTGTTTGACTACTTTCGTGATCTTTAATGAATCCAGCCTTCTTGAAGCCATTCATTATTGTAGAGGAAGACACATCATTCCATGCCTTGTCAGCCATTCGCATAGCTTGTAGAACACTAACACCGGATGGTAAAACCCCATCTTCCATTTCGGACAACATTTTTTTAACCACTTGATGACGATACTTTACTTTAAAACTTTGGATGATGCCCTGATCAAGTGGTTGAAGTTTTGAGGTAGTGCTTGGGGGGAGAAATTCAATTTTTACGTTTTCCATTTTAGGTATGGTATTGTGGCCCGTACAGTTATCGATGAAAAGCACAATTTTCCGTTTTTCTGTTTTCATTTCCTTATTTAAATTTTTAAGCCAGCTTTCAAAGAGGTTTGATGTCATCCAAGCTTTTCGATTAGCTTCATATTCTAAAGGAAACGATTTTATGCCGCTGAAACATCTTGGTTTTTTCGATTTCCCTATCATCAACGGTTTTAACTTTTCTGTTCCATTCATATTTGCACAAAACAATAAAGTTAAACGCTCTTTACTTCTTTTGCCTCCATGACATGCTTCACCCTTTACATGCATAGTTTTGTCTGGGGTGCATTTAAAAAAAAGTCCAGTTTCATCCGCATTGAAAACGTCTTTTTCGTCGTAATCCTTCACGATCAAGCATATTTTCTTCCTAAATTCTTCACAAACTTCTTCGTCTACGCAAGCACTTTCACCACACATTTTCAGAAATGTAATGTTGTTACGTTTTTTAGAATTTTCAAACCAGCCATTACTTCCTTTGAAATTTAAGTGGCCTAATTCTTTTGCGAAAGATTCAGCTTTTTCTTTGATTACAAGTCCATCTAGAGGGATGTTTTGACTTCTACATTGTGTAATCCACATCATAAGGCCCTTCTCCATATCGGGAAATTCACAGTTTTTTAACTTCTTTCGCTTGCCTAGGCCATCCTCGAACTTTTCTAAGATAACTGCTTTATTTTTTAAAATTGTTGAGAGCGTACTGCTTGGAATTCCAAATTCCTGTGCAATTTCCTTTTTCTTTTTAAAATTTTTTTCAACTTCATCAATGATTTTCTTCTTTATTTCTATGGAAAGCGTGTTTAATTTTCGTTTGCTAGCCATTTTAAACAAATGACTCGCCAAAGATCCAACATCTAAGTGCTCTAATTTTTTAATAACCAAGAAAGGAAACTTTTTAGGAGGTCCCTTGGTCTAACAAAACAGGCATGCATTCACAGGTATCTTTCACCCCTTGTTACAATGATAAGAAATTTTACAGTGTTCTTGGAAGCCACCCACCCTTTTGATTCTTGTTCATGGGGTCATTTCTGGTTTTCTTGAGACCACCCCCCGAGAAATAACCTTGCAGAATAACAGGACAAAGAGAGCATAGATGGTCATTGAATTGCAATGACAACTGACTGAAAAGAGATAAGGAAACAATAAAGCAAGAATTTCTACTTGTGGGGCTAAGAGAAGTGATTTCAATGTGTTACTGTTGTCTTTATGTCCATTTTTTAAAAAAAAAAGTTTATCATTATGAGAATTGATCTTCTATTCTTAAAATGTTTGATTTTTTTTAGAATATTTTTTTTATTTTCAGAAAAAAAATCTATACTATTTATGGAAAAAAATTCAAGTTATCGAGGGAATAGAAAAAAAAAAATTCGTGAAATCAAGTTTTTCTTAACATTGAGTGTATAGGAAATTTGGAGGGAATTTTTTTTTCTTCGAGATATCGAAAAATTCGTGAAATCGAGGTTCGAGTTAGCGAGGTTCGACTGTAATACATTTTCCCCTTTGACGCATTGATGGATCATATCTATTGTTATGACCCTCTACCCCAGGACAGAGCACTGCTCTAGTTTTCTATAGAATGGTTTTCTACGTCCGATTATGAATAAAAGAAAACAAAAAAAGATGAATGTTTTTTATTTTAATGTAAAGAATTTTTAGAATTTTTGTTTTGTTTTTTTGTTTTTTTTATTTCGTAAGCATTCTTTATTTTACGTTTTTTAGTTTCTGAATGATGATTTTTATTAAAACTTAAAATTTTTTGATAAAAATTGCTGTCAAAATACATTTTTTAAGAAATTAAATAATATAAAAATATTTGGCTTTTGTATACTTTTTGCTTATTTTAATGTTTGAAGTAATATGATTCTTAAGACTGTGGAATGTAAAGTTTAAATAGGCCTTTCATGTTATATCATTAAATTTAGTAAAATTATTTCTCGGGCATTAGGTTTTAACTCTAATAAGAAGATACATATTTTTTTCTGTTTATTTACAAAAAAATTTCCGATGTGTTTTGGATGTTCCTTCTCTAAAAAAAAAAGAGATACCATTTTGTTTTCGTTTGCATAAGAAAGAATATCAAATATTTTTTTTTTAAAATTTAATAAGCCACAATAAAGATGGAACATTACAATGCTACACGCTACATTAAAGACGTCTCCAGAGTAACTGAATGATTGTTCATATAGAAATCGCAGGTATTCGTCTCATACAACAACGCCCCCTATAGTTCGTTGCGATCGCGAATTCTCAAACGTAACGACCTATAGAGGGCGTAGTTATTTGAGACGAATGGCTGCTAGAAGAACAGTACGTTCAGTTACTCTGGAAATTTCTTCAGTGTAGCATGGTTGTGTCCCTTCTTGTGGCTTATTAAATTTGAAAAAAAAATTGATATTCCTTCTTATGCAGGTGACAATACAGAATATCGATATCAAAATAGAATATCTTTTTTTTCGCAGATGGATTATCTGAAACATATTGGAAAAATATTTGTAAATAAATAAAACAAATAATAGGCATCTATATTCTTATAAGAAAGAAATCCAGATTCTCGAGAAGTTGCTCTTCTAAATTTAATGATCTAATATGAATAGTTTTGTTTTAAACTTTACATCCCATAATTTTTTGACTCAAATTATTTCAAACATCGAAGTAGGTAAAGTATGCAGAAACATAATCTTATGTAATTTAATTTAGAAAAACAAATTTTTTGACAACAATTTTTATAGAAAAGTTTACATTTTTAATAAAAAAATAATTTTTTAAAAACTGAAAAATGTAAAATAAAGAATGCTTATAATTAAAAACATTGGCCCTAAAAATTCTTCATATTGAAATGAAAAACTTTTATGCTGAGTTGATTTTTTTTCTTTTAATATTTAAGTTTTTAATCAGACGTAGAAAACCATTGGCAATCGAAATGGGCTGCAGGTGGCGTAGAGCAGAACTCTCTACCTATGACAACACTTCGCATGCTTTCCCCAATATCGTGTGGAGAATCATAGAGGAAGGAAGTACGTCAGTTTCCTTCTTGATTTTCATATAGATTAAAATCTTTTAAGTTTGAAAATTATATGGAACTGTAAACTAAATTAAACATAGCTATAAAGAAAAGCAACACGGAAACTTTAAAAAAATATTTTTATTAAATAAAAAGGAAAAATATTAAGAAAAGGGAAAATATCGTAGCACATTCCTATACAACTGAAAAGAGGAGGAGAGGTAAGTGAGAAGAGCCAAAGGCATGAAACCGGTCTCTCCCCCAGATGGCGTATTCGAGCGTTGCGATCGCCAATTCTGTTTAGAACCATCATCAAATTAACCCCTTAATGATCGGTTAATTTTCAAGAAAACGGTCATAAAAGTGTCTATTTTTTTCATCCCTGAAAATTATATGAAACTATGTGTATGAACAATATATATATATTCATTTTTAATTTTCGATTTGTTCTCAGCTTGAAATTTTTAAATAATTTAATTTTTAGGAAAAGCCAACATTCAATGTTACTATGACTTAATGTTGGTTTTTCAGCAAGCAAGGGAAATTTAAAAAATATCTGTTTTAAAAATATCCTGGTACTGCTATCTGGTGTGTAAAATGAGAAATAAAATGTTTTCCGGGCAAAAAAAAAAAATTAATTAGTTTCCTGCCCGTCATTATCACGGGAGCGAGAAATAACGATATATATATATATATATATCAGTGGCGTACGCAAAATTTTTTCAAGGAGGGGGGGGGATCATAAATTTCTGAAACTACTAAAAGAAATTCGAGTATGTAATTGTTAACTTAGAGGGTCTGCTGGGTATCAAAAATTTAGGAAAGGTCAATTAATTAAAAGCAATTTACACTAAAAAGAAGAAGAAGGCACATGATATCTTGTAGCGGAAGTACATCTTGGAGAGGCGCCGCAATATCCCATCAAAAAGAAAGAACATAAAAAATCATACCTTCATATCAATCCATTAGAGATTAAGGAGACATCTAAAAATTAACGGCTCAGCTGCAATAGTCTTTAAAAGACACAAGGAAAAGTCCAGAGTTCAGATTTTGTAGTTTATTAATGTGGATCACTTCATTTTAAGAATTCGTTGGGGCAGCAGAATTACAAGCATGTCCAGTTAGGGGTCACCAGGTACATAAATAACAATGGCAGATAAGATTCATCCTCTCTTTCATCTCATAGTAGTGGCGTCAGTGGCGGTGGTGGCAGTCGACAAAAAAATCTGTCGCTTACTGGAAAGGCGATCCAAAAATTTAAGATGGTAACCGATTTGCGTTCTTGTTGAAAAATTGCATCCTTGAGGAGTCGGCGGGCAGGTACTACGCCATTAAGAAAGGGTTCCGTGCCTCAAACAAAGAGAAAATGGAGCAAAATATACGCGAGCAAGGTGCCGGAGAAAATCAGAGTATCGAGGAACCACTTAGTCCATGGCGAAGGAAAACAAAACAATCACAGGGTGGAAGAAATGACCTCCATGCAATTTTACAAAAACTCCGTCTCTCGAAGAGAGGAGGGGGTGGAAATGAAAAATCCCTGTTAAGGGATCTTAGATTTTGAATGCTAACAAATCTCGAATGCTAACCGCTCCCAAAAATGGGCGGTATTTATATAAACAGCCAGAAGTGAAAGTTAAACTCCCTAAAAAATGACTTGAAGTGAAAAGATTAACAGTGAAAAATTAAATTACAATTATTCGCAAACGGTGACTGCAGCTACCCGTTCTCCATGTGTTCACATCAAAGGGTGCCGAAGGTCACAGGCGTGAAGGTCGACAGACAGTGAGGCGTCACAGGAGAGGGGTCAGGGTTCGGTCTAATTTTTAGGTCACGATCCCAACAGAAAAATTAAGATTACGTGACGCAATGTCACAGTAATAAAGCACTATTATTTCCCTAATTTAGACAGCTAGACAATTTTGACTTTTTATTTAGACAACATTGTTTAGTTAAATTTTGATTTCATTTTTTAAGTTTAAGAACATAATTTTTTCATAATAAGTGGTAAAATATTTTATTTTTATTAAAAAGTAGGAATTAATCAAGCCAGGAACTACTCATAATAACAGCATAAATGTGAATATTCTATAGAAAACCATTGGATTTGACAAAAAATAAGAAAAATTGACTTACCAACAAATAGGGAATTAAACCAGTATACAAACACGCTAAAAATTTATTGATTTATACAGTAATATCCAAATAACGTTGTTTTTTTTTTTGCAAGTTCGTTTAAAATGTCTTCTACAGCTGGGGTAAATTTTCTATGAATGTTTAAGAGCACCAATCCATTCATTCTATTATTACCCGTTGAATTGCGTAAATAAGTCTTTAAACGGCGTAAAGTCGAAAAGGATCTTTCGTTTGCACTCGTTGAAACAGGTAGAACGACCAATATTTCTAGGAGTTTGAAAATAATTGGTGTTATATCTTTATTGTACATTCCAAGAGCATCCGCCGCAGTTTTTGGAACTTAAGACTTTGGAACTTCAGACTTAAGGCTTTCTTTACAGATATCCAAATCTTGAGCGTAAAATTCCACAAGTGCTTCAAAAGCCTTTATGTTTGAAGGTTGGCAAATGAAAGGATCGGCAGGAAGAAGGCACTGAAATATGTATTTTCAAAATATCACGATGCGATACAAATCTTAAGTGTAATTGTGTAATAAAATTTTCTATAAATGGAATAAATACACTAACTCTGAAATATGTTTCGGGTGTCGATGAGGGAAAATTAGCGCGATTTTTCAGTCTTCCCGTTATTCTAGGGATTTGTATGGAAGATCCAATGCTTGTTAGCATAAGAAAAGAAGAGTTGAATATTTCAGAGAATGTTTCAGTGGCATTTTCACGCATTAATTTTAGTTCTTTAATAACATCTTCTGAAAGACTCACTGCCTCTATTAAATATATGCTTGTTTTTTGTAGGTATCTACAAAAGGTTATAGTTTGTAGGTTATAGTGAAAACTTTGTGAATGCACAAAAGAGATATTACGAACTGACAATTAGATACTGTGCACAGTAAAGAATTAGCTTGAGTAGCTGATTCCTTATCCTTCCATTCTGATATTTTTTGAAGAGTTTCAACGATAGGCTCGAAAAGTTCCACCACATCGCACTTTGGGCCAGAAGACCATGATCTTTGACCAAAAGTCAAAATTAAATTTTCAACTAAAATATGTGTAGGCAGTTTTAATATAGCCCAAATTAAGTATTCATAATCATTCCAAACATTATAATTTACTTTTTGGACCGACGAGAGTACAATGTAGTGAAAAATATGTTAAATTTTTTTCTTAAATGTAACTCTTAAATTTATATTTCAGAAATATATATAGGAACTTCACCTTACTGTTACATTTTTATCAGAGTAATTAGTCTGAAATTATAGTACAATTTTTAAATTTGTTGGATTAGTTAATACTCTTGACAAATTTTTAGTTTATATCTTATCATTTGACATTTTACAATGTTTGAATGACCTTCGAAACTTAGTTCCAAAAAGTTCCACTAGCTAATTAGCTAAACTTTTTTTTGTTGTCTTCTTTGTTGTTTCTTCTTTCGAAAAAACCTGCCCCATTTTGCCCATATTGCAAAGGTGGACTAAATATACCGAAATATAAAAATTATGCTTTTTTTTTCATGTTTTCGCGTTATTTTGTAATATTACTTCGGAAATATAATTTGCTTTTCATTTTTAATATAAAATTACGAAAATTATTATATTTCCATTGCTATATTTAATTATTTAAACGTACCAGTACATTATTTTTTTATTTATTTATTTATTTATTATTTTTTTTTTTGCTCGCCATATTTCAGCCGCCATTTTTTTTTTCTTTTTGTTTGTTTTTTTGGTATTTTTAGTGTATTTCAAAATTTCAACTATGAATTCAATTTACCTGCACATAAAAACCCCTAAATAAAACCCCCCAAATTTTGAAGTAAATTTTATCGAAATACTAATTTTGGCCACGAAACCTTGGATGCTGGCCCACTGTGCAGCGGTTACTGAGTTGTATCTTTCTATCCATCGGGTTGCACATATCTGTTTAATTTTCTCTCTCTTAGAGCTGGTTTCCATCTCCTCTATTGCTGAAGATAGGACATACTGTCTTTTTGGCGTATTTAAAAAGTCGTATAATGTTTTAATTGTCCCTAAGCATTTTCTAATACCAGTTATTTCGCATGCATTTGATACGGCCAAATTGAGGCTATGAGCAGAGCAATGCACATAGAATGCTGATGGGACAATACTTCTTACGTGGGCCATTAATTTTTCCACTCATTGATGCATCACCATCGTACTCCTGTCCACGTAACTTTTTTATATCAACTATAATTGGTCTGATATTGTTGTTGTTATTGCTTTTCCGGTTAAGTCATGTACTGGAATGAATTGCAAAAACTGTTCGGTGATGTTAAAATTTTCTTTATCGAAATAGCGAACGCATAACGATAATTGCTCTATACCTGCAATATCAGATGTTTCATCTGCAAGTATGGAAAAGCAAGTTGCATCATTAACCTTGCTGACTAGCTTTTGCAGGATTAAAATAGTACAAACCTCAATAACTTCGTTCTGAAATCGAGGGCTGGTATACTGAGCATTTTTTCAGCTTGACTCTATAACGTTCTTAGTCGTTCTTACTCCGCAAACGAAACAATACTGAAAATTTCCGTCGTTCTGTTCACCTGGTTGTTCAGCAATTATTCCCGAATCCTTGGCTGAATTGTCAGAACGCCGTCTAAACTCGGTAGTTTAAACCTCAGTTCCGCAGTTTACGTAAGCCCGGTCTAAACGAAAAACTAGGCTGCATTGCTAAAACGTGGTTTTGCCGAGGTTTAACTAGACCGGAGCAAGACCAAGCTTATTGGATGTATTTGCAACAAAATTTTGCCTGGTTGATAAATTCGCCCAATCAGGTGGAAGGAATCGCGTCCGTCACTGTTTAGAAGACTCTTGGGATGTTTTGTTTACATTTTTTAGATACGATGTAGGTGTGAAAATAAATTTAGTTATGTTGGAATCATTGCATAGTTAATCAAGAAAGAAATATTTTTTATGAAATATTTCTAATATGAAATATTTTATACGGTTTTGTTAAATGTTGTTGTGTGTTTGTAAAAAAAGTTCTTATCCAAAGCATTATATTTTAAATATTGAGCAATGAACATTGGCCAATATTCTATTGCAAATAAAATAATACTTATCAGACTTGTTTAAGAAAGAAAATTTTAAGAAATAATGAATTTTTAAATAAAATCTTTACTTGACAAATAAAAATCTGAATAAAAAAGTGCTTTATAAATAAAACTGATGTATAACTATGTATGCTTGTTTTTATTACTTAATTTCTCTACCTATAATGTATTTTTGTGTTATACAAAAATACATTTAATAAAATAATCTGATTTTTTTCATTCTATATAAATGAAAATGAATGAAAAAAATATTTTTTAAAATTTGTTTGTATTTTTGTTCATAAAATTGGTCTTTAAATAAAATTTCTTAAAGAAAATTTACTTATAATTAAGGTTTTCCAATAAATATATAAAGTTAAATTTTTATAAGCCTCAGACACATTCTTAGAACCTCATTTTAGTATATTTGTTAATCACACATATCTTTATAATTATTATCGTGTCATGTGTGTTTCCTTTCAATGCACAACATTAAGGAACCTGCATAATTTCAATGCAACAAATAGGCTGTGAATTTAGAAAAATGGATAGAATTTTTAAATATATATATATTTGTTAGGCAACATTAATACTTGATTATGAGACTTAGTATTAAGTAGATAAACTATTTTACAATGTTGTTTTGTCTCTCATGCAACCATTGTTCGTTATAGACCTAAGGTTTTTCAATATTTAAAAAAGAATATGTTTGTCCGTTAGCAGAAAAGATTTATAGATTGCTACCTGTGTACCTATATCAAATTTTAGCCCACAACCAGGCAGTAGCTTACAAGAAAGGGGAAAAGAAAGAAAAAAAAACACATCATGAAAGAGTATGAAATTCAAGGGCTAACTCGTAATCTCTCCCGGGTAAACAACTGTATATTTTTTTAAGATAATTTTGTTTCATTTGGCAATTGTTGTTGACACAAACCTATTCCAATATGGAAGTATTACCTATTTATAAATTTTTGCTCACATAGATCATTTTAGTTACTGATAAAATAGCACGGTATACAGTATATTATATGGTTTATTCTTCTGTGCTCAAAATTTTTTCTTAGCAAGTTTTTGATTATTAAATGATAAAACATAAGCATTTTTTGTTCAATAAAATTTTTTTGTACGAATAATATTTTTACTGTAACATAAACGAACTTGAATAATAATATGGTGTTTAATTTTTAATTCCATGGAATGAAATTATTAAGCCAGCCAATGTCACATATCTTTTGTCTTTTATCATTGACTACATACACAAAGTTTTTCATATTTTTTCTTTAAATATATCTCAAAAATGTAGAATAATAAAAATATGAGCACTTCTTCATTTATTAGGGAATCAATAAAATTATACTTAGTTAAAACAAGCTCTCTTCAAATAATAATGTTGTGGCGTTCACATGTTTAGTTGCAAAAGTGTAGAAAAATGGCATTTTAATTGGCCTGATAGATCATGTTACGGAAATATCCCTGTTAGTTCATTTACTAGTCGATTTTCCCATCACAGACAACTGCCAATCTTACTGGGCAAGAATTACTCGTTTCCGCAGCATTAAAAGTTTATCTCCTGTTTATTGACACTATACACAGGAAAAAAAATTTAATGCAACCTATTTGTCAAACTTACTCGATAGTGATAAGACGAACCAGTTTTCAACATCTTAAATGACTTTCAGTCAATTAAATTTAAAAAATTAAAATGTGATTTAACATAGCTCAAAAAGCAATCCAAAGAAAAATTTTGGTATGGCATGAATGAAAAATTATTGATATCTGATATTGTGGTAATGAAAGATTCTTGTTACAAATACGCAAATATAGTCGTTAAGAAATAAATTTTCGTTTTATTTTTCTTACAATTTTGTTGGAATGAAAAATGTTTTGACCAATCCACACTAAAACTTCAGCACCATTAACAAAATAAAGTGAAAAGTGGTGAATTTTTTTTTCTAAATTAAATTTTAAAAACACTTTTTTTTTCAACTTCCCCCCCCCTGGTAACTAGCATTTATGTAGTTAAAATTTATAAAAATGAGAATTATAACATGCGCAGTAACTTATATTTATGGTATGAAGTTATTATTCTTTGATTTAGAACATTTTACTAAGTGATGTTTTTTTAATACTTTAGAAAAATGTAGCAAACAAATCAAAAAAAGATAAATTAATGTATGTTCTTTGAAAATCTGTTGACTGCTACTAAAAAACATATGTTCAGAGATAAGAAATTTTATAAATAAATGAAACTCCCCTCTTTATAAAAAAATATAATCAATGTTTGAAACTATCAAATAAAGAAAATAGTAATAATTATTGTCAACATGTAAAGAATATAATACTTTTTACTAACAATAGCACTATTTTAAGATCAGAAATTGGTCTATTCAAACATTCATGATTTTAAATTTTTAAACAAATCTTACTTTATTTAATCCTTACATATGTAATTTCGTATTCCTCTAATTTTATTATTCCGAAAAAGTCTATCTTCTGAGAGGTTGAATATAATATACACGATCACTCAAAAAGAAAGACCTATTCAGCAAGTAAGATATTTAATTATCTTAATGTTTATTTTCAAGAAAAAATTACTGAATGGTATAGTGTCAATTCAGAACAAATTTCGAAGATCCAAAAAGATGCATTCTTTCATAAGATTTTATAAACACTTTAAAAGATACAGAAAAAAATATACGATATTCACACAAAATTTTACTATAATTTCTTAATAATATGCACGCATTTATATTTTAAACTGATAAAACAATACAGAACTAAACATCTACGAAAGCGAAATTGACGATCTCCGATTTTAAGCAGAAGATCGAGGTTTAAAACTCGTCTGCCTGGTTTAAACCTACCTCAGACTAGGTTTAACTTAAGCAAGGCTGAACTAGATCTTTAGAACCGCGTTTATCCTTAAACTTCGTCTCTGCAATGCAGCTTGGTTTAACTTCGCGGTTTAGATCAGGTTTAAAGTTAAACCTCGTTCTGACAATTCAGCCCTTATGTCCTCTTAGAGCGAGAACTTGATTTCCACAAAATAGGATGGTTTCAATGACTGGAGTAATGTTTTTTCTATTTTCTAATTTTCCTCTGCTTGCTGCACTGTCAACTTGTTCATCCACAGGTTTCATCTTTCCAAGTAAAATATCTTTTAATGTCCCAGGAGTTTTGATCGATTTTTTGCGATAAAGACATTTCTCGTGTTCAGAAAATCACTCTACTGCTTTTCTCCAGTGGTCAAATTTTACATTGCACAGTTGGCCTAAAGGTTGCTTGCCAGAAACTGCGCCACTTGGGGCGAAAAGTACACAAAATTTGCAAGAAGCACCGCCCTTAACCTCTGAATATGCAAGGCATTTCCAGAAAGCCATTTGTACTGAAATTTCAATTTTCTTTTTCCTTTTTCAGGAAAAACAAATACTGGATAGGGTTCCCAAACAATTTTTAGTATATCCAGTTTTTTATCTTCGCATGTACTATCTTCTGAAAAAAGTTCAATGTCATATGAGTGGGAAGTAACACTTTGAGGGCCACTTTCACATTCATCAGATTTTGCTAGAAACGTTTTCTTCAACGGAAGTATCACATTTTTGTTCAACAGAAAAACTTACATTGGTACTAGATTCTTTCACCTCAGTAATTTCAGGTCGTGATATTTTCTCAAAATAATTAAAAATTGTTAAATTCTTGCGTTCTGACATCCTAAAGATCCAAGAAAAGCATCTCTCTCTCTCTCTCTCTCTGTGTGTGTGTGCGTGTGTGTGTGTTGGCACAGAAATATCCGCTATGCTACGATCTCAAAGTTTCGAGCTGGAATGAATAACTTTAACGAGCACTGTATCTCCAATGGTATTGCTACTGATTTATACACTAGTCGAAATAGTGGCAACGACGGGTTCGGCGATTGAATGGACTTTTTGTTAAGACAAAACAAAGCAGATTTAGCAACGAGCTTCGAAAGACAAGCGGCAGAAATAACTCTTAGTCTGACTAACTAACTCCACTGTACTCCGTTCCCCCTTTTATATAATTTTTCACCGCATCTCCAAAATTCTCGAATTGTCTCAAAGACGACAGAACGTCTAGGATTCGAGAATCATCGCGTGAAGACCTCGCGAATGCCAGCCAGTCTCGAAAACTATCACGACTGGCAGGGCAGAAAGGAACCAGCGATCGGGGCTCACCCGTAACAGTATCTGAATTTGGTTTCAAAAGTACAACCCTATTATAGTAAATGTTTTTTCAGTATTCTGTGTAATACCGTGAGATAAAAAAAGTAAGCATAAGGCAATTAAAAATATATAGTCTTAAAAAATAATAGCCCACATAATTTCTACTAATCTACTAAAATTTTATTTTTGCCATTTTGTCTTAGCTCAAGGAGGGAATTTAAACCCCTAAACCCCCTTGCGTACACCCCTGTGTGTATATATATATATATATATATATATATATATATATATATATATATATATATATATATATATATATATATATATATTATATATATATACCATTCCATAAGGTAGGTACTTTATTTATGTCGCACTACAACTGCACAATGGGGTATTGGCGACGGTCTGGGAAACATCCCTGAGGCCCTACCATGAGCTACCGGGAATGGAATGAAGATTCCCGGCTGGAAAGTGAAACAGGGAAAGTTTGGTTCCATGAACGTTCATTTCCGTACCATGAACACTCCCTTGGAATCAGACAAAACACGATAACTCTCTCTCAGGGCGTGGCTGAAATTTAACCAATCACACAATTTACTTAAGATTTTCTTTTTAAGTTTGGCAGCATTAGCATGAGTAAAACGAAACGAGCTTCTGCTATTTAGATAATATTTTTGACGATTTATTGTTTTCTTTTTATAATGTTTTTTGTTTTCATTAGACTAAAAAAACATGAACTGCGAATACTTTGAAATATTCTTTAATTTATTATACATATAATTTTATTAATTAAAAACTGTCATATTTATCACGTATAATTCATTGAATAAAACCATTTTTTCATAATAAATATTTCTGATACATCCTTTAATACGTTTCACTATTTGTTTTAAATATTTTTTAAAAAGTACAACTCTTAAAATAATGATAATATTTTAATGAATTAAGATTCAAAATTTCGTGCCTGAGTACTGCATGTAGATAGATTACTAATTATACTAGTTTTTAAATCAAAACTAATTGCCAGAAAGAAATCAAATTTTATCAGACAAAAAATTAACGCTTATCTATTGGTCTCTTAGAAATTAATTTAATTTCAGAAAAGTTCATTAGTTTTCAATTAAATTTTTAACAATATGAATGACTAAAGTGACTACTTTGCTTATTACTGTGGTTTATTTGTTACATTATTAAAGTGACTGTTTTTACTGATAGTTAAATAAATATGTTCACAAGAAATTAATTTATAGATTTGTGTAAAAATTTTTTTCGTGATTTGTAAAATCATTTCACGTATGAAATACTAAAAAATTATAGTTCAAGGAGCTACTTCCACAGCTTTTATAGTATATATTTTAATGGAAGAATGAGAATAAAAATTTTTAAAATGAGTAAAAGAAGACATATTTCATAAATATTTTTAGAAACATTTTTATTCTATTTACTTTTACCATTATTCTTTTTCGCATTTCTTATTATAAATAAATTGTTTACTTTATAATACATCATGCCTGTAACAAATTCTTTTAAATTTGCCGCCATCTGAGAACCATCGTTCGGAATGAAGTTAAATACTGTTGAATTAAAAGTTCATCGAAAGGAAATTAAAAAAAGAAATGATTGGAACTTCAAAAAAAGGTATTGGTTAAGTAATATATTCCAGGTAATATAACATAAAAATAGTAACAATTATCATATAATGAGAGCATAATTATATTTAATTTGCCGTAATTTCTTAGTTAACTCTGAAAGTATCTTTTCGTTCACACATGCTAATGAAACAAAACATTTCTCTTTCAATTATCGTCTTGAAAATGGCTCGGACACGTTTATCGTTTAGAAATTTTGTTATCTTCTCTTTTGAAATAGAAAAAAATTAAGACATTCATCGGCGAAATATCGTATTTAGTCCTCAAAAATTCATGATTCCCTCCAAGAATGATGTTTTTCACAAAGCTCTAAAAAACTTTGAACGCGATACAGAGAAATAAAACATTTATCACTCATATGAAGATCGGGAAATCTCTCAATTGGGAAATCTCGCTTTGGAATTCGATTAATTTCCTCTTGAACGAGAGCGATTAGATTATTGAGCGCCATGTTTAAAATCATAAACAAATCCCTTGATTTCCTCTTGGAGACTGGTTGGAATGAAACCTATTCCAGCCAAGAAACTCTTTCCAAGGCGTTCGTGGTGGAGAAAAATAATTCCCGTTCGAACGTGACGTCATTCCCAGATGGAATCTCATCCTCAGGGGCTCATGGTAAGGCCCCTGAGGATGATCCGAAGACATGCCATTGGAATTTTGATCCTCTGTAGAGGGGATGACTCCCCCACTTTGGTAATCCGATGACCTGCATGCGAAGTCAAACTCTTTAAGCTAGAACAGTTTAACGAGGATCGATACAGCGCACCCTCGGACCCTATGCAGGCTGATCAAAGTGGTCACCCACTCGCTTACTGACCGCAGCCAGTGATGCTTAAATTCGATGTTCTACTGAGAACCGTGTCTTTACTATCAGTCCACTGCCGGACATCCTATTCTATTAAAAAGAAGAAATAATGATCAAGAATTGTTACAGTTCCCCACGTTCTTAAACCACATTTATTCATTGAAATACAATTCGTGAGGGACATAAATATCTTCATTTTAATTTACAATGAATTGAACCTTAAAAAATTTATTTTACCGTAATAAATGGATGGTATTTTCAATATAAATGTAAACAATAACAATCTCGAGCTCTATATCTGCTCTAGTTGCGATTAAAAAGTATGCAACTGCTTACTACAGCTTATTCTGCGAGGCGATATTTTCAAAGGATAATTTTGTTTACAATAAAAGAAATAAATTAGATAATTTTTGAGCTCAAATCTGCCGTACTTCTTAAGATATTAATTTTATTAAGTAATTTTGGTGAGTTTGAAGTGAAAATTTGTTTTAGTTAGTTATATATATATTTTTAAAAACGTGATGTGGTTGCTAGATTTTGAATAACTCGCTTTTTTGGCAGTTCTGATTTGGCCTCTTTCCATTTATTTATTGTTGTTTGCTCTTGTTGCAAGCTGTACACCATCCTACGTTAGTGTTAGCACCTTTAGCATTGTAAACACAAGTAATAAGTAATCAAATACCACGTTTGCAAGAATCTCAAAACTCAATGATAACGTTGTGAGCTTTAAAATACACATGTAACAGTAACCCGGAACTATAGGCGGTATGGAGCGTTCCCTAGTGAAGAAAACACCATCCATATCCGTAATAGTATGCGATCACGAAATTGAAATTTCTCAGTTTAACGAAATTATATTGGAAGTTTGTTGATTAGGAAAGCATTAAAGAAAAATGTTCTTGAAATGTTGGTTGCGTCCTGTTTCAAAAAGATTTACCGATGTTCTAGATTGCTTTGTCAAGTTCTTCAGTTTTTTTCTTAGAGAAATTTTGTTTCCTATTTGCTCAAGGGCGACGCCAGTAGGGGGTCAGGGGGGGCAAATGCACCCCTGTCGGGCATGGACAGCCCCCCCCCCATCGGGAAAATTTTAAAGTCTCGTCGGGAAAATAGTCTGGTCACATTTTTTTTCTTCTAAATAATGTCAAAAACTCATTTACAAATGCCTAATAAAAATTTTTGTAGTTCACTTTTTATTTATTTATTTTTAAGAATTAGTAACAAAAATTAGTAAAATATATTGTAAATTCTATATAATTGTAGTTTCACTGCACTACTTGTAACTTTGCCCCATAGATTGTTAAACTAGAGATCGGATGCGATTAGACATGGTTGAAATTGACGACTTTTCAAAGTCCCATGGAAATCCTTTCCCATAGACACATCTTCATTTTCTTGTAAAATTATCTTTCAAACTGCTTTTCTTTCTTCTGAAGAACCAAGGAGGGATATAATCACACCTCTTTGTTGGAGGAATATCTGACAAAAGCCTGAGGGACAGAAAGAGACAGGTCCTCTTTTTTCTTTCTTTTTTTTAATACTTTTAAATCAGAAAAATCATTTACTTATTCGGATTATAGGTTTATATTTTAATCAACGCAATAAATAAGAAGTCAGAAAAAAAGAAAAGCAAACAGTAACAAAATATTTTTAATTTTTTTAGGCAGATTTTTTTTATTTATTTTTTTATTTATCATTTTCTTAGTAGTAAAACGATTGTTGATTGATTCAGAAAAACAATTTAACTGTTTGTATTCAATATATTAAAATTTATATTAATCAACGTAACAGATTATCATTGACTTATTTTATATACAGTGTATGAATGGAAAAAGGGAACACCTTGATTAACTTTTGATTTAATCGTATTTTCACGTACAAAGAGTCAATAACATATTTTAAGTTACGAAATTGAACACAAAAACGCATTTTGTTCTGGATAAACATACAATTTTTTCGATAGTTTTAGGTTTTTAATTTTCAAAATGCGGAAAAAGTCGCAATCTGGAAGATATGGTCCGAAGTTATGGTAAAGAGAGAGATGGAAAGTTTGGGTCCTTTAATTTTAACTTCGATTATTGCTCATTATCTCGAGAACTTTTTGAGTGTATTGAAAAATATTTGCATACAAAAAAAAAAAAATTATACACAAATTTTTACGCAAAAATAATTTTAAATAATTATTTTTTATTTTTTATTAGTTTATTAAATAATAGTGAAATATACTGAATTGTATGTATAATTATTTGTTATTTTTTATTAGTTTATTAAATAATAGTGAAATATACTGAATTGTATGTTCTACTTATTTTTACATCTTTTTAATTTCAAAATGCAAACTTTCAGAAGAATCGATCGATTAGTTTCTGAGTTATCAAATTTTATAAAAGTCGGTTTGCTTAAAATTTTATTTATTTCAAATTATTCAACCGATTTCATTTAAATTTTGCATTTTACAGTTTAAATTACCTTCCATAAAATTATATAGGAATTTGTATAGATTACTATTTCATTTTATATTATTTTATCCGTCGTTGAACAGCCAACCCAATTTTCGGGTTTACGACTACTAATGTTCAACTCCGTAGCCTTGTAATTTTGTACTAATACAGAAGACAAGGAAACTTCTGGATCAGTACCCCCAGAGGTATTGATTTGTTATGGGAACATGGAGGACTTTGAGACTCGACAGATTTAACGTGCATTAGTCGCCATTCACTACACGGGGATATCAAAATTCAGGATTCAAAATTTTTCCAACGCATTTTATAAAAATATAAAAAATATTAAATATTTTATAACTATTTAAAACTATATTTTTTGCATGGTATTACCTTTGGATAAACGAATTTTTTAATTGTATGAAAATTTTTCGATTCACTCAAAACGTGCTTGAGAATTTACGAGATTGAGATATTATCAAAACATTATCATTGAACTATTATTATGAGGCTATTATTATGAAGGAACTTTACACTACTCTCCTGATTTGACTAATGGGACATTATTTATCATATTGCAGTTTTGTGTCTTCTTAAAATATTGTTTGTACTAATTTAAGGCTATGTCCTCCAACCATTAAGATTGATGGCTAGTACGAAAAAACCCGTTCATTAAATAAGTTATTCGGGTTATACAGTTTTTCATTTGAGCACTGTTATTATTATTCTTACGTTTCATACTTCCGTTACTATATTCTATCAGTATTAAATATTACTATCGCTGTAAAATTTTGTTCGAAATTTATTAGAAAAATCGCTAATAATAGTTCTTTCATAAAATTTAATATAAAGTACAAAGAAATCGCGAATCCATTGTATCGTATTAAACGTATTTATACCAAAATTTCTTTGCTCTGATTCTTTTTTAAACAACTTATTTAAATTTCCATTAAAGAAATCAAATATTTATACAT
This sequence comes from Parasteatoda lunata, assembly GCA_949128135.1. Taxonomy (NCBI): domain Eukaryota; kingdom Metazoa; phylum Arthropoda; class Arachnida; order Araneae; family Theridiidae; genus Parasteatoda; species Parasteatoda lunata. Next base: position 12,254,859 of record OX421980.1, on the reverse strand, counting down.
TTACAATAAAAAACGCAATCCTTTGCAAATATAAAAATAAAGATAATGTTTCATATTTTTTAATTTCATATTTTAACTAAAATTTTATTCAGTTAACATTTTTCGTAGAAAAATGAAAAGTAAGAATAATTGCCTAACTTTGTTAAAACTTTTGGCTATTGTATGAAACAATTTTCTAATAATATAGCAAGTGGGGAATAAAACTATTTAAAAATTTACATAAGCATAGGTTTCGAATCATATATTATTTTTATTTTGTAAACATTAATTCAAATATTTACTTTTGTTGTTTATTAAATTATAATTTTTCTTTGCATAACATTGTATTTGCGTCCATTTAAACAATAGTCACAAATTTTTTTTATTTAATTTTCATTGGAAAAGTTTTTTGGACGATGTATTGGATATATTGTATATGCGTTTAAATTAAATTTAATTTGCTGTGCGATTCACAAATAAATAAAAATAAAACTGTGTAAAAATTTATATAATTTGATTTAATCATGTTATTATTAAAATAAATATTTTTACTGTTGTTGTTGTTGTTGTCGTGTCTATGTTAGTGCAAAGATTAGAGTCCTCCAAAATATTTTTACTACTATCACTGATTGCTATACTACTTTTATGAATAATATTAATTATAACATTTTGAGCGAATTGAAAGACGTGAAATATTTCGATGTTATCATTAAAATAGAATTTAGATAGAAACTTAATTTTTATTAATGATAATTATTTATTCTAATAAAAAAATAATTATTAACAAAATTAATAGTTTATTTCATTAACATAATTAAATGAACACACACACTTGCAGACACTTATATGTATATATATATATATATATATATATATGTATATGTAATACAAAAATTATAATACTTTTGTATTAATAAAAGAATTAAAACTCTTTCGTTTTCATAAAATGTCTTTGTTAAAGAATAAGCGTAGAGAGATTCTATTTTGGGAATTCAAGGCTAATAACATACCATTGAGTTATTTTTAGAATCTCTCCCCCTTTTCACTTCCATATAAGGAAGCATGAAATGATTTTCCTTAATGCGTAAGGATACAAGAATGTCAGAGACTGTGCCTTTTTACTCCAAAATGTGTTAGTATAAAAAGCGAGAGCAATGCTTTTCGCATGTCCTTTCAACATGATGTGTTTCATGTAAGATCTGCCGGAACCATCAGGACTTTTGTCCACACCCCTCCCTTGCGGAGTGGGGATGTGACTGTTTTCAATACCAGTAAATAAAGTTGTTTAGAATGTATGATGGCTTACGACTGCATTATTCAAGCTAAATACACCACTGATAACAGGTATGTAGCCCTGTTATTATGTATATATATATATATATATATATATATATATATATATATATATATATATATATATATATATATATATATATATATACACCGAAGAGCCATTACATTATGACCACTCTCCGGAGGCGGGGGGGTTGTATGGTGTGGGCAATGTTTTCATGGGGCACATTAGGACCCATAATCCTCATAGAACAATCCCTGACGTCTGTAAGCTACTTGAAAATAGTTGCAGACCAGGTTCACCCATTCATGGCAACAGTTTTTCCTGCGGGGAATGGTGTTTACCAATAGAATAATGCACCATGTCATAAGGGTCGAATCGTCATGGATTGGTTCGAGGAATATTCCAGTGACTTTCAAGTCATGTCTTGGTCCCCAAATTCACCTGACCTTAATCCAATAGAGCATTTGTGGTCCTACTTGGAAAATCAAATTCGTGCTGCCACGCTACCCCCTCGCAATGTGAGGGAATTGCAGGACCAGTTGGTGAGCGCATGGTACCAGATACCTCAGACTACCTATCAGCACCTTGTGAAATCAATGCCACGGCGGGTGCTAGCAGTTTTGAGGGCTGAAAGTGGTCCTACATGTTATTAGCAGGATGGTCATAATGTAATGGCTCTTCGGTGTATATATATATATATATATATATATATATATATATATATATATATATATATATATATATACTATTATTATTAAAAATTACACGAGGGCATGCATGATAAAAAAAAAAAAAAAGATTCCAAAATCTCATGTTGTAAGAAATACATTCAAGGCGAAGCAAGAAAATTAATTTAGATAAAATAGTCGATATATTTGACCAAAGATACCCTAAAAGTCGAATTAAATTACATTAGGAAACCAAAAATATTATATTATAAATCTTAACTATACACAGTCAATTATTTCTATTATTTTTATTAAAATTACAGGTTATAGTTCTTCCTACAAAAATAACTTCTAGAGGTTTTTTGGTTTTAGCGATTTAACTTTTAAAATCATAAATTTATTTATTAGCTATTTAATTTTTTATGGAAAGATAAGAAAGACATTTATCTTTTATCACTTCTAACAGCTTCATCTTGCAAATAAACTGGTTTTTGATCATTTTAACATCTTCTTTTTAGCTCTGGTTGACTTAAATGATTCAACTGATTAAATTTTTTTTTACCCAATCTTAAATAATTTACCAATGTAAAATTTTTTTTAAAATTTCATTTATCAAGTTATTTATCGAGTTAGTATTATTTAACAATATTCTTGAGTTTCTTAACAAGTTTAACTGAAGCGTAAAGGAGAAAACTATTATGTTTAAGTAAATCAAATTATAGTTTAGTTTTAATATAGATGACACGTTATTTAGTTTCTAAAATACTCGAGTTTTAAAAAATTTAATGTTCAAATTAAAATAAAATTGAACTACCTAGTTATTAGTTAATTATGCTAAATTAAAAAAAAAAACTATCTCTGTTACAAAAATATCTAAACTGGTTTTAATTTGCTTTTTTGATATCTTTGGAATTTTTTCTAGTTGTGCATAATTTTTTTATTGCTTGAGTTGCATTGTTTGAGTAGAATAATATTTAATTGAGAACATTGTAGAATCTTATGCTGGATGTGCATATACTTTTTATTTATTCAGATATCACCTTTATTTTTTCTTTGTTAATATTTGAATCATGACGAATTCTTTATCAGAACATAAATGTGTATATCATATTAATTATTATTCGTATATTAAAAAGTATTGCTTATTTTCAAAATTATCTTAGCCCCCCTGTCGGGGGATTGCTGACCCCCTGTCGGGCTAAGTCTAGCGCCACTCTGGTATTTGCTGGTGCAAAAAACACTTCCTACCTATTTAGTTATTCTGATGGAAACTTCATAAATAGGGGTTTGAAAATTTCCTCCGCGCTAGAAGGCATGCATATTCATGCAAATTCGCATGCATTGCGAACTTGTCAAATACTAAATTGATATGAATATCAACATTCAGAACGCCGAAGAATCAGGAAGGCATTGAAACATCCAGACGACAATGAATGATTGACTGAATGTAAACAATAACAAGCTTCTTCTACCTGGAAGTAATTTAGAAAACTTCCGTCGTATCCCTACACTTATGTTATGCTTACGAGGTGATATGTGAACAGACTTAATATTTTAGGAAGTTTTATTGTGATTTTTTGTTTAAATTCAAGCGTAATTTTACCCTTCATAAGAGTTTTTTGCAATTTATAAATTCTAACAGGTTGTGCGCCTAAAACAAATTTAACAAAATTAATATCACAGCATAAATAAAGTGTAAGGTTAACCATGTTTTGAGTGTTAACTCTTATTTGACTATATGTGTAAAATAGCATTTTTTAGGTAGCATCCTATCAAGCCTGCGGAGTCTTCAGTATTCACTTGTTGTTTCTTTCGTTGAAAGTGAGATCGAATGTTATATGGATGGTGTTTTCAGTAGGAATGTAAACAATAACAATCTCGAGGTGTATGCCTGCTCTAGTTCTGGTTAGAAAGTTTGCAGCTGCTTACTACATGTTATTCTGCTAGGCGATATCTTCAAATGGATAATTTTGTTTTCAATAAAAGAAATAAATTAGATAATTTCTGAGCTCAAATCTGCCGTATTTCATAAGATATTAATGTTATTATGTAATTCTGGTGAGTTTGAAGTGAAAATTTGTTTTAGTTATTTAGAGATATATTGTTTAAAAAGGTGACATGGTTGTTAGATTTTGAATAACTCGCTTTTTTGGCCGTCTTGAATTGGCCTCTTTCCATTTGTTTATTACTGTTTGTTCGTGTTGCAAGCTGTGCACCATCTTACGTTAGTGTTAGCATATTGTTCAAGGAGCAAGATTAAGTTTAGTAATAAGTATTCGAATACCACGTTTACAGGAATCTTAAAACACAATGATCACGTTGTGAGCCAAATAGCTTAAAATTCACGGAAACAGTAACACGGAAGTATAATCGGCATACAGCTTGCAGCGCTCCCTAGTGTCGAAAACACCATCCATTGCAAACTCTACCAGTATAATAATATTGGATGGTGGGATAATAATACCAGTATAATAATATTGGATCAAGCTTAGATGCAAAAATCAGACGGAAGTAGTAACCCGGAAGTCTTATGGCGAATTTTAACACCTAGCGCCATCTGCGCTTAGCTTTACATGGCCAACCATCCATAAAGAACAATAAATATCGAACTCCTTCCATACAAGCTGAAAGCTAAATCCATTTGTGAACCAAACCTTTTAAACAGTTCAGCAGTTGTTTACGGTAAGCCGCAAAGTGAGAAAAGAAGTGATTTACTGCTCGGTTTTAGGCGGTACTACTTCGTGCTGTCTCTCTTATTGAGCTATCAGTCCTCTTCTACTTGACAAAGGTTCATAAGCCTATTTTGAGCACACGAGCCTGAAAATTTATGGAATTGCAGTAACCGAGTGATTTACTATTGCTTGCCGCAAATTTTTGAAGGTATTGAATATTTTTTAGAATTGTTTCATAAACAATTTATCAATCAATAATTATAAAATAATCGCATAAGAAATTAATACTTTGAATGATTTATATATTTAAACATCCTTTTATTTAGACCGTGCTGTGGACTTAATCTGTAACATGGTGATATCTCGTACTAAAAATTCAAGCACGTTTAGTAATGATTTATTCCTGATTGAATATTTTAAGAATTTATAACATTATTTTGCTTTTAAAAAAAAGAAATTCTTGACTTTTTTTATTTATTTTTTTCTTTTCTTCATATAAGCTGAAACTTCTAAGTTTATGTTTAGGTCATTATTAAAACAAACTAATCCGATCAATTTTTAATGTGTGTTGAAAATGCATTGTTCATTTGTTTGTTAATTACATCACTATTCACTTAAAATATAGAGGTTTATGGTAACATTCCTTAAAGAGGTGTGCAAATACTTTTCTTGGCAAAGGTGCAAAATTCCTAGAATTTAGTCATAAGTAATAAGGATTTGTATTTTCTTAGATCTTCATCTAATCTTTGTTTAAAATTTTTTTTACTTGGTAATTGTCAGGTCTTAAAACATGACATTTAAGTAATCTTATATTGCTTTGCATCAACAAAATTTATTTAATTGAAATCCATTAAGATAAACTGTATACTTAACCCATTTACCTTTATTTTTAATTGCAACAGCAACAATATGAAAAATGTTTTTACAAAGCGAGTTATAGGTCATGACATTTTTTGGTTATGAGTTCTGGCAAGTTTCTTTAATAAATGGGTGTTGTGGGTTTAGTCTTATAATTAATTCAAGACAAAACTATGTGTGGTTAGTTGATAATGATGAAGGGATCTAAACCTCCTATTAAACTTAAAATATTGGTGAAAATAATATGAAATTTTTCATTAATTTATGAATGAAACGAGCTATTCTACCACTTCAGGTTAACAATTTGAATAATAATATTTAGTTGTAAACATGAGTTTTTTTTTTTAATTAAGGTGAATATTGGGTATTTAGCATAAATTTTAATTAAAACTTATGTCTAGTACTTAGTAAACAGACTACCACTTTTTAAATTTTTATAAGGAGCTGTGATCCCTGATATGTAATAATAGAATTTCTCTGTAACAATTATTTAGACAAAAAATGAGTATTTCTAAACTAACAAAACTTTTATATCGCTGCATACTTATACGTAGATTTAAAAAAATGGGTATATTTCCAATTTAATTCTGTTAAAGTGATTTCAGTGAACATTTTAATTAAAAAACGCTATATTGTTGAGAACATTAAATCATATACAGTTTAAAACAAAAAAATTTAAGACTTCATGTTATCTTAAAAATATTTATTTATAAATGGTTTATATTTTTTTTTAGCGTTCCCCACACCTAAAGATTTACCACTACACTGTTGATTTTTCATTTAATGTGAAGAATAGTCTTCATAGGTTTAGGTTGTCTGAATAAATACAGTTATCAGATTTAAAATAATTTTATTTATGTACAACATACATTGTCTTGTCAATGGCAAAAAAACTTATTTCTACTGATTTTTACAGTCTGGAGTAGTTAGAATTCTGAATAGTATAAAATAAACGAGAAAGATAATTAACAAATTATATTTTAACTTTTCTCATTAATAAAACTTTTTAACTTATTGTATAAATATATTTAAATAAAGTATATTGCTTATTAATAATTAATGTCATAATTTAATGCTGTCAACAAAGCCTATATTTTAATGTTAATTAATTTAAGGGCTCTAAATTTAAAATTATGTAGTGCTGCTATCTGGTGACGGGAATACTGAGCTCTTACAGTTAAAACAGCTGACTATCAACAGTGCAAGAAAGTACTACCACTCAATAAAAAATTACTATTTCTTAAGTATATTAATTTATTTGCAGATGGTTCTATCTTTATATAGAGTGATTCGGTTTGAAATTTGTAGATACATGGAGAGGAAATGGAATTGATATTTCAACTCCTGCATTGCATTTGTACGCCACATTCCATTTCTGCGAAAATAGAGACTTATGTTCTTTTCAAATAATGCATTGTGCACACCAGTTTGGATCTTAATATTCTCCTCACAGAATTCTTGCTGTATATTGTGTTATAATTTTTTTTTAATACTGCGTTAAATAATGGTAATAACAGATTTATTTAATAAAAAATAGATTGCTAACACTCCATTTCTTATACCATTTAAAGTGTTTTGACGTAATTTAAAAACAAGTATGATTACTATTAAAAATGAATGTTCTACTGGTAAATTTATGCTAAGAACAAGGGTCGTCCGGGTAAGTATGCAAGAAAAGTTTTTCAATGTCTTTCAAGCTTAGCGCTAAAAACTGGAAGAAAAATAACTATTTCTTCAAAAGAGAAATTAAATATATAATCACTTAAGTATTTTTAACAAAATGACATTGAAATAAAATCGATGAAAAAGAAAAATATTGAAGCAATATTTAATACTGAGGTCATTTTTTCTTGAAAATATGGTGAAAAATTTCTTTAATCAACTTTATATTTAAAATATAGCTTTAAAACAACATATTAGGCTAAAAAAAGTAAAAGTACAACTCAATAATTTTATTTCAAAGTTTAAGTACACATGTTTACAGTTGCATTTACAGTACATACATCTGCCAATTTATCAGGAGATTTTTTTTAGCATATTTACAGTAGTAGTAAGTTTCATTTTTAATAATTTTATAATTGTTTTAATTTGATTGACTAGTCTACTACTACGTGCACGCAACCAGCGGCGTACGCAGAATTTTTTCTAGGGGGTGTTTATAATTTTCTGATACTACTAAAAGAAATCCGAGTAGGTATTAAAGCACTATTATTTCCCTCATTTAGACAGCTAGACATTTTTGACTTTTCATTTAGACAACATTGTTTCGTTAAATTTTGATTTGATTTTTTAAGTTTAAGAACATAATTTTTTTTTTATAATGAGGTAAAATATTTTATTTTTATTAAAAAGTAACCTACAAATAGAAAATTAAACCAGTATACAAACACGCTAAAAATTTATTAATTTATACAGTAATATCCAAACGACGGGGTTTTTTTTGCAACTTCGTTTAAAATGCCTTCTACAGCTGGGGTAAATTTTCTATGAATGTTTAGGAGTGCCAATCCATTGATTCCATTACACGTTAAATTGCGTAAATAAGTCTTTAAACGGCGTAAAGTCGAAAAGGATCTTTTCGTTTGCACTCGTTGAAACAGGTAGAGCGACCAATATTTCCAGGAGTTTTAAAATGCTTGGTGTTATATCTTTATTGCACATTCCAAGAGCATCTGCCGCTGTTTTTGGAACACTACCTCCGTCTTCACTAATCTTTTATACCAGAGTTTTAGTTCAAACTATAGGCTTTCTTTACATGTATCCAAATCTTGAGCGCAAAATTTCACTAGTGCTTCAAAAGCCTCTATGTTTGAAGGTTGGAAATGAAAGGATCGGCAGGAAGAAGGCACTGAAATCCTTTCAAAATATCACGATGCGATCGATACAAATCTTAAGTCTAATTGTGTTATAAAATTTTCTATAAATGGAATAAATACATTAACTCTGAAATATGTTTCGGGTGTCGATGAGGGAAAATTATCGCGATTTTTCTGTCTTCCCGTTATTCTAGGGACTTGTATGGAAGTTCCAATGCTTGTTAGCATAAGAGAAGAAGAGCTGAATATTTCAGTGGCATTTTCACGCATTAACTTTAGTTCTTTAATAACATCTTCTGCAAGACTCACTGCCTCTATCAAATCTATGCTTGTTTTTTGTAGGTATCTACAAAGATGGACTGTTATGGTGAAAACTTTGTAAATGTACAAAAGAGACATTACGAACTGGCAATTAGATACTGTGCACAGTAAAGAATTAGCTTGAGTAGCTGATTCCTTATCCTTCCATTCTGATATTTTTTGAAGAGTTTCAACGATAAGCTCCAAAAGTCCCACCACAGCGGTTACTGAGTCGTATCTTTCCATCCAACGGGTTGCACATAGCTGTTTAATTTTCTTCAATTTCGAATCGTTATGTCCTCTTAGAGCGAGACCTTGATTCCCACAAAATAGGATGGTTTCAATGATTGGAAATTTTTTTTCTAATTTTCTTCTGCTTGCTGCAACGTCAACTTGTTCATCCACAGGTTTCATCTTTCCAAGTAAAATATCATTTAATATCTCAGCAGTTTCGATCGATTTTTTGTGATAAAGACATTTCTCGTGTTCAGAAAATCGCTCTACTGCTTTTTTCCAGTTGTCAAATTTTACATTGCGCACAGTTGACCTAAAGGTTGCTTGCCAGAACCTGCACCACTTGGGGCGAAAAGTACACAAAATTTGCAAAAAGCACCACCCTTAACCCCTGAATATGTAAGGCATTTCCAGAAAGCCATTTGAACTGAAATTTCAATTTTCCTTTTTCAGGAAAAACAAATACTGAATAGGGTTCCCAAACATTTTTTAGTATATCCAGTTTTTTATCTTCGCATGTATTATCTTTTGAAAAAAGTCTAATGTCAAATGGGTGGGCAGTAACACTTTGAGGGCCACTTTCACTTCATTTTGCTAGAAACGTTTTCTTCAACGGAAGTATCACATTTCTGTTCAACAGAAAAACTTACATTGGTGCTAGATGCTGTCACCTCACTAATTTCAGGCCGTGATTTTTCCACAAAATAATTAAAAATTGTTAAACTCTTGCGTTTTGACATCCTAAAGATCCAAGAACAGCAAATATATATATATATATTGGCACAGAAATATCCGCTATGCTACGATCTCAAAGTTTCGAGCTGGAATGAATAACTTCAACGAGCACAGTATTTCCAATGGTATTGACACTGATTTCTTCACGAATCGAAATAGTGGCGACAACGGGTTCGGCTTGGACTATTTGTAAAGACAAAACAAAACAGATTTAGCGACGAGCTCCGAAAGACAAGTGGCAGAGATGACTCTTAGTCTGACTAACTAACTCCACAGTACTCCGTCCCCCCTTTTATATAATTTTTCGCCGCATGTCCAAAATTCTCGATTTGTCTCAAAGACGGCAGAACATCTAGAATTCTAGTATCATCGCGTAAAAACCTCGAGAATGCCAGCCAGTCTCGAAAACTATCGCAATTGACATGAACCAGCGATCAGGCCCGCCGCCAACGGGCGGGGGGGGGGGGGTGGTTGCGATAGTTTCGAGATAGTTTTTAGTCATGAGTGATGAGATTTAAACGGATTTCAATATTATCTGAGTTTCGTCCATTTCGGGATCTCAGACCCGACTCAGCAAATCCAATGTGTTTTAAAATTTTGTTTTTTTCTCTCCTCCAAGAGTAACCATTTATCAGAATTCAAAGCAAGGTGACCGATGATACAAGCCAAAATCCCGATAGTTTCGAGACAGTTTTTAGTCAGGAGTGATGAGATTTAAACGGATTTCAATATTATCTGAGTTTCGTCCATTTCGGGATCTCAGACCCGACTCAGCAAATCTTGTTATGCAATGTGTTTTAAAATTTTGTTTTTTTCTCTCCTCCAAGAGTAACCATTTATCAGAATTCAAAGCAAGGTGACCGATGATACAAGCCAAAATCCCGACTTTGCCGAAATTCTTTCATTATTGGATATTTCATTGGTGATGAGATTTAAACGGATTTCAATGTTATCTAAGTTTCGTCCATTTCTGGATCCCAGACGCGACTCGGCGAATCTTGTTGTGAAATGTGTTCTTAAATTCAGTTTTTTTTTTTTTTTTTTGTTCCTCTAAGAGTAACCATTTATGATAATTCCAAGCAAGATGACCGATAATACTAGCCGAAATCCCGACATTGCGGAAATTCTTTCATTGTCAGATACTTCGTCGGTGATGAGATTTAAACGGATTTCAATGTTATCTGAGTTTCGTCCATTTCTGGATTTTGTCCCAGACCCGACTCAGCAAATCTTGCTGTGAAATTTAGTTTTCCAATTCAGTTTTTTTTTTCTCTTCTCCAAGAGTAATCATTTATGATAATTCGAGGCAAGATGACCGATATTACAAGCCAAAATCTTCAAAACCATTTCTCTCGTATTATTATTTCCACGACACATTCTTAAATTTAAAAAAATTTTAGTGACCTTAATTTTTAGTCAGCTAATAAAATATCATAAAATTCAGATACTCTTTCTCTGAATTATATTAACTCTTTATTAGAAGTTTAAGTAATTTTTTCAAAGGAAGTGATGGAATTATATGAGTCTTTTTTAAGGCTACAGTGGAGTCCAAAAATTAATTTCTGTAATTATTAACCGATTTTAATGAAATTTTAAACTTAGGTAACTTACTTAATTAGAATGTTTTTTATAAATTTTCATTAGAATATCTTAATAAATTTTCAAGTTATTGAATTTTAAAATTTTATAAATTTTAAAATGTTCCAGGCGCTTGAATTTTTGAAATTTTTTGCTGTTTTTTTTATTTTGAACATTGTATATACAAAAAAATTTGTATGAATTAAAAATTCATTGTTTTTAGTTTCTTGATAAGTAGTAAAATAATTTTCACGATAATAGCATTTATATTTAAAAAATTTTTACTTTTTTTTTCTAAAATCACTTTAACTTAATTAATTTATTCTAAAAATGCTAAAACTGATCATACACTTATTAAATATGATATTATTAAAAGTTTGGTGAAGTTTTAGCACTCTACCTACAAAACATATGCGCCTGGAACATTTTGAAGTTACAAAAACGTGAAAAAACTCAATTCTGAGAAAACAGCAATTTTTGTCTAGAACTCATAATATTTGAAATTTTATAGTATTAAATCATCCCAATGCTCTGAGACTAAGATACATAACTATATTGAGATAAAAATATGGAGATAAAATATACTTTTCTGTTCACATAATGTAAAGAATGTGACATAATTACAGAATTCAAAATACGAAAAAGTCTATTTAATATGGACAAAGGCTTGTTACTGTGATATGAATAAGCTTACTCAATTCATAAACAAAGTTGATATCTATTTAATTAGTATGATGTTAATTGTAGTTATTTTTATTGATATAAAACGTTTTAATTTACCTTTTTAAATTTTGAAATGTATAAAAAATTATCTAAACAGTGACAGCCAATGAAAATTCAAAACAACAGTTAAAATATTATATTTTATATAACAGTCAAAATATTATTATGAATTTTAGAAAATGACACTGATAATCTGAGAATTACAAAATTCTCCCATGCATTGTAATAGCATAACAAATGCAATGAAAAAAAAAAAAAAAACACTTTTTTTTTTAAAGAATGAAAAAATTTTCGAAAGTGTTTTTGTCATCAGATATTAAAAATTTATAAACAAAATCTAAAAAGCACCAGCAGCATATGCTGCTTTATCTACTTTATCTTTCTTAGCTGCTCGGTTTTTTGTGAATCAGCGATTTTTTTTAGCTTTCCTTCTTTGATCTTTTCGCTGAGCGATCGTTAAAGAAAAACTGTTTTCGAATAGTGCTTCATCAGTCGAAATTTGCAAAGATCTAACATGGCCTAAATTATACTCTTCCACTGCCTCAAACACAGCAACTTCAAGTCTTTTTTTTTTAGACAAATACCTCTTTTGGGCACTTCCTTTATATACAACTATGGAGGCTTTCATTACGGTTCTGGGTCTTGCCAGCAACACAACGCTTCAAAATTTCATCAGATGCCTGCCGTTGATACACAGGCATTAGTTTTTCTACCACTGCTTGAGAGAGAAACATTTTCATCTGAGAATGCTTAGCAATGATAAGAAAATGTAATATGTAAGAAATGTAATATGTTATATGTAAGAGAAATAAAATAAAAGTGAACTTTAGTTCTGAAAAGAACTGTTTTGTTTAGTAAAAAGCAACAAAGATCAAAACAAAGAAATGTAAACAATCAAACAATCTGGCTTCTGTTGCCAGATTTTTGAAAACAAGACATAATAATCAAAAAAAGAGGCACTACTAGTATAATATATTATAATAAAAGTTACTTTTGAACTGAAATAATAATTTCTAACACTGGAAAAGTGGAACCATTTGACAGGTCAGGGGGCGTGGCACTTCAAAAAATGCTTATAACTCGAAGGGAAAACATCAACCTTTGAAAGTATCAAAAACAATTAAAAACAAAAAAAATCGATGGGTATCCACTGTAGCCTTAAAGAATCAATAAATTTTAAATGAAATAATCGTGCCGGTGATGCAACCTATTTTTCTTCTTTTACTTTCAAAATATTGGGGGAAAATTACAAATAAGAGTACCTATTAAATAGGATACTTTATTATTCAAAATATAATATTTAAATTGTTAAATTCTGTTTAAATAACACAAATTATCAAATAATTTATATTTTCAATTAGTAAAAACTATTTTTCTACTGTTAAAATTTTTACTAACTCCAAAAGACTTGAAACATAAAAAAAAAAAAAAAAAAATAACATTTGATTTGTTAACTACCCTTCAGTTTATAATTTTTAAAATTTTACGATGAATGGATTATTATTTGAGTTAAAAATTTTTTTAACCTAAAATAAATTGTTCAGGGACCAATTCATATCATTAGAACAATTAATCATCACAACAAAATTTGTTATTCTCTATGGAAAATAGTAAACATAAATGTGATTCTCAATTTACCATTATAAAAGTTTCTGTTTTGAAAAAAAAAATTTTTTATTTTGCTTTTAATATTTTTTTTCAAGAATCCTAAGAATTCTGAAACATTAAATTGAGTTACACTCAATCGAATCGACACTTCACACAATTTGTGGATGGTTGTCGAGTTCAAAGTATTAAATGTTGTGATTTTGGATTCATTAATTATTTCAATAAAAATACGGCGAAATTAGAGCAATTCTTCGATTCCGAGTATTCAGGGAAAAGTGGCAATTCTGTTTGATCCAGCAGTTACCGACACTATGAAAAGGCGCAAAAAAAGGATGGTGCTGCGACTCCCCCCCATCTTTGATGCAGCAGACGAAACCCCGGATATTTTTGTCAACTTGAAAAATCGAGGGTGTTTTAAAAGTGGTTAGCTAGAAATGCCCTAAGCTATATTTTCTCTTACTCTTTCTAAGAATAAAGACAACATCTTTGTTCATGTCGTTAAGAAGGAAAAAGAAGGGGCTCAATGCACATGCAGCTGTGGTACCAATTACTTCACTGACCTGTCTTTAACTGTCTAGTACGGATACTTAGTTACTCAAAGCGTACTAAAAAAAATCGTATTTTAAAAAATCATATTATTATTGAATAAAGTAGAAAATCTGCTCTCAAGCCAACAATTATCCAATCAACCGCAACTTAGGTTTTGAATGTAAGTATAATTTTTTTATTAATACATATTTATTATTTGCAGTCTTATTGTTTAAATATTAAGTTTAATTAAATTGCATTAAATGTGTTATTATTTTCCAATTAAATTATTTCCCCAATTATTGCTTAAAAATTTAGGTATAAGACTTTCTCAAAAAAGAATTTTTTTTTTTTTTAAATATATACATATATGGGTAAAAATTGATTTTTATGAAGCAGATAAAAATTTTTTTGTAATCTCTTTGTGCAGTAAAATGATTGAAAGAAAGAAAAAAGAGCAATTAAAAATGTTATTTATATTCATTAGTAGGAGCTAGGGATAGAAAAAGATAAATCACATTTGAATTCTGTTTTTTACTTTTTACTAAGCTTTTTATTTTGAGTTTGAAATAGTATTTTTTTTTTTTTTTTTCGATTTTTTCAGTTGAAATTATTTTTCATAGATCTTATTTAATTGAAATTTCAAGTATCAAATTCTATATTTGTTCGTAGGCTTTGTTTTTATAAGTCCAAACTGCAATCCTTTATGAACAAAAATGTACTAATGCTTATTTTTTTGAAAATGCAATGTGCTTAAAAATAGAAAAGTATTTATTATTTTTTTTTGATAAATAATTCTTTTTAGTTATTTTGATGTATTTTTAATGTTATGATATTATCTTTATGACTAAAGATAATAGTTTTTCGTTTGTTTAAGTCAGTTCCGTCTTTAAACATGGGCACCACCGAGCAGTGTCCGAGGGCCCCAGGCACTCAGGGGTCCCTTGAGAATCTCACTTTTTATAAATTGTATTTAAAAAAAAAAAAATAATAATAATAAACAAAATTGCCTTATATATTTCTTAAAATAAATATAATTTATTGTATAAAGTGTGCATTTTGTTTTTCTTTATACAAATAGTAATCGATTATCACGCAAACAGCAATTTGAACAGTTTATCACCAGGAAAACTTAAAAATGCAACCGACATCTATTTTTCTACGTTCCAATGAAGTTTTTATGTGGATTCAGTTTTTGGGGGAAATCAAAATGTATTTAAATTTGCTCAAATTATTGCATATGTTAAAAATGCTTTATTTTATGTGTGTGAAGTTTTTAAGGTCGATTTTAAGCAGCATGACATGTTTTAAGGGCCCTGCATGCTATTAAGATGGTCCAGGTTTAGGTTAATTATTAGTAAAAAAAACTTACTAATTTTGTAATTATGTAAAAATTCAATTCACAGTTTTGTATTAAAAATGCGGAATAATCATTTTATCATAAATGCTTTCATAAGTTTTTATTGTTAAATCTATTAGCGTTAACTGCACCAATGACAGTTGCGACAAATGAAAGAATTTTCAGCAAGATGAAATTGATTAAAAACTATCTTCGAACAACAATGACCACTGAACGCCTAAATTCACTGCTTTTACTCAAAGCAGAAAAAGATATTGTTGACAATATTAAGCTTGATAAGCTGGCAGAATATTTTTCACTCTTAAAACAACGTCGAAGTAAATTTACGTAGCCAATATAATTAATATAACGTAACTTTGCTAATATCTTAATTTTTTTTATCCTTTTCATGTGAATTTCTTAATTTATAATTTAAATGGCAAATATTTTCAATGTATTTCTACATTATTTTTCTTATTTTTTTAAAAATGAAAGGACAATTTACTTTTGAATGAATTTTGTTTTGAATCAATATCTTAATAGAAGACTGTATTTGCTGATTATGACTTAGTTTCTTATCTTAAAACAGTTGCTCTAATTAGCTTATGGTGACAACGTTTAGATGAAACGAAAGATAAATTTTAATTGTTAAGTGATTTTACAAAAAACTATTTTAAATATAAAGTAAAACTTATTTCAATTGAATAAGTTTCAGTTTATTTAAAAATAGTTTTTTTTCCTTAAATATTTTGTTACCATTTTAATAATTAAAATTAATAGAAATGTAAAAACTATATTTTCTTTGTATTATTTTGAATAATTACTGGCACTATTTAGTTATTAATAATACCACATTTTTCACCTATGGCGGTTGCATTTTTAAGTGATGTAAAAATTTTTTCGATGACTAGTCGATGTTTATAACTAGTCGAAATGATTTCAAAATAAACTTTGGAAGCTCAAGTTTTGTGGTGCATTTGGACTCTTTTATTTGTTTTATCTTTGATTATCAAGCTTTAGCCATATACAAATTATATATATATATATATATATGACAGTCGACAAAATAAACTTCAACCCTCTCGAATCGGTTAGCGACGGGCCTGCCAGAGATCGGGGCTCGCCCGTAACAGTATCACGTGAATTAGGTTCCAACTAAACTCTATTATAGTAAATGTTTTTTCAGTATTTTGAGCAATATCGTGAGAAAAAAAGTAGGCACAAAGCAAATAAAAATATATAGTCTTAAAAAATAATAGCCCGCATAATTTCTACTAAAATTTTTTTTTTTTGCCATTTTGTCTGAGCTCAAGGGGGGTGTTTAAACCCCTCCCTTGAGTACGCTTCTGCACGCAACCTAAATATATTAAATAGACAGGAGATAATCATGCTGTGAATTGCTTAAGTGAGGGTAAAATGAGTAAACCTTAATTTATATCGCTTTTGCTTTTTGAAATTATTAGCATATATAAATATATACACTATTTAAGAGCAAATTTTAAAAAAAGATTGACAAAACAAGCTTACTTCATTTCTTCCAAATAATTTAAAAATGGAATTCTATATGTTAATGGTGTGACAAATAACAAAGTACTTTTCGTTATTGAATGTGGAGAAAGTGTGCTGTATTATAGTCAGTCTCAAAAAGTGCGGTGAAGTGAGGACGATAGGGAGTAGGAGTTAGGACAGTCTTCTCCTATCCCTCAGGGGTGTTGAATATCTTTCCATATAGACACAAACAAAAGATTGTCCCTCAGAATTTTCCGAGAAAAAGTGTATGGGAAGTTGGTGGTAAAGTGAAAGTAAAAAGAACGCATTCTCTTCTTTATGTTTTTAATTTATTTGTACTAACAAAACAAAAAAAAAAAAAACATATTATTTTTTTTTGTTGAGAAATTGATTCAAGAGGATAGCATTTTCCCGACGATTTTTAAGAGTCGCGATAGTGGGCAAACATTGCCCCCCTGATCCCCTACTAGTGTCGCCCTTGCTAGAAAGTTTGTTCTTAAGTAGGCCAGAAAGATGAACTAGAAGTGGATTGCATAAGTTCAGGACTTATATGGGGGATTTCTAAGAGAATTTTTTCTCGTTGCTAGATAAAATAGGTAGTTTCGGTATGGTCGCCCAACACCGCTCTGCTGCGCGTTCTGTTTTCTATTGATAGAAATTCGGTTGATTTTCGGCAAAGCTGACGTGTCTGGATTCCACTCATATCCACAAGGACGCTTCTCTGTGACCTCTGATCAAACTTAGATCAATGTTGCTTTGGGATGCTCAAATAATACCTTTCTCCTCGGTATACTTTAATGGTTGCAGGTCCCCACAGATCAATATGTAAAAGATCTAAAGGCTGGGAAGATATATCTCCTACGGACCTGAAGGAGACACTCTGTGATTTATTCAGTCAGCAGTTTTCTGTTGCCGTTCCATTAATAAAATTCCATTGACCTAATTGGTGGCACACCTTGTACGCTTTTACTTTTGATGGAACAAACGAAGAGGTCAGGGCTTATATGGCCTAGACGTTTGTGCCACATATCCATTTTTTTTTTTTTTTTACTGAATTGTCACTGTCTTGGTTGCCAGAACGCCAAAATTTTTGGAAATGCTTGGTATTTGACTTTGATTTCTAAAATAGTTAGGATACTTGTTTCGATTGGTTTGAGAATTTTTCTTGCTAATTTCAGTTGTGCCTCAACGGCATTTATCTTCATCTTTTGTGGTGATAGGGTTGGCAGATAGTACATATAATTTTCTTTGCAGGCAGGAAAAAGATATATATCTTCGTTACCATACATATCTACCCTTTTGTCACTGCCTTGATAACTATATTCTTCTTCTAGCCATGACCCAGATATATTTCCTCAGTTGCAAAAACTAAGGATACAATTTCCATTTGATGGATATCGATTTGACCTTTATTGCAACAGTAAGACTTGTTGATTGACTAGATGAGGAAAATCTGTCATGTGGATATATAAATGTTTAGCATATTTTGATAGCAAGGTACAGGTTTTCTAGGATAATTTTTCTTGCATTTACCATGTGGAGTTTTAGATCTATGTTTAGAGGGTCTAATAAAGGTTCCCTGAACATCATATTGAGATTCTGCTGGTCGATCCATCTCCGGTACGGCGATTCTCGTTTTTTCTGCAATCAATCCAATAAGAATATTTCCGAAAGTGGTTCCTCCTTCCAATAAAAGATGTTCTGAACAAGCAGGTCATATTCCTTCTAAGATATCTAATAAACTGGAATGATTGGTAAATATCCGGAAATGCAATAGTATGAGTTCTAATTATTCAAAAAAAAAAATATAACGATATATAGAATGTTACTAATGTTTGTTTGCTTTTTTTTTAAATTCCTGCCTTTCAATTTATAAAGTTTCAATTCCCTAGTAAACATGATTTTTGTGCTCATGTGATTAAAAAAAATAAATAAATAAAAATTGAAATTGATTGCTTTCTACATCCCTACATTTTTGGTACCACAACCAGGATTTACAGGATATACTTACTTTTACTACCCTTTTTAGAACATTTTCCCATAAACGTTTAGGCATTGATTGATCTTGTATTTGACAGCCTTAAAAACAATAAAATGACTGGAACTTTTACCAAAGGGAACTGACTATTGATTTGAAACATTTGGATGATTTGTTTCCAAATCTAATAGACAACAAATTCCAGTCTGCAACCCTCAGATAAAAGGAGCAAGGCTAGAATGGTTGATTGCACTTCAAGGTGAATTTGAAAGGCAACAGTTAAAAAATGAAATGGGGAGGGAGAGGGCAAACAAATCACTTACACAAATGATAAACACTTTCTATTTTACTCTCACAATCAAGTAAGAATGAAGCAGCCATCACAATGTTGAAAAATAATTCTTATGTGAAATAAAGAATAGATTGAATGCCTTATATATTTAATGAGATAAAATAAGTAACAAAATAAATAAGGTTGATAAAAGAAAAAGAGTATGTGCAATTTTAAACCAGTTACTGGTCATATTGTATTAGAAATAAAAAATTAAAAAAAAAAGAAAACATTTTTACATTCATTTAAAT
This sequence comes from Parasteatoda lunata, assembly GCA_949128135.1. Classification (NCBI taxonomy): domain Eukaryota; kingdom Metazoa; phylum Arthropoda; class Arachnida; order Araneae; family Theridiidae; genus Parasteatoda; species Parasteatoda lunata. Next base: position 12,235,455 of record OX421980.1, on the reverse strand, counting down.
CAAATTTACTTGCTAGGAACAAGCTAAAATGAAAGATTCCAGAGCCAAGTAAAAATTTAAAATGTATTTAAATTCATCTTACACACTTGGTGCAATATTTTAGGTTGCAAACGCTTCTAGGGAGGATGAGAACTATCATCAGAAAGAAATTAAATTCATTCTAATATAAGTAAGTCTACATGTTCTGATGTATATAAATAGTGACAAATTTAGGGCAAAAGTTATTTTTGTATAGAAGAAAATTTTTTAATAATTAATTGTATTAAGTTATGAAAACATACTTTTTAATTGGCATACCTATTTTCTTAATTTTTGAATAAAATTTATGAAAATTAGACTGCTATCTAAGGAACTCATTGCAATGTGTTTAGATTAATGATAAAAACTTATTTTTCATAATTGAACTAATATTTTTTCAATTAAAATATGATTTCCAGAATATTACCATAGTAATTTTATTCACATATCTATCATTTTAAAAATAAGCTTAATTTTATTTATAAAATTTACAAAATAAGCAAAGACTTACAGTAAGTCATACTTTCAATAAAAGGAGTTTATTTCTCCATTTTCCCAAACAAATACATGGCAATGCACATAATTATGTGCATGGAAAAGTGTAGTTAAAGCATAGTGGCAGACTGGTCAGCAGTAACAGAGGCAAGACAGCTATTTTCCTTTTTGGAAGTAAATTGTTTCAAAATTATACTGCAGAAATAAGTTTTGTTTAAAACATGTTTATCCAACAAGTACCTTGAAAAAAGTAATTAAATAGCTTTCTGGAAGAGAGGAAAAAAAAAGTCTCATTTTAGAAGGAATTATTTTTAAACAATGGAAGTATTCAAAATATTTTCATTTACTGATTAAAAATTTTAATATACTTTTGACCATAACTTGTATAATGTAGATTATTGTATGCTATGCTAATTCATGAACTCAACATATCATTTGTTAGAAAGAAAAATAATTTTATTGTTGGATAATGTCTTTTGAAATCAAAATTAAAAGTTAAACAGATTTTCCTTACAGTGGAAAATTTCAATTCGACACCATACATGAATATATATAAATTTATGCAGAAAGTTATATCTTTATGTAAGGCACAGGATTAGTCAAATTCATTTATTGACAGTAAAATTCATATATATCAACATTTCATTCAACAAAGATAACATAAACAAAATAAAGTATTATTAAAAAATAAGTATGCTTTATACATTAAGTTTATTTTTTCAATAAAAACTAAATAGCAAGGAATATTTTAACACACATATTAGTAAACTTTTTTTTCACCACCATTCACTTAACAAGACTAATCTCTCTCAAAAACATACTTGAATTTAAATTGTTTAATAATTTCAATGTTATACTTTTTTGTTTATGCAATTAGTAAAAATGTAATGTTTAATGTATAAATCTTAGTAATTGTTATTTTCATTTGAAAAAAAGCAATAAGCATGTAAAAATTTATTAAGTGTTCGCTCATAAGTTAATCTAACAAATAAGCAACATTACTCATAAATGTAGTCAAGATTGCCTGCAATCTGAGTTTCTTATTTCAAAATAAAAATCACACAAATTAACTTAAATTATGAAATTTATTAATTTCAAAGTAATTAATAATAATTTTAATTGTTCTAAATCTTCAATGCAGAGTTGAAGTGATTCAGAATTAAGTGATTTCTAAATTAAAAAACCGTACAATTTATAAAGTATATTTAGTAATAATTTTTTCAAAACAAAAATGAAGTTCTAACATGTTCAAGAGCTACCTACACTTCGTAAAAAAAAAATAATAATAAGTGAATAAATAAATAATAATAAAAAAAAACAAGGCAACATATAACACAATGTTGCTTTTAATAATAGTAAACAAATGGCGATTTTATAAATGAGGTAAAGTAATTAAGGAAAATAAATGAGGCAAATTAATAACTAATAATAATAGGATAATAACTTATTATGAAAATTTTTTATTTCATATCATTCAGAAGTTTTAAAAAAACACTGAAGCAAGCAAAGTGTCATCACTAAGAAATTGAAAAATAAATGAATTATTGTGCTTTAAAAATTTGGAGAACATTAGGATTTATAGGACCTAAAATTTTGTAAATATTTAAAAATAAACAATTATTAAAAATTATCATTTTAAGTAAATATAAAAGTGTTTATAAAATCTAAAAATTTTTTTCATTTTGTTTGTAAATAACAGTTATCATAATAAATAAAAGGATAAAGTATTATCCTTCCTTTATTTCAAGATTAAACAAAAAACAGCTCTGCTAAAAATAAAAACAAAGAAGAAACAAATAATAGCTCTCATCTTTAAATAAATCAGAGACATAATTTTCTTTTTGCGAGAGATAACTATGATCAAAGTCTATATAGATAAAAGTTACTGTTAAGATTTTAAATTTAATTAAATATATAATTTTCTAATGACTTAAATACGCCATTCACTTATGTAATGTTGCATACTCTTAATGAACAATTTAAAAAATTCAGTATTGTATATTTATGTAAATAATATATAAGATCGTAGAAAAGTTTTTTTTACTAAAAATAAAAATAAAGAAGAAACAAATAATAGCTCTCATCTTTAAATAAATCAGAGACATAATTTTCTTTTTGCGAGAGATAACTATGATCAAAGTCTATATAGATAAATGTTACTGTTAAGATTTTAAAAATTAAATATATATTTTTCTAATGACTTAAATACGCCATTCACTTATGTAATGTTGCATACTCTTAATGAACAATTTAAAAAATTCAGTATTGTATATTTATGTAAATAATATATAAGATCTAAGAAAAGTTTTTTTTACTAATGAATGTTCTTAACATTAAGAATAAATTGGGAAGGGAGACAAAAATGTTATTTAAACTTTTATCATCATAACTCATGATGCTAAAAAATTACAAGAATAAAATTATCTTTATAGAAAATATGTCTTTTCTTTAATGTTCCTATTTTTAATTATAATATGGCATTTTAATGGTACATGGTTATATTTAATTTTAATATAACTTGGCAATCTTTCTTTTTTTAAAAAAAAAAAAATAGTTATACTTTTAAAGTTCGATTCCTTCGAAACATTAAAGCAAAGTTAGATAAATTCACAAAAACATTAAAATTGATTATGGTATAAAATGGCAATCTGCCAAAGCTGAAAATAATGATGGATTAATTATGATGGAGATAACTTTTATGAGCACTCAGCATACCATATAATAAGCTACTCAAATATTGAAATTAAAATATTGAAATTAATCTTGTTAATAGTGATTATTTTCACTTTGAATAAAATTCATTGCAGTTTTTTTAAAATCCATTTTCATGAAAATCTAATTATTTAAAAAGTCAAAATTACAAAGATTAATACTTTTCTTAGTTTAAACATTAGGGCAATTCCAGGGAGTTAAACATAAGAAATAAACATAAATTTAAAAAAAAAAAAACAAAAAAAAAAAAAAAAAAAAAAACTCAAAAATATATGTTAAGTTTAAAATGATCTCATTTTTATATCAAATACTTGTTACAGCAAGACTAATAAATGAAAAAAAGTTTATTTTATTATAAGAACTGATAATAATAATAGATTAATTTGTCAGTATTTGGCCTAAATCATACAAAAGAAAAAAAAAAAAAAAATGACTACTCATTCACAAACTGTCTAAACTCTGTTAATTTGTTTATAGCTTTATTGTTAACTTGACTGAATTTAGAAGCTGAGATTTGCATAAAGAATTCTAGGTAAGTCTTAGTGAGTACAATATAATGTATAATTAATTTAAAGTTTTTTACTTAAGTGTCTAATGTAAATTCTTCATGTTAGATATAAATTCAAGACAACTATAAATATTGAAAATTATTTTTAATTTTTATACTATAAACATTAATTTTCCCATTACATAAATTCTTTAAATTACCCTCTATTTTCTGTTGAAATAGGTGGATCAATGTTTCTTATTGCTAAAAATACTTTTATTACGTTAAATCTAAATTGCACAGTACAATTAATTATGTATTTTGGTGTCAGATGCAAAATTTCAAAAGTGCTTTTTGGGAATTTTTTTATTAAATCAAAATGTGAAATGCTTCTACGCATTTGTGCTAGATAACCTGTTTTAATACAGTTTAATTATTATTTAGTCCATATCCTATTATTAGAGTGAACTTTTGAAGAAAAAAAAAAGTACTCGTTAAAAGATTCACTTGCCGTGATAAAAATATCAAATAACGTAGCCTTTCATTTAACAGCCTATAACTTATTGAAAACTGGTATTAATAAGTTTAAAGTTATTTTAATCAAATCTTCAGGATTTTATCTCTAAAATATCTTGTTTGCTTAAAAATAAGTTGCTGTTTAAAGTATAACATTTTGGTCATCTGGTTGACTTAACCATAGAATTGCCCATTAGTTTAAAATATTGTATTAATGACTGTAGCATAGAAAATAAAAGTTGCTGTTAGTTGGGCTTCATAAATAATGAGTCATCTGATTTTTGGCATATTAAATTTAAACTTGTATAGCATATTCAAGTTACAAGTGTGAAAAAAAAAATTAAGTTGAAAATTTATTCTGAATTGAAATGATAATGAAAGAAATATGCTAAAATATATTTATTGCCTTGAAATAAAGAAAATTTTTTTATCTTAAAATATAAAGGAGACATTCACTTTGCGGTATTATCTTTTAAGCAAATAAGCTGTACAATAAAATTATTTTGAGGAATAAAATTTGCTTTGAGTTAATTTTAGCAAGAGATTTAGACCTACATAGTTAAAAAATAGGGAAAGAAACTTTTGTTTTAATCTTGTGAATTAAAATTCAACAGTTAAATAACTTATTAAAGTTATTACAATTGTTACATTACAGTTTGATATGCATGCAAAGTCAAATATTTTGAAGGAGATAATTAAAATAGTATTATTCATTTCAGTTTCAAAAGTAATACTTTAAGTATCTTTGTCAGCAGATCTAAATGAATTACAATAATTTATAAAATTAAAACTTTTACATAAACTTGCATTGTAGTATGCATTACAAGACTGTCATGTTTTTACAAAATAGCATTTAGAGTAACTTTCAATTTTAGAAATTAAATTTATAACTTAAGTTTTAAACTAAAATAAATTTATCAGTGATGACCTCGTTATACAGTATATAAAAGTAGGACGTGAATAATTGAGAAACAATTCTTAAATATGAATAAATGCTTTTAAAACTACATATATAAAATATATACCACATATAAAATAATGCAACACCAACAATAATCTTTGGTATTTAAGATTAAAACTGAGAGCATGGAAAGAATAAAATTAAGTCGCCTATTGTTAAGTAAACTAGATTAATAATTTAAAGTTGATTTAATATTTATATTGAAATAAATTAAATGAACTTTTTAAGTAGCAACCAATATTATATAAATAAATAGGGTTGAACTAAAAATATCACTAGATGTGAAGCTGTCTTGCCATGAGGTAGTAAAAAAATAAAAATATTATTAAGGACTACTGACTGGTCTAACAACAGTCCAACGCCCAAGTAAAAATGTAACAAGGAAATAATGTACAAAACACAATGTCATCACAGAACGAAATTAACAAAGGTATATTTACATAATAAAAATGTTTAAAGTGCGACTCAAGTCACAATGGCACAAAATGAAGTAAGTATCTTGGTCTTGGATTGTCTGAAATAAAACAATACAGTTAGTTCTCTCAACCAGAAACTTATTATTGATGGCACCAATAACTTTGGATTCCAGAATAATATGCAACTGAGAAGTGTAGAGAGCAGCTGCAATTCATTGAAACCTCCATTGTTTCTATTGAAACTTTGTGTGCACTATGTTAACTTTTGACCTGTAGAGTAATTAACTCTAAACAAGTACATTGAGCATATTAATACTGCACACTAAGTCAATAGAAACAAATTTTAATAGTAACAATAGAACTTGTGAGCATATACACATACTTGGCAAAGTAGATATTTATACACAAACAATAAACGAACTGTACAATGCTTCTCCTATATAATGTATTTGTGATACTATTTACATGCTTACAGATGAGTGACTATAATGTTCATAACAAAGAGAGATTTTAGTCAGAATGGTAGGAACATAAAAGAGAGGCTGTCCATTACACAAACAACTCTGATCATATGAGAGGAAACTGCACCAACAGTGAATTATTTATTTAGGCCCAAAAAAACCTTGTCCACTAATGCTATTTTGTGAATTCATTTGACTGCCTCTTGTATTTGTAGCATACAATTGTTGTTGGAAGTTATGAAACTGAACAGCATAATTTGGATCAGCTGTTGTTGGACCATAAAATGGTGATTGTTTGTAATTGAATGATTGACCCATGGAAGGAGGTAATGGTTGCGTTGCGTCAGGGGCCATACCTCCCATGGGCAATGGTATTTGTTTATTGGGAAACATAGCGGGCCCTTGACCACCACTCATAGCATTCATTGGCATCATTGAATTGTTTACGGACGGGCAAGGAGGACGACCAAACATAGGTGAATCAGCACCTGGAAGAACACCACCAACAGGAAAAATCTGACCAGATGGATGAGAAGGATTAGGACTAGGTCCTCTCATTAAAGGTCCCATCATCATGTTTACTGGCCTTTGATTGTTTGTCATACCAGTCACAACGTTTCCTGAATTCATACCAACACCACTATGCATCATAGGTTGATTAGAGCTTCCATTACTAGGAAAGTATTGAAGATTGTGCGTTGGAACTTTATTATCAAGATTAGTTAATGGAGTTGCATATCGCTGTAGAAATTCTAATGTTGGTGCTCGGTTAGGCATAGAGGAGGCGTTTTGTTGGCGAGCTGGTAAGTATTGTATTGTATTGGGAGCATTAGCTTTCACTTGAATATTTGCACTATTGAAAGGAGCACCTCTTATCATTGTGGGACTACCAGCACCAGTAGGAGTAACAGGTCTTTGAGTCATAATTTGTGAAGAAAAACTTGCTGCTCCATGCCTTGGTCCAGAAATTGACATATTAGAGTTTGAAGTTCGAGTAGTAGCTGCTGTGTGCATTATGGGGTGGTTAGTAGTCACAGAACAACTTATAGTATTTGCACCATTGCCTTGACAGTTATGATGCATAGCATGATGAGTCATATTAGGACCTTGAGTGTTAACATTATAGCCTGTTGTTGTGTTAGGTGCAGCTAACTGTTGCATTGTCATTGTAGAATTGGCATAAGTATTTTGTGGTCCACATGGCATATTTGATGCCATTTGATTATGTACACTATATTGGTTTGGCATTGAGCATGCAATTGTACTTGGTATAGCACCTTGCATTGTTGACATATTTGTAAAGCTTGCTAGGTTTGCTTGGCTATTAGCTGTACTATTTACAGAAACCTGCATGCCAGGCATATTAATGTTTGATGCAACAATATTTTGATGTGCTTGAGCATTTCCCCCAGCAGTTACTAAAGGAGCAGTTGATTCACTCATAGCTGCCATAGATGCAATGGGGTCAAAATGTGAAAGTCTTTGAGAAGAGCCTACTTGAGAAGATGGAGTTATTGGACTGGACCCACCATATGGGGGCATGCTCATATTAGAGCCATTCACAGAAGAATTAGAGCACTGTCCCATAGGAGATAAAACATCAGGAGGAATTTTGTTTCCAGAAAGACTATCAAAAGGAGGAGTCATTTTTTGCAAATTTTGCAAGTGAGAATGAGACATACTGCCATCCATAAGAAAACTATTACCCATACAAGGACTGCTGCGGGATGATAAAGGTTGTCCAGAGTTAGGAAATGGCTGAGAGGGAATTGGAGGTACACTATCTGAACCCATGTTAGTAAACTGGGTAGGCTGAGGCATACTATCCAAACAAGTTATGTGAGGACTTAATCCCATGAAACGTGAATGAGAAATGTCTATATTTCCTTGTGTACTAGGACCACGAAATCTTTGCATGGCTTCAGAAGCACTACCGGGAAAGCGAGGTATGTTATTTATATTACCAGTTGGCCCAGTTCCAAACATATGTCCCTGTGAAGTTGGGCCAGTAAACCTAGATACAGCCTCATCCATGGAATTATGATTAATGGGACCTGCTCCAGGCATTCTTATCATATCAACATTAGATAAACCAGGAAATCTTGCAGGTGAACCATCACTAGTCTGCAATGATGGCAGAATGTGTCTAGGTCCAGAATCAAAACCAGGCATCTGGGGACTTGGAGCAGTAAAACGAGTAATATTACTTTCTATGCTTGCAGGTGCAGAAACAGGAAACCGAGCTGTCATACTGTCCTGACTATTTTCTAAAACTGAAGGACAACTTCCAGGAGTGTTAGGAAAAGAGGCAGCATCTGGGCTTTGGAATTGGGAATGGGAGCCAGTACTCATCACCATAGAAGGTGGAATGCTATAATGAAAAATATATATACATACATATATAGATCATATTAGACTAAATTAGATACTACAATAATAGCTATGACACAGTCACATCAAGATTATATAAATATAGTATGAAACAAAATTATATTAGTTCCATTACAATAATTTATAGAAAATAAGGTATAGGATATTTTTAAAATTTTTAGAGGTTCAAAGAAAACCCCAAAAAGCATTTAGCATCAACACTGCTCTAGTTTCACAAAAATATAAACACAAAATCAATATAAACACAATATAATATAATATGCAAGACATTAAAAATCATGTTTATGAAAAACCTAAAGTTTTGCAGAAATTTCATTCTGAATGAAAAATCATCAACTACAACCTGCACTAGCATATTATTTTCACTTTTTTCTTCTGTTAATAGATAGGCTTTTATCCTGTTCCTGATCCTCGATACTAGTAATCCTTTTTCTTTTGCACAGAGGTGCAAATTATCACAATTGTGGTCTTACAGTTGAGCAATAAAACTTATGGAATTTCAGAATTTTCCTAATTCATTAAAAGTTTGCTTTTTTTACTACAGTATAACGTCCCATATCTGGATGTCTATTTACCTACAACGCTTATTTTCCAGCGACTATTTAACAATCAGAATAAACAAAACTCAATTCTATTCTCATATATATATATATGGGCAGTAATTATCGGCATATTATACTCAGATTACCTGTTAAAAAAGTATTACATTTAACTATACGGATAATGTCCCCCTCCCCAATTTTTTACTCTGCTGAAATCTTTAATCCTACTTTTTGTCTCGATATATGGTGCCATAATCGTATTTTGCGTCTTTTATATTTTCCTTGCATTTTTTTGTAATTTGATTTGTCATCGCCATAAAACTATGGAAAATATGAGCATTGAAGGTCAAACACTGCACGTAGGAACACTGCACAAAGGTCAAACACTGCATGAAGGTCAAACACTGCATTTATCCTTTCATTTTTCGGAAAAAAAAAAAAAATCCACAATTTTTTTCAGAGATTGCATTCGTTAATAAGTCAGCGTTTGTAATATTGCTCGCATTTTCCCCCACACCTGATGACCGCAACATTTTGGATTTTCAAATCCATGACTAATTCAAAGAAGTTTTCATGACTTACCTAATGTACTATATTCTCCAACAACAATAAATTTACCAATTCTCTTTTATCTGCTTAAGCACGCAGCATCATCTTTAACCACTGGATATCATTACTGGCCATTCTCAAAGCCCTGAGGCAGAATTGCGGGCAACAAGGCGGCATTGTCGCAGAATGCAATTGAGTTCTTGCAGAAAGGCAAAAGGATTTTTCTTTTGGGAAGTTAAAAATTTTGGTTTTCTTTTCTGCAGAATTTTTTAGGAAGTTTTTTCTTTCTTTTTTTTTCCTGCAGAATTATACTCTAAAGTTACTGTTCTTATTCATCAGTAAATAATGAAAAGCTTTTGATTTTTCTGTTCTCATTTGGGAATAAAAAAAATTTGCCAATGAATGGCTTGCTTCAGCTATAATTCTAAATTCATAAAATAAAGAATAAATAAAAAAATTCAGAATTCACTGAAGTTTAAAATATAATTTGCTCTAGTAATGATGTTCTTTCTTTCATTTTTTTAAGAATACCATAAAAAAATTTTATATTTTAATAAAATGTGACTGAGTGAGGATTTTTTACAAATTCAGATATTCAAAACACTGTGAAATTGGGGACATAAATTCCATTATAAAAATGAGATTTTTCTGCGACCTAAATCTTTAAAAAAAAAAAAAAAATAGTTAAAATCATGACATTTCCCAACATATTTTGTTCAATACCGAAATCCATGAATTTTTATGACTTTCCAGGTGCACAGATACCCTGAAAATAACCTGATTAGTGAAATGCATTTTCCTGTGAAAAACTTAACAATCAGGTGACCCAGGTTAGATATCTGATTGCCGCCAAGAGAAAATAATCTGATTAATGAGATATATTTTCCAGTATAAAACTCACTAATCAGGTTCTCTCAACATCGATCGAAGGTGCCTCCTTCGCATGCTGTGAGAATGACCATTTTTTACGATCATTATTAAAAGCAGCTGAAATGAAAATAATTTGTCTAAAGATAACGTTTAGTGCAATAAAAAAAAAATAGAAAACCATAAAAAGAAGACAAGGAAATGATTATGAAGAAAAATCTTTTTATCTCAGTATAACAAAATAAAGAAAGAAAATAAGATTGGCTAAATTAAAACATGATAAATACAATTTATAAAACCCTGACATGAATCTATCAAACACTTCATTAAAAAAATTACAATGATAGTTAAGAATTATGGACGAAAACAATGTTTCTTTTATGCTTTTTGTTCACTTTAGACTTTTTTTTTTCCATTAAGTGGCCGAGTTGCTTTTCCCTCTCAGAATTCCTTCCTTTCAGAACTTGTATAAAAAATTTTCTATTTTCATTTTGACCTCATATTACACAGAAATGAGCCAACTAACGATCCTCTCTTTCCACACTGACTCAGAACAACATTTGTGAAGTGCTCAATTTTGTTTCTGTTGCAGTTACCTAGTTGAACTAAATTTACTGTATATCGATCAAAGTGTCCGTAAAAAAAAAGAAGGTTATTACACTTCAGAATTTAAACATTAAGTAATAAAAAAAGTGGAGGAAGGAAACCTGGTGGTTGGAAGATATTTTAACATAAATGAATCTAATATTAGTCTTTGAAGAGAATCTAAAGAAAAGTTTTTACACGCAGATAAACGAAGATGTTCTGAGAAGAGAGTCCTACCTGCGTGACCAAATTTGGAATCTGAAATAAATCGTTGGATCCTCTTCGAAACAGAGAGGGGAATATCAATTTCAGCTGTAAGGATCAGACTTAAAGCTCATCTTTTAGATGAAGAAAAAGGAATAACCAATTTATGAGGAGTTTTAATTTGTTTGCTGTTTAATTTGTCGCCATACTATAACATTTCAATCTAACTAAACATGAATTAAATCGCAGACCCAAAAACTCACCCTAAAGTGGGTTTTTCTAAAATTGATTTCTTTTTCATTCTCTGTTACATTAAAGAGCTATTCTATTGAAATATATATGTAGTCTAGCATAAAAATATGAACCTATGATGAAAAAACTAATTGTGTTTGGAGACTGGCAAGTCACCTTGCTGGATAGATTTGACTGTATGGTCATTGATTAGCCAATGCCTTTGATTCACTTTCTATGCAGAAAAAAAACTTTCTCAAATATTTCTTAAGATTAAAATATAAATAAAAAGTAATCTTGTGTTAAAATAAGTTTCAAATGTGTGATGTATGTGTGCACATATAACATATTGTATTGTGATGTCAGAAGAAACTTTTTTCAGACTTTTGCACCAATTTATTTGTATCAATTATTAATTACATTTTAATTACTTATATGTTAAGTCAATTCATAAAATTAAACTTAATTATTATACTAAAATAAGCTTTTTTAAAATAAGGTACTTATCCCTGCCCTCTCTTTTGAAAAAAAAAATAATACCCAATAAAACATGAAAAATCCAGGAAAGCTCGATAAAACCCACCCGGGCTGGGTTTTTCTGGAAAATCCCAGGTTTTTACAGCCCTGCACAGCACCATCAATTCGAAAAAAATGGACCTGATGAATTTCTGTAGCTGGTGGCAAATGTTGCAGCTCTTTCTGCAACGGCCTACAATTGGATTGATCACTTTTTTTTTAAACAGGTAATCAGCTGAAAATTACAGTAGTAGAAAAAAAAAATTTAGAAGCTCAAATATAGATGCTTTAAAAAAAAAAAAAAAAAAAAAAAAAGTTTAGTCAATGTTTACAATAAATGAAAAATTTAACAAACCTGGCAGGAGACATTATGTCCAATTCTCTTATACTTGTATTAGGCTGTTTCTGAATTGTTAGTTCTTGCCCATCAAAAGCATTTAGGTATTGAATTTGTTGAGGTGAAGGAACAGGCATTAAGCTGGGTTCTTTCTGACAAAGATTACCAGAGCAATTATCATGTTTCTGGGAGGGCTGACTACAAGACTGTGTATTATGACAAAACAGTTCACCTGCAAAGAGTTCATATAATATAAATATTTAAGAGACAAATACAACTCAATATGAATTATATTAAATGCATATAATGGAATCATTTTATCACAACATTTCAAATACTGAAACATTCCATTTACATGCTTAGGAATCTGATGTGCAGATAATCAAAAATTCCAAATGACTCAGTTTTCTACTTTAATCTTTAAGTAACTAACATTGATAAACAGCATTGATTGCAAATAAATAATTTTACCGTTAGTTATTCATTAATTATAATAACGTTAGTTATTCATTAATTATAATAACGTTAGTTATTCATTAATTATAATAACTAATAAATGTTATCAACCCTTTAAAAAAAAATCCTCAAAATTTTGCATAATTTCTTAAAACTTAGTTTTGACACCTGTACTTTTGAAATGTTATTACTAAAGTGTCCAGTAATAGTCATTATTTATATGGATGGCAAACCTAGGGTAAATAATAAACTACTTGGAAACGGAAGCAAAACAGGAAACTTCTGGCGTAAACCGTGCTTATCATGTGTTTATGAAGAGAATGACACTTTATTTCAAGAAAGTTTAATAAGGTAAGAATTCAATTTATACCTAATTAAACTATTCATAAGATATTTCTTAGTTTTATACATTTCAAAAAGCTGCAAATCATAAATTTTGTAAAGGAAAATAGAATCACTAAAAAATAACTTCATTTGCAATGCCTTAAATATAAAATTCTGAAATTCTTGAAGTATTAATTCTTAAAGTATTAATTCTTAATAAAAGTATTTGTCCAAATATCAAATTATTTTGTCACAAAAGTATTTGTCATTCTATATGCTTAAAATGTTAGAAAGACACTTCTAAATTCTAGGATCTTAACTATAATAATATTAGACATATTCAACAGAAAGTATGGGTAGCAACATTAACCCCTAAACTGAAAAGCACTCATCTGGACAGAAAATATAATTTGTTATTTATTGTTAAACTGAAGTATAAAGATTAGTAGAATGAAAAGAAGCTTTACTGTTTCAAATACTTATTGATTAATGTTAGACTAACTATAACTATCTTTTATAGAATTGCTAAACTGTTTTTTTTTTTTTTTCTTTCAAGTTTCTTTTATGCAGGCTAAAGTACATTTTGTTTTTTGTTTTAATTTTCTATAAAAATGCTTTTTAAAAAATTTTCTGACAAATTAATTTTGTTCTTTATCTTAACAAGGATAAAAATACAAATTAAAATGTCTGTTTTTTAGTTAAGTTTAAATATTTTAATAATTTGAGTGTCTTTGGAGATTTTCATTATGCTATATTTCATAGGAACTTTTCAAGGAAGAATTTAATATAATATTAACAAAATATGGAATGGAATGCAAATTTACCTGAATTAGTTGAAATAGGACAAGTGTTTGATGCAAAATCAGAATTCATATTGGTAGTTGATCCAACTGAATTAGAATCCTGAATATCACTATTACAAGATTGGTTTTGTTTGAGATTGGAACCACATGATCCAACAGGAGTACTTGGTTCTGAACTTGGCAGTGCAGGAGCACATGAACTAGTTGGCGTACTAGCTGGAGTTGGTACAGTATTAGAAGGTGTGGTTGGAGTTCTAGTAAGAGTTGCATTATTAGAACCAGGACCAGATGAGCTTATTGGTTTAGGTGAGTTCAGAGGGGTAGTATGTAAGCTATTGCTTCCTATTGGAGTAGTTGACCCAGGACTAGGGTGAGGTAATCTTGGTCCTGGAGGAGTTGGAAGAGGAAATTGTCTAGATGAATCAGCTGGAGAAGGTAAACCTGATGCCATGCGGGGGGATGGTAATGATAATGAACTAGGAGTGGGAGAAGCAGGATGGGGACTTGGCATAGTTCTTCGATTTGTTTGGTGATAAGGAGGGGGTGGACCTTGCATTCTAGTGCCAGGACTAAGCCCCAAACTTGGACTAGGACTATTTAAGTTTTGCTGCTGTGGAGTTTGAGGCTGTGACATAGACTGTTGGGATTGAGCTGGTTGCACTGCACTTTGTTGAGGTTGTGAATCAACAGGTGAATTTGTTAAAGGTGCATTATTACATCCTTGTTTTTTCCGCCTTTCCTCGTAAAACTGATGTTGCAATTTTTGCCACTCTAACTGAGCAGATGCAGAGCCACCAGGAAAATTTTGCTGAGGAAACCCTGGCCCCATCATAGGGGATCCCATATACATATCATGATGATGATGCTCATGTTCTCCCATGCACTGCTGATGAGGGCTAAAGCACATATCCATACCAGAGTGGACACACATATCACCGGGTCCAAATCTTGCTTGAGAATTATGTTGCATACCACTCATCATAGATCCAATATTATGAGGTATTCCGCTTTGACATTGATCCATCTGCTGCTGTTCCGGAAATAGAAGTTGTTGCATTTTTCGAATCATGGCAAGCTGTTCTTCTCTGTGCTGCCGTTGTTGAGGTGTTAAATTTTCATCAGGAACTTTAACCCCTAAAAAACATATGTACAAATGACATCTTAACTTAAAATATTTTGGCATGTAAAATTTGTTTATTTTTATTTATTGAAGCTCAAAAAATATTTCAAAAACACACATGTCTATCATTTGTATATTGCAGTAAATAACTGATTATCAAACTAAATCTGTATTGCTACAATAAAAAATTTCCGGATCGTTTAATTGAATAATTTTTATTTTTCATGGTTATGATTAAGAATTAAAAATTGGTCGGAAATCTAATATTCCTCAAAAAATAGTTGCATTACAACAAATAGGTGATAAACAGTTACCAGTGTTCTCCCTAAAGGTTTATAGAAGGGCGGCTAGTCCTATGTGCCCTTCGATTTCTATGAATGTGCCCTCTTTGTAACAATAAGCTGCAGCTCCTTAAAATCCTGCTTTTTAACTCCTATTCAATTTTAAAAAATAAATAACTCACTGTTTAAATAATTACACGTAAAATTATCTGTGTTTATAGGTTTAATTCTGATTACTTTGTTAGGATAATTCTCAATTCATTAGTGGTGACCAGATTGTGTATTGGTCAGGGAACTGACTTTGCATTAGAAAGGTTTGAATCCCGGGCAAGGTATAGATTTTGTTTAATTATCTGTTTGCACTATCCTACTATGGGAGCAATGTTGGCCCACCAATATGGTATCCCTGAAAGAGCAGCCAACAAATCTGCCCTTTAAATGCCTGAATTCACGAAATATTAACATAGGTAGGCATTGGAAATAATAATTTTTTTTTTATAAGTTTCTCTTTTTTTCAGGGGAGGGAGTACATTAATGAATAAGTGATTTTAAAATAAATTTTTTTAAACACCTTTTTTTTTAAAAAAAAAATTCACCTTTAAATGTTCATTTTTTCATAATTTTCAGTTTAAATTCTAGAAAAAAGCTTTTAAGTTGTTTATCAATTATTTATTTTAGTTAACTTTTTTTTTTTAAATTTTTTTTTGGAAAAAAATGTATGCCCAGAGATAGTTTTTTAAGCATGCCTCTTATTATTTTTTATTAACTACAAATTTTTCTCTTGTTTTGATCATTTCTCTTTGAAATATATACATAAAATAGTATAAGAGGGTAATTTAAAAACTACTGTGGATCAAATACAGTTATTACATAATATTACACAATTTGATATTTTCTTTCAGTGTTAAGTTATGTCCTTTCAAAATTCTAAGTACCCTTCCTTCTCTGCGAGGGAGCGCCCTGCTCTTTATTTATTCCTAGGGAGAACTCAGTTTTTAAGCATTACACTTTTACATTAAGATGTGTGTATGTTTCTCTAGTTTCATTAAAAAATATACAATTTAGTCATAACATGGACTTTGTTGAGTACGGCAAGAAATATACCCTATTTCTTCCACTCCTATGTTTTTATTAAAATCAAAATTCTTAAAAAAGGAATACAAAATTTTCTACCTATTTCTAAACATAAACTTGAGATCTATTGTACAAGTTAAAAGTTATTGAAGACATAAACTAGACGCTTTTACCTAATTCTCCAGAATGAAAATTTATCTAATTCTTTTCAAAACATAACAATCCTCCCACCGTTTTGATTGGTGGTTTACTTAACTAATCAAAACTAATTAAATTACTATGAATTAAATGAATGAAAATTAAAAAGTTAAAATATTGTTCTGAAAGTCCAAGTTTTTCATTTCAAAAATTTTACTGGCACTTTAATAAGTCTTCCACTTCTCGTTCTTACTGTTTTTCCAACTACCTGCAAGTCCTTCTCTGGTTTATTCTCGCATGCCTCATTATTTATTAGATTAGGTTCAGCTGGTGAGGAAATTTCGAGTGGGAAAATCTTCTGCGCAGGCCTGACCAGTTCACAGGATGAAGTTTTAAGGCGAACCACTCGTACTTGCCCATCTTTACCAGGAAAAACATCAATTATTTTAGCCATTGGCCATAAAATTCTTTTTTTACCGTCAGTTTCGATTAAAACAATATCTCCTACTTTCAAAGGTTCTGTCGGTTTACTCTTTGATGGTCATTGTAATAATTGCCCAAGATATTCACTTCTAAATCTTTCTCTTAAAGCATTGCGCAAATTTTGCTGGTACCTTAGTTTTTTTATTCAAATTTGCTTGATCAAGTTGATCTAAATCTGGCACTCCGACTTCATCTATTTCTTTCAAGAACATAGCTGGCGTCAATGGAATGAGTTCATCCCCTTGTTCCGAGACATAAGTGAGAGGTCTAGAATTTATTGTTGTCTCAAAATCACAAAGGACGCTTGTCATTTCTTCATAATTTAAAACTGACTGGCCTAAATAAGTTTCTTCTGCAGTTAAACCACACGCCAAATTGCACACTTTCCCAGTGTAAAGTTTTCCTGCTTCATCAGCTCCAATTAATAATTCAATAGGCTGTCGATGATTCCCAATATCACTAAGTGAGATGCTCTTCAGTACCATTTCTTGTACCCAAGGTCCATCATGAAGTCGTGGAAGAAAATTGCAAATTTTATGTTGATCCAAGACTTGCATATCACAACTGTAACTATTTTTCAATTCGGTAACTTTAATCAAAAAAAGATTATGAATTTCGCTGTTTGATTTTGACCCTCCAAATAAGCTATGAATCAACGTTTGAGTATCAATTTGGCCAAATTTCAGTTCCTCAACTGTGCTCTTTAGAATATATGAGTGTTGAGAGCCAGTATCAATTAATGCTCTTATAGTACGTTTTCCTTCTTTACTCTCAATATTTACCATTAAAGTTTGAAGGAATATCCCTCCAGAACAGCAAGAATTCGCAAGTATTACATTTTGGCATTCACTCGAATCGATTACATTCTCATCTTTTACTTCGCGCTTGTTTGTCGATAATTCTACACACATGATCGACCAATGTCTCTTAGAACAAATTAGACATTTAACACTTGATTTACCATATTTTGCTTTATGTCCAAATTTAAGACATATAAAGCAAGCTTTCTTATTCTTAATTAGTTCTTACTTCTGATGGTAAGATAATTTGGCTGCCGTAAAACAATCTTTACTGTCGTGGTTTTTGTCGCAAAATTCACACCTTTTATCTACCACAGTCCTCAAGCTTTTACTTCTAAAAAATAACTCATTCGCAGTTGGTATAAATAGATCAGCTTCAGTCTTCATCTCTTTCTTAGTACCAGCAGCTATAAATTTGAATCCTGTTTTCACTAAAGAAATTCGTTGTTCTCCTTTCCCTTCGTTTCTCAAACACAATAGCAGTTGCTTTAATTTTACACAATACGTATTTTCTTGAACCTTTGTCGTTGAATGACTCCTTAACCAGACCCTAAAAATTTCTTCAGGAATGCACGATTCAACCAAAGGGAATAACATTGCTGTGTAATTGTCACTAGTCATACCTATTGACTCCAAAGAACGAAGGTAGGATTCCAACTTATCGTATAAATGAGTTACATTTACTCTTCTTTGTTCTGTGGCAATCTCAATAACTAGACTTAATAATTCTCTGATATAAAATTCAATTAATAATTCTTCTTCACCAAATCTATTTTTTAAACATTCAATAACTTTGTCATAATTCTCAGCCGTGGCTGGGAAACTCTCCAAGATTTCTCTAGCTCCGGAACCTACTACGGTAGCTTGATATAAATAATGGAATTTATCTTCTTTTTCCATTTCTTGGTCATCGTGAATACGCTTAAACTGATTCCAGAATGTAAGCCAGTCCTTAATGTCACCTCCGAATTGTTTCAATTCAATCTTGGGCAACTTTAATTTTTGTCTGCTTAGCTTTGGCGACGAACTAAAAGAAGCCAAGGAAGGTTCAACTTTCTTATTGAAATAGTCTGCAATTTCTACACGAGCGAGATCCATTTTTTCATTATACTCTTCTGTACTTGTATGTTCTATTTCAAAGTCTTCATCAGTATCAAACTTTTTTCTAGTATTTTTGAGTCGAATTCATTTAATATTCCATATAGTCGTTCTAACGTGGCACTTTTAATACTTTATAATCTGGTAACTCTTTATTTAATTCTTCGAATAATGTATTAAACGTTTTGGTAAAGGAAGCTCTAGTTGCTCCGCGTTTTCTTAATATTACATCCATCCTTAACTATGATATCAAACTTAACTTTTAATTTTGATCAATGAAATAAATCGCATAACAAACGTATTTACAGTAACTAACCTGTTGCTATTGACTCTTATCACGTCCAGGTCACCACAAATGTTGAGTACGGCAAGAAATATGCCCTATTTCTTCCACTCCTATGTTTTTATTAAAATCAAAATTCTTAAAAAAGGAATAAAAAATTTTCTACCTATATCTAAACATAAATTTGAGTTCTATTATACAAGTTAAAAGTTATTGAAGACATAAACTAGACGCTTTTACCTAATTCTCCAGAATGAAAATTTATCTAATACTTTTAAAAACATAACAGACTTAAAACCTAAGTGGGCTGGGATTTTTTCATTAAAAAAGGGATTTATTCAAGCCCTGAATTAAACAGCACGAGATCTGTTTCATCAGTTAGTATCAAACACCTCAATACTTTTCAACTACAAGTCCCATTGCAAAGCAGAGCATTCCATTAAATTATACTTCTCCAAAATCTGATCAAGTCCTTTCATAACAGCAAGTAATTTGAACCAATGAAAATAAAAAAGCAGTGTATATAATTTACCAGGTAGTCTTCCACTGACTAACTTAATTGTTCCTTTGAGTTTAGTTTAGTTTTAGTCTTCCACTACAGGCCTACAGCTTTTTTCAAGGGTTTATATACATGTGATTCTTAAAAAAGCTGAAATTTCATGGATTAACTATGACACAGGAAAACAAGAGAAATTCCTAATAGGGTTTATATCTACTCCAATAAAACTGCTTACTTATATACTCAAGAAAGAGAAAATCAATTAATTGGCAGGAGGATTATTTTCTATTTGTAATTAAAAAAAATTAATTTTGTCGTAACTTTTGACTGTTGTCTCGTTGTAAATCAAGATAAAAATAAAATCTAAGTATTTTTATTACATACCTGCCAACATGGGAGAGATACAATAACAGAGATTTTACAAGTAACATTTTTTGGGCTAGTTTTGACATATCATGCAAAAGAAAAAATTTTTAAACCATTAATCATAATTAATTAAACTAATAAAACCCTCATTATATTACCCTCAACATCAAATTATTTTCATAATTCTAAGTAATTAGTTTTATTTTCAGAATTTTTACATGCTCATAAACATAAGTAGCTAATTTGGCGTTGCATGGGAAATTTTGATCTATTTTATTCAATAAAGTCATTGGCGAAATTATTTTTCATAAAAAGCAAACTTTTCATTAGAAATCATGAGCAAAATTCATCGAAATTTTTTTTTTTTTTACTCTTAAGAAAAAATTCTTTCTTACTCTGCATTGCTATGCAGAATGCATAGGATCCATAACTTGACATTGGCAATATTTTGTAACTATTATTATACAGTTCCTTTTCTAGTTACCACAACTGAAACCTACAACGAATTAATTCTCTCTACTATTAATATATTTTCTGAGATTTCAGTTACTTCAAGTGCTGCAAATTCAGATGTCTATTTCTTCATTTACGTTTCTACTTTTCAATAAAACGGGAAATTTATGAAGAAAGTAAATTACTGAAGAAAGGGAAAAAATTTTAATATCCTAAAAATTTCATATGTCTGCATGTATTAAAACTTGGTTCCTTAAAAGGAACTTGTGCAATACATAATCCCCCATTGTTAAATAAACTGTCTCACCATTAAAAACAAAATTGTGTTTCTTACCCTGTTAATTCATTAACATTCTTTGCTCTCTCTCCTATGAGCAAATTGTCATTTTCCCAATGGTTTTCTGAACAGTGATAAGCCACTATTAAAATATCACAAAACAGTTTGATGACTATGGCTTTAACAAATTTACTCAAAATCTCCTAAAAGAATTCCATAAACATTGTTCTTAATAAGTGGATATGGAGAACTTGTGACTGAAGAGTTGTATTATTTTATTAAAAATTGAATTGATATACAAAATGCAAAATGAATAAACAATAAATCTTGTAGATATCTTGTTGCTGAAAGTAAATAAAGTCTTTCTGGCCGTGATAAGAATTTTTGTTATCACTAGTTGATACTTTACTTTTTTTTACCTTGTTGAAAAAATCATTCGCACAATTAATGTGTCTCTTTTTAGGATCCTTGCCCTTATTTTTACAGTCTTACCTACATCTGTTACATCATTTTCTTTCCTTTTTGGAATTGTATAGAAATGTAAGTTATTTCACAATTATAATAGTTTTCAATCATTCCCAGTTTTTCTTTCCTTTTTAGAGAATTTGTCAATATGGTAATAAATATCTACAAATAATTTGTCTATGTTTAGTGGCAAGCAAGCAGCTCCTTATCCACAAATAAATTTAACAAATAGCATCCAATTACAATAAATTGCTCATTTTTTGCCTAGCACAACAGCTATTCTATTTTTATTTTGCATAATATAACCCCAACATTATCTGCCTCAAATACAAAGAAGTTTATGCAGGGAATTCTACATTCTTTAAATTTATAAATTATAATATTGCCAATATTTTGGACAGTGCAATCAATCTCCAATAAAAGTAGGCACTACTAATAATGTTGGCTATATTTTGTTGAAACTTATGTCAAAGTAAGCATCAACCACTTGATATATTTTACTTTCAGTACTATTTGTACCAAATTTTGCTCTATGATAAAACATGTAAAAAGGCCATATGCTCAAATAACTGCACCCTCTTTATAATTGCCAAAAATTGTTTATTTCACAATTTTTCTTATTTTTTAGAAGCGGCAAACAAATTAAGATGTATCTCCATTGCTAAATGTTGCTGTATGTCTTTTGTGTGAAGTTAAAATCACAACAACATAAATTGCAAAACACGAGGTTTAACCATTGTTAAGATTTCTTTAAGCAGAGGAACTCAGTAAAATACTAGAGTTTACACTTTTGAAGGTATTTTTTCTCTTTTTAACGATTGGTAAAAATACAATGCAAACAAAGTTTTGCAAATAAATGAAGCATTTGTTGTCCAAGAAAAAACAATTCACAACAGGAGTCTCACTACATCCTGTCTGAATTTGTCGGCAGCAAGAAATGCAGAACCGGCTATATAGAACCATCTATTGAGGAATAAAAGAAGTATTTTTGCTATTAGCAGATATTTATTGCGGGAAAAAATCTTCTTTTAAATTTAAAAAAAAAAAAAATAAACAGGGTATCTGCTACATTTTAGATTTTCAAATTCATGATTTTTCATGACTAATTCCAAGACTTTTTCATGACTTACCAAAGTTACTATTTTCACCGACAAAAACACAGCAATAAATTAAAAAAAGCATTATAATAACATTAATTGAAATGATAGGTATAACTAAAACTGTAGTACTCTGCATCTTCATATTTATTTATTTTAAACTTAAAAAACAGAACAAAGAAAAAGTTAAAGCAATAAAATAGCTAAAAAAAGTACAATAATGAAATAATAATACAATATAATAAAAAATTAAAAAACAGTTAGAAATATGTAGTTATTTAAAGTTGTTTTATCTCTTCTTTAAAGTGTAATATCAAAAGCTTAAACTCTCGATCACAGCAAACTTTTTTTATTTTTTAATTTTTCAATTTTCTCATTTATTTCAATTTCCTCTTTCTCTCTATTCAAACGTATTTTCTTTTACACATTTTTCAAGTCTTGCAATTCATTTTCTATTTTTCTTTTTCCTAAAGCAATGGAAGTTCTTTTATCCGATGCACTCTTCTTCTTCTCCAAATCCTGTCGATACCGCTGTCTAGCAGCACGAACAGCTTGTAACATTTTCTTGTCTATTTTGACATTTGCAGATCCTCCAGCAGCCTTAATTCCATCAAAAACTTTTCTCTGACTCACAAGACTCTCTTCTTGGAGGTCTTCTACCAGCATTGTCTTGTTAATAGAAAAACCTTTCTCCACTGAAGCGTTACCATGTGAAAGTATAAAACATATCTTCACAACACTTCAAAGATCTTCCAAGCTCTTTTCAGAAGATAGTAATTTATAGTAAAAAGTATCGAGTCCTACCTCAGTTCTTTCTGATAAAAAGGAGGTAAAGTCTTCTTTGTAATTTTCCTTAGCAGTAGAGCAAAAAGAACTATACTGCTTTTTCGCCTTTTCAGCTACAGTTTCAGTGATGCGATTCGCATCATGTAATGCTTCTAAAACAATGATGAATCTAGACAGTCCAACACTTGGATTGTTCAATATCATGGATGGGTGAAGACTGGACAAACCCCGAACAATTTTATATTTCAAAGGACTTTTTTCAACGATTTTTGATGCAACTGCCTGCAATATTTTTTGACATTCTATATAAAAAGTTTGACTTATTTTGTCAGAAACTTCTTTGCCCCAAAACTGATGTCAATCTTCTTTGGTTCAATCAGATTATCTTTAAATTTCAAATCTAAATTCAGCAATGCTGATCCTTCAACTATTTTGTCTGCTTTAAGGAACTTTTTCATAATACCTCCCAACAATAGAGACAATTCTGAATGTATGGAGTGAGTACTTTTTCAGACTGAAACTTCTTCAAAAAATCTTCACAGTGAAGAGAAAGTGATTTGAAAAAAGCAAGTTTACATTTTAAGACAGGATCAGAAAAAGATTTCTGTAAAAATGCTTTAATCTTGCTTTCTGTGCATTTTGCTTCTAACAAATATTTGCCGACAGAATCCATTATTTCCAGCGCTCTATCTATACAATCACTATTCTTAAGCCACCTCACAGCACAGAATTTTTTAGGAAACTTATGACAGCCTGTTATATGGATGAATTCTGCTCTCCGAGCAGGACTATCTTTAAACTAATAATGTAAGTTCCTTAAAACGCCAAATAAGTCCCAGTCAAATGACTTCAGTCCTGTTTTTATTGCACCATGGATGACGTGCAGGCCACAAGTACCCATCTGAATAAGTTGCTTGCCAGATGGATTTTCTTCAAACATATATTCTTGAAGTTTTTTTAAAAATGACAGATTGACATTAGGTCCATCCATTGAAACATGCAATAATTTATGCAATGGAATAGAACCTAATGCCTTAAGAAAATTATCAAGGAGGTCTTAAGCAGTTGAACGCCCAACAAAAACGCTTCCAACATATCTTGTACAAACACTTTCATCTTGCCAAAATTTGATAACTAAATACATCTGATAACTAAATCTTCAGAACAATTTTATTCAGGGACTCATCAAAACATATAGTGACATCATCAGAGTCGTTAATGACATCGGAAATCATTAAAATCGTGTGTCATTAAAATAATGAGCTATGCCATAATGAATTATATAGGATCTTATCTTTTCCCATTTGAAACTGTTGAGCAATAGCACTATCAAAAAACATACTTTTAAAAATACTTGATATGTTATTGCAGGAATTAATAGACATGCGCTTCTCTACCACATTTAATGCCCATAAGATTTCTGCCTTCAAGACTTCATCTTTTAACATAAAATTCTGCATAGTATTGATTGTACCTATATGAGGAATTACTTTTGAAGAGTTACTAGATTTAGATGGTGACACACTCTCGGTATTTGTACTAGTAGTCAACACATTGGCAGTTGAAGAATCCAAACGATTAAAGTAATCGGATATGCCAGATTTTGAGGCTCTTCTTTTTGAAATGGCTTGATGTTCATTACCTTTACCGTGATATTTCACTGCACCCACGCCCATATTACATAAAGAAAAGGTCTTTCTGCAAAAGTCACATCGGGCACTATGAACATCATTTTCCACAGCACTTAACCAGCCTTTAAATTCAGGGTATTCAGCGTGGTCTAGCCACCTAAGATTAAACTTAGTAGCTTTCCCTGGAGCCATTTTTTTTTAAAAAATAAATCTAAAAAAAAAAATTAAAAACAGTCAATATATAAATTATGTTAAAATATTTATAAATATGTTTAATTAAAGTATAAATATAAATTAATTTAATTTTATGAAGGTGTATAGCTATTTCTATATTAAAATGCATAATTTAGATTTAGATTAAAAATTGAACCAAATAAAAACTATCTGTTTTAAGTATCAACTAACTGCATTAAAATATTAATATAAACGAGTTTTATAAGTATGAGATTTCTTAAATTTTGTCAATAAATCTGTTTGAGTAATATATTAAAATCATTTACAGAGGTGTCAACTTTCCTAACTTGCTATCAGCAATCAGAAGTACAATGATGCATAAGATAATAACAAAATTCAAATTAGCGCAATTTAAAGGCATGTTTACAACTTTACAATTAATATTACTTGTGAAATAACTAATAATTAAAAAAAGCAACACTTAAGTGTTACTTTTTTAATATTCATTACAAACAAAAATAATTATAATTATAACAACTGTTATTATTATTACTAATGAAACTACTATTCTCGAAACTACCATTATTATTACTAAAGTTCTCGAAAATCATGATTTTTATTCCTCTTCTCAGCCATAATTCCGTAATATTGACAATGAAATCTTAATGTTGATAAATGATAATAGTTGACACCTCTGCATTTACGAAGTTTAAAGTAACACTTAGTGTTGCTTTAATAGACATAATAGACACAATAATCCTGTTTAAAAGTATTAATCAAATTTATAATATTATTTTTTCTCTATATTATTTTCAGTTGATTGACAGAATTAGTATTCATATTTTTAAGAAATGATAAATTAGAATAATTGTGGTCGGAATAATTTTAATGCATATTTTATTTAGTATATATACCTTTTTATTATTTAGAAGAAAAGAATTAGATAAGATGAGATATTTCGGTTTTCCTGGATCACCGGGTTCATTTTGGTAGCTATAAAAACTTTATGTAAATTTACACAAAGAAATAAAGAAAACACATAGAACTCTCATTTCCCCCCCCCCCTTTATCAGCAATATTTATAATTTCAGTTTTAAAATTCCAAAAAAATTAATACTTTCAATTCAGAAAAAAATATTAGCTAAAAATGCCAAATTATAAAAATGTTCTTTAGCGCAAAACAATTACTTTAAAAATCCCATATTATTTTTAAAAAAATAATAAATAAATAAAATTACATAAAGTACACTTAAAACACTCATACAATAAAATTAGGTTTAACAAATTATCACATTCCTTTAAAAAAAAAAAAAAGGAAGAAGAAAGTATTTGTTTTTATTACTGATCATAATAAAATAATATGAATTTTTTTTTATAATACTTTTACAAAATACATTTTCATTCTTTTAATTAATTAAAATGTAAGATGATGTTAAGTTTTTGTATTAGGACATAAATAATCAATACTTATATAATTTTTTTTATTAAATTATATGTAAATTTATTTCTAATCGTAAGCCTGACATTAAATTTCTGAATAAAAAAAAGTTATAGAACGGTTATTAAAATTCTAAGTTTTGATTTATAATTTAAAAAATTTATAAGTTAAATAGATTTCATAAATATCAAATGGGAACAAACTCTGTGCGTTAAAAATAAATTGAACGGTAAAAAAACAATTAACGGTAAAATCACGAACTAATGTAATATATAAAAAAATATAGTTTACAAAGTATAAAAAAAAAAAAAAAAAACTCAATTCTTACAGTATATAAACATACAATTATAAATGTATTAAGTGATTTAATGCAAACATTAGCTTACCTCCCCAGAAATGGATTTATTTTAACTTGTCATCCAACCATAAACTTCATTAAAAAAACCTTATATAAACTTTATTTAAATAAAAAAACAACTAATAATTTAAGTTAAAACAATTAATGAAACAAAATATAATAGTAAACAAATATTTTTATTTATCAAAATTTGCATACTGGAAAAATGCTAATTTAAGTAATTGAGCAACTGCACGCGTTCTGTAAGCGAGCAATAGAACTCTTGAGAAAATCACAAAGAAAAAAAAAAATTTTAAACAAGAGGCTTTCCCTAGCTGAATCCCTAAAACTAACCTTTCATACATATGTTTTCCAAGAAAGATAATTGCTGTTTAGAGAATTTCTGAATAGATTGCCAACAAAGTGATGGGTCTGTTGATACCCCACATTTTAAGAAAGAGGACAAAAGAGCCCAGGGCAATAAATAACATAAAGATGATCTTAAAGGCAGCTATTTTTGAGGTATCACATAACAACATGGGAGGTGTTGAGGGGTGCTTCAGAATCAATCTTTATCTGTTAACAGCATGAAGAAAAGAAATGGTGTAAAGAGCGTTTTATTGCTTATTGAAGGAAAGGGTGACAATTCTTGTAGTTCTCCAAACACCTGTTTTATTTTCTTTATACATTGAATTTATTTATGTGTTTTATTTTTTACTAATTTTCCTTAAATTTAATTTATATAATATAATAAGTTGCACTATGTAAGAAAAAGAGATTAAAAGTTATGGAAACAAAACAGAAATATTTTTTCAAAATAATGGACCCTGGCTTCCCAATTATGGGGCGGACCCCTATGGTTCTGACGCCAGTGTTTATAACTCCTGAAAAAGGGGCTAACCTAAGTCTATGTACGCGACCACAAAAAAATATAGCGAAATTCGCAAAATAAAAAATTAACATTAAGAGGTGAAACTATTAGGACCATATACTCCCTATATTTTATGGGTCAGAAATCGAATCCTAAAATAATAATAATAATACTAAAATGAAAAAAAAAAAAACGTGTTTATTTAGAGAAAGTACGTTTTTGTGTCTAATTTCGTTAATTAAAATATCGTCAGTAGTAACTAATTAGGATATCTGAGATCACTCTCTTGAACCATTAAGTTTGATACCTAGTACGCGAAGATCCGATCGTTAGATCAAAAGTTTTTCTGGGTGGTCCATTTTTTATTTTGCGCACTATTATATACAGTTAGCGATGCTTGACAAGCAAATTCAATTGCTTTCTAGGAGCGAGAATATGAAAGGTTACGATAAAATAGCAATTAAAATTACCCTTAAACAAATAAATAAAGTCTGAAAAAGCAAGTACATATTGATTAATCTATTAAAGCTTCTAGTTTAAAAAGGATTTTAAGGTTTCTAATAGAAAATTGAAGTACAAAATACTGGTTTTGTTTCTAAAATTTTATGTTAATATGATTCGATTAGTTTGATTCTCGAGAGTTAAAAAATTAGATACTGATTGAAAGACCAGGATTTAAAAAAAACAAAACAAACAAACTTGTATTTGTCAGAGAGAGATAGCAATTTTCATCTTCAGTTAATTTTCACGAAGTCATTTTAATGCTAATCATATTAGATCACATGGATTTGCAGTAATCATGATTACCGAGAAAAGGGATAAAAAGATTTACAAAAAATAAATAGCACTTCGAGCTGGATTATTTAAATAACTTAGTTCTTTTAGTTCATTTGCTCAATTTTAAAAACAAAATATACCAATTGGTAGATTAACTCCACATTAAAATGTGCAAAAAAAAAATTTTTCGCGTTGATTCCTGATTTTTTTTAGTTGTGGAACCCTAAATGATCAACCTTCTTATAGAACATTGCTTTTAAATTCTTCCTTCAAGCATTTCAATTATGTACTTGCATAAAAATAACGGAAACATTAAACAAATGGGACATCAATCGGATATAAAATTTATGAATGGTTTTAAAAATTAGATTGTTCAAAAAAATTTCCTAACTCTTGGAATCCCTGTGACACTTCCACGGAACACAAGGATTCCGCGGATCATTTAGAAACGCTGTATAATATAATATGTTTCACTCTCCTGCCTTGAAGAAAGCAAATTTTCTTCAAAATTTTAAATTTGGCAAATAGTTAACAATATTAATTATAAATTATGAAGAAATAACTGAGGAAGAAAAATTCGAACTTCTCTGGTTGCAATTAAATAAAAAAAAGAATAAATCTTGTTAAATGAATCAATAAATAAAAAGCGATAAATGAAAATATTAACAGATTAAAAGAGATAATACTACCCTTCCCCCCTCCCCCCAGAAAATTGAAGAACCTTGGTACTTACATGATGAAGTAATTATAAGTGGAAAAGGAAATTTTGCGTACCTGCCACACCTAAATTTACATTTAAATTAATGGGTGAGGCAAAAAAAAAAAAAAAAATTTAAAAAACAATACAAAAAGTAAAAATTCTTACCTTTTCAAAAATCTGTCTGAATAAAAGAGATGGAATTTTTCTTCTTTAACTTCAGCTTCTTTAAAAAATATTCCAACTACACTGCATATGATGTTAATGATAGGACAATCTCCTTTATCTGTTCAAGCATGCAGCGTCAGCCTTTAACCACTGGACATCATTGATGGCTCTCTCAAAGATCCGTGGCAGAATCGCGGCAACACAGCGATATTGTCTCAGAACGCAAATGAGTTCTTGCAGAAAGGAAAAAGTATTTTTCTTTCCAGAAGAAAAAATTTTGTTGTCTTTTCTGCAGAATAATATTCTAAAGATACTTCGCTCTAGAAATGGTGTTCTTTCTTTCATTTTTTTTAAAGAACACCATAATTTTTAAAGAACATTTTATATTTTATTAAAATACGACTGTGAGTGGGAATTTATTTACAAATTCGGAGGCGGTAAATTCCATTTTAAAAATTAGATTTTTCAGTAACCTAAATTCATGACTTTTCATGATTTTTTTAAAAAAATCGTTAAAATCATGACATTTCATGACCATTTTTTTTCAACACCGAAATTCATGACTTTTCATGATTTTTCAGGTGCGTGGGTGGATACCCTGAATAAAGTGAAATTTGAGAACATACGGATAAACGTTTAATAGCCGTAAAACACAGGAGTCTCCGTTAAAAAACAGGAGACTTAGCAGGTATGTTATTATGAAATGAGAATTGTATAATGTTCTTCGTTGTACTTAAATGGAAAGAAAACTTCAAGTATCCTGTGATATTAATTATTTGATTTTAAATCTTCTTAGGAAGAATGAATGTTTTCTCTATATCTATCCTAGGCTGCAAATGGATAACTAACATATTTGACATAATTTTATTTCTTTACATAAAACTGCAAATACTATCAACCACATTGAAAAAAAAAAAAAAAAATGAATAAAAAGTTTTTCTGCACCAATTAGAAACTTGTTGCCATCTGCCACCCTAACAATTTTTAGAGTATGCTGGGTATTTGCACAAAATTATGGTTAATAAATGTAGAATAAAGCACTAGCTTTGCAGTTTAAGTTATAATAATTAAGTTATAATAAATTTAAGCTATAATAATAAACACAACATTTTTAGGGTCTATCTAAATCAGAAGAAAAAGAAATATTCCCAACAAAACAACCTACCTGTGAGTGTAGTTGGCCCAATTGAACCTTGATTCAATGGCATTGAATTAAGACCAGAGTTCTGAAAAGGAGTTACATTGGAATTCATATTACTCATGCATCCAAGCAAAGGACTTCCTGAAGGGCCAACAGATCGTGTATTCATTCCTTGAGCAGAAGGCCCAGGAAACCTATGGTTCACGGAAGAGGGAGATGAGCCAGGATTGAATTGTTGATTTGGCCACGGTTGACCACATATTTCATTTGGCAAGGAAGGAATCATATTAGTGTTACTGCAGTTTGACGACCAAGGGGATGAACCTCTAGGCGCAGAACACATACCAGGCATATGCATATTACAAGAGCCTGAACATGGATTTAACATTGAGCCACTGGATGGACAGGGAAAACGATTGTTCATGGTGTGTGGACCAGGAAACTGATTATTTGGATTTTTTATTTGGCGACCCGATTGTTTCATTTGCGCAAGTGTATTTAGCCAAGCAGCAGGATTTTGACGATTGAACTGCTGAACCTTTAGAGGATATTTCTGAAATGAACAAAAAATATAATAATCCATAAGTATATATCAAATCAAAATTAAAAAAATATGAAAAATAACAATTAACAAACAGAATGGAGCTAAAACTATACTTATTTGCCTTTTAGAATTATAAAAAATAATTTAAAACTAGTAATAAAATATTTGTGATACTTTGTCTGAAGAAAAATACTTTAAAAAAATAATGAGTTATGCAATTCCATAAAAGGAAATTAGATTTCATTAAAGTTTATGCTTTAAATCTAAGAACTGTCACTCATATTTTTTGAAGATTAGCTCTTTGGAATTAAGCTAAGATTTAATATGAAGAAATTCTATGTAAAATGAAAGTATAAAATTAATGATTTCTATACAATGCAATTATTTTATTGGGATGTTGTCATAAGTCTCAATTTAGTAAATGAGTATAAATCTAAATATTTGAGGATTGAAAGGGTAAGGACTTAAAAGTGTGACGCATAGACACAGACAATATTTTGTGATGTAGAGATAATATTTTGAAGACTTACAGTTTAAACAAAAAGCAAACCATTATAAACAATCACTGCAATAGTCTTCACACAATTCTTAAAACCTGAATAAAACTTGCCATTCAAATAATTTGCTATTATTAGTTGCTGTTCACCAATAACTATAGAGAAGAACTTATAATTTATCTTTTATGTAATTCTCAATTTTTTTCCTTCCAATTCATTCAATTTTGTTAATAACTATATTTAAGTTTAGTAGCAATATTTTCTAGATATTTTATTAAAGATAAAATATCTAAAAAAAAAAAAAAGAAGTAAAGAATTAAACATACTATGTATTAACTATGTATAACATACTGTATTAACTATGTATAAACATACTATATATTAAACATACTATTAAACAAACTAACTATGAAATTGAAAAACTCATGATAAAAAAAAAATACTAAGTGAAGATATATTTATCGATTAACTGCAATACAGTTATTTATTGTATTGTTAAGGGGCTTAAAAAATGTAAAACAGAGAAAATTTTAATAATTCAGAGAAAATATTAATAATAGTCAAAACTAATTAGATAATATGGATCAAACTTTGATTGAGCATGTTAAGGCAGGTTATTAAAACATCTAGGATATAATCAAATCAATTTTTTCTCATTAAACCTTGAATGTTTCACACATTAAATACTCAACTGTGGACACTAAAGATGTCCACATTCAACCCTCATTAGTGTTATTTGTAAGCTATTTTATACGAAATTCTTTTTTCTTATTAGTATTATTTTGTTAACTCCCAATATTAATCACTTAAATGAATTTCATATGTGACTCCCTAAATACTAAAAAGATAAAGGAAATGAAATTATTCCTTTGTCCAGATTGACTTTTTATATTTATACTTGACATATAAAAATTCATTGAATGATAATATAATGAGGATTTTTTTAGATACATGTACATTTTGTAAAAGTTTCCATGTCAGCAAGAAAAAAAATGTCAGAACTTCTTTTTTACTGCTAATCAGTTGTTGGTCTACTGGTTTTACACATTTTAAACTTCATAACTTTTTGTTATATTTTATATAATAATGAATATTTAATAAATATTGAAAAAAAAAATTCTTGGATTAGAAGTAGATCTGACCACAACGGAAAGAAAAAAATCGGGAGCCTGTGATGCAAAACAAGATTGCGCATATCAAAATCTTACTTCAAGGAAAGATTTGGTTCCAGGTTGGGCACAATGGAAAGCAATCATAGATGGAAATTGTCCTGATAAATATGATTCAGCAGCTTTGTTTGCCAGAGCAGTTGAAAACACAAAAATTTGACTTTGCTGTTGCATATATTGAGTTTCCATTTGAAATGATGTCTTATTAACCATATTGCTGGGTAATGGTTGGACGGAAGCTGTGGTTGCTGGTGTAGTTGTAGAGCCTACCATGTTCGATATGGCTGACATAGGAGGGATTTCTTAAAGGGGAAAAAACAAAGAACATTTAAAAAAGAAAATTCGAAAAAAAAAAAAAAACAATTTTATAAATATCAAAAAGATTACAGTAATGCCATTAAAAAAATTGGGGTAAAACACACACAGATTTATTCTATTGCAAGTTAAAAAAAATCCATTATAGTATAAGATTTCAATATTCACCTGATTCCAGGTGGTTTCATTTTTTCTCATTACCAAACTTTACAAATATGGTTTTAGTGCAAAACAAAAGCTATTTAAAGTAAACATTTCAGATAGACTTTCAATTTATGATATATAAATGTAGAATTACTATATTTTTTGGTATGTTAGTCATCTTTTTTAACCCTTAAATTACAATAAAAATAGACAGTAAACTTTAATATGAATATTAAAAATTGAAAATCAGTGACTGAATATTAATTTATCAGAAGTAACAAGGAATTTCTAAGTACAGTTGCACTAACTTATAATAAAAATGAAACGATCAAGGCAATTTGTTCATTAGATTATAGTGGTGATAAAACCAGAATCAGTCAAAATTTCAAAAACAAAAGCTCAAAGACAATGACCAAATTGCTTTAAAAGGGGGTTATTTAATTTCAAATGAATTTAAAAGTATGTGAGCTTCATTTAGTTAAATTTTGAAGACTATCTAGAAAAACTGTTTGAAATAAAAGCTCAAGAATTGTGATTGATTTAATTTTGGATATTTTCTTAGACAATTGTTTGATGTATGGCTTTTAATACATTACCACTTATGTGAGCAACACTGCATTGAGATGAAGATCCCTTTATTAAACCCTTAATGCACACATTTTAGAACTTTGTTTTGGTAAAAAATTAAATACAAAATCAATCATTTACATTAATTTGGAACTTTGATCCCCGTTGCAGATAAAAGCCGAATATTGCAATCTTGCACATACACAATCTTTTATTAACTTTCTTTTTAAATTGCTGCCTCAAAAAAAAAAAAAAAAAACATTTTATTTAAAAAATATATAAAATATTGTAAAAAAACAGAAGAGTATAAATAAATATTTTAAACAGTAAAAATATTTATACTTTTTCGACAGAAATAATAAATGTAGTACTTATTTTCAAAATTTTCTTTTGTATAATTTTTATTTTAAAGCAAGAAGCAGCACGAAGCGCACTGCAATTACTACACATATAATGATTCTTTTCTTTTCCTTTGCTATCCCTTTTAGCACAACACAGCAAAAAAAAAATCATAAGGGAGCTTTTTTTTTCTTTTTGGTGTTGGAAAAAAACTGGAAAATGAGTCAGCTTACCCATTTTTTATATTTGTATCACTAGGTAGGTGGTTTATATACATCACACTAGAGCTGCACTATGAGTTATTTTGTATCACTAGGATAGCTAGGTAAAAGTTTTTCTACTAATTTGCTTCTGAGATCTAATTTGTTTCACCTCCATTTCTTTTATACCAAACATATGCGTTCTAAATGCTGATGTCTAGCAAAGGAAAGAATATATTTTTGTATTTTTCTTGATATGGGATAGTTATGTAAATGCTGATATAGACAATTAGCATATCTCATCGTTTTATTATTTCCTATCGTCACTTTTAGCTTAAATATAACATTACCATCTTTATATGTTTGTTTGTAGTTTCCATTCTTGGTGTTTAGTTCTCTAAATAACTTTTTCATTTATTTTCCTTACCATAACTTTTTAACATCGTCTATTTCATCCCCTTCAATTGTTTTGTTTGAATAAATTTTGATATATCTTTTCTATTTTTCTTTACAGTCCTAGTCTTTATTATTATTTACTAAAAAATTAACAATTGTGGCGATGTACAATAATGGCGAGAAAATAGCCTTCCTCTATAAGTGATTCTAGTAATTACAACAATTTGGGTAGTGACACACATCTCTTTATATTTGTCAGTTATTAACGTACCTTTCTCTGTGTATACAGTAAATGAGACAAGATAGCCACTTTGGGATTCACACAAAAAAAATGTCTTTCAAACCTTGATCATTTGAGTGAAATATACTGTAACCAGCCTAATAAACCTGAATAACACATTAGGCTTTCATCAATTGTTAAATATCTTTCTGGTATATATAAATTTATTATCTTATAAACAGGCAAAATTTTATTAAGTTTTGGTTGTTTATTAAGGTTGGGAGTCGATCAAATGTCTTATTATTACAAAAATGTACACTTCTTCTGCTGTTCTGCATACTTATTTGTTTCTAAAACTTATGTATCCAACACTGAACCATCAGAAAGTAATTTGAAATATCCCAGTATATTCAAATCGCATAGCTTCCACTATGTTAGACTCCAAAAAATAACACTTTAATTGTTGCAGATATAAATAATCTCCAAAATAGTTGCCAGAGGAAAAAAATTGTTGTCAAAATAGTTTCCCTCTTCCCAACATATTTCTACAACGCTTTTACTTTAATAATATTAAATAATACAAGTAATTTTTTTAGAGGCTTACACTTTATAAAATATAAACATTATAATTTCGAATACGCAAAATGCAGAAACCTCAAGCTCAATCCAATAAAGATGCATAGACATTATGTTAGACAGATGTTTTCAGAAATTTTTTAAAAAATAATGAAGAAATGTATATGAATAAAAAATTGCTTGGTATGACATTTGCTGTGCTATGCAAACAATTATCTGATCGTAATAATTGCACATGTATAAAAAACAAAAATACTAAACTCAATGCATTACAAATACATATACACTGTTACAATATTTCATAAACTCTAACATTTTCCAATGAAATATAATAATTAAATGTTGACTTAGAATTTATTTAAAAGTTATTAGTTACAATATGTCAACAAAATTTTTGAATATACTAGGACTAACCAGCATTACATATCTTCATTAATTATCTTTTTTTAATATTTATTTTCTATCCAAGAGTCCCACAAATTTTTTGGTCAAGTGTTTATAATTCCTTTAATCATTTCCTACAATCACTATCACACACATTTAAACAGTATTTTAATAATATTTATTCTTTGCTGCTCAACCAAACACATATTATTAATTCTTTTAGCATCTATAACTTGTTCTTGACATTTTTAATGTTAACTTAAAGTTAATCATTTTTCATTTGCATCCAACATATTCTTTCTTGCATCCTTTAATAAAGTGTATTGAATCAGTTCTTTCAATTTTATTCATACTGTATTAGTAAAATATTGCAATTTTATCATTTTTTTGCAGTAGCTAATGGGAAACAAGTCATCAATTGTTTGCAATAAAAAAAAAATTAACATAGCATCTTTTTTTCTATTACGGGTGTTTTAGCTGACTTTGCAGCTCTGAAATTGTCCACAAAAAAAAAAAAAAAAAAATAAATAAATAAAAAATAAAAATAATAATAATAATAGCAAACCAGAATCAAAACAAATGGAAAATTTTTAAGGAGAGGGAATTGATAGTGCACAGGCACTGCGTATCTTCTTCCAACCAATGGCTATACCTTTTTTTGAACTATATTCAGAATTACTACTGTAATTATTACTTTCCATTTCATACAAGACAAAAAAGTGATATCGTGCACCACCATAAATAACATAATTAGAGCTTCCAATCCGAGACCAACATATCTGTCAGACAGAAAACTAACAGGTGCAGAGAATTTCAGAAAAACTGTTAACAAGTTTCTTCATTTTTCAGTGAAAAATTGAGTTTTAATGATTTAAAGAAGTATGCAAAAACATGCTTTCAGTTAAAATAATTTTTGGTTTCTAACATTTACTTTTTTAATTTATTTATAACCAATCCCAATCTAAATTTAATTTTTATCTCTACTTTTAATTCAGTAAAATGGTTTTTCTTTGTATACTATTTATTATAAATATATTAATAAATAAGACTTACATTGATGAAAATGTTAGTATCTGGCAAATACCACTGTAAACAGTGAAGAATGACTTGCTTTTTACTGTTTCAGACAATTTCACCCCTTTAAATTTTAGGCAAGTATTAGGTAGTATTTAATTTATGAACACTAATTGACACAAGAGTGCTGATCTGAATTATTTCATTTAATGATTACTAAATTCAAAACTAATATTTTGAATTACAAAAGAGAGATAAGAAACAGAAAAAAAATTCATTTGTGACAATTGAAATTAATATATTCAAAATATACCATTTCCAGTATTCACAGATGTTGGCGGAGCATTTTCTTTATTACTCGTCACAGAACTACTATCACTAGGTATATCACTGAGAGGTTGTTGTAAGCTAACTAGAAAAATAATAGAGTGATTATAATAGTTAAAAGGATAAGGTATACTTAGTGTTACATAGAGAAAAGTGAAAAAACGTGACTAAAATACAAATCAAGTACAAAAATGGACATACTAGAGTTTTGGTTCTTTAGACGAGAACCTTCCTAAGTGTCTAAACACCAAATGACATTAGCAAAGTAAAAAGATAAACTGGGATAGGATCCCCAGGAGGCGAAAGTTTAAATTAGAAAAGATTTCCATAGACATTGGGCAACATTTAAACAATGGGAAAGGGCAGGGTACTAGAAAGATCAAACTAAATTATTAAAATTCTTCAAAATTTGGAGTGAGTCCAAGAAACCAAGTTTGGTTGATGAAGATCAGTGCTAAATGTTTGTACAATGTTAATTTGGTTCGATAATTATTTGGATAAAAATGAGTTACAACAAATTACATTTTATTAAGAAACAAAACAAATTAACCCCTTCCTTCTCTCTCCCATGAAAATGACGAGGTGAGGTTTCGCCCTCTATTTCTTGCTCCAGTAATATTGGCGGGCTGGAGCAATCAGTAGTAATGCACCAATGAGAATGAAACTAATTCATTTCTTTACCCGGAAAAAATTTTCTTTCTCATTTTACACACCAAATGACAGTACCAGGATATTTTTAAGGATATTGCAGATAGTTAGTTTATTTTAAACTAGATGTCAGCACTAATCAAATACGTAA
This sequence comes from Parasteatoda lunata, assembly GCA_949128135.1. Lineage (NCBI taxonomy): Eukaryota > Metazoa > Arthropoda > Arachnida > Araneae > Theridiidae > Parasteatoda > Parasteatoda lunata. The sequence continues at coordinate 12,197,639 of OX421980.1, read as the reverse complement.
TACAAATGCCAAAAAAATAGGCACTTTTATGACCGTTTTTCTTGAAAACTAACCGATCGTTAGGGGTAAATATAAAAAATTTGAAAAAAAAAAAAGACAATTGCTCCAGCAACTCAGTCCAACTGACCTCATATGCCAACCAGAATCTCTATTTTTGAACTGTACCTGAAAGATTAGTGCAGCCTGCTGTCTAGTGGAGTTGCCAAACACTACAATGTTTTTGCCACTAATCTCCATTTAATTAAAATCTTAGCAATTTGGGGACTGATTTTCAGATAATTGGGTAAAATAATCAAATTGATTAAGTTTGAATTAAAGGGCTTGTTGGATTGCCTTATTAACTTTCTATGAAAGGAATCAATAATAATTAGAAGGAAATCCATGGTTAATAGTAAAAGCTTAAAGGTTAATGAGCTCATCATTAAGAAGATAACTATTAGAACAAATTTTAGAAGGATGATAAACAAATGTTTGTCTGGCAACTAGCCTTTCGTTAGACGGGAAAATTATGAGGAAGGCGTGAAACTTGAAATGGTTTCGGATAAACAATAGTGTGAAATTCATTACGATTATCAGTAACAAGTACATCAAAGAACAATTATTATTCTCCTGCTCAAACATGAATTGAATACAACGTTCTAAAGAATTCATAACATTAAGAACATAATCAATGTCAAAACAATAGTCAACATATTAGTCTGCAAAAAGAGAATAATAAATCAAGGAATTTTACTTCAAAATAGTGCACAGGTAACTTAAGAAGGGGCTGAGAGGATTACCCATAGCTAAGACATCAATCATTTGATGAAATTTCCAATTAAAAGTGAAAGTGAACTGCTCTAAGCAAATGAGAGTAAGGTGTACTAATTCGCCAATTTCTACTTGGCTAAAGTTGAGCTCTTGTAATCTCTTTTTCAGAAATTAAGGATACCATTATGGGCAGGTTAGTAAATAAAGATTTTACATTGAAAGAGACCATTACGTTTTCATTAGGGTTAAATGTACCAAGCTTGTTAACAAAATAATTCCAGTTTTTGGCAGCAAAATAATTTACATTAGAAAGTAAGTATAAAATTGAAAAAATATGCTTAGCTAATTTATAAAAAAATGGTGCTGTTATTCAAAACAATTAGTCCAAAAAAAGTCTAGGGTCATTCCACATCAAATCTTACAGGATTTTACAAAAATGGCACACACCATCTCAGATTTTGATGAAAATTTGTACTATTATAGAAATTTTGATGCTGATTTCAAAAATATCAATTATATTTAAATCGGTTTTTGGGGTTGAAAAGTTATAAGCATTTATATTTTTCCAAAATGGCACATTTGCCGCCATCTTGATTCATACATCAAAGGCTATTAATGATTGTAACTCACCTTATATTTGTTATAGAGCTAAATTTTTCTTTTATTTTGTTCAGAATAAAGTAATCTGTCATTTAAACACATTTTCTTACAAATAATTATCTTACTTATATAGTAAATGGGTCTGTTTTGCAGTTTTTTGATCAACGGAGTTGAGTAACTTCAGGAGATGATTTCTGGCAACTCGCCCCCTTCAATTTCAAAAATATTTTATTCAAAGATAGTTGAAAGAACAAACTAACATCTGATATAAAAATTTTGATGGGCGGTTCACTCATTTTTTTTAAAAAAATATTTCTTCGTATGATTTATTATGCATTAAAAGCAGGGTTCGTGATTTTTTTTAATTTAAATCAGATTTTTTGATTTTCATTCAAATACACTAAAAACTTTAATTTATGATTAAAAAAACTCTATAAATGTTTAATCAAAATTAAATTAATATTAAAACTATATTATAACAATATTTTAGAAGCTCTAACTTACTAAAATAATTTTTCATTATAATACATAGCTTTGAATGCATAGCAAACATTTTGAGATAAATGCATGATTGAAATTTAAAGACTAGATGAAATAGAGATTTTAGAGAATACTTCAGGGGTCTGTCTAGGTTTTTCTGAGAGGTACCTATTTTGTGAAAATTTAGAGATCATTTGTGAAACTTAAAAATTATATTAAAAAATCAACACAAAAATATGGATTTATCGTTTCTTACGAGACACAAAAATAAAATTTCAAGAAAAAGTATTCTGTGAAATTATTCTACCGTTTTTCCTAAAGTTGAATTTGTGAAGGTGCTGCTAAACGGTAGTAAATTTTGCTTGGACGGACTCCTGTACTTTAACTATTAAAACAAAGTTTCGATTAACAAACCATAATTTTAATTTAAAATTGTGATTTTTTTTCTCTTGATTTTTAAAATGACAAAATAAATGTAGTCATTCATCAAAAAATAAATAAATATTTAATCTATATATTTTTATATTAAAATATTCATTTTTAATCCTATATCAAAATAGATAAGTTAAGCTAAAAAAAACATGCAAATAATTAACATTATTTGCATTTTTTTTGAAAAAAAATCATGTTTATTAATTACTTTCTACAGCTATGCAAGTCTATATTAAGACAGCATTAAATGTTTACTATAATCTGTACTTTCAATCTACAAAGAATCAAAAGATTTTTAAAAATGTAATTTCAAATTTGTTGGAATTTAACACACACCAAGAAAGAAAGTAATTTCATTAACTAAAATTAATTAATGCAGCAATTTATTTAAAACAAATTTTAAAGCTAAGAAAAGAAAATAATAAAAGTATCAATAATTTAAAACACTGTTTCTTAACTTTTAAGATTAATATATATATATATAAAATCATTTGATTTCAATCATGATTTAAATCAACAAACCCTGATTAAAAGTACTGGTAGTTTGATGATTTATAGTCCTTAACTGTAGTAATTGTAACTAGAGTATAATAAAATTATATAAAAATGTGAATGGTAGAAAAATATGTAAAATAAAGTAATAATTTATTAAATTATTTTTTTATTCTTTCTTTGAGCCCTCCCACAAAAAAAGAAAAGAAAGGAAAAAATTTGAGAATGAACAAGACAAACACTATTTCTGCATCAGGAACGCAATTTCTGGCCAGGGATTGCTGAAATTTGCAATTTAGCTCTGAATGTTTCAGCGTGATCTACACTTATGACATGAAGGGAGACTTTCTTGGTCTTATTGGAAGGAGAATTAAATACCCAAAATTTTTATTATTATTATATATATTTCATACTGATACGAGAGATACTTCTTATGTATGAGGCATATAGTTGAACTTTCCTTAAAATCTAAATTGCTCCTTAATGAAATAAGTTCTATATTCTCAGAAGAAAGTTCTAAAATTTTCTGTGAGTTTAAACTGCACTTAAAATCTTTCAAAGTTAATCCAATACTACATAATACTTGGGTTTCCATAATGAAACTCTTTTTTGAATACCAAATTGATACATTTAAAATTTCTGAAAACTTATTTATTCCTATTCTGTTCTAAATAAATGGAAATACAATTTTATTGATTTGAAAGAAAATAAATTTTACATGACACTCAATTCTGATTGGAACAAATAGAAATGTTCTGGCAGATGATACATTCTGATTAGTCAAATTTTTTTTTTGGGAAGGTAGGGGTGTAGTGTGTCAATAGTCTTCAGTATTTTTTATTTTTCTATTCAGAATTTTTTTTTTTTTTTAATTTGATGTATATAATTATAATAAAAGTCTTTCAGAATAAAAAAAGGCCTGCAGGTGTTAGTGATGAAATAAGTGCATACAAATTATCAGATAGTTGGTGATATAAAATCATTTCATTTCAATATAATTAAAATAAATAGAAAATAAATATTTTGAACTTCTTCAGTGTTTCAAATGAAATTTTTTAGGAGTATCTCATTACCATAACATTGTGATAAATAAAAGGATAAAATTAACTATAAATATTCATAATTTGGTCTTCAATTACATTTTAGAATCAAACAAAATGTTTGAATTAAAATAAAGTGTACAATGATTTTTCTCTCTGATATTATTCAACATCATAAATTCTGATTTTCTCCTTCCATAAAGATAAAAGTTAGTTCAATTTAAAAAAAAAATTCAATGGCTGCTTTTTGTTATTTGGTATTGCCCTCTATTCTTTCAGAGAAACTTGTATTTATATTTTTTCAGATTCTGATCCCTCTCATTTACCAAAGCTATATGATTCTGGATAAATTTATTTACAAAAAAGGTGAAATTTTGTTCACTCTCAAATTTTTTCCTTTCTTTTCTTTTTTGAGGGGGGAGGGAGGGCTCAAAGAAAGAAGAAAAATATAATTTAATAAATAATTACTTTATTTTACATATTTTTCTACCATTCACATTTTTTATATCATTTTATTATACTCTAGTTACAATTACTACAGTTAAGGACTATAAATCATCAAACTACCAGTACTTTTAATGCATAATAATTCACACGAAAAAAAATATTTTTTTAAAAAAAATGAGTAAACCGCCCATCAAAATTTTTTATATCAGATGTTAGTTTGCACTTTCAACTATCTTTGAATAAAATATTTTTGAAATTGAAGGGGGCGAGTTGCCAGAAATCAGCTCCTGAAGTTACTCAACTCCGTTGATCAAAAAACTGAAAAACAGACCAATTTACTAAATAAGTAAGATAAGTATTTGTAAAAAAAATGTGATTAAATGACAGATTACTTTATTCTGAACAAAATAATAAATAAGTTATTGCTCTATGACAAATATAAGGTGAGTTACAGTCATTAATAGCCTTTGATGTATGAATCAAAATGACGGCAAATGTGCCATTTTGGCAAAAATATAAATGCTTATAACTTTTAAACCTCTAAACCGATTTAAATATAATTGATATTTTTGAAAACAGCATCAAAAATTCTATAATAGTACAAATTTTCATCAAAATCTGAGACGGTGGGTGCCATAGCTGGATGAACTGACATGGAATGAAAAAGAATGTAAAACCTAGCCCAGTGCAAATTAGTAAGGGTAAGAAAATATTTCAGATGATTAGGAATAATTACAGCATTTTTGATTGTAGATTTAATTTTATTTAACTCATTAACAATAGGATCTTCTAGGAATTCTTTATATGTGCCTTCATTAATTGATTTTTGAAATCCCTTAAGGCATTTTACTTTATCTAACACTACAATTTGACCACCTCAGCTTTAGTAAAAACAATGTCTGGGTTAGGCTTCAAAAATTTCATTTCAGAAACAGCAGTTTTGCTAAGATTATGAGTAGACGAGCTGGAATTCAAATCAGGAATAAAATGACTAATAGATCCTTTTTGAGAAATACTGAGAACACTAAATTATAATTTAAAAGTTTTTTCAATAGGAGCAACAAACTTTGGTATTGAGGGTCGGGAGGGTAGAGCAAAGTTGCTTAATTTAATATCATTAAATTGGTTATTGCTTCAAGTAAAGCTATTGAATTTAGTGTTCTCAGTATCTCTCAACAAGAATGAAATATCTCTCACATATAATAAAATTAAAGTTCACGTATGTAATAAAATTCACTTACCATCTTGGACATTATCTCTTGATGAAGATAAAGTAGATGTAGTTACAACAGTGGTAGAGTTATTACAGTTAGAACCATTTCCACATGATGTATTATTTACAACTGTATAAGAGTCTTGATTGTTACTACAAGAAGTAGAACAAGGGTTTGAACATGAAATAGCACACATATTTGTTTCAGTTTTGATGTCCATTGCAGAGTTTTCCAAACTATTGGCGATGGAGCATATGCTTTCATTTATATTTAAGTGATCATCACAATGGTTCATGTTAGTTCTTTTACTATCTTCTTCACTTTTTAAATAGTCTGCAATATCATTTTCATCTGAACTAGAAATTTGCATTTGTACACTTTCACCATTGGGTTTTTCAATGTCTGTACCATTCACTTCAACATTATCAACACCATTACTACAGCCTAAAAAATTTTTCTTTTCAAGCATGACATCTAAATCTTTACGCTCCCGATTTATGAGAAATTCATTTATTTCTGCTTTACTTTGTTTTGGCTTTTTTTTGCACTAAAAATAAATTAAACAATTCGTGAAAATTTCACCAATCTGATTCACTAAAATCATCCATGATTAGAAAAGAATGATTATAAAGATGAAAGTTAATTAAAAATAGAAGAAAAATTCAAGAAACCCAAGTACTAATATTGTAAATCCTCCTTGTCTGTAAAATGTACAAAAGTTGAAGTTCCAACTATATTAACAATTAAATAAATAATTCAATTGTTTAAGTATTTAGACATAATTATAGGCATAAATTTTGACCAACTCATTCTTTCATATGAAATTTGTAATTATAAATTTATATTTATTTATTTAATTTTTCACAAAGAAATACTATAATATATTTAGCAGCTTGAAATCAAAACCCTCTGCTTTACAATGTTAAGTTTACAGAATATTTTAATATATTTGAAAAACAATTTATAATTCACTTACATCAGTAATTGTGTTCTAACAGTAATCCCCTAAACAAACTTCAGCTCTTACAGAAAGATTTTCAACTGAAATGGAAGTAAAATTTAACTTTGATAAGTTCTTAATATTGTTTCTGTTTTTCAGTTAGGGCATGCTTATTATCTCTCTTTAATTTCTTTTACAAAATGAAAAATGGCAGTTGCAAGAATATTTCCCATCTTTTAGAAAATGAATACAGCAATTAAATAAATAAATAATTACAGTGCAAATTATTTAAAAAGCATGCAAACATGAACATATATTGGGTGTATATATAGATAATTCCTTTTTTTAATGTAAGCAATATGCTAGGCTGATTGCAAGCAATCAAGTCTGAAGGCATAACATTTAAGAAATCAGTTTATGATATAAATTTAAAACAAATGTTTTTCCTATAAAAAAAAGCAAAAATGTTAAAATTAGCCAGCCTAACTAATTATCCAAGTATCTAAGAATGTCCAAGTGAAACAATGTTTGGTTATTTAATGATTAAAGTCAAAATAACTATGATATACATCCACAAAAACTATTTAAACACACATCAATTAACGAGTGTGTTACAGTCAAATTTTAACTGTAAAAGAAATTAGAAACAAAATAGATGATTACATAAACCAACATCCCCAAACACACCATATGCTAGTTCAAATGTATGGAACAAAAAATTATGATTTAACACATACAATAAAAAACATTGATTTTATATAACGCTGGAAGAAAATTTGGAAGATGTCTTACCAATGCCTTAAAATTTATTAGGGACTTCTCAAAAGGTAGAAATAATAAAGTTAACAGCTGCTAATTTTAAATTGTATTGATGTTTATTATGTTAAATATTCAATACTCATGCAATATATAGTTGATGTTTGATATAACGACCCCTGTTGTCCAAATGAATTATAATGTGAAGTTGCTATGTCGTGCCTACATAATATTAGTGCAAATATTCATTTATATTTCACAAATAATAGACACAATTTGGAAAAAAACATGCTATGTCAGTTTAAATAGAATTATGAATCTGATTACATATAATTTTTATGGCAATAAAGTACAAATATTATTTACAGTACATTTAAGGTTAAAGAAAAATTAAAATTTTTTCAAATGACATTATTTAATATTATGCATAAACTTTAGCCAGTTAATTATAGATAAAATCTTGACTCTAGGAAAGCATTTAGAAATTAATTTTATTTAAAAAAAAATCAGGTGATTTAAATTATGTCAGTTTTGATTAGAAATATTAAATTGTCAGAGCACGATAAACACAGGACTGAAAAGGAAAATAAGACTAAGTGAATTTACTAAGCAATATTAAATAGAAAAAGAATAAAAAAAGTAATTTTTTTGTAAGTATGAAGTTGTTGCAAAAAATATTAAAAATATGTAAATAATCTGTGTATAATTGAAGTGAGATCATTTTTAATCAATGTAAGAACATTTTTGAAAACAAAGACTCAATAAACAAATTAAATCTAATATAGTCGCAACGATTAAAAAATTATGGGAAAGATAAGCACTAATAAGATTGCAAAGCTTAATTGAGCAATACTAATTTAAAATAAAAAATAAATTAACTGAATTATAATAACTTTTTATCAACAGACAAAAAAATCTATAAATAAATTAACAATGTAATATTTTTAGTTCTTAGCAATAAAATAAAGAAATGACTTATCCTAAATCTTGAAATAGAATGGCAAAAAAATGAAAAAAAAAGGGAGACCTTATTGATGAATAAAATAAAAGAACAAGATTTTGACAACTAAGTCATCCTACAAAAGAATAATAACAAAACTAAATTAATAAAAATATTATACAAATAATTAGTATTTAATTGAAATTAAATTGTATTTAATCAACTGACGAATGTTTTTATAAATAAAGGAGAAAGGAAAAAAAAGCAATATGTTAAGATTTTCTAATTAAAAATAATCAATCATAAATCGATAGAAAAACAAATTATGATAACAGAATAACAAAATTAACAACAAAAATAATTAAAAAAAACTTTTATAAATAATTAATATCAAACCAACATGAAAAGAAACTAACAAATATATAAGTTATATATTTCCTCTATTTAACTGAAGTTAATATTTATTAAAACAATACAAACTAACATAAAACAAATGATTAAAAACACAATATATCTCATACCTATTTATAAAGAAAAAGAAAATGACAAAAAACAAGGAAAAATTATTAAAGAAATTAAATAAAAACAACACTTAAAAATTATATAACTGAAACAATAGTAAAAAGAAATGCTTGCATAAATATTAAAAACTGTGACAAGACAGGATATCACAAGATCAACTTAATTTAAAAAAAAAAAAACATTTATCTTAAAATTCATAAATACAAACCAATTTATTGAGTATGAAATCTATTGTGAAGGGAAAAAAAGAATAATATAGTAACACTTATAAAAAGAAAAAAATGCCATCTCTTAGTATCTTTAAATAATCGCCATCTTAAAATAATTGCCTACCTTTAGTAATAAACAGTTTTACGCTTACATTCATAAACAACCTTCTGCTTTTATTTCTTTATAAAAAGAGACTATTTCTATTGAATGCAGATGGGATAATGTGAACTGCAATTCGCCATAAACCAGATTAACTTTGTGAGTGTAAACACTGAAAATCACACTGAAGAAAGTTCTGAAACTGAGTAAGAACCTTTAATTGTTCACAGACAACAAAAAAATTTATTTGCTAAGAGGTTACAATCTTTAGAGCTGACAAAAAACTTGTCGTTAATTCTATTGCTCATGATAATTTCAGTTTTTTTTCTCCATTTATTTTGTAAATAAAAAATACCCAAATACATGTTTTTACATTTTAAAGTAATTATTTTTAAGTCTAAAAATTACTTCAATGTGCAGTACAGACCCTTTAATCTGGTATCCAAAAAATCCCAGTCATCCTTGAAATTGAGAAGAGGAAAATGTATGAGGTCTTTGACTTAAGAGAGGGAAATGCATCACGCCTGCTTATCAATGAATAGAAGGAGAAAGGGTAATAAAGAAAGACATTGCTATACTTCATTATGTAAAAATAATAAAGTAAAAAAAGGGAAGTGGAAATATTAAATTTTAATTGGAATATGAAAATGGCTAAAATACAACTTTTTAATCAATAATTAAGAGGGACTATAGTTAGCCGCCCAGTATAAAACCTTTTATTCAGTTCCCCGCCATTTTTTTTTTTTTTAAAAACTAGAACGACAGAGTCATCTTTAAAGCAGAGTGGATGAAAAGGTGGAAGATTCTTTTGATCCCTGTTCAATCGAATATTAAAAAGCAGCTGACTTAGATAAAATTAAATGAACCCAAAATCTCAATTTAAAAAACTTTCTGAAAGCAAATTATTATCTCTTGTGATAAAATAAGTACAGTGAAACCCCAATTTTACGTTTTCGGTCGGACTAGCGATAAAAAACGCTTGAAGCGGAATAACGTGAAATCGGGATTAAGAAAAATCTATGCATATTTTTAAAAATTGACACCCACCAGTTAAATTAATGGAAAAAATGAGTAATCTTTACTTGCTTTTTGTTTTTAGCTACAATTTCATCGACAGCTCGTTCAATACTAACAATTTTTTGCAAATTTGCTTCTTGATTTACATTTGTAACAAAAAATTGTTTTAGAGTTTTTATGCTTTGTATCGCTTGATCAACTGTTGGCACGTCTTCTGTTATTTCATCTTTATCAGCACTATCGTCGGAATCTGGCATTTAATCACTTATGGAAGGGATTTCTGAAGTAATGAGATCTGTGTCACAGTCGATGTATGCATCATAGACTTCCGGAAGATCCTCAACTTCAGACACGTTACCTTCTTCTTCTTCCAAAACAACAGCGCCCTCCTCCTCCGATATTAAAAATCCTGCTTTATTGAATCCATTGATAATGCACTTTCGGTCGACACTGTCCCAAGCTGAAGATATAAAATTAAGAGCCTCAAGAACATTAATTTTTGCCTTAGAAGCATCCTGAAAGTCACCAGAATCAAGAAACATTAGAGATTTTCTAACCAGTTGCTTCCGGTAACTCTCTTTAAATGATCGGATAATTTCTAAATCCAGTGGTTGAAGTTTGCTCGTACAGTTAGCTGGAAAAATCTTTATTCGCACGTTTTTCAATTTAAGGTTTAAATGAGCATTGCATTGGTCTAGGAATAAAATTATGCTGCGCTTTTGAAAACTCATTTTCTTATAAAGTTTTCGAAGAAAATTTTCAAATAATGCTTGCGTAATCCATGCTTTTTTGTTTGAAGCGTAATCGGTAGGAAAACTCTTGATATTTTTAAAACGCCATGGTTTCTCTGCTCTACCGATCACAAGAGGCGTTAAATTTTGGCTTCCATCGGCATTTGCACAGAGCAAAACAGTCAAGTTCATTTTTGAAAGCTTTCCTCTATGGCAATTTTAACCTTTAATTGTCAACGTCTCCTTTGGCAGTAGGTTGAAAAACAATCACGTCTCGTCGGCATTAAATATGTCACTTGGATTATAGCCCTTTAATAAATTTGGCAGAGTTTCATCTTTCCACTGTTGCCATATCCATACTATCGGAATTGCCACAGATAAATTTTAAGCATAAATTGTTCCTTTTTTTTTTTTAATCGATCGATCCAGCCATTTGAAACCCTGGAGTTTAAGCCTTTCAGCAATTTCAAGCGCCTTTTCTCTCAGGATGGATCCATTTGTAGGAATGTTTTTTGCTCAGGCTTCCTTGAACCAGTTTATTATAAGTTTTTCTAACTCATCATACGGAGATGTTTTAAGGGTTTTTCTCTTCTTGGCATATTTTCCGAGTTTTTCAGCGTTTAGTTCTACTGAATCTTCTTGCTTTAAAATTGTTGCAAAGTTGAATAATCAATACCCAAAGATTTAGCAAGATCAACTTTAGTGCCATGCAATTCTTTAGCTTTTTCGACGATTTCAGTCTTTTCGGTCAGAGAAAAGCATTTTCGTTTTGACATCTTCTTTCGAGAAAAGAACACGATGATCGAGGTTTCGAAAATGAGAAAAAATGCTATAGCTTTCAAACTCAAACAATACAGACTGAAACTCTCATTTGGTATTCAAAAAATTAGAAAAAAGTTTGTGTGAGAATTGTAGAATAAAAAAATTATTTTGATCTGTTAGTAGAAAAACGCATAAAACGGGTAACGCAAAATCCGGGATTTTTTAACATTATTGGTATAGGCAATTCACAGATCAGCAGAAAATGACGTAAGAAGCGGGATAACGTACGAAAGGGCTAAGGCTATAAGAAGGAAATAAGGTGAAATGTTTTTTATTTTTCTGTATTAATGCCCAAAGTAAAAATACCTTCCATTTTGCCCATTTTCATAAAACAGTGCTTAATTGTCATATGCCTTAATTGCTACATGGAGCATTTATTGTACCACGAAATCCCTTTTGTGCAATAATAATAAAATATATAGATGTAGTTACTAATATTTGTAAAATATACATTCATGATTTATATGTTTATAATGCATGTGCATTGCTGGATTATCAACAAAGTTTATGCTATGCTACCTTAGTTTTAGATATGAGTGAGTTTTTAGCTGGTAAAAACTTATATGAACAATACTTTCACTGTATCAAACATAATTAGTTTTAAAACTTTTCTTTTGAATAATCATTTAACTTATGTCAAGAATAAAACTAATAGCATGTGCATTGAAAGCACGGGTTAAAAGGCATTGATTGATCTTTTTTGTTAATAACCGACATAAAAAATGTAATTTCAGACAAAACTGTAATTAGAAAAATATTATTATACAAAAATGTATTAATAAAACATATAAAATTAAAATTACCAGAAGTTCAAGCTCAACAATTGGGAAAAGTTCAAAGTTCAAGTAAGAATATAGTTCTTTCTCCTGAAGATTAGAAGTTTTTCGAAATTGCTTGATAAAAGATTGCCAATCAGATAGAGTCAAACACACACACTCCCAGTCTTTTTTGCTTTGCCTTTTATGCGAGAACTCTCGATACAATCTCAAATCTAAAAAATTAATTATGTAATTAAGCTTGCTTTTAAGTATTTCGTGGAATCAAACATTTTCAAATTACGAGAAGAATAAAATTAAGTAAAATATTTGCCACAGTAAAAGTTGACTTTTAGAACAGTAATTTCGGGTAGAAAGGTTTCACCATTATAAATTCCAAAACCATTAAAAATATCAGCGAAACTTAAGATTATCAACACATAGGCTGCATCATTACAAACTCTGCACTCCCATTTTTAGAAACAACCATTTTTTGGCATGAAAAAATTAGCATATATAGTGAAAAAAGGTTTGGCAACAGCCCACTATCGTGACAAAATATGATAAAAATAATACTATTATAATTCTATGAAATATTTTAAGCAACAATAAAACAACTTTTTATTACATACATATTACATGTCATGGCAAGATTTCCATTTTATAAAGGATTTAACTTCATCTTCTCTGAAGTCCTCTAAATTATCATTTTTGGTACAAATCAATTGAATTGGAAAAACAATTCCTAAAAATTTAATTGTTATGTTTGCATGGACATTTTTACAGCTATCTCTACTGATTTGGCACACAACATCAATGTTATGAAAACTAAATTAATTGAAATTGACCAATAGTGATGAATTCATTATAATCAGAACATTCCATAAACAAATAAAATTTATGTGAGAGAAACAAGAAATAACTGAAACACATTCTGAAAAGTTTGTTCAAATCTATAAATTATATTTTATAGTAAAATGTAGTTGAAAAATATTTGTCATCTGTGGATGTCAGGACTGTGGTAGAGATGAATTTGTATCAATGTATCTGATGTTTTGTGCTTAGTACTTAAAAATATCAAGTACTGCAAATGAATACATCAAGAGATGAATAAATTCAATAAGTATAAACTACTTTTCTAAATGTATAAACTACTTTTCTAAATGTTTAGTAAAATTTCTTAAATATGTTAAAAAAAGTCAAAGGAAAAGAACTTAATTACATATTTAACCTTAAATGGCAGCACCATTTATGAAAGTTAAATGCTAGATCAATTTAAATAACAGATCAGACATAATGAGTGCAATATCTACTATCAGTTTGGTAATAGTACTGACTGAAAGAATAAGCACTGTAACTGGTTTTGCATTCATTTTGGATCAGTTCAAGGGCGCCGGCAGGGGAGTGCAAGAAGGTGCACTTGCAACTCCCTGGCTTTTTTTTTTTAACAGTTAAAGAGATACAGAACGATTTTGTTATAAATTTTTTTTATCAAAAGTATTTTTATTCACAAACAAATAATTAAGTAAATATTGATACATAACAATTAAAAAATTGTTTAATCAAACAAGAATTGTAATAGTCTTGTTTGCTGTCCAAATCTGTTTATAAAATTTTTTTAATGAATTCTGAGTCATCTTTGATTCTTTTCTTATGCACACTGAGCATGCACAAACTACTTAATCTCTCGCGAGACTTTGTAGACCGATTCCATGTTTTGATGTGTCGCATTGTACTAAAAGGGCGTACAATAGTGCACCTAGCTGGAAGAGTTAGGCCAATTTTGATTGCCTCCGCTACAGCTGGATAATACGGCGTGGTCTCAATAACTAAATTGATGTATTCGAGGGATTCATAAGAATTTTCTCTATTTCTCCACATTTCATACCACGTTGTAGCTTCAGTGATGAAATTCGGTAAGAGCAGATCTTTATACATAGTATATATATATTTCTATAACTTCAAGATATGAGGCTTTGTCCAGTTTGTTCATCGCATTCGGGTGAAGCTGTAAGAGTGAAAATGCTTCTCTTTATGTAGAAGAAAAATGGTCCTTTAACGAAGATATAATGGAGTAAAGATTGACCTCCTGGAAAATTCTTCTGCGTTTTCAGAAGGCACATTCAATCCATGAACTTGTCTAGATGCCACTCGGGGTCGATTCATTTCAATGCCTAATTCTTCGCAAATGTGTTTGCGAAGAATTGCAATGCCTAATTCTTCAAAATGTCGTGAAAATTGCAGTAAACTCTTCAGAAGCATTGTTTCGATGAATTTGCAGCACATCTATCCATTTGACTACATAATCTTGAAATGTATCTTGAAAAAAATTAACAGATGAAAGTATATGTAATAAAAAAACAAAATGTAATAACAGAATATTTTTATTTTATTTTCCTTTTTTTTGGGGGCGGGGGTTAGCTTGTTAGAAGGTTGCACCCCTTTTTATATTATTCTGCCGGCACCCTTGAATCAGTCTCAAATCAATCCCAAGCACAGGAGCTTGTTTTGCTCATATTAAGTATTAAGTATGTAGCAGATCGCTTTGATTGGTCTCAGATATCTGAAGCTGTAATAAACTTTTTGCCACATCACAGACAATCTTTATTAAAATTATTACATTACATTCAAATGATATGTTTCACATTTTTTAATTTATTTTGCTCAATTACACATCAATTTTCTAGTAATTATTTTAATGTGCTTTATGTTTTTCGTTTTCTTTTATACTTTTCAACATCAAACATAATTTAATGTTTAGAATAAGTACATTAAACGTCCATTTAATTTTGATTAATAATATGTATTTACTTAATAATCACTTCAAAAACCTTTTCCAATTCAAATATGTTACACACACTAAATTTTAATTAAAAAAAAAGTAGTCTTAAATTAGATTAAAATACTTTCAGAAAAAAAGCTTAGGGGAATTATAATTTTAAGTCCTCACATAAGATACAAAAAATATTTTTTATGTGCATTTGGGATATGCCGAACTTTTCTGTACTTCATTTCCTCATTCCTTCGATACAGGCTATTGTATATGTTGCGCTGAGTCTTGAACTTTTCAGTTATTTAGAAATTTTACATTAATATAACCTTTTCCAGTAAAATTATTATTTTTTATGCAATTTAGATGAATATTCTTCCTTTCCCTAAGATGAATATTCTTCGATCTTAACTTTGTAAATATTTTACAATCTTTACAGCTATAATAAAAGCATAATTTTGAAATAGAGTAAAAGTGAAATCTTTGCTTTATTTTATTATTTTTTACTATCAATTCTGTTTTTCTTTGTTATTCTTAGAAGTACTTAGAGAGTAGAAAATTATCATAGTTTAGTTGAAAAAAAAAATTTTTTTTTTACAACTCTAGGTAGTTATAGGAAAAACTTATTTTAAAACAGATCTATATTATATAAAACGCTAATATGTATGTATCAATAAAACCGATATTTCTTTTCTCGCGTTGGCAACAGTTTTCATTTTTAATTGTAGGTATTTTGTTTTTAATTGTAGGCGTTTTGTACAAATCTCTAAACTTTTTTCGTATTTATCCACATAATTAAGAAGTTGTGAATATAAACACAATAGCTCTCACTGAATATGGGCGTGCCACATCTCCGATTGTCGCCGAGAAAAAAAACGGTTGGTTGGTTTTGAGTTATGAAATAGTTTCTTTTCATTGGCAGAAATGAGAAGGGTTATGCTATTGCTATTTTATTTTGAGTTGAGCGCTTTACTATTCCACATTTTGTTATATTAGAGAAAAATATCATGGTGGCGAAAAAAAAAAAAAATTTATGATAGTAACAGTGAATTTCCTCTTATACCTCGAATTCCACCTGATAATAAAATGCCTTTTAAATTTAAACGCAAGCAGTTTCCGATTAGATTAGCTTTTTCAATGACTATAAACAAAGCCCAGGGACAAACCTTCTATAAAATTTGCTTAGATTTAACTAAACCAGTGTTTAGCCACGATCAGTTATATGTTGGTCTATCAAGGGTGAAATCCTTCAATTCTATAAGTGTTGTATCGCCAAATACCCAAATTAACAATTGTGTTTTTAAAGAAATTCTATAAAAAGTTTTAAATAACCAACTTCTATCCAGCTACTTCTACAACTGCTTCTTGAAGAACTTGGCTCATTGATTAAAAATATTGTTTTTATTTTACAGTACTAACTTTACTTCTACTTACATTATTGCTATGATCCTCTTTCATTACATTTTGCAACTTCATGCTAAATTTGAGGATTTTAAGTTGTTTTGTGATTGAATACTGACATTTAGAAATGTGTACATAAAAAAAAAAATAATATTTAGAGGTTAAGAGTTGCCTCAGAAAAATTTGAATTGTTGACATTGAATTTAACAATGGAAGCAATCGTTTTTGTGAAAAATTGAATTGTATTGTTGACATCAAAACTAAAAATATTGTGTTTCAACTTGACAATACTACCATAATTTTCACTTATATAATTACTATGATCCTCTTTTATTTTTCTATATATATTAATATAAATATATTTGCATTTTACAATTTCATATTAAACTTCTGTTGTGTGTCTGAATACTGACATTTAGAACAAAATTAAGGTTTAGAATTGCCTCAGAGAAATTTGAATTATTAACAATGACTTAAACAAAAAGTTTTATTTTAACTGACAAATACTATATTATAATTTTAACTTTTTTTATGACTATACTCATTTTCTTACTCTGTTCTTTGTTTTTTTTTTATACATTCTATATTTTTGTGATAAAATAAAAAACTTATAGTTGTTCTGCTTCTGAACACTGATGAAAACACAAAATGATGGGCTTCATCAACAATAAAAAATATATACATTTATTTTACAAATTCCATATTATTAGGGTGGCGCCCTTCAGAGAATTAAAAATACAAAATTATCTTCATCGAAGCCGATGCCTTACATCCAGCGTTTAGTGGCAGACTACTATTTCATATTGCTTTACAACACATGGCTTTAGTTCTCTGGTGGAAAAGACTTTAAAACAAAACTTACAACAGTTACTTTTCTCAACAACTGAAATTTAGAATAGTGTGATTAAGAAAAATATGTGAACTGTTTGCAATTTTTAATTAATATTGAAATGTACAGGTTTAGAATTTTTTACAGTGAAAAGTTTTCGGAACTTCAGTGTTCAAAAAAGTAGGGTGACCTGGGGTAATTCCTGATCAAGAAACGCAAACTGGAAGTTTGAGGCTATACGAGATGAGTCCTATGCTACCTTCGTTTGTTTGAATATCTAATTAGAATTTAAAGGATTTTAAATTTTTAGTGATCAGGAATTACCCCTTCTTTTGATCATTTTTGGGGTAATTACTGATCACCAGTTTTTATAGTAAAGGGGCTGTTTGAAAATAATTATACAACGGTAATTTACAAATAAGACATCAAAATCAAACAAATAAACCAAAAAGATATGTTTAAGCAGTTGATAAAAAGATTTATTTAAAAGCAGAAATAAAGATTAACACTTTTAAAGAATAAAAATAAAGATTAACACATATAAAGATTAAATCTTTGCAAAGTGACATACGTTTGAGGCAAGCAGCCAACTCATTCTCATGTTATGCTGGAATATTAGAAAGAGTTCCCACATGGGTTACTTTTGCTGAAATTTTTAATTTCATTACGTAAGAGTAAAGTTAAGTAAAGTATCTCAGTAAAGTAACAGCTCTGGCAGCAACTCTCACACGGAAATTTTCAATCATTAAAAGAAATTCACTAATTTTGCTTACTAGAAGCTTAGTATCTTTTTTAGGCTTATAATTTCTCACTATATTTATTAATTTAATTTATAAACTTAAAAATTATTCTAACAACGTATCACATAAAATTAAGATAGCATCAAGGTAAGACAAACTAGAAATGGTGCAAATCAGAACACATTTGTCTTGTATACAATTAAAAACAAATTTTGTGATTACAGTTAAAATATATTTTATAGTTGTTCTACTTAATAAATATGAACTGTTATTTAAGAAAAGACAATTAGCTATTTATTAGCCATTTTTAATACTATTTATAAGAAGAAATGACAATCATTAGGAATTACTCCAGTGATCAATAATTACCCCATCTGCAGTGGACAACATTTGATATAGTTTCCTATAATCAACTATAATGTTTACAGTAGATTTGAAACAATTCAACAGAAGCTTACACTATTTTTATATTAAAGAAAAAGAAAGTAACTCAAAATATTTATTACTAAGAGAAGGAAGGGGATCTTTGCAGAAATGTGCACATTATGAAACCCATCTTTGAAATGGAAAATACAGAAAGCAGTTTAAAAGATACTTATTTTGTTAGATTAAACAAAAAACTATTATTGAGTAAATGTAGTTATACTTTAGTAAAGTGTACAAGCATTCTTGTCCATGTCTCAAATTTTAAAAAAAATATTTTTCTTTTAAATAAAACTTAGGTGATCATTATTTACCACAGAAACTGAGTAACCGTGAATTACCCCGGGTCATCCTATACAAAAGCTAGACGTTAAGAACATATCCAATGAGCGAGCAAAGCGAGCATCGGATTGCGCGAATGCAGTTCCGGGGGTTGGCGAGCGCTAGCAAGCAGGAGGCGAAGCCTCCTAGTTATTTAGGAAATTGTCAAAAACTATCATTTTTATTATCTGACCATAATCATCATTATGAAAAAGTAATAATATAATTCATATACTATATATTCCTAAATATTATTATATACTATTATATTATTATTATATACTATATATACTTATTATATACTATATATATTATTAATACTATATATTATTTATAGGAATCAATGAGATTTCAGAATCTAATTAAAAGTATGTTGGAGTTTTGTAACATATCTTAAATAAGGACTTAAAGCAAACCCTTTCCGAAACTAGTGTACTTCTCAATTTATTTCCAACTTGTAAAAGCTCTAACATGCCCGAAATAATTCCTTTAAAAATTTCAGAATAAAGAAAAAGACTAATTTGAGTTTCAGAATTTTTTTTTTAAATAATGCTTACCAATGATTACTTACCATCCAAATACCAATAAATATTATTAAAGGCATCTTGACCAGCACATATGCCCCGCTAAAAAAAACAAAAACAGACCAGTTATACTATTTATTACATTATTATACTATTAACAGTTATATTATACTATTTATAATATATAAAAAAAAAGTTGCAAAAAATGTCTTTGTTAATTACTGGTAAAATTGCAAACATAGCTTATTAGCCCCCCCCCTCCTAAGAGTCTAGGACTGTCTGCTGTTATAGACAGATAATAAGTCAATTTTTGTATCTCTTTATCATTTATGTTGTTTTGCGTGACCCATTCTAATAAGTTGGGAACATTGTGTTCCAACAAAAAAAGGAGATTGTAAATTAAATATTTTCTACATAGTGATCAGTGAGAATCAAAAAATTAGTGAATGCTGCTCTAGACAACTGCTAGTTGAGTTCTTTTAGGCAGACAGAAGGTACTAGTAGAAGAAACTACATTTTCAATAGGCTAATGGTAGAATATTGGAATGGGTAAGAGAGTAAATCTATATACAGTAGTAAGTCCCACTACTGGACATCCGTTTGCCGGAACAATCTATTTTATGAGCACTTTATAACAATCAAAATGCACGAAACTCTTTAAAACTATGAATATTATAACAAAGCTTCTGAATAAAATAGCGTTGGAAAAATAACACCAGCAGGCAAAAATTATTTCCTTATAAATTATAAATGCTTTCATTAAAAAAATGCACTCTATTCCATTTCTTGATTTTGATTTTCTTATTGGAAAACCTTATTTTAGGAATTTGAGACTGGCTCTTTTTTTTTAATGAAATTATCTGATCATTTGTGCTGCTAATTCTACAAAACATAAGGGAAAAAAACATATGTTTATTCATGAAACAGAAATTTCAGGTTTTTTTTTCTGCTCACACACACACACACACACATATATACTATATATATATATATATATATATATATATATATATATATATATATATATATATATATATATATATATATATATATATATATATATATATATATATATATACTATCTTACTAAAGACCACAGCTGCAACTTTAACACTATCCGGCTTCCAAACGGAAAGTATAGAGAGTCAGGGGAAGAGATCCTTGGGGAATTCCTTAGAGATCACTTCCCTGGGTCCTATCCAGTAGAAAATGATACTCTTAACAGTAACCCCTCGACTACACGTAGTAGGAAAGACTGAGAGGTTATCAAGATGAGTGTCTCTTATGAAACAGTCATATGGGCTATTAAATCTTTTAAGCCCTACCTGTCGCCAGGAATGGATGACATCATGACTGTGATGCTTATTAAGGGTATATGCTGACTTATTGACCCCTATTCTATGCAGGATCCTTCGAGCTAGTATAGCTTTTGGGTATATATCCCATTCTTGGAGGAATAAAAGGGTAGTTTTCATCCCCAAACCAGAGAAGGAGAACTACTTTGAGGCTAAATCGTTTATACCAATCAGCCTCACCTCTTTTCTGTTAAAGCCATTGAAAAAGCTAATCAACAGATATTTTAGGGACTCTGTCCTTACTTATGCCCCCTTCACAGCTTACTTATCAGTCTACTGACTCAGCTTTATATGTCTCTTTCATGCTTGAGAAAACTCTTTCAGATCAAGAGATTGTTCTAGCAGTATTTATTGACATCGAAGGTGCATTTGACAAGGTCCCTGTTGAGACCATCATCAATGCATTTAAATACAGTGGCACCAATTTGGTTATTACCAGGTGGCTCGCTAATATGCTGTCTTCCAGATACGATTGTTCCTCTTTATTGGGTGGTGGAATAGAGGTTCGTGCCACCTCAGACTGGGGTTGTCTCTCCTTCTGTAGTTCATAGTTATTGACTCCTTACTGGTTTGCTTGGCTAATCATGAGATTCCATGTATTGGATATACTGATGATGGCATTATTGTTGTCAGAGGCAAGTATGGCAATATAGTCACTGAAATTATGAATAGTGCAGTTCTAGAGGTAGCTAGATGGTGCTCTGAATTTGGCATATCTGTTAATTTTTCTAAGGTCAGTCTTGTTGCTTTCACTAGAAAAAAGTGCCTTAATCTCAGTGATGTGTATTATTTTGATCATAGGTTTGAATTCACTGATAAAGTCAAATTTCTCGGGATTTTCTTTGACTCCAAACTTAACTGGGGCCATCACTAGGAATACTGTGTTCGCAGGGCAAAGAAAGTATTTTGATCTTGCAGGAATGCTATTGGTAAAACATGGGGTTTATATGCCCTAAGATAGTTTACTGGATTTACTCAATGATCATTATTCCTATTGTCACATACAGCACCATTGTCTGGTGGTCTAGGACTAAGTTTAGCTTCATTAACTGGTCTTAACAGACTGAAAATAATGGTCTGTGTAGCCTTATCAGACTGTTTTAGGACCACTCCCAACGATGTGCTTGACAGCTTACTTGGGCTTCTTCTGCTATACTTGCACGTTGAAGCTGAAGCTCTGAAATGCATAAGACGTTATTCCTTCTTTTCTTATGTTTAGTGATCATATGTCACTAAGATATGCTTTTCATAAGCCTTTCAAGATCCATTTTCTTTCCAGAGAGGAATGGCTCAAATCTCCTTGGGAGTTTAGAGGCAATTATCTGGTATGGTACACCAACGGATCAGGGCTTGGTTCAAAATCAGGAGCAGGTATTTACTTCTCCAATAACGGTACCAAACTTCACTTTCCTCTTGGTAATTATGCCACTGTTTTTCTGGCTAAAGTCAATGCTATTATCTTGTGCTGCAAAGTGTGCCTAGACCTATCTAAATAAGGCAATTCAAATCTTCTCTTCTGTCATTAACAAGGTGTAAATTCCCTTCTTCTTTAAAGTGGCAGTACTTCTCAATCCTTTGTGATCATTCTATCCATAACAAAGTATACCTACACTGGGGGCCTGAAGATATTCCTGGAAATGAGCTGGCTGTTGAATTAGGACTCCGGCTCCTGAGCATCTTTTGGGGCACTGAACCAGCTTTGGGAATCTCTCTCACCCTTCAGAGCCTCTATTTTCAAGCTTTATGAGCAATAGCACAACTCGGATGGTCAGAGACAAGCTAAGGAGTAAAATTGTGACTGACTCAGTGTGTCAAAAAGAGCATCTTAGGCTTAACAGGAATAGTTTGAGGAAGAGTAGCAGTCTTCACACTGGTCACTACCCCCGTAGAAGACATCTCCACATTATGGGTCTCACACCCAATTTCCTTTGTCGTGGTTGTGATCTTGAGGAGACTTCACGACGCATTCTTTGTGAGTGTGAGGTTTTTTCAGATTTGAGCATCTAGGGCAACATTGTGTAAAGGCCTAAGAATGGAACTACAGGACATTTCTGTTGGGTGTTTGCTGAACTTAGTTTCAGCTATAAAGCTTTTCTGGTAGTCATCATTTAAGTTTTGGGTACAACAGACTTCTGGTTGATGTACCTTGCTCTTCGGAGCTGTCCAACCTCTAAGTCTATCTATGAATCTCGAAAAAGTTAGCAAGCTATTTTCAAAACAAAAACTGAATTGTATGAGCATTGTTGCCATTATGTTTATTAGAATAAAACTAAAAAGTAATCGAATTTCGAGATTTCATAGAAATATACCATTTGAGTTTATCATAGGGTACTTTTCAACTCTTAACTTCTTTCACTGGTTGAAACTAGATGAATGTAATGTGAAATGATGACTAAAAGAGATATTATAGATTAAAATTTTATTCTTTTCTATCTTTGATTTTTTTAATATTCCAACACGAATATCTTTAAGAAACCAAGTTAAAATTTCTAAATTCCATTTCTTTCATGCTTTTGGATGCTTTTTTCTTGCTTGCCATTTCAGGATGAATTCCATTATTTTTTTTTACATTATTTAAGATATTAAAAGGAGATATATTCTTCATTCCCCAATTAGTCAAGACAAAAAGACGCAAACATTAATGTAACAGAAACTATTATTACTGCACTTTGTTTTCATATGGAAACAATGAAAAATATTTTTTTATATAAAAAGGGATTATGAATACATTGCAATAATTTATTTCATTTATATCAATCACATTTGACTTTCTTTATTGTACTAAATTCACATGGTAAGGCTTCTAAAAGATCCATTCACTGGGAGGATTATCGAAACACTTAAATCTTTAAGTCTGTTTAATAAAAAGTTTTCATTTTTAAAGATGAAGTTAAAAGTATTATACATAAAATGAGTCCTGATTTATGTTTCTACATTCACCCATTACGATTTTACAGCAAAAAATGAAATATTTTTTGAGAAAAATTTTATTTTTTTCAAACTTTGACCATAGGGGCATGGTCTAAATATTACTTTATTGAGCTGAAACTTTCCCAATATTATTTTTATACTAAATCTATTTAAAGGGTGCTGTGAAAGATAAAACGAAACAAAATTTTCCCCATATTAATATATAACCACCCTAATGCACACAAAACAATTGGGTTAGTAAATTGAATTTATTTATTTATTTTTTTTAAATCTGAAATACAGTGACATAAGACTAAAATAAGTATAGATAAAAAGCAAAAAAATTATACTATACTTATGTTTACTTACTAAATCATCAGCAGAATAGTTTTCATCTACATAATCAGCAATATCTTCTTCCTTTGTTTGACAAACATGATCAATTAGCCACTTTAAAGTTCCAAGCTAATAAGTTAAAAACAAAATAATTAATACCAAAAGCATTTTATTTCAAATCTAGGTAATGACAAGAAAGATGAAAAATTACAAATTTGTAATTTTAAATTTTTTTTTTTTTTGCATCATATAAAATGCTTAAAAATATTATTTGACATTATCTCAATTAATTTAAAATTTACAAGTCCTTGAATCAAACTATGCGCAGTTGACTAAAATAAAAGGTACCGCCATGTGGGACTACTTTGTGCAAATTCGAATTTGGCACTTTTCAAGTGCTGCTATTCAGTATTATGTTTTTTTCACGTTAAAAATGTACGGAATTTGAAGATAGAAGTCTCCTCTATTAACAAACATTTTTTCGAATTTTAAAACAATCTCAGAGTGTGTTTTGTTTATCCAATGTCAACAACTTTCCGAGAACGTCGGACGTCGAAAAGTGTGCGTGGAAACTTTAGCTGTGAAATGCAAAGACGTTGATAAAACCATTGTCGTAAGTGCAAAATTTTCTATTTATATATTAATAAACAAATATATCATATTAGCGTTACAAAAATTTTAAAATTAATAACATATAAACGGAAAACGAAAAAAAAATGCACTGTGGGGCTAATTTGTGCAAAGTTTCATTCGTTTTTATTTATTTTTTTTACAGAAAAATGGTCAGACGTTATAAAAAAAATACCTGGAACGAGAAACTACTGTGATTACACTTCAGAAAAGCTGCAACAATGTTTGCAAGCAGTTGTTGGTGGTATGTCGATTGCAAAAGCTTCTCGGAAGTACAAAATCCACAGAAATACTATCTCTAATAAAATTCACAAGAAACACGTGAAACGTCCTGGTAAACTATTTTTTTTTTTCTAGAAAGATTTTTATAATGAATTAATCCAAACAATTTAACAAATAAAAATATATTTTATAGGACATCAGGTGATTTTGACAGAAACTGAAGAGCAAGTTCTGTCTAAGTATTGTGCACTTCTGGCCAAATGGGGTGTACCTTTGCAACTTTTTGATCTAAGGCTCATCCTCAAACGATAACTTGACCGCACAAACAGGAAGGTTCTCGATTTCGAGGCTAAATCGAGGATTTCAAATGTTTTGAAATAAACATTCTTTTTAAAAAAAAATTCTTCATGAAAAATGGTTTTTTAAAGCTGAAAATTACTTTCAAACTAATTTCTTTACATATCTTTTTTAAAAATTAATAACAGTTAATAAAATTTTGAACAGGTACACAAATATTTACATGATTGTAAATGACAAAATAGAAAATTTAAATGATAACCGTCCAATAGTTCTTAAAAATAAAAATTTATATCCAATTATCCAAACAATAATAATATATAAAATATCCAATAATGCGGCTAGAAAACATGGGCTTTGTATCATAATAAAGCATTTTTTCACAACTCAATTATTCGTAAGTTTTTCATAAAATATCCAACAAGTACAGCCCCAGAACCTCCATATTCTTTTAAAATAGCATCCTGTAACTTTTTCTTACTTTAATTTATGAAACCAGTAGAAGTTAAATAGAAAATACTAATATTAAAGGGCTTGGAAACAATTTAGCGACAAGTAACATTTTTTACAAATGAATAATGAAAAGTTGTCATTTAAAAGTTACAATCTTAACTACAGCTAAATTCTGGGAGGGTGAAAAAAAAATTGTTTTTAAAAGTTTTTTAACATTTTTCTTGTTATAAATATAAAACATTTATTATCAATGAGATTTGATATCAGTGATTTATTTAGGCAATTTTTTTTTATATAAGTTCATTTTTATTTAGTTAGTTGAGTTCAAATTTAGAATCCCGATACTCTTAGCTTCAAGCATGTTTTGAAGCAAAGAAGTATAATTTCATTTTTTATGCATGTTTTTTTTTTCACAAAAAAGAGTGCAGAAAATTTTTACAAATTTTGCTTTTTAACTACATTGATTCCAAACTTAGTAGTATATGCACTTGCTTTTAAAATAATAGCTCATAACATAGTTTATAGCCTTCTAAATAAAATCATAATTTTTTGTTTTAGGCCATAGAAATTTTTTTACAGTATTTAGTATATATATAATAAAATACCTTATTTTCACCATAAAACTGCCATTTAAAATAACAGAAAGTTTTGTTTGCTAGCTTACTAAGGTTTTACACATAAAACAAATAAAAAAATTTTTAAAATTTTATATCAATATTATAAAAAAATATTGTCGAAACTAGTCCAATATCTTAAAAAGGATTTTGTGATTTAAATCAATGATTTTTTTTAAATAAAATTTTTTGAAACAACGCCAAAAATGCTTTTTTCTTTCCTCGATATTATTTGCAAGAGTTCTTAGGGATTGACCTCCACACATGGTCACAAATGGGTAATAATTAATACAATTGATTTCTATGACATCAAAGTTGAATTCATGTTCATATTTTAAATGTCATATTTCATGTTCATATTTCACTTGTGATGTAAAGGAGCATTAACTTAAATAAAAATAGATACATTTTAAACATAAGTAAAATAACTAGTCTGAATAATATATTTAAGGAAGAGGAAGATATCCAAGATTTAGCAAAGATAGGAAAAATATGGATAAGTCAATTTTAATGCAATTTTGAAAATAACGTTCTGCTATAGCAGTGGATACAAGAAAAATTATTAAAGCAATCACAAAATTTGGAATAGCATCAATAAGGTTATTTTTGTACAGTAAAGTTCCTTTACGATAGTATTCAGTGTCCTTGGAAATGAAAATCTTGATTCATTAACAGCAGGAGAAGAAGACTACAATAGCAATGTCTTCTATGCAACTCTCTGTGGAAAGATCTATTATCTAACACATGCAACAATCATTGGCTACAAGATAAATAACCTTTTCTGCTGGGAAAGAAATAGAACTGGGAGTGCAGTTTATGAAGATTTAAAGAAATTTTCTCAATGTGGCAAGAAAGTGAAGGGAGAAAAAAATTTTGTAACAGGACTATTACCAGTCTCGAATTTTCAGCGTCCTTGGGCGGACGCCCAGTTAGCCCAACCCTAAGCCTGGCCCTGGGGACAATATTTTCCAGATTGCTGCCAGTTCCCACAGTTTGATAGTCAAGATTACAAGTCTTTCAAAGTTCAGAGAAAAAGAGCATCGTTATTGTGTCTCATTAGCGTATTTCATTAATCTTTTGAACCATGAAGATGGGCTTTTAATATGTGAAAATCATTCAAACAAAGATTATTCAAGGGGATAACCGTTTTTTTTAGTTTTGGCTTATTGAATATAAATTGTACTTTATTTTAAACTATTTTCCACTTTAATGCGATTTCACTAATTTTGTACTAAGTACTTAAAAAATTAGCAGCAAAATTTACCTTTTCTTCAGGAGTTAATTCCTGCCATGTAGTGCCATTGTCTAAAAATCGAGGAACATCAGCTTTTTCTTTAATCAATATGATTCGTAAAAAAGATTCAAAGTTTCTGATCCTAATTAAAAAAATATATATATATAACTAAACAGTATAGGGTGAAAACAGCAGAGACATAAAAAAGGAAGAAATTTCAGGAAAGTAGCTAGATTTTTACAAGGGTAGCTGCATACATTAAGGAAGAGATAAGTAACTTTTAATTTAATTTATTAATCATAAAAATAGAGAAAGAAATTATAAAATAAAATGACTGATAAACATCATTAAAGAGAAAGATAAAAAAGAGTACGACATAAGTAACGTTTTCAGGAAAGTGAATCAGTTTCTTAGCATCAGAAAAAAAAAAAAACTTCTAATAATTCAAACTATTTTTTAATCAAAACAAAAGCTACAAAAAAAAAAAAAAAAAATCATGGATCTACCAAAGATTTTCACCTCTGGGGTTAGCAAAGACAGATGGTAATAGTAGTTAATTTTAAATTATCGATTTTTAAAATTTTTATTGTTGCTGTTTTATTGAAAAACTTTCAGTAACACACAGAGTCGAAAAAGATTACACATGTATGTATGACATTGTTGTAGAACGTTACAGAGTTCTTGCAGAAAAAAAAATTTTCCTTTAGGAAGTAAAAAAAAAATTTGTTTTCTTTTGTGCAAATATTTTTGAAAGATTTTTCTTTTCTGCAGAATTATATTCAAGAGATGTCTTTCGTACACATCAAAAGGGAAAGAAATGGTTGTGATTTTTTAATTCTCATTATAAAATTAGAAGGAAAAAAAAATAAGATGACACACTTCTGCTAGAATTTAAAATAGATTACGAGGGTTGCTATTTATATTTCTGGCCTAATAATAAAAAAACAAATATGTAGGATCGAAATTGGTTTTATTGTTTTTCAAAATATTATCCATGATGATCAATACACTTTTGCATGCGTTTGAACCAATTTTCAGAGCACTTTTTCAAGTCCGATTGAGGTAACTCCAAAACATGCGTTTTGAATGCATCAACCGCTTCTTCGGGGGTCGAAAATCGTTGTCCACGTAATTTATTTTTGATGTGTGGGAATAAGAAGAAGTCATTGGGTGCCAAATCAGGGCTGTACGGTGGATGACCCATCAGTTCGATCTTTCGCTCCGTCAGAAATGCCTTTGTTTGAGTCGATGTGTGAGAGCTTGCATTGTCATGATGAAGAATGATTCGCCTGTTCTTCTGGTTTTTTCGAATTTCTCCGATGACTTCTGGCAAACAAATGGTCGTGTACCATTCAGAATTGACCGTCCTGCGTTGCTCTAACGCCACTGTT
Organism: Parasteatoda lunata; assembly: GCA_949128135.1. Taxonomy (NCBI): domain Eukaryota; kingdom Metazoa; phylum Arthropoda; class Arachnida; order Araneae; family Theridiidae; genus Parasteatoda; species Parasteatoda lunata. The sequence goes on along the minus strand of OX421980.1, from coordinate 12,168,942 downwards.
GCCACATGACGGTTAATGCCGAAGAAACAGGCAATCATTTGTTTCGATGTGCTTCTTCCTCGAACAACTTTTGTTGGTTTTGCCTCGTCTTGGAAGACCCATACAGTTGATTGCTGTTTTGTTTCCGGCTCATATGCATAGATCCATGATTCGTCACCTGTGTAGATGTTATACACAGCCTTTGATGTACCTTGAACGTATTTTTCCAACATTTCCTTGCACCAATCGACACGAGCCTTTTTTTGAGCGTTTGTTAGATTATGCGGGATCCAGCACGAACAAATTTTTTTTACGCTCAAATGTTCATGCAATATTTTATTGATGCTAGTCATACTAATGTCCAAAGACGCCTCTATCTCACGGTATGGCGCATGACGATCTTGCTTTATCAGTTCACGCACAGCATCGATCTTTTCTGGCACAACAACGGATTTTGGACGACCTGCACGGGATTCGTCCTGGATCGAACATCGACCACGACAGTCAGAGACAAGCTAAGGAGCTTAATCGTGACTGTCCTAGTGTATGCCAAAAGGAGCTTTTAAAGCTTAATAGAAACAGTTTAAGGAAGATCATTGGTCTTCTTATTGGACACTGCATCCTCAAGAGACACCTATACAAAATAGGAATAGAGTCCAATTCTCTTTGTCGGGGCTGTCATCATGAAGAAGAAACATCACGACACACACTGTGATTGCGAGGTCTATTCTGCTCAAAGATTTGAGCATTTAGGGCAACATTGTGTCAATACCTGGGAACTGCAAGATGTTCCTGTAAGGTGTTTGCTGAATTTTATTTCAGCTATAGGGCTTTCATGCTAATTGTGATTTAGGGTTTGGGTACAATAGACCTCTGACCGATGTGTCCTGCTCGTAGGAGCTGCCCAACCTTTAAGTCTAGACACTCATTTGAGTTATCGTTTTTCGAGGAGTTCGATTCGCAGGATTTTGGTGTTGATGTTTTCTGTAGTTACTGCCACGGTATCACGCCTTTTAATTAGAATTTGTTTTTAATGTGATGCTGATTCACAAATTGTGAAAGAGGAAATAATTCGAGCATTTTTGCACAACAAAAAGCAAATAGATCACCCATAATATTATAATAAAAAATATTACAAATTTAATTAAAAAAATAGTTTTTTTCGCAAAAGCAGCACTTCTGTTACTTTAAATTAGTAACATATATTTGTTATTATTATTATAAGAACATTGCATAAAAATATTAGTGGAAGATAGTTTTTTTTTTGCAGAAAGCTCAAAATATTCTGCCACAAGGACATACATATAATATGTACTATGGGCAAAAATTTTTTTAAAAAAAAAAGCATCACAATGAATAAATTTTGATCGAATTGTCTGATTTTCACACTCTAGGACTATCTCAATGGCTTGAAAGTGAGATCAAATATGCTAATTAATTAGTGCAGACGATATTTTAACTTAAAAGATCAGACACAAAAAAGTACTTTCTCAAAATAAAAATATCATTCTTTCAATGGATTTGGTTTTATGACCCCCAATAGTTTTCTCAGGAGAGCACTCCAAAGTTTGGACCCCTTACTGTCAATTTTACTTAGCTATAACTCAAGAATTTAAGCAAATAAAAAAGTTTTAACTATCAACTATAAAATTCATTTATCAAAATATTGTTCATTCCACGCAAAAAATAACTTTTAGTAAATATTAATAATTGTTTTAATTTTAAATAAGAATGGTCGAAAAATTTTTAAATTGTAAAATACAATTTTTTTCTTTATTTTAACAAATTTCATTTTACAAGGCAAAATATAAAGTTTGAGTGAAATTTTTCAGATAGTTCCTGACAAATCAAATTTTAAAAATATGACTTTTTCAAAATTTGATTCCTCAGCAATCAAATATTCAACGAATTTCGCTCAAATTATGTATTTTTGCCATGTAAAAATATAATCTTATAAATGATGAAAAAAATTGTATAGCTTACAATTCAAAATTGTTTTGACCATTCTTAAATAATTACTACAAGTTATTTTTTGCACAGAATTATCTTTTGATAAACGAATTTTATATTTGAGTGTAAAAATTTTTCACCATGCTGAAAGAGTTTGAGATATAGAGAAATTACCAAAAATTAAAATTAACATGAAGGGGTCTGAACTTTGGAGCGCTCTCCTGACCAAACTAATAGTATATTTTCCAGATTGCTGCTATCTCAGATATTTTGGGGATCAGAAATTTGAATCATTTGAAAAAATGTATGTTTATTCAGAGAAGGTACGTTTTTGCCTCTGATTTCGTAACTTAAAATATCATCTGCACTAATTAATTAGCATATTTGAGGTCACCCTCTCAAACCATTAAGACTGAGTCACTGCAGCTTGGTCAGATGAGTAAAAACTTTCAGAACTGATGAGAGAGTTCGAGTGTGGTGCAGTCCCCATAAAGTCATGGACCCAAGTTGTAAACAAGGCACTGTGCAATCTGGTGGTGGATCCATAATGATGTGGGCAGCTTTTTCATGGCAAGGGCAGGGTTCTATGGTTCCATAGCACCTACCATTGACTGGAAATGGTTATGTTCAGCTACTTGGAAACCACTCAATTCATTCATGGATTTCATGTACACAAACAACAATGGAATATTATCATATCAACATATTACATCCTGCATTCACGCTAAGGGTAACATACGAGGGTAATAAATCCAACATTCATTTGTATCTTTTCCTGCAATGAATAATAATTTTGCTTTGATTTTTTCAATCATTTACATACATCAGAAAAATGCTGATATAAGTAAGATTTTGTTTCCTCTTGACAATCCTATCTTGGTGCGGGAATTTTCCTGGCAATGAGTATTATATATATATATATATATATATATATATATATATATATATATATATATATATATATATATATATATATATATGTATATATATATATATATGTATATATATATATATATGTATATATATATATATATGTATATATATATATATATGTATATATATATATATATGTATATATATATATATATATATATATATATATATATATATATATATATATATATATATATATATATATATATATATATATATATGTATGTATATATATATATGTATGTATATATATATATATATATATATGTATATATATATATATGTATATATATATATGTATATATATATATATATATATATATATATATGTATGTATGTATGTGTGTACATATATATATGCACAAACAAGGTTCCAAGATTTTTAAAAAAAATGTTTGCATTCAACAAATATTTCTGGCAGTCAGTAAGAATATTATTATTTGTACCTCCACAAATCCTTGTTTGTTTGCTTTTTACTTTCAAATTTTATTGAATACATTGATACATAAAAATTAAATATATATGCTTTGAACACTGATTACAACATAGCAAAGTATTATAAAAAAAAAATTCAAAGAAATATTAAAATTATAAAAATTAATAAGGAATAAAAAATAAGGGTCTCTGAGAAATTTTAAAGTATTATGCTATTACAATTAAATAAAAGAAATAAATGTATTACAAAAGCAATTGTTAATTCTAAAAAAATGCTTCTATAAGATCAATAGCATTGCTTAATACTTTAAATTTAGAATAATAAAGATGGTTGACTTAAGACTGATGTTAAAGTAAACACAAACACAATTTTTCATTCTTTTTTTTTTTTTAATAAAAAACGTCTTAAGATTTATTGGTTTAAAAATAATAATAAAACTGTAATAAAATATTTTACAAAAGTGCATTAAAAATTAAAAGAAAAAAAAAAAACGGAAGTAAAAAAAATTTAAGAAATGTTCTCTTTAGTAAAAATTTTTTTAAATCATTTGTTAAGAAAAAACGTGCGTTTGAAACATCGTTAGACCTTTTATTTATTTGTTTAAAATAATAAAATTTCAAGACTGATGGTCAAATTCTATAATTAATAAATGTAAAAATAAAAGTTTACTTCTTTATTATTATTTTATTTTTTGAAAATTTTGAAATAATAGACTAAATGTTTTTGAAATAATCGACTAAAGATTTACTGGTTTAAAAATGATACTGACTATCAAACAAATTAAACGAACATGCATTGAAAGTATTTTAATATTTAAAAAAATACTATAGTAAGTACTATTGTTAAGTTACTAAAAAGCGTCAAAACATTGCTTAACTTTTAATCTAATTTAAAAAAAGTAGTAGTTTTAACTAATAGCCAATTTTTAAAAAAAAAAAAAAAAAAAACAAATAAATAAATAACGCAAACTTTGTTTTTAATTTTTTTCAAAAATAAAAGCAAATTAAATAAATGTTGGTTTTGTATTCATTTTTTTTATAATTAAAAACGACTAAAGATTTATTGGTATAAAAATAATCAAATTCTATCAAATTATCATACGGAGGTGCATAAAATTTTTTTTTAAAAAAAGTCTAACATTTTATAACAAAGTATAAATTATTTAAATACAAAATACCCTTTTAAATTTTATTGCTTAAAATAAAAATTACTAATTAAAAAAATTAATGAAGAATCTTCTTTTATTCAAATTATAATTAATAGATTCGAGTTCAGAATGAAAATTTAAGATAACGATTGCACAGTGATCGCAAAGTAACAGTTTGCCTGCTATTAATACCTAATTGACAAGAATCGTTAAATCCAGACAGACGAAAAAAAAGTGACGAAATAATGCACAACGATCGCTACGTAGCAAAAGTTTCACTTAAAATAATTTACAAGAAACATTCAATTCCTACAAAATAAAATGCATAGTGATTGCAAAATAACGCAATTCCCGTCATCTTCAAGAATTGTAAAACCCCAAAGACAAAAATGGTGCATAAAGAAACTATGCATTGTGTTCTATATTTCAACACTAATCCACGCACGAAAGCGGGAGTTCTGATTCAATACGCTCTTCGTCATTCAACATCATGAAAACTAACGTCGTCTTCGTAGCTAGACATAACTAACATCTTCGCAGATAGACGAAATCAAAATTTTCAAAGCAGTGACAGCGTTAGCGTAGGCAAGGATCCTTGCATGTTAAATTGTTAAACCGTGAGCATTGTCTTATACCGCCGGCTCAGCTCAGAGTTATGATGCATCACCTGAAACGGTCTCTATATCGACCAGCCGATGCATGCGTTATATCGATATTTTGCAATACATCAATTTATAGCCAAGTCCTAGTCCTGAGTGTACATATACATAGCATATCACTGAACACAGACATATAGCATATCACTGAAGACAGATAAATAGCAAATAAGAGTATCGAAAAAATCTATTCATTATTGAAAATTAAGCAAGTAGACATGGTCCAGAGCACAAAGCAGCAATTCTACACAGACTTAAGATAGGAAAATAAATTTTATTGAAGATTCATATGTAAACAGAAAGAACATTCTCACAGAAAAACCCATGAAAATTGCTTTTATAAATTTAGTTCTATTATTTATATACATATGAAAAAGTAGCTTGGCCAAGCAGGAGAAATAAACAGCATGTCGAAACAAAATAAAAGTTTTTATAATGAAATCATTGTATGGAGGAAATGAATAATCCAAAATTGAAGTGCTTCTCTCTCAAAAGCTAGAGAAAATCTTGCAAACAAATCCCGATGAATCACATGCAAAAGGAAAACATTAGTAATACAGGGTGCGTAGCCAAATCTCTCAACAATAAATAATCACCTTTAAAGTACTTTTTAAGCACTAAAAATATTTTTAAGCACTATATACATTAATAAAATGCAAAATAATTTTGAAAGACTTTAGATGATCATGATAGAATAACTAGTTTCTGACAAAGAAGTAATTTTGCTGTCAACCTCTAAATTTTTCCCCTCGAATGAACACCTGCGTGAATGGAGATGACCATAATTTTAAAGCCAAAAAGCAAATAAAGCTATTTTTACTCCAGAATAAAAAGCTATTTTGCATCAAAAAATGAAAAAGATATATAAGAAATAAGAAAAGAGTATCAATTTGTTATGATATTCAGTAGTAAAATAATGCCTTTATAGAATCATTTAATTAAAAAATCAGTCACATTTGGAAAATCAGTGTTTAATTTATATAAAGTTATGAAAAATAATTGGAATTAACTCCTACAGCAAATTAAAAATAACAAACTAAAAATCAAATTGAAAATAACTAAGAATAAGCTAAACTTACAGAATATCAACGTTTCCGGTAATATACCGCAAGAGCCTAGCGAAGATGTCAGCAAGTGCAATACTCTCTTCTTCCACAAGAGCTTCTTCTAAATCCTACAAATAAGAGTATATATTAAAACTAGTAAGGATTTTAAACATAGGTTTAATACAAGTCAAAATAATCTGGTACTAAAATCTAGATCTATAGAAGCACTTGGATCGCAAAAGGTATACAGATTAACTTTTTATAATTGAAAAAATTAGTTTCGCCAATTAAAATTTATCCATCTTTCATTGCGATGATAAAATAATTATTGTGCATGATTTTTAATACATTATTATTACATGATTGAAGAACTTAATGGAAGATGAATCTAAGTGACGATTATGTGCATTCAGAAACAGCTTTAACAACAACAGGAAGCAGAAATCATTTTCACATTTAATACCGTTTTATTTGAAGACATGACAGAAAAAATTATGACAGTTGAACAAAACAAATTTTTAAATCAAAATTTAGTACTTTTACTGAGTATCACTAAGCTCTTCAATTATTTAACCCTTTTTCTACAGCATTATGAACTACTGAAAATTTTTTCATAAATATATTTTTTTTAGCTGCCATATTGATAATTAAAGAATATACGCAAATAAAAAAATAATAATAATAATAATCTCCCCGGTGTGAAATTTAATTTGTTAGAACTAATTAATTAAAGTGGTACTTAAAGGTACCACTTTAATTAATTAGTTTAAAGTGATTGGTACTTATAAGTACCGTAAGTAGATAAAGGGTTAAAATGTATGCTTATGCCACATAACGGGTTTCGAAAAGTTAAATCAGAGAATTTCTTCCAGAAAATTTCTGACACGCACATGTTAAATTATAATCAAAAAATAAAAGTTTTTTTAAAGAAAAAAAAAAAAAAGAGCAACATGCACGATTATTTTTGCATTTGAATAAATATTTTCTTGGATGCGAAACCTGAGAAAAAAATTTTTTTTGCACCGTTGGTATGTAAAGTTTCACGCAAACGAAGAAATTAGGTTTTTTTTAATGAGAAAAGTATTTTAAACCAATATAGAGTTTTACTAAAATTGGTCGTAAAAAAATCACAACTAATATATTTTAGGTCGCGGGCCGCCAGTTGGTAACCACTGTTGTAGATAAATAAAAAAAAGGGGAGAATAAATTCTTATTGATTTACAAATTCTTGTTAGAAATCGAAATTTTTAACAAAATAGTCCACTCGACGATGGCATCATTTTGTCTAAAAGTCGATCAAAAATTAGCATTATTACGTCTAGCATTATTATAAAAGGAAGGGGGAAAACAAGAAAGAAAGAAAGAGAGAGAGAGAAGAAAGTCACTTTTAGACCGTTTAAGTTTACGATTTTGATTTTTTTTTCTTAATTATCAATTTTAGACTTTGTTTTCGCCATGTCAATTTAGTTATTCTCGCTAAAAAGCTCCCATTACTTCACTATTCTTTGAGACCAGTGTTCTCGAAGATATTGTGAAGTTACGTTTCGTTTTTTATAAATCTGAGTAAGAAACATCGTATGCGCATAAAAGTGAACCCAGTCAGAAAACAAAATGAGGGTTGCTAGTAAGGTAGTATAAAGTCTAAAAATATGAAAAAGATAATTGATTTGCAAAAGCATGAATAAAAGTAGAAATATTTAAAAAAATAACGGGTTAGCAAAAGCATGAATAAAATAAACTAAACACATAAAGAGATAAACAATAAAATATAAGCAGACGATAAAATTAGAAGGCAATTTTTAGAACGACAGAGTTGTTGGTTTTTCTTTAGATTAGTTTTTGTTTTTGGAATTTGAGTTTCCTTATATCCCGTTACGGGTACTTTATATTTGTTACTGTTTGTGTTGTCTGTGAAATAAAGTTTTTTATAAAAAAAAAACTGAACAGTTATTTATATAGCTTATGATACGTTACAGCTATATTTAATTGGTGGCAGCGTCGGGATTAACTTACCATTTGCTTTAAAGGAATTGTGTTTCAAGTATTATTCATTATAGTTTTCTTGGGACGAGCAAAGAAGAGTGATTCGGTAGAATTATGTAAAGAATTAGGCGAAACTATTATTGACAATGTTACAGTATGTGAGTTGATAAATCTAATTAAAAACTCTAAAAATTACGAAGTGGATCTAGTTAAAGAAATGTTAGAAGCAATTAAAGAAAATCGTATCAAAAAGGAAGAAAGAAAACGCCAAGAAGAAAAAGAAGAAAGAAAACGCCAAGAAGAAAAAGAAAGAAAACGCCAAGAAGAAAAAGAAAGAAAACGCCAAGAAGAAAAAGAAAGAAAACGCCAAGAAGAAAAAAAAACGCCAAGAAGAAAAACTACGCCAAGAAAGGCAAAAACAAGAAGAACGCCAATTTGAACTAGAGAAATTAAGGTTTAGTGCCCAATTAAGTGGCCCTTCAAATCAAAATATTGGCACTACTATGCGGAATAAGTTGGATATTCATAAGTTAATGCAGAATTTTAATCCTAAGGAAGATGAAATCAGTCTTTATTTGGTAATTTTTGAGCGCCAAGCAAAACGAGCAGAAATACCAAAAGAAGAGAGGGTTACTCATTTATTATCTTTTCTTTCACCTTACATAACAAAATTAATAGCAAGAGAATCTGAAGAACAAACTTACAACTATGATCATGTTAAAGAAATTTTAATGAAGAGGTTTAAGCTGAGTCCAGAAAAATTTAGGATCAAATTTATTCAGCACCAAAAGAAGTTCGATAATAGTTGGAAAGATTTCGTTTTTGAATTAAGGAACTATTTAAATGAATGGGTTCAAGGATTGGAAATAAAAGATTTTGAAACATTGCTGGATCTAATGGTTACTGATCAAACGAAACGAAGAGTTCCCAATGAAGTACATGATCATTTTATAGACACTTGGTCAAAGATAACTTCATCTACAAAGCTGGCAGAAATACTTGACGAGTACAAGAACGTACGTGGAAGTCGGAAACTAGTTGACCCCCAAGTAAATTCTGAAAATCGGAGACCAAATTGGCGAGAAGAAAATGCCACCCGGAAAAACTCACAGGGAACTACTTCAAAGAAGAGTGTACTTCCGTACACTCTTATGGCGAAAGTAAATGGATTTAGAATGCCAGTACTTCGCGATTCAGGTGCAACTGATGTCATATGTCGAAAATATGTGACTCCAGATATGTTTACTGGCGAAACTGTGTGGGTACAACAACCATTAGATGAAGGCCCAACTTGTTTACCATTAGCAAAAGTTTCTATATCTGGGCAGTTTGGCGACATTGTAACCAAAGCGGCTGTGGTTAGAAGTGAGTTAGATGAAGGTCGATATCTCCTTGGGAATAGAACAGCAGCTAGATTGCCAAATCTGCAAATGACACCAACGCAAATTTCAGAGTTAAACGCAGTTAATACCAGATCGCAAACTCGATTAAAAGCAGAAAATGAAGAATATGAGCAACAAAATTCGAACGATACCGAAAACTCTTCCGAACAAAATAATAAAAATCAAGAAATTATTTTAGGTGAAAAAGATGATGAGCCAGTTTTAGAAACGGATGCCGTCAGTTCAGAAATGGAAGAGATATTACCAGCTTTAAATGCCAATTCTGATGAACTTTCTTTAATACAGGTAGATCACGATGAATTCGTTAAAGCTCAACTGATTTGTCTAGGGCCAGCTTTCTAACTTTGGTACTTAAGGCAAAAATAGGATAATATGAGGGAAGATTAGAGAAAAGGGGAGACTTTTCACTTTCACGGGACACTTTCTTCACTGCGCGTGGGATTTTTGAATGTTGTATTGATCGCCATTTTTGCTTGCCTCTGCTGTCTCGTTAAAATTGCTGTGTTATTATGTCCGATGATTTTTATAAAAAACGGCCCTTTTTAGGGTCAACTTACATTAATACTGTTGACGACTTTGAACGGAATTCAGATAATGATTTTTTGGATATGGACAAATTTATGGTTTCTTATAACGATGCTGGCGACATGGAACGGAAACGGACAACGATTTTTTGGATACGGACAGTCCTATTGTTTCGCAAAATATTGCTGAGGATATTTTATTTTATTTTATAACCGTCGTTGAACAGCCGACCCAACTTAATGGGTTTACGGCTACTAATGTTCAACTCCGTAGCCTTGTAATTTTGAACCCAATCCAGAAGACAAGGGAACTCCTGGATCGAGTATTGGGAGAAATTTGCCTTCGTGGAGGACTTTTTGATGGAGCTAACCCGCATTTGCGTTACATGGAGAGGAAGACCACGAGAACCTCCCACGGTTAGCCTGACGGCAAGGGGACTCTAACCCATGATCCGTCTACCACTGAGGATATTTCACGTCAGCACTGTGGTCAGTGCAAGCCGGATGCGGAATTCGTATCGACTGGGATTCGAACCCGGTTCGCCTCATTGGAAGGCGAACGCTCTATCCCCTGAGCCATCGCGGCTCTGCTGATATTGAACAAAGTGTTGATGTTTTTTTAAGGTTCAGTGCCACTGCCCGGTATACCCTACACTGATGTTTTTTTTAAGATCAAAGGTCACTGCCCGGTATACATTTGCCCGGTATACCCTACACCGATGTTTTTTTAAGGTTCAGTGCCACTGCCTGGTATACATTTGCCCGGTATGCCCTACGCGGATGTTTTTTTTAAGGTTCAGTGCCACTGCCCAGTATACATTTGCCCGGTATACCCTAAACTGATGTTTTTTTAAGGTCAAGGGCCACTGCCCGGTATACCCTACGCTGATGTTTTTTTAAGGTTCAGTGCCACTGCCCGGTATACATTTGCCTGGTATACCCTACACTGATGTTTTTTAAGGTCAAGTGCTGTTGCCCGGTATACATCATCCCGCTATACCCTACACTGATGTTTTTTTAAGGTCAAGGGCCACTGCCCGGTATACCCTACGCTGATGTTTCTTCTAATCTATCGTCAGTACGTATTAAAATACTGAATAAAAATTATACTGATTTAAAAATTATTGATTCAGGTGAGAGTGATTATACTTCTCCTATGATCCTAGTAGAAGCACCAAATAAAGATCCAAGGCCTTGCATCGATTACCGTCGTCTCAACGAAATAACTGTAACGCAATATTTCCCACTTCCGAATATAGAAGATCGGGTTGAAGAGGTAGCCAAGGCAAAATTTATCAGTCTTTTAGATTTCGCCAAGGGTAATTGGCAAATTAAGCTTAGTCCAAACGCTCAAAGATTAGCTACTTTTGTTACCAGTTTCGGAACTTATAGGCCATTACGACTTCCATTTGGGTTGAAGAATGCCCCCTATTTTTTTAGCAAATTAATTTCACGACTACAAAAGAGTTTAGAAAAATTTGCAGTGCCATACCTTGATGATATTCTCAGATACCTGGGATCTTCATTTAGAACATCTTGATTGTGTATTACAGCGTATCAAAGAAGCAGAACTTACAATGAAACCTTCAAAATGTCGTTTTGCGCAAGATCATGTTCTTTATCTAGGACATATTGTCGGACAAGGCTATAGAAAACCCTCTGATATAAAAACACGAGCAGTTGCCGAATTCCCTGTACCTAAGACCAAAACTGAGATTAGAGCATGTTTGGGACTAGCAGGCTATTACAGTCGATATATACCAATGTTCTCTGTTCTAGTTGCACCATCAACAGACACTTTAAAAGGCAAAACGAAAAAGGGAGAAATTACCTGGACTATCGAACGCGAAGAAGCCTTTAAGAAACTAAAACAAAAATTAACAAGTCAACCTATACTCTTCTCTCCCATCTATGAAAAAGAATTTATCTTGAACACAACTAGATAATGAAGGCTATGAACACCCCATAGTATATCTGAGTAAAAAGTTTAATGAGTCCGAAAAAAAATATTGTACTACGGAAGAAGAATGCGCCAGTATAATTTTTGCCATCAAAAAATTACGACATTATTTAGATGGACAAAAGTTTACTATTCAGACTGATCATCACCCGCTAACCTGGCTTAAAACAAATGCTAGTTCAAATGCCAGACTTATGCGTTGGGCTTTAGCACTACAACCGTTTAATTTTTAAATTTTGCATAGAGCTGGCACTAAGAACAAGAATGCAGATGGTCTCAGTAGAGTATCTTTAAGTTCTTGATTTGAATTAGACAAAAAATGATGGGGAGGAATTTGTAAATAATGTTTGTTTTTCTTATTGATATTGATACAGTTTAGTCTTATATTCTGATACATATGTATGATTTAATTTGAAAAAAAAAATTAAGTCGTAAAGAAATTAGTTTATAATTGAAGTTAAACCAACCAAAGTTTAATTTGAAAAATTGTTTAAAATGATTATACCTAATGAAACATAGGTGTTAAACAAATTTGATTGTAGAGAAAAGTGCTTGTGTTCTTAAATTATGTTATTCTTTTATGTATATAAATATTAATAAGATTGAGATTAGATTTAATTATATGATGTTTAAAAATGTTAAGTATATTGTTTGGATTTAAAACTAGTGGATACCAAGAGAAAAATAAGTAAATTTGAAAAAAATCTGGTTAGCTTCAGTCTTTAGATATTGTTGCATGTATGTAAATAGTTATATTTATTTGTATTTATTTTATGTGAAGTTAAATTATAATAATTATTTACATTCTAATTTTATTTTGAATATTTTAGTTTGATATCTAAATTGTGTTACAAGTGAATTGTCTACTAAATTTTACTGCAAGGGTCGGAAAAAAAATTAAGTAATTTTAAGTTTCAAAGTTAACTAGTGTACATCACTTCTAATGTAAAAATTGTATCTTGCATTTAATTTGACAAATAGAAAATTTAATTTTAAAAGTGAAAAATTTTGATTATAACATAATGCATTGGTTTCAACCTAAAGTTTAAAAAAAAAAAAAAAAAAAAAAAAAAAAATACACGAATAAGTTCATAAATAACTTTTCCTTTATTTTCTATGGAAAAGTTCTTCCAAGGGAGAAGTTATAAAGTCTAAAAATATGAAAAAGTTAATTGATTTGCAAAAGCATGAATAAAAGTAGAAATATTTAAAAAAATAACGGGTTAGCAAAAGCAGGAATAAAATAAACTAAATACATAAAGAGATAAACAATAAAATATAAGCAGACGATAAAATTAGAAGTCAATTTTTAGAACGTCAGAGTTGTTTGTTTTTCTTTAGATTAGTTTTTTTTTTTTTTTTTTTTTTTGGAATTTGAGTTTCCTTATATCCCGTTACGGGTACTTTATATTTGTTACTGTTTGTGTTGTCTGTGAAATAAAGTTTTTTATAAAAAAAAACTGAACAGTTATTTATATAGCTTATGATACGTTACAGTAGGAATAAACGCGCAAGTTATGAAATTAAAATTTTAGATTAGCAGAACAAGAGAAAAATTTTATATGAAGTTCGTGAATTACAGTTTTGAGATTTGCATAATACACAACGGCGAATTAGGCTGTTTCGTTTTGAATGTTTGCTTGCCTCATAACAAGCCTTATAATAAATAACGCGATCTCTGAAGCAAGGAAAGAGGTTCAACTTTGCTTTGTGTATTTATGAGTAAGGGAAAACTTCCTTCGCACGCTTCAGAGTTAGAGCAAAGAGACTTCTTCACTGATCTCTAAATGTAACTGGATTGCTGATTTAATGATATACGCCTGTAGCCGTTATTGGTGAAGAACGGGGTAGAGTGGGAGCACAAGTTACCCAAAATTTAAACACTATTGCTCTTTTTTTGGCATCATTATTTTCTCTACAGTGTTGCTTCATCTATCACCACGCGATTTTCAAGTTACCACTAATTGTATTTTACTATTTTTCATGCTTATGGTCACTTATATCGCTTATCGTCACTTAAAATATGTGGCTTAATAATCAATCTCCCTGACACTCCAAAAAAGAAGAAAGAAAAACTTTTCTTGGGAAAACTACATGAACATAATTTTCAATATGAAGTATTATAATTATATTATAAATATATAATTATATACTATATTATAATTATAAGGCATAAAATTAGAATGATTAAATAAGTTTTTTAAATTCTGTTAAAAAAAATTAATTTAAAGTTAAACAATTAAAAGATCAATTGCTCCAATTTAGTTTTCTTTTTAGCAGATAAATTTCTTTTGAAGTTGTTTTAAGCTGATTTAAGACTTGCTTTTAAGCAGATATATTTCGATCACATATCAATAATATTTAAATATTTTGTAAATGTTTGTTTTATAAACGAAAATCAATGAAATATTTTAAATTTAAGATTCAATTATTTTGTTACATTTAAAAATTTTCAAGAATTTATAAATTACATTCAGAGAATTGTTAGACGGGAGTTAGGTGTAAGCTATATAAATGTTTTGAAGACTTAACATTAATACTGAATTCAGTGTTTTCCCAGCTACTCGCACGAATGACAATTCGGCATAACAGTTCGGAAGAGAGTTTCGAAATCGGAGACTGAAGTTCGGAGTTCGATAAAAGCGGGTTTCCGGAAATGAGGTTAGTTTAACTATTTTTTAACTTATCAGAGAATGAAATCTCTCCTTGCCAGTAAACCTTAAAGTGAAATGTCCTCATGCTAGTGCCTCTATTTAGAAAGAATGCTATGTAGAAATATAAAATAACTATATGACACGGGGAAACTGTAAGACTAATGTTTTACTACTACAGTCAAACCCCACTATAGTGAACACGGTTTATAGTGAACGAAATGTTTGGTCCCGTGCCTTGCTATACACGTATAATGTTATTTTTCGTGGATAATAGTGAACCAAAAAAGTGAGGAAGTTGGATATAATGAACTTTTTTCTGTCTTCGACTGATTTTTTTTTGTTATAAATTTGAAATTTTTACTCCAAAATAAATACATATACCGAGTTTTAAAACCATCTATAGAGGGGAATTTAGCGATAAGGTTCTTTTATCTCACTTTCCCATCCCTAAACAAACCAAGCAGATATTTCAAACCCAGGCAGATAATGCACCTGTAAGGTGTCAATATGCATTTTCTGTCTGAGGGAATGGGTATATTATTCATTATTGGTCAAAGGGTTGGACACTAATATGTGTTGATAAGCCCCTCATTTCAACTCCTTTTTGCTCTCAGTTCAGTTAATAAAAGCATGCAAACAAGTTTCTGAAATTTAACCATGGCGAGCAGTAAACGTAAAACGTTCTCCGTTGATGATAAAATGAGCATAATCAGAAAAATTGAAAATGAATGCAATCAAGCTGATATTTGCCAGGAATATAAACTACAGAAGTCTGTAGTTTGTAGCATATGATAAAATAGGCAATTAATTATTTCTGCTCATGAAAAAAATTTAGATGGCAGAAAAAAAGTTGAGAAAAGCAGATCACAAGGATGTTGAAGAAGCATTACTGAAGTGCTTCAGCATTCAAAGAAGCCGCAACCTTCCAGCATCTGGACAAATGTCGATGAATTTGCTAAGCGATTTTATAAGACTACTTTTTTGTGCTCGAATGGCAGGTTAGACAGGTTTGAAAAGCGGAATAACAGAAATTCAGGAAAAATTATCTGAGAGTCAGGAAGTGTTTCCATATTTGATGTTGAGGATTGCTCATCAGCTAAAGATTACTAATTTTTTTTTTTTTTTTTTTTTGTGAGCAAGACGAAGAGTAATGAAAAATAACACATTTTTCGCTACTTTATAATATTTTTCAGTCATTTATTTAAATAATCTGTAACAAAAGGGAGGAGTTTGGGAACCATTAGTTAAATTGCCTACTTAACGGATATAGTGAACTCCCGGTTATAATGAACCAAAATTTCGGTCCCTTGAAGGTTCACTATAACGGGGTTTGACTGTATATATAATGTGAAATACCTCTTACAAATCAATAATTTCACGAAGAAAAAAAAACATCTTTTGAAAACCCATCAAACCATTCGTCAAAACCCATCTTGGGTTTTGAAGAAGTTCTTTTTCTGATCTTTCAATTAATATCAGTTCCATTTTTTCTCAAGCAAAACACGAATACATTCGAACTTCTATTTAACGAACTTCCATTTTGTGAATTTCTCTATTTAGCGATTTTTTTCGAGGAACGAAGAACATTTTGGAAATGTCTTCGTAAAATAACTTCTAAATAGCGAAGTGAATTTTCTATTTAACGAACTTTTCTTTGAGATCCACTTTCCCTATTTTCCTAAATATTTCAACTTGTCAACGTATTTTGTGGGGAAAATTACCTGGAATTGATTTTCGCAGCCACTTAACTTTTAGAGAAAGCAGTATAATCCTTTTCTCTTTTTGTTTGCATTTCATACAGGAATCCATGCCAAAGATCAATTTACTAAATTTCTAAAGCATGGAACTATGATGTTACAAATCCTACTATGCGTAACAGTTTTGCTAAAGCTGGATTCTTCGTCAGCGCTGAGAACGAGGATGATATTCCTTTAGAAGAACCTAAAAATTGTGGGTACAGCTAAGAAAGAACTACGAAATTAATGATGATGCACTGATTAATGATTTTCTTTTTCTTGAATCTGAAGCTGCAACCACAATAACATTAACTGAATCGGATATTTTGGTCATTGAGAAACAATACAGGAATAAATTGTGAGGAAGACGGAAATATAGAAATCACCAAACCTTCATATGACGAAATGTTAAATTGAGACAATTCGATAGTAGATAATAATTTACAAGATAAATTCGATGTATCAATTACTATTTTAATTATGTCTAGTGTTTATGAATTTAATACCTGTTTTGTGTTGTATAAGTATTTCAAATGGTGATTTTCTACTTAACGAATTTTCCATAAAACGAACTTTTTATCAGGATTTAGCTCATTTGTTAAATAGTAGTCCGACTGTATTCTTACTTTTAAAATATGTGGAGGAGTCATGGATGGTGTTTTCCACACTAGGGTGCACACTGCAAGCTCTTTACTGCATATACTTCCGGGTTACTATTTCTGGTTTATTTTGAAGCCATTTGGCTCACAACGTGATCACTGTGTTTTGAGACTCTTTTGAGTAGCATTTCTTGGGTACTTGTATTTGTTACCTGATTTATTATCTGTGTTTAAAAAAAGATAATCGTTATAAGAATCGGCAATTGAAGACTTGTCATTTCAAGGCGTAAGAATAGCCATTTGAAAAAAAGAATCGTTATAAGACACTTCTTACCTTCTCAACAATAGACCGACTTTGAAATTTAATTTAAACCTAAATGATAATTTGCAACCATGTCACCTTTTTTAACGATACATCTATAAATAACTGAAACAAATTTTCACTTTGATGAATTATAAAATAAATAAAATTTTACTGTCATAGGTTCAATGCATGTAAGTTCATTTGCTGATAAATTGGTTTATTAACTTTGCCTGAACTATTATTTTAAAAAATGTACGCTTATACATTAAAAATCCAAATTTGTTGAGAAAAAATTAGAGCATTCTAATATCTAAATATATATAATGTCTAGTAAATGAATATTATGTATTGAATTTAAAAATCACGTGCATAAATGTAAAAACATTTGGGTAAAAAAAGTAAAAAATTCAATAATAATATTTATTTTATAACAGATTATTTATTTCGTAGATTCAACAGTTAGTTTAGATATTAATTTTGTATCAGAAAATTAGAAATTTATAACCTAAATGTTGATATCACATTAATATTAAAATGAAAAAAGAAAAAAACTTTGATGTGAGTTAGTAATCTAAATAATAATTGTAATTCATAGAAGCAAAATACATTATTAAAAAATGCATATTTAACTAAACTCGAATATCTTTGAAATTAAAAAATTTTACTCCTTAAAATAAATCTTATTTGTTTTGCCTACTATAATTATTTCTTCCTTTGTTGTTTCGGCAAGCAAGAGAAAAAGAATTAAAAATCCAGAAAACTATTTAATTCCGGACGTTATACATCAAACCGATATTCACGAAATTAAGACGTCAACAAGAGCGTCATTCCGACCGAAATTAGATTCCGTAAAGCTGTAATACAGCCCCAGCTCACTTCAAAGCAACGTTAGGAATCACCTAAAAGTAGTCTAACTTAGTCACTGCGTTTACGAAACTTTACGCAGTTATTAAAAATAACGACTAAAGTAATCGATATAGTTGCAAGCTTATTACTTGATTTTCTTTCATAGGGTGTTAAAATACTTGTTTTCTTTAGTGGTTTAAAAAAAAAAAAAAGAGTCAAAAACTGAAATCGTCTCTTCCATTATTGTAGGGTAGCGTGTCTCACTATTTTCGAACTTACATAATGCAAACTGTTAAAAATCTAATCAATAGAAAAAATTTATATGCACTCTTTCGTAACTATTTAATCTAGTCATTTCCTAGTGTCTTACTACTATTGAATAAATGCTTAACCACTCCCCTTTTTTGACCAGTTTCAAGAAAGAGCGAGATGTTGGTAAAGCTGCACAATAGCTTGGAATCTCTGTTCCTAGAACAATATTGGGATTCTTTCTGATGTATAAACCGTTGAAGTGCAAAAGTAAAAATACTAACGTTCGTTGCAAAAAAATAAAATAAAATATAATTTCACATCGGGATCCCTAGTTACTATGCCTCTGTTAAGTACATTTTTACCTCTCTCTTTGTTTTACAATCATTTTTTCAAACTTTCTAAATCGAGAGCGTTCGGAGAAGTTACTCAAGAAAGAGGGGGGGAAATAAAATAAGTTTATCCTTAGAAACGCTTGGGAAAGCAGCTACTTGATATAATGAAGATGGATGGAACTTAGCTGTTCTGGAATTAATTCTATCAGTAAGCTATTTAAAATATGGATTTTTCAGGGAAGAACACTTTTATACTTTTATGATAGAAAAAAAGTTTACGTAGACCAGTTTTATCGAGAGCTATATAGTTTAACTCTGCCTTATACTCATTTAAAACTATCACTAAAACCCAGTTATTTACTTGTTTCTTTAAAATTATATATTTCTTTCTCTTATGTACGATTAAAGTAAAAAGCACTCTATTCAAAATTACATTTTGCATTACAACATAACAGTTGAAGAAATAAATTTTAAAGACTATATTTGGACGTAATATTGAATTTGTACAAAATCATTACAAGAAAGGAGCTAGATAAATATATATATCAATTCACACGCACAAATGTCCTACGACAAAATAAATTATTTAGTGAATGTTCGTGAACTAATAGGAAACTGTTGCAAATGATACATTAAATTCATTCGCAAGTTTTTTTTTAATTAACTTATCTGGTTTTGGAATTTATAAATTGAAAGTTAGTTTATGAATAATTAATTTGATAATCTTGATTTTCTTAAATAGTTTCAAGAATTTTTTCCTCGATTTTGGTAATCAACACAAATTACAAGCTTATAGCTACTATATTTTCTGTCATAAGTTGTTCCAAAATACGAGTTTCCGTTCGTAAATTATTGTGCCCTCAAATCTCTGAAAGCTTTGAAATTTATTGATAAATATGAAAAATAGCAAGATCTAAATAGCCGTGCAATAGAAAAAATCAATGTAAGCGACAAAAAAATTCAAAATTGAGATTTTTATACATTTGGCATTTTTTGTATGATAAGCTATCTATTGCAAAATAATAATAAAATAAAAAATAAATAAAATCAAAATCTAATACAATTCTAATTATCAAATAAATATATATCGATAACAAACAAAAAGTATATATATATATATATATATATATATATATATATATATATATATATATATATATATATATATATATATATATATATATATATATATATATATATATATATTATATATATATATATATATATATATATATATATATATATATTATATATATATATATTATATATATATATATATATATATATATATATATATATATGTGTGTGTGTGTGTGTATTTATAAATTAGTGTAGGCTTATAAATTGCGTTACTGTCGCTTCGCCCAAAATGTCTAAAACAGAAAAAGTTTTATTATTTCGTTTTTAATTTCAGTCCGGAAGGTTTTGAGAAAACCAGAATCTTCATAATAAACAGGGAAAATTGTATACCTTACAATTCAAAATTTTTTCGATTATTATTGAATAAAATAATAAATATTTACTGAAAGTTATTTTTTGCATTGAATTACTTTTAAACAAACAAATTTTGTAGCTGTGTGCAAAAATGTTCAATCAGCTTAAAAAGTTCGAGGTATAGCGAAATATGCAAAAAGTAACACTAAGGGGTCAAAACTTTGAACCACTCCCCTGACCAAACTACTGGGATCACATTTCCCAGATTGCGGTTAGAACCTATATTTTGGGGGTTAGAAAAAGAGTCTAAAGGGTACGTTTATTCAGGGAAAGTACGTTCTTGTATCCAATTTCCTAACTTAAAATATCGTCAGCAATAATTAATTAGCATATTGAAGGTACTTCAAGGGGGTACCTCGAATAATTAAAATTTAGTCCTAAAACGTGAAGATAATTCAATCACTAGTATAATTTAATTGAATAATTCTTAGATATCAGATAACTTTTTGAAAAATTACATTCTTACTCGTACAATAATCCGCAAATAATAATATTAGGCATTTGGCGCAATTCAGTTCGGTGGCAAACTTTCAGAAGTTATTTGATAATCAAATAAAATTTTTAATTCTATTGAAACACGTCAAAAAAATCGTACGCTAGATTAAAAATGAATTAGTAATGGAATGGAATTAATTGGTTAGAAAATTAAACTTAACTAGTGTTTATCTAATTTTACCTAGAAATTATACAAAATATGAATTTATAGTTCTTTTTATATGATCTAAGTTGTTCTCTACTCTCAGAGAAAAAAGAAAAAGTTTTTAAAACGATACTAAATATTTGATAGTAACAAAAGGTTTCTTGAAAAATTATTACACCATGTTGAAAAAAAATTCATAATTAAAAAAATATATATTATGCATAAAATAAACTTAATACTAAATACTAGTACAAATATAAAGTTTAAAAAAAATATACATGAATTTTGTCCCATTGAAATCATTGAGTTAAAATTTTAACAATTTGAAGAAAAAAATATAATTGGTTTTTAGGATATCATATCACTTACATTACATAAAGTTATTATCTTATTATTTCGTTAAATTGCATATAAAATTCTATGAAGATCTAAAATTATTAAATTTTGAAGGAATAAAAAATAGCTTTTTGGGGAAGAAAGAAATAACTTCTGAAATTTTAGAAGTAAGGGCACATACTCTACTGTGATTTCCCCTCCAGCAACGCTATGCACATCTACTGCACTGAGGATGCAGAGCAATGCAGCAGCGAAATTCGAGGTGGAAGCGGGGAGTCCGTATAGGTGAAGAACAATCTGAAACTAGGAAGTGTTGAGTTCATCTAAGGCGAGGTGGGTCAGCGGGTCACCGTAGGCAGCTATTTAATTTTATTTATAGCAATAAATTTGAAACTATATCACTACGTTAAAATTGTTTTCACTTACAAAGGGTATAAGCAATGCTTAAGTAAGACCACCTATCTCCCCTTATTTTCAATAAATAAGTAAATAAATGCAACAAAAAACTACACTCGGAAAAACTTCTAATTCGGAGTAAAAGTTACATTTGGAGAAAAAGTGGTAAAAAAATTTCTTCATGAACTTTCAAAATTTTAAATGAGTAACTTGGTTTTGGAATTTATGTATTTATTTAATAACTTCAATTAAACATTGGTTCGAAAATGTTCAAATGTGATAAATAAAATTTGATTTGTGATAAGTTATAATGTAAATCAGGGGTGACAAGTGATTTCCAAGGTGGAAAAAAATTGGTTTCTTCCAATTGAAGTGACAGAAATAGTAATGATAGTATAAAAAGAAATATCAAGAATGAAATCCAAATTTATATCAAGTATGAAATTCAAATTTAAAACATTTTGGAGAAAAAGCAGGAAACGAACAATAATATTAATTTCCAAGTTATTTGTTAAATTATATTTAAATTAGCGAAAAATTAAAAGAAAAGATGGGAAAGAAAAAAACAAATTAGATAAATATTTTAACTAATATTATCTACAACATTTTAATGAAATAGTAATTTAAATTTTACAATTTAATAAAATGCTACTTTAATTAGTTAATTTTCATTAAGTTCGTGGTTCGAGTAAGATTTTACATACTTTTATGAATATTTAAAAAATATCAAATTTTGATATTTTTAAAATATATTTAACCATGTAATATTTATTTAAATAATAGGTTACGCATTCTAAAACTTTTTCTTAACTTAAAATATACGAATTTTATAAAGTATACTCGAGGCCTGTCACATTGGTTCTCGTGTGAAGAAGAAAGCACCTTTTTGCAGTTTAAACATTTCTCTAAAAATATACAAATATTGAATTCAGTCAATATTTCAGAGTCAAAAGAAGGAGCGACGAAAATTTTCTGAAACAGCAGCGGTAGTAATTTTTTTGTTTCTGTAGTTCCTTAGAAAACATAACATCCAAGATACTTTTTAGTCTCTCCTCTCAACGGTAACCGGTTTACGGGTAATCTGATAGGTTTCCCGTAAACCATTTAAGCGATGATGTAATTTGTAATACCACGAAAAGCCGACCTTAGTCATGGTAACAATGCCGTTGATCAAATTTGCGTCTATTTAATGGAATTGTGTGCTATTATTGCAGTCTTTTAAAGTCCGATGGGTTCTTCCAATTTTTCCATTACATTGTAGATGATATGCCGTTGTTATGCATATTTTAAATCTGCAAATAATACCGACGTTTTTAAAAATATTACATCTCTAAACTGGCTTCCTTGATCTGTGGTTACACGGTAAGGCATTCAAAACGTGAAATCGTAATGTTTGTCAAAGGAATAATATCTATCCAACAAGTGAATCGATCAATGCATGATAGACAGTACAATTTCACTTCAGAAATAGGAAACAGTCCTATGAAGTCAACATGAATAATACTAAATCTATCATCTACTTCATTGTAATTAGCGAATTGTGCATGCGTATGTCGGTGAATTTTATTTTTTTGGCAATGGATACAAGATTTTGCCCATTGAGTGATATGTTTAGGCATATAAATCTGGAAACTATTTGTTTGACTGTAGATTTAAATCCAGCATGAGCCATGAATTTTTTAAAATGTGTACATACGAAAATTTTGATGTATAAACGGACGAATTTTTATTGTCGAAATATCACACCAAAGTAATTTACTGAAGTCCAATTTGAAATTCAAAGATGGTTTCGAGCGAAGTTTGATATCAATTTCGGCGTATGCGATTTTATCTGTTATCTATTCTGGTACAATAATTTTCCAAGCCAACAGTATTTTTCTTTCCCTTCAATGTCTCAAATGACGTAAGTATCTAAGTGACGCTTTCTCATTCTTTTGCAAACATCAAATTTTTGTTATGTCTAGATTGTAAATTTTCATCCTTCTAGCATATGTTTAAATTGTTCGATAGATACGTATAGGTTTCCAATCTTCGTCTTCATATTGCTGTAGACAGATGTAATAGCGAAATTAGAGGCATCTGTACATAAAGTTAATGGTAGATCTGGAAAGATTCATAAAGCAGTAATTGGCTAGATATTCCTTGCTTTTTTCAAACGACTTTTTTGATTCTTCTAACCATAGAAATTTCGTTCGCTCCTTTTCATTAAGCTTTTAAAAAAATTATTTAAGGGTGCTTGAGTTTTAGCTGCATTTTTTAAGTACAGTAGAGTCCCAATTATTCGAGTTAATGTGGACCACGACTTACTCGGATAACCGAAAAACTCGGTTAAAACGAAGAGTATAAAAAAGGAAAGAAAAAGAGTAGGTATAAATGTAACATATTTAACAAATACAAAATTTATATGAGTACACCATAAACAATTAATATTATAATTAAAAAGCAGACTTAAAAATCCTTAAGGAGCATACTCTACGAGAGTTTTTTAAGTAAAAAGTACTTAATAATTTTTTTGATTAACATTACTTGGACGCTTTTCTGCAGCAATGTTTCGCCATTTTCTTAGGGATAACAGGAAGGCTGGTGTTGCCTCTTCTATATATTCAATAGCACTTTCGATAGTGTTTAGTCCATCTGTATATTATATATTGATTTTTATCGTCACTATCTTCATCATTTTCGCCAGATTCATTTTCAATATTGTCGATATTAACGATGATTTCATCTGTAATTTCGCTAAGTCCGTCTGACCTCAGTTACCTGAGTGTTTGGAAGATAAAATTGAGATATTAGAACAAAAAAAAAATCTCTGAAATATTTGATAGCTCGGTTAAAGCGGAAACTTGGATAATCGGGACTACTGGGCCGGGATAGCCTGGTCGGTAGGGCACTGGGCCCATGTCCAAGAGGTAGTGGGTTCGATCCTCGCCGACCGAAGACTCCCCGTGTAGTAAATGGTGACTGATGCACGTTAAATCTGTCGAGTCTCAAAGTCCTCCATGTTCCCATAACAAATCAATACCTCTGGGGGTACTGATTCAGGAGTTTCCTTTTCTTCTGAATTAGTTCAAAATTACAAGGCTACGGAGTTGAACATCAGTTGTCGTAAACCCATGAAATTGGGTCGGCTGTTCAACGACGGTTATAAAATAAAATAAAATCGGGACTACTATCTTCTATAAGTTAATCATTCCGAACAATTGAGGAAGTTCGTGAATAGTTTCAGGAAGTTAATAATTTGAAATGGCTTGTGCCATTTCTAAACAGGTTTTAAGCAGTTTGGCGTTATTAAATATACAAATAATTCTAATTTGTTTTCTACCAGTACTGATTTAGATTGGCGGATGTGCGGACCATTATGTTGGATTCTATTAAATAGTTCCATAAGATGTTTCTTATTCTGTTTCATATTTTCCAACGCTATTAGGATGTCATCCAAATAAGTAAAATCTATTCCCATGAAAACTAGATCGATACATTTTTGGAAAGTGGCTGGAGCATTACATAAGCCGCAACTCATGACGTTAAATTCAAAAAGTCCAAATGGTGTTATCGCTGTTTTTTTTTTTTTTTTTGCTTATCTGCCTCAGCTATTGAAATTCGGTAATATGCTTTAAGTAAATCTAATTCTGGCAATATTTTTTTGTCCTTCAATCCTTCAAAATATGATGGAAGTCTTCAGTTTTGGGCTAACGATCTGGTACTGTGAAATCATGCAAATTAAATTCTTTTTTGGCTATTTCTAATCTTTTGGGATCTAGCTGTCTCGCTTTCGAATGCAATGGTTTTCCATTGGTAGTTATATAATGCTTAACATAGTGCTTTGTTTTAGATATTAGTAGATTGGGTTTTGGTATTACCAAAAATTATGCCAAAATATCAAAAGACTTTACTTTTGTTTAAGAAGTTTACATCGAATTCATCAGTTGATGATTTAATTTCACCGATAATGTACAATGTAGGTATGCCATCAATTATTTTTTTTTTGTTTTTAACATCAATCAGTAAAGTAAACCAGTTAAGAAAATCTGCACCCAAAACGGTTGATGGATATGATAAATGGCCATTGAAATTCACGGCGAAATCCCAAACCAATATTTAAAATTTTTTGTCTGAAACACGGAATTTCAGTACCATTGGCAGCAAAGATTAAAGTCGCCACTTACTTTTTCATTACACGTGGCCGTAATTAGACTTACATCCGCTCCACTTTCGACAAGAAAGCGTGTGCCGTTTGTTTTAACTGTAACAAATAATCGGTAAATAATCGGTCTGCAGCAGAATTTGTTGTCGAATCTACTGCTAGTCGGAGTTTTCCGATGCTTTCCAATCACACGGTCCTTCACATCTATCTCTAAATTTGAATCGAAAATAACTGAGTTTTTAATTGGGATTATATTTCTTCTATGGATGACTTCGACTCTTGTTTTGATTAAATACAGACTGTCTATAAATATTTAGTTCCAAAATCTGTTTTTCTAGGTTAGAAATTTTATGAAGTACACTGTTCATCACAGAATTTTCTGCGATAGCAGAATAAATTTCAGTTGTTGTGTTTATTTCAAAACTTTTATCTGCCATTATAGGCAAGTTGTCTAAATTTTCATGATTCACAACCAAAATATTTTGAATAGATTCAGGTGATTCGCCAAGCCACAAGGTTCATAAAATTTTATCTGAAATATTTGTTCTGCCAAGCGATTTCATTTTACGCAATAATTGATTAAGTTTCATATCGCCAAGAAATCATTTTCTTTGAAAAAAAAAAATCAAGGATTTTTCTTTACAGCTGCCTCGTCGTAACTCTTCATTTTGAAATTGTATCTGTTTTCATGGGCTTTGGACAAATTCTGGTACTCTTCATCTTCAAAATATGTTTACCTTTTTTTTAAAAAGTTTTTTTTTTTTTTTTAATGCCTCGTTTACTATGTTTGAACACTCAAACTCCTATTTTCTGAGTAACTACTATTGTTAATTTTAAGATTTCACTAAATTCTTTGAGGCCTTCTGGTGTTGCCATGAATCGCCACCAAGCCTACCTTTTTGAAACCTCTTTTTTACTGAGAGGTCACGTGCGTGCACTTAGAGTCTACAGTATTCTTCGGATGCCCCCTGACGGGGTTAAGCTTTGATCGCCAAGAAAAATCCCTGTAAGCAATTTTGTGATACTTCTTTCCTACCTTTCCTTAAAGTCCAGTCTTTCTTTTACAGTCAAATATTTATCAGTCTGTTTAATTTGGATTGCATCCCAAAATTTTTCACTACATTGCGGGATAAGATAGTTAATGTTAGTTAGATCTTGGGTAATGTTAGCAATCAAAAACTGTTTCTCAACTTGGTAGAACCCCATTTCGAGGTTTTTCTTTCCTAACTAGAGGAATTTTAACACTTGCCTTGTTTGCTTGGAATTTTTCATCAGCTAGGCTCACTTCAGATTTTTTGCTATTAGCCAAACTACGTCGGTTGTAAATAATTTTTCATCCGGGTCACCAGTTGAAGGGCTTTATCTTATTTTTTATACATGGGATAGAATATTAAAATAGAATTATATTGCCAAAATGATTTGAGTGTATTTAATTGAATGAACGATTTATTACCATAAAAAAAAACTACAAATTCAACAAAAAACTGTTTACTGAAGTTGTCATCTTACAAAAACTAAATTTTGCAACAAAAACAAAATGTACATAGAGCTGCTACAACTCCAAAGCTGCATTATCTGGGCAAATAAAATTTAGAGAAGTAATCATTGATTTTAATGATTTTCATCTAGGTGGAAAAACCAACAAAAAAAAATTTTAGTTTAATATTCAAAAAATTTGTTCGTTCTAAAGCTAAGACAATTCTTTAAAGCAAGATGATATATATATAGTTTAAAGCGAAAGACTTCAGAAAACACAGATCTCAGTTAATATAGAGAGATTTGATCTTAGTTCGTTGGTATCCAAACGCTTAATGAAAAAAAAAAAATCGATAGAGTAATATACCTATGTGGATAAAAAATTTTGGTGCATGGTTTTAGCAATGATATACATTTAAGATAGATAATTGAATTGTAACTAAAATATTTTTAAAAAAACGCTGTAACTCGTAATAACAAGATAGAAACTTTTTAAACAGATAAACCGTTATGTTCTAATGTTACTGGGGTAGGGATTTTTGTAAACTAAGATGCAATTGATTCGTTGTTGAGTGTAAACCAAGAAGCAATCTACTCTTAACAGTTATAAGATAAAGGCGACAGACTTCAATAGAGCTTTTTAAAAATAAATAAATATAGGGTAAAAAATGAGGAAGGATTTCAGTAAGGCTGAGAGACGCTTTGTACATATTAATGAAATAAGGAAAGATAGTTTCCAATTATAAAACAGTCAGATCGTTATCAGATCAAGAAGTAGCTGGGTGAACCTTTTTGATAAATAAACACTTAATCAGATTGTAAGATATCAAATATTTAATAAGTCTGTTTTTCGAAGGTTAAGGGAATAATATGCAATTTTTATAATTGCTGTAGGTTCGCAACAGGTATTCTGTTAAGTTTGTCTATTTCTAAACTAACTTAAAATGCAGAGAATGAAAAGGGTGCAAAACATCAGTTTATATAAAATCCGCAGATGAAGGGCATTTCTAATCTATTTTTACATTATATGTTTAGTCACTCAATTGTTTTAGCTCATAAGAATAAACAACAAATTATACATTGATTTTAAGAATTTTTCATTAAATCGATGAAAGAATTGTGTTCACTGTCGCCTTGTTGCAGGGGAAATATATTTTTTTCTTTTTTTACACATGAAATATTTTTATTTATATAGCTTGTAATTTTACAAAACTTTTACTATCTTTAACAGAAGAACACTTAATATAGAGAAATTTGACGTCATATTCGAACAAAAGTATATTAGGTAACTTTTAAGCAGTGTTAGTTTTTAAGGCTGTTTTTCGAAAGCTCATTCCTCGTTGTAATAATATTTTGTTTTAATATAATTTCACAATGTTGCGAATAATATTTTATTAGTTTTATAACTGTTGTCTGTCATACTTTTATAACTCATGCCTCTTAGGTTAGCAGTTATTCATATATGAAAGGTTACCATTTTGCCTAATTTTGCTAACGCCCTCTATGCTAATTCTGGAAACGGGGCAAATCGTCAATATAAGTAAAGCCACCGTTGTGAAAGTAAAAAGCGTTTGTAATCGTATTTTTTAATATTTGAAAAGCATCTCAAACGCTGCATTGCCAGGACTCATAAAAATAGGGAACTATAATTGATTTAATATCAAACAAGTCAATTTATAAAAAAAAATGTCTAATAATATGGGGAGTGTGTTATCGATAACGTCAACCTCTATTTATGAAAAGGTATTCCAACAGATAATCGAGTTAACATGTCTTATATACTAGTGAATTTGAGTTGAATAATTGTAGTGGTAGACACGCCACACTACTCCTCCACCAGAATTTTATCTGTGATAGAATTCGATGAACTGATACCGCTACTTGATTCATTGTTGTTTTGAGGAAAAGGAAAAAAAAAGAAAAAAAAAGCTGTATTAGGATTACTGGACTTTGAGTGCTGACAGCGAGAGCTGTATTAAGTTCACGGTAGTGCTCGCTCCTGTGTTGCCATTAACAGTCGAATGCAGGATTCGTTGTGTGTGATCGAGACTGAAAAGTAACAGCGCGAGGAGAGTAATGTCGCAGTCACAAATAGCAAGTCAACCGTTCCTGTGTTCCATCTATCAAACTATGCGTTTCTGTTGAGGTAGGTGTGTTCAGATCACGTGTCACTAAAGAAGGGCAAGGCTATCGACAATGTCAAACTTTGTCTATGAAAAGGTACCTACCATATGATAGAATCGAGTTAACATGTCTTATATACTAGTGAATTTGAGTTGAATAATTAGTGGAAGACATGCTACAAAAATGCAAAATTTATTTGTTCGTTCTGAAGCCCAAATGATTTTTTACGGAAAGAGGCAAATGCGTTTTGACAGCGTTATGCAACTGAAACAAAATTCGATCAATTAGTAGTTTCCGCTCGATTTTTAGAAAAAATGTCTTTTTTTTCTAATTCAACTGAAACATTTCGAACGCTTTTCGTTAAGTGGAAGCACAATAACTTTATTTCGAAGGCTAAGTTCAATAAAGCATTTCTAACCAAACACATATAAATGTTAAAAATGAATCTCAAAAATGAAAACTCTTATCATTTTGTCCAAAATTGTTAAAAATAAATTTTCTAAATCAAACTAATTATTCAATTCTATTTTGAAAACCATTATTTTAAAAATGTTAATATTTAGATATATTTAAAGAGATAAAATAATATTTCAGATTACTAGACACAAAAAATCTAGGATAAGATTGAAACTTGGAGAGTAGACTCCACAGTCATAGTTAAAAATTCTCTCTCTGCCCATATTTGAGAAAAGGCGTATGGATTATTTCATCTCATTTGTCTTATTAAAACGATTTAAAATTTACGTTTCTGCTGTTAATTGAGAAGTTCATCGTCACAAAATCAATCAATATTTTAAGCTGAGTATTATTTCCAAACACCTGCTTATCTCTTATTTTTCATTAAAAATGCGTTAACGCTATAAACTATCTGCTAAAAGATCAGCGAAATCATCAACAACTCTATTCCTCCCATTACTCTGACTAGAATGATTTCTGAAATTACTCTTAATTTATACAAATTTGTTAATTCGAAATAAAGATTTCTGATTACAATCAAAATAATAAAAAAAAAAAAAGCACTCTTTGAAAAATAGGACATTTATTCAGCCCAGACATTTGAGTCAAATTTTACAATGAACCAATCCCTAATCATAGTTTTTGTTTAAAAAATTGAGAACTTTTCTACAAGAACATCTGTGACAAGACAGCAACGGCTATTAGTCGATTTTACTTGAGAAGAGCACGAGGAATGCCTCATATGAAATCTCCCTACAGATTTATCCTGTAGAGGTACCTTTAATATTGGGACCCTTTTACCGGTATTTATTTGCCCTCTTTATCGAACCTTTTTACAAATACATTTTTTCCCCTCGTTTACCATTGGGTTTAAAAAGTATCCAACATATTCTTTAAAAACCAGGAACATTCGTCAAAAGTGTAATTCGAAACCCCCATTTTAAATACAGAAAGAAAAAAAAAATTAATGGCTTTTTTTGCTGAATTAGACATTCTAGTAGCAAAGGCTGCGAATTTAGGTCTGTCTTGCTTAGGCATTCCAAAAATGAACCTGAGCTTACTTTAGTTGGCACTTCGTGTTGATCGCTGCCAACTTTTAGCTAAGCGCAACGTTCCCAGTTCGCGAGATTTTGAAAGGTTACACGCAACAACTTTCACAATGGGGAATATGTACTATGTCGCAAAATCTATGGAAAAACCCGGTTATATTAAGACAATCGTGAAAAAAAAATCGAAAATCCAGTTAAAGATTCGCTAAAACTTAAAATTCACGAGTTAAAAGCGCGAAGTTGTCACGTTACTGAAAACAGGGCCTGGTTTCGTGTTACGTCATTCTACATCTTTCTACTTCGTTACATCTTTCTCTTCCGTTATTTAGAACATTTACGAACACAAACAAAATGTAGTGCAATGTCATTTATAATTTTTACAAACAAATTTCCTTGCTATTCATAATTTTATAATAAACTGCATTTTCATGCGCATTCCAGTCATAGAAGTGAAATATATATATAGCGCGCACATCACAATTTTTGTCCTAGAAATGAAATCACGTGACTGTAGGGCGAAACAAGAGAGATTAATAATATAGAATTACTCATTATTAATACATCATTTTTTTTAAAAAAATTAGCGCGAAAATGTAGTTGCTGTACTTTTCTTGCTTCTTTTATTTACTCCTTAAAATAGTTTTTTTTTTTTTTTTTTTTTTTTTTTTAAATAAAATTTTCATAATTTTAGATTTTTTTACATTGATTTTATTTCCTGCCCACATTTTTTATCTAGTTAAGTCTTCTTGTCTAAAAATGATCAAATATTTTACTGTCCCGCAAATACCGAAACCTTAACGCTCCGAAAGCTTTTATCTTTCCTCCGTTGCCTGTATAAGAACAAAACACGAAGTCAACTAATAAAGAGAACTCAATGACGCTCCTTCTTCGTCAATATCTTCGGGAAGAGAAGAAGCACGTGACAGAAGGGACTCTGTTCTAAAGGAAAAGAGATAGAGAAATACAACAGCTCTATATGATTCCAGTCTGATCTCTAGAAAATAGGATCCCCTCTGTGGTTGTAAAAATTAAATATTTGGACAGTAAATAAATTTACAAGTCAGAAAATACTTAAGCTTAGAAATTGTCATTGAAATCTAAAACGCAAAAAAACAAATGTTATCTATTTATCATTGATGTCTAAAATTAAAACTTATAAACGCATGCTAGTAGTTTTATTATTAAATAAAATTCTTATACTAAATTTAAAGAAAATAACATTGAACTGTTAATTTTATTTCCTTCATTTCTTTTTTGAAGTTCTGTGCGCAATTTGCTACCGCGCAGCTTTTTTAAAAATAAAAAGTGGGAACGTTGGTCTATGTCAGGCGAATTGTGAGAGCTTTCGTGATTCATTATAGATTCTCTTTTCTCAAACGTGAAGCGAAAAATATAGGTTAGTCACTCAAAATAATGATCACGCAGCCAAGATTTGAGAATCTTCCATTTTAATTACAAGACTATGGAGTTAAAAGTAATGAGCCAAACATAATCTAAGTAGGTTTCTTTTTTTCTTTTCCTTTTACCAAAATCGATATTTTATAGAAAAACGACTTCTTTTTAAACTAAAAATAACTGAGTGTAGATAGCTGAAATAACAAGTTATGCAATCGGAGCAAAGAACGGAGAATTTTGTGAAATTTCCCCAACAATAAAGCATGTAAGAAATTATACTGCATACCTGAGCTGATACCTGCTTTCCCTAAGGGCAGTAGTCAATCCACACATGATTCTTGGCCGACCCCTGACCCACACTGTCCTTGAGCTTGAGCGCCAAGGTGAAGATGATGCCCTCCCATATAAGGAGGGGCGACCACTTTTTATTTCATTCATTCTTCGCGCAGATCGGGACAATAGATAGCTTGACTGTCCCTGCATTCTCCGTCCTACGCTTCACAAGTTTGTTTGTTTTTTTAAATCTGACAACCACCTTTTAGATTTGCTGTTTTTTTTTTTTTTTTTTTTTTTTTTTTTTTTTTAACAACAGGAATTAGTTTTGCATTAGATTTTCATAACCTATTTAACCAACTTCATAAATAGGTTATGAAAAGCTTATGCACAGTCGAAACTCAATTAAAGGAAGTCGCTATATCCAGAAAAAAATTTGCGATATAGAAAATTTGTTTATTTTATACATCTTAATCATCAAAAAGATATCTGATAGAAATGAGGAATAAAGCAACGCAAGTCAAACCCCGCTATAGTGAACCTTCAAGGGACCGAAATTTCCGTTCACTATATCCGTACTGCAAACAATTTTAACTAATTTTTCCGAACTGCACCCTTTTATTACACATTATTTAAATAAATGGTTTTTATTTTTTGTATGTTTTAAAAATGGGGAAGATAATTTATTCGTTTTATGATTTCGTTTTATTTTGTTAGTTTTTCTTGAACAACTATGTAATATTTGTTTAAAAAAATATTAAATCAAATGTAGGGGTACACAATTTTCAGCCTGGGGAGCCAATTGCCGTTCTCGAATACTCAGCTTACGGCGTCACAAATTACAGCCGAAAATTTAAAAAAAAAAAAAAAAAACACCCTGCAAAACTGACTTATTTTAACTTGTCCATTTCAATAAACTTTGAAAAACATACCTACAGAAATTGTAACATTAAAATTCCAAAGAACAGAGGCATAACAGAATATATCAGAGAGGTACTACATAAATAATAATATTAAAATTCCAAAAAGCAGGGGCACAAATTCAAGGCGTCAATTCTTCCGATTTTTTTTTTTTTTTTTGTTTTAAGTGAATTTTCTAAAACCTTAACACATTAAATTTTCAAACAGATATTTAAATATGTAAGTACGCTATATACAGTAAAAAATATTATAAAATTATACTATATTTTTTAAAGGCAATTAAATGCCAAAATACAAAATTTGCGAGCAATCGCAGTTTCAAAGTTATTAAATTTTAAAAAGGTCGTAACGTTAAAATTTCATTTTTCTAGAGCTATTCGACCGATTTCGTTCAAATTTTGCAATTTGTCGTTGGAAATGACATTCCTTAAAATGATGTAAAAAAATTTTATACCTTGCATTTCAAAATATTTTTGACCATTTTTAAATAAAATCTTAAATAATAATGAAAATTTATTTTTTAATGGAATTATCTTAGGATAAACGAATTTTATATTTGCGCGAATCTTAATTAAATAATTGCAATATATTCCATATTTTCCAGATTGCAGCTGCTCCCCTAATCCATATTTTGAGGGTTAAGAATTCGAATCTGTCTGAAATAGGGTTTTATTCGGAGAAAGTCTGTTTTTGTGTCGGATTTCGTAGCTTAAAGTGTCTGCTTATCATTACCCAATTTGAGATAAGGTCCTTGAACTATTACGAATGTCTCCTGGTACGTGGAAATTTGATCATTAGATCAAAAGTGTTTTAGCAGTCATCTCTGTTTTTGCGAATAATTCGTAATAATTTTCAGAATAATTAGTAATTTGTATTTAAAGGGACTTTAATTTAATTATATTTATTTATATAAAATTTTTGCATGCATTGTCGAGCAAGTTAGTCAACAAAATACATCATCGCTTTCGATTGCATATTAATGAAAACAGATTTTTCGAAAAAATTGCTTATACATCAACAGTTTTATTTTAAGCATAAATCAGAAGTGTTGAGTATTATTAATAAAGCAAAAAGGAACGAAACAATGATATTATCAGAAGTAATATCTGCAAGGGCCTCCAATATGTTCTGTCAAACAATGTTATAAACTTTTATATATATTTTTTTCAATGCCCACCTGGAGAATGACCTCCCGTCATACAGGCATCTGAAGGGCAAATTTGTTGGTCACTCTTTCAGGGGCACCATATAAGGTGGGCCAATGCTGCTCCAACAGTAAGGTCAGATAGTACAGAGAAGGAAATAATAGTCATGCCTCTCCCGGGATTCAAACACAGAACATTTCTAATGTAAGGCCAGCTCCCTAACCCCTACACAGTCCAGTCCGCATAAACTTTTATATTAATTACTTTATTATGCACAGCGCTTGAAGTAAAAAAAGAATAAACTAACTTTAATGCATCTAAATTCAATAACATTCCTTCGGTGGAGTTAAATCACTCCATCAAGCGTCTCGGTGATTTTCGTCCAAATTAGGAGCTCACTATTTTACGATGTGTCTGTTTATATGACCGGTCATGTCAGGCTACATAAATTTCACCCCAGACATCTAGGCTAACATGTTTAATTTCGTTCGAATCAAAAATAAAAACAAACTGAATTTACTTTTGTAACTAAAAGTTCGATTTTATGATGTTAAACATTGCTACGAAATAATTAAAAAAAAAAAAAAAAAAAAAAAAAAAACTCATTAAAGACGCAGAAATTAACTTCGACATAAGTTAAAAATTGATTTAATTAATTAAAAAAAAAGCATCAAACAAACATGGTATTAAGTATAAAATTACAAAAAACTGAAATGTGTGAGAGGGCTAACAGTTTTTTTCCAACACACTTCGAAGCGCGTTTTGAACAAGAATTAGTATGTGCTAAAAAGAGGAATTTCTTTTTATCATGTTCAATTTCAAACATAAATATAAATTTTTAACAGTGAATTTTGAAATTTTACTTATGAAAAAATTTTGTAGTTATACAGTTGCAGTACTTGACAGGATCTCTGCAATATTTTCTTGTCATTTTACTAATCTTTTATAAATTACACAGTTTTGAAGCTTTAGAAAAGCAATAATTGTTGTTAAAATATGGTTGAAATATTAAAATATTCTTCATTTTAAACAATTTTCACGCAAATCGACGTTTTTCGAAAAGTTCCGCTGATTTTAGAAAAAAAGCATTAATTCGCACAAATTTGCGTGCAATCCTACCCACTGTGCACACAAATAAACTTTTTTTGCCATTTCCAGCTCAATCAATTAAGTCTGAAGAAAAAGAAAATATAATAAATAAGACTTCTTTTTTTTTGTATAAAAATGCATTTAACTAACGAAGCATAACCTTAGCTGATCAAAATGATGATTTAACTGGCAGGATTTCATAAAAAAAGAAATGTTACGCATCAAATTTTTGAAGAGGATTAAATAGCATATTTTCAACATTAAGTTAATTGAGATAACGGTCAGTAACGTTTTTCAAAAATTAAATTTACTAGAAAGGATTATTTACATTAACTGTTGATGAATTTAAATAGGAATTCCCAACATTTTTATCAGTCCTGTTCGTTTTTCAGTTGGGGTACACAATTTTCAGCCATCAGGCTTTTAATTTTCACAAAACTGTGGCATATTACCATATTGACGTTTTGAACCATTTTCAGAATGAGCAAAAAGGGTACTGGTTAAGGATTGGGCTTAACTTGATCACGAATACCTAACTACACATAGCAGTTCTAAAAAAAAGAATGAATATTATTCTCAAAAGAGCGCCATTTTATGTGACTACAGAGCCTTCGAAAAACACCCCCTTTACAACTCGAAAAGTTCGAGGAAGAACAACCTAAATCATTGGTTTTTAGAAAACAAAAGTTTTTTCAAAATTAATGTATGATTAAATTTGGTCATGAACATCATGTCTTCTTTTAACAGTATGCATTATTTCCCTTTAGCAAATCGACGAACATGAATGCCAATTAGTCAAGTGATACGAGCTACTAAAAACATAATAATACAGACTAAAAATAATTATAATAATATTAAAGATTAAAAATTTAGAAACTTGAAAATTCGTAATTTCATTATTTAAAAGAATAGTACGATGCCAGTTAATGCAAGTTGCAGGCTGTAATTTAAATATTAATAAAATCAAACCCAAAAAAGTATTTTTCTTTAGGTATTAGCCAATTTATATTTTATTTCTATTTCGTTATTTATCTCATACATACAGTCTTACATATTTAATTTTCATAAAATAAAATAAACAATTTGGACGGGCTCTTCGGTAGTTTTAGATGCGTTAAAATCATGCAAATATTTACACTTTTTAATATAAATTTATAAACGAGGCTAAACCAGTAATAAAATTGAAAGGAAAACGATTTTTGAAATTCCCATATCGTAAGAGTGAAAGTTATAAGTCTTTTCTGTAATCTCAATGATGTGCAAAAAATTAGTTATGACAATAATTAATTAAAGCTATAACAACTTTTGGCGTCATAAATTTTAATTATTTTAAAAATAAAATAAAATCTAACTGCTTTCGGCGTAACATATTGTGAAATGTCCGTGACAACCAGATTTTAATCTTTTTTTTTTAAAGATTAAGAAAATTGTTTTAGAGAATTCCATGGCTCACTACAGGATTTTATGTCAATGATGAAATTTCTCTCAGAGAGACATGTCCTATTTTATTTATTTACCAATGATTATAAATTTTATTTTATTAGGAACATCCACACAACCAGTTTAAAATTAAATATTTATTTATTGCATAAAATCGTATATTAATAAATGACTAAAATGAGCTAACTTTCAAATTAAACTTTTATAAAAATGAATTTGTTATTTATTTGACTTTTAAAAAAACCCAAAATGGACTTTGTGACTGTCTATTTACAGTCTTTCTCAGACACCAAAATTTTGTAACAACTCAATGACAATTAAATTTTAGTAACAATTATATATTTTTTTAACTTATAAATTTACTTTAGGTTTCCAGTACATGTAATTTAGAGACATATTATGCAAGGCAAACCACTCACACGAATAGTTTGCCTTTTATAAAAATAAAAAATAACGTTTTTTTTTTTCAGACAATAGGAGGAATTTAAGGTTAATTAAAAAACCTACTAACCTAGAGATCGGGGGTTCGAATCGCAGCGGTGACACGGAAACATTTACTTCGTTCTATCTATAATTAAAGTATTAAACGCTGATTTTATATTTCTTCATTAATTTGTATTTTTTATTAAACATTTAATTAGTTATAGATTTGAAAAAATACTTTTAATTTTATATTTTATAAAAGAAATTATAAAATATGTTTAAATCAAAAACTTTTATACCTATGTTATTTAGTACTTATGGTGTAATTTAATTTTGCATTAACAACTGTTGATCTTTTTAATTTTAAAAAATGAAATATAATTTAATGAAAATAAATTTATTTACGACTTATTCTAGTAAAACGCCTTAACGATAACATGTTGACGCTTCATATTTTTATTTTATTTTATCTATTTTTGATATAAGGAATCCAGTTTTAATATAATATATTATTCAATCTATTGTACTTTTTGTTTTGCTAAAAATGCAGGTTGATACTTACAAAAAGAAAAGTAAAACGTATTTTACTAATCCCTAATAATTCATTTTTATAACAGAGCAAAATCTCATTAAAATAAAAATAAATAAAATTAAAAAAAAAAAAAAAAGTTTCTCCCTTAGCGAGCACTTACATTAACTGCGGGAGAAATTATAGTTGGAATTGGTTGGTTGTTAAGTTTACGTTTACGGTAGTTTACAGTCTACAAAGCTATTATGACCCTTCAATTATAAGAAGTCCCGTTAGCTGTTCCGTAGAGGCAATGTCATTTTAACGCCCATTAGAAAGTCCCAACTGAACCGTTCATTCCAATATAGCGATCGAAATTGTTTAGTTTCTTTTTTTAATTAATAAAATATCACTCCAAAAACAGACATTTTTTGTATTTCAAAATTATAATTTTTTTAACAGTCAAGAAGTCAATCAATAACAAAAGTCTCCAGAAAACTATTCAAACCACTATTTCTTTAGATGTAAATATTTGCCCCAATTTTAAACAAGATATAGCGATCTCTCATTATAACGTAGGTTTTCATTTGGACCACAGGAATCGTTATATCGAGCGTCGACTGTAGTTACTTAATCCTTTGCTCAAGCAGTCGAAGATGCAGAGGCCTGCTGAGCTTGACATAATAGAACAGACTGTAAAGATCCTCCTGCCCCCAAAGTACGAGCAGATGAGAGTATCATCACTTTATCATAAAGGATTTATTTTTAAATTTCTAATTTGTAAATTTAAACATTCAGCTATATTTTTCACTCTCTGAGTTTCAAAAAATAAGTTTTATACACTATACTCTTTAAAAGGAAAATAAAAAAAAAAAACGTAGTACACTACCTTAGTAGTGTAATGAGTAGTGCAATACAAAAATTCTTTTTTTAAACAGGTGTGTTATTCATCAGGAAGAGATTAAAAAAGCTGGTAGTAAAAACATGAAATATTTTCCTTGATTCAAAAGAAGTAAACTGTCTAAACCATTCACTAATAAATAACTATTATGACGTACATTTATTAGCAAAAATGTTTATAGTAAATATATAAAATGAAATTAAGAAAAAGTATTAATGATAAGTCACTTTCCCCGAGAAAAAAAAAATGTAGAAATGGAATGTTTTTAATAATACTATTTTTATCTTTTCTGTATAATGAGCAACTCTATGTCGAGAAAGAGGTGAAAAGTTGAAGGTAAAAAGAAAAAAATTTTTTAGAATAAGAACTTGTCTCACGTAAACTTGACTAAATACATCTTAATTCCCCATATTTAAAATATGCCAAAAACATTTTGAAATTAAATTTTCTAGCTAAGTTCGTCTCCTAAAATTAGTGACTGTTTCAAAAGTAGTTGTAGACGACTACGCTTGTAAGAAAGTGATTGGAGTTAACTACAGAAATTATGTAGTTTTTTAGACTACTGATTGGGTGGCATATTTTCTTTCTGTTCCTGCAACAAATTTCAATATCATAAAAAATTCATTATTAATCTTCGAATTTACACGACGAAAAACATTAACGAAAGCACGTATTTTTGCGATCACTGTTTTATTTGAAGCTGTTTTAGCTATTTAAAGAGCAAGACCAGTAAAAAATTTCATCTAATGGCCGCTTAAAAATTTTCAAGCCGATGGACTCTCACCACCCAAAAAAGAGGCCTCAACCCACATTGGCCTCACACCATGATTTTCACGAGTTAATCAATAATTTTAGCATAAAAAAAATATTAATCTCAATTAGAAAACAACTAGAACTACATGCAGTTTAAACGACGGACATGAAATTACGAAACTTTAAAGCCTATGTAATAACATAGTTAAATCAACGTAGTTAAAACAGGAGCTAATCCATACTTAGTGAGACGGACACTTAAAACTTATCCACTGATTTCATACA
The DNA here is from genome assembly GCA_949128135.1 of Parasteatoda lunata. Classification (NCBI taxonomy): domain Eukaryota; kingdom Metazoa; phylum Arthropoda; class Arachnida; order Araneae; family Theridiidae; genus Parasteatoda; species Parasteatoda lunata. Next base: position 12,128,954 of record OX421980.1, on the reverse strand, counting down.
ATTTGAGAAAAATCTACTTTATCTAAGATTGGCGAATTCTTTCAGCAAGAGACCAGTTTCTGTTAATATTTAAAAATAGGCAACTGGTGTTAATAGTTCCAAAAAAAAAAAAAAAAAAAAAAACAATTTAAAAATGTAGTGCTGAAATCGTTAAATTATATGTGTCTAATTCCATATAAAGCAGCCCTAAGTATATATATATATATACAGTGAAACCTCCGTTATGTGGACATTCTTGGGACCGAAAAAATTGTCCGCTTACGGGAAGAGTACCCTAATAACGAAGTTTAACACTGTTAATTGTTTTTCGAATATTTCTACGATATATCTAGAAATAATTAAATAACATGCAATAACTATCTACAAGAATATTTATTTAAACTTTAAGAAAGATTAAAACGAATATATAAAGAAGTTTGATATCTATATATATATTTCTCTTACACGGCACCAAAAAAAAAAGCCTCATTACAACTTTTCGAATGGCAACGTTAGAAAATCGACCAATGATTGCATCTAAAAATGTCACATGCCAAATCTAGCTGAGGTGGCTCAACATATAGCGCTTTTAAAAACGGAAACAATAACCAGAGTGAGCATTATCAGGTTGTTCAATTCAGCTGCGACAAAAATAAAAATAAACAACTTAAAAAATAAAAATGCTGTTGCCAGCCATAGAAATTTTTGAAAGTTAACTTAGCAACATAATTCAAAATTATGATACCTGAGCGCTTGACGTAACAAATCCTTCAATTCTATAAGTGTTGTATCGCCAAATGCCCAAATTAACAATTGCAATTTCAAATTAATATTGAAATGTACAGGTTTAGAATTTTCTACAGTGAAAAGTTTTCGGAACTTCAGTATTCAAAAAAGTATACAAAAGCTAGACGTTAAGAACGTATCCAATGAGCGAGCAAAGCGAGCATTGGATTGCGAAGAAATCCGAAATGAACTGCGAAAGCAGTTCCGAGGGTTGGTGAGCGCCAGCGAGCAGGGGGCGAAGCCTCCTAGTAAATACATAATTCTAGATGTAGCTACAGATAAATGAATATTTTTTTTTTTTTTAGCACAGATACTCAAGTCAGACATATGATACCGAATAGGAGCTTTCAGTCCTCAGTCGGTTTCAATTATTAGGTTTACATCCCCTTACACCTACCTATCATTTGATAGGGAACATGGTTAATACCTTCTTGAAAGTAAACCTCTCATGATTCACAGTTAAGTCTTGAGGACCTATGGAGTTGATTATTCACAATTGATCAGCTATCAAGGTTCTGAATAAGTGTTTCATTTATATGAACACATCAAAGATCATATTTCTGATCTCATTTACAGTCTTCAATTCAGAATACAGTCTTCAAATTGATAAGAAAATTAAAGAAATTTTCAATGCAGAAGAAGCATTGAGAACATTTAAGATGTCATTTCAACTTGAGAGGTCTCAAAACCTGTGTGGTCCAGGTGAAAAGATCAAAAGATACCGCTGTCCGAATTATTTCAGAACAGCGATATCATATTCTCTCCTCTATTTACAGCGATAAGGCAATGTGACAGAAGAAAGATAGATTCTTCAGTAGTGAAATAACTTAACAATATTTTTAGTTATGGATAAGGCAAACAATTTATAAATTTTAAATAAATGGCGAAAAGTTAAATTTTTTCCCTTGCAATTTAAAGCAGAAATGTTTTTTTTTTTTTTTTTTTTTTCAAATTTAGAAAAAGTAGTGTCCGGTTTGAAGAGATAGAAAATAACGTTTCGGGGCTAAAATGACTGTCCGTGCCCGGTTACGGGAGTGTCCGCTTTGCGGAGAATGTAAATAATGGTTTATTCATAGAAGATTCCCGGGGAATTAAAAATATGTCCGTATTGAGAGGCGTCCGCTTTGCGGAGAATGTAAATAATGGTTTATTCATAGAAGATTCCCGGGGAATTAAAAATATGTCCGTATTGAGAGGCGTCCGTTTTGCAGAAGTGTCTATAACAGGAGGTTTCACTGTATATATATATATATATATATATATATATATATATATATATATGTAATACAAAAAGTATAATACTTTTGTATTAATAAAAGAATTAAATCTCTTTCGTTTTAATAAAATGTCTTTGTTAAAGAATAAGCGTAGAGAGATTCGATTTTGGGAAGTCAAGGCTAATAACATACGATTGAGTTATTTTTAGAATCTCTCCCCCTTTCACTTCCATATAAGGAAGCACGAAATGATTTTCCTTAATGCGTAAGGATACAAGAATGTCAGAGACAGTGCCTTTTTACTACAAAATGTGTTAGTATAAAAGCGAGAGCAATGCTTTTCGCATGGCTTTTTCATCATGTTCTGATCCTGAATAATTTGTTCCGGAATTGTCCAAAGTCTTGTCCACCCCCTCCCTTGCGGAGTGTGGATGTGGACTGTTATCGATACCAGCCTACTACCATCAATAAAGATTTTTTGTGTGTAACATGGCTTACGACTGCATTATTTAAGCTATCTATATACAAATAAAAGGGATTTTAACCCTTTTATTACAAGTTTAACAGGATTATTACAAGACGCCAGGATGGTTACTTGCTGAGGAAACCATTGTTATCTATTTTCCGGCTGACTACAACGTTGATAAAACCTCATCCCGGGGGACGAAGGACGAAAGAAAGAAGTGCCTAGTCCGCGGTGAAAAACGAATGAAGGAAGGTCTGTTTTCACCACTCCATCTTTAACTACCCGTACCTTCATCGCTGTGAGAATGCTGACGTTGGCTCGAGCTCGTCACATGCCTCTCTGAAACCCATAGTGTTGATCGAGATGACCCTACAGTGTCCAATCTGGAAATGACCGATGACCCTACAATTCCGTAGTGCTCAAATTGTGAAAACAAAAGTGATATGTGCGCGTGTGTGAAGTCCCGAAGACTTATGTGAAGAAAAAAAAGGAGTGAAAAAAGAAAACAAAAGTGAATGTGCGCGTTAAAAACAAAAAAATTATAATATTTTTTCTTTCTCTTCAACGAAAAACAAAAAGTCATGAAGGCCAAAAGAAAGTACTGTAGATATATAAATTTTTTTATCCTCTTATTTTTCTCTCCCATTCTTATGATTAAATATTTTATTGATATTGGATATGAAAGTGCTCTAAACTTTTTATTATGAAATTTAATCAATAGAATTTTATTAATGGTTGAAGTGCATTTCGTATGTTTATATTGTTTTCTTTAAAAAATATAATATAATATTGTTCTTTTTAGTGCATGTAAAATGTTTTTGAGGGAAATAAATGTGTTTCAAACGTCAATTAAATTTGTGACGGCAAACAAAATTCAAAATTTTTCAGCTTTTCAAACAAAAACAAAAAACTAAAAGAAATTTTTAATGCTATTTCTTTTTAGGACTTGGTCAAAACAAAATATTCCTATTAAAATGTGAAAAATTAAATGTTACCCAAACAAAAGGACATTTCATACTTAACAAATTGTGTGAGTTTCCCCTTATTACGATAGGCGAAATTGTTAATTCAGCTAAGTTTTTATACTTGATACTGATTTATCATAGGCTTTAGTAGGGTTGCAGACTTGCAAAGATTTTTGTTTGTTTTTTGATTGTGTCGGGCCAGTTGTTACTCAAGTTGGTAAGAGACTGATCATCTCTGCTAATTCTAACAATGACAACTTATCCTTGCACATTCGACAACAGAATTCTCATATGTTAAGGTCAAAAATTGTGAAAAAAAAAAAATAAATAAAAAAAAAAAAAAAAAAAAAATGAAAGTTTAAGATGTTTCAATAAAAGTAAACATTTTGAAAAAAAAAATAGAAGTTTAAGATGTTTCAGTAAAAGTAAACATTTTGAAAAAAAAAATAATGTGAGGGGTAACAAAAATAAAAAGAAAAGGAAAAATAGGAAAAAGAAAGAATGACCGAGAAGTTAATAACAAAAATAAAAAGAACAGGAAAAAGAAAGAATGACAAAGAAAATAATAACAAAAAGTACAGGAAAAATAGGAAAAAGAAAGAAAGGCCAAACATTTCAAACATTTCGAAGATAGAACTAGGTAATGGGTGCATACATTATCAGGTTAACATCGACGAAAAAATAGGAAATAGAAAGAATTGTTTAAGTAAGCAAAATTTTGAAATAGTTCATGTATCAAAGCTTAGGAAATATAACAACCCACAAATGTTGAAATTAAATCATGAATAGTGAAATTGAATTTTTTTCCATAAAAAGTTTGTCTATTTTTGTGTGAAAAAAAAAAAAAAAAACATTTTTTTTTTTTTGAAAATTTTAGTAGAATACAGATTTTCATTAAGTATATACCCCTTTAACCATACAGAATCTTAAATTCTGATTAAAGACACTTGTTGTCCAGTTCATTTCCATAAAAATTATGTATATTTTTGTGTGAAAAAAAAAAAAAAAAAATATTTTTTTTTGAAAATTTTAGTAGATTAGTTATAAAAATATGTTTCATTTTTCTTTCTGTTTAGTTGCCTAAACAGATAAAGTGTATTATCATGTTTTTATTATTGTCATTGTATATAGTTGTTTGTTTTGTTTTTTTACAGATAATTGAAAAAATTTTATTTATAGTAGTGAAAAGGAACAGTCGTACCAACAAAAATTTTAAAAGTTCAGAGAATTCTAAATTTTATTATGATTTCTTTTTGGCTTGCCAAAAATCTTTTTTGGGGGGGATGTAATACAAAAAGTATAATACTTTTGTATTAATAAAAGAATTAAATCTCTTTCGTTTTAATAAAATGTCTTTGTTAAAGAATAAGCGTAGAGAGATTCGATTTTGGGAAGTCAAGGCTAATAACATACGATTGAGTTATTTTTAGAATCTCTCCCCCTTTCACTTCCATATAAGGAAGCACGAAATTATTTTCCTTAATGCGTAAGGATACAAGAATGTCAGAGACAGTGCCTTTTTACTACAAAATGTGTTAGTATAAAAGCGAGAGCAATGCTTTTCGCATGGCTTTTTCATTATGTTCTGATCCTAATAAATTGTTCCGGAATTGTCCGAAGTCTTGTCCACCCTCTCCCTTGTGGAGAGCGGATGTGGACTGTTATCGATACCAGTCTACTACCATTAATAAAGATTTTTTGGAGTGTATCATTTCTTCAGGAAAATAAACTTTTGGCATCTTAATCTTATTTCGCATTATGTTAAATATCACACTTTTATTTCAAACATAAAAAAAAATAATAATTAATAAATAAATAAAGGTGTTTATTTTTGTCTGTAAAAAAATAAAAATAACAAAAATAGAGTAAAATAAAAAGTTTCCCGATCTGATTTTTTCTCTGCATAATGTTTACTTATAATTTTCAACATACAAAATAAAAAAGAAATCATTAGTCATTAAATTAAATTTTTAAGACATTAAATATTTAGTCATTAAAAAATATAAAATTTAATATTTTGGCTGAAAAAAACTTTTTAATTCTCAATTTTATTTCACATATTTTTCTACAAACATTAATACAAAATCAAAATGCTAAAAAAGAAGTAAAAAAAATTGAAAAAAAAAGAGATTCTTTTTTAAATATTTGGTTCCATACAATTGTAAGAAATTCTCAAATTTCAGCAGGTATTTTTTTTTTTTTTTTTCTTTTCAAAACACTTTCTAAATGGATAATAAAATCTCAGTGTAAAAGCAATCAAAGCACTTGTACTTCAAATTGGCACATAATCATAAGGATTAAACTATTAAATTGGTCTCATTAATGCAATAAATACATTACTTTCTAATATTACATAATCGGGGGTCTGTCCAGACATTTTGTGAAAGGTCCGTTTTTGTAAAATTGTGAAAAAATTACTCGTAATTTCTGAATATAAAATAAGCGTTAAGTCACATTCTTTCAACCAGGGTTCGCTTTTGTGAATTTGTGCAAATAGGGTACGCTATTGCAAAAAAAACTTTTTCAAGGAGTTTTTAAATTGTAAAGACATACAAGATTATGCTCAACACTGTAAAATTATAATTAAAAAAATTAAATTTTAAAAAATAAACAGCAATTGCAGCTACTAACTTAGCGATGCAACATACAAATATTTTGTATTTAGCCTATACTGCTTGCTGAACGCCGAATATTCATTTCGGACGAATAAAGGAAGAAGCGTCTGTTGAAGACAAAACTTATTTCGTTTACATCCATCTTTCTTTTTTTCTGCCCTGGGAAGGGTTTATTCAATTAACAGAACAATAATGAAGATAAATAAATTTGTGAAAGGTCCGATTATAAGAAAAATCATTTTTTGAAGGGTCCGTTTTTATAAAAAGATATTTTGTAAAGGGTCCGTTAACGGACCCAAATTTCTTCTAAACAGACCCCTGATAATATTGAAAAGTTTCATGTAATCTTCTAAGCATTAATTGTACTTTTTAAAACACTCAAAATCTTAAAGAATAAGCGAGAAATCGCTATTATTTCTAGAATGGATTGATTTGAATTGAAGAATACAATATCGCCCCCCTACTAAAACAAAAATATCGGCGAGAAATAAAAGAGTATCTCAGAAAAATAATAATTCACTCAGTAGTTGCAGGGAAAAAGAGAGAAAAGTTGGACCATTGATTGAGTGTCAAGATGAACATTTATCTCCTCTATATGTGGGGACTTCCGAAGAAAAGAAAAAAGATAGTAAGGATGCCTTAACTAAGTGCGTTCAATTAAACTTAAAGTATTAACTTATAGCTATACTTAAATTCGTCGAGTGTTTTTTTCATGGCCACTTGAAATAATAATTTTATGGAAACATATTTTCAACTTTAAAATGAATCATCACTTGATGGGAAGTAATTTAAACCGTAATAAATTAACTCTGAAAATCCCCGACTTAAGTACGCTGAAAAGATTACGTGCTTACCATTAAAACTTTGAAATCAACATCTTTTAATCAATCTTTTTTCAACTAATACCAAAATTTAACGTATCAATTGTAAGAATACATTTTTATTTTTGAATATTCATCAAAGTAAAAATGTATACTTTCAGGGACTAAGAAAATTTTAGCTTGCTAATAATAATAAGTAATTCTATTAAATTTGTGAATAAATTTGCAGTGGTATTAATGCTATTGATTTCAAATCAAGTTATTGGATGTTTTGGAGTAGTAAAAAGGAAAAAAAATTAATTGTAAGATCTATGGAACAATTATTAAAATACATTATACACGTGATTGCAGGAAAAAGAAAACATTTTTAATGTGTTTTTATTAGCACTTAATTTTTTTTTACATTTTTATACAAACATAAAAGAATATATATATATATATATATTTTTTTTTTTTTTTTTTTTTTAATAATTGAAAAAAAGATTTACAATAAAATCAAGTGAAACAATGAAATCGGACGAATTGGGAGCGTTAAGAAAGAATTGAATTTTGCGCGTCGTAATAATAATGATTAAACAACATATGGATTTAAAATAAAAACTTTGAGAAAATTCGTAAACATAACCGATAAAACGGTTCTCTTCCGAACCGAATCCATTCATAACCGATAAAACGATTGAAATACCACATCGATTTACGAAGATATGGACGCAAATCAAACACATAAAAAAGTAATTACTCAAATGCGCGATTCAAATTTTGCGAGAGATTTGTAGTAAATTGCATTTACTGCAAATGGGGGGGGGAGTGAAACATTCCGCGAAATAGCAGAAAAATCACATTCCTCATTATAATTTTTTTTTTCTTTTGAAAATATTATTTACAGTTTTTAGATATTTTGCATTATGTTTTAAGCGGTTTATAGCGAATTTAGATTTTGTTTCATATTTATAATAATTTACTAAAAAATAATAATGTGGGGGATATTAGAAATTTGAAATGGATGAAAGAATTTTTTGCTGTTCTAATATTGTGATCAAGTTCAAATTTATTTTTAATGTTTAATTTAGCTTAAGGAGTGTTATAAATATTTATTAACATGGAATATGCTAGAAAGGATTCATCCCCTATTAAAAAAATATCCTCCAATACAAGTGCGTCAAATAGTGCAGTAATTGATACCTGAAATTCAGAGAATGACTTAAGTACTAATTTTAAAATTAAATGATCAAGATTAATTAGAAAATTAACCTGATATATTGATGATTGAACCAGACATTGGTGTTTAGTTTACAGCTTGGCTAATACATTTTCAGAACCAAATTAAGAATTGCAACTTGGATAAGTTATGGAAATTTAGAATTTTCAAGAGCTCATTCAGGGTTCAGCATTAAAACTGCACATAAATAATTGATAAAATTGTAATTCTTAAGAAATCCTTGAAATTTTTAAGGAAAATTATATCCTTCCACTTCTTCAATGATTTCCAAAATTTAAAATTTTTGGACAATCTAAAAGATTGGGCTTTCTTCTTGAAAAAAAAAAAAAAAAAAAAAAAAAAGTAATAGCAATACATAGACGGGCTTTCAATAACTCCCTAAAGTTAAGAAATAGTTTTGAAAGGACCCAAAACCCTTATTGAATGGCTTGCAATTTTCGCTAAAATTATTCATGATGTCTCTTCTGTCTAGATTCCAAATGAAAATAAACAAAAAAGCGCCAAAAACAAAATTTAGTGGGTATATACAACACAGTCCTCAATAATAAAACCAAATGCCGAGGCGGCAATTCATAAACAACTCAGTTAAGCATAATTATAAAAATTATCCGTGACAAAATCAAAATTCACCACGACCAAGTCAAAATTTTAACCAATAACCTCAAAATCAGAGAAAAAATGACAAAGCAAATAAAAATAAACATCTAAGTCATTTTGCCCAGGCTTCTTAGGAGTTACCACCAGGCGCTTGTAAATGTTGTAACAAATTACGAATCACCAACGTTTATCATTAGGGCCAATATTGTGTAAACAAACCCAATTTCTTGATTGCTGAGAATCAATCCCAGCACAAAGATAGATAAAAAAGTGGTCAATCAGTTCAGTGGTCTTGGTCAATTGACAGTTATTAGAGTCCGGATATGTTCAAAATAAAAATGACAAAAACACCCGATTTTGATTAATACAATTATCTCTTATGTCGACACTTTAAAATATAATCCCAACTAAATATTTGAAAAATTAAATGTCCAACAAGAAAAAGAAAAAAAATTGTAAAGGTAAAGCAAACAAAAGGTAATTTGCAACTAAACCAAATTTGCACTTAAAATTTAAAAAATGGAAATATAGCCTGGTCAGTTGAATTTTATATTTTTAAATACTGATCTTCACGCAATTTTGGGTTAAAAAGCATGTATAGGATTTCAACAATAGTTCCTATAAAGAAAATAAAATTACAAATAAAGATAAAATATATGAAATAAAAAAAAATGAATATTAAATCAAATTCAAATAACAGTAGAGTTAAACAGTAAACTTCAAAAAAATGAAACAAAAAATAGATTCAAAATAAAGATTTAAATAACAAAACTGAAAATAATCTTGAATTTTCAAACATTCTAAAACAGTCTATGATAATGAGTGCATGCATTGTCAAAGACATATTGACGGAATATTACAAATCCAAGACAGAGAAAAAAAATTCCTAACTTCAGGAAATTTTACAAGATTTTTCAGATATTTTTGCTAAAGGTATATACGATGTAGGAACAACTAGAATTGAACCTTAAAGGGTAAGATTAACATCAGACATGCCAGTGCCCTTACGAAGGTACAAATCTTTCCCTAAACAGTAAGAGAAAATAAACAAATTGAAAAATTAAATAAATAATCCCGAGAAACTGAAGCGGTAAGATATTACCCCAATTGAAAACTTCATTCGCTTTAAAATATACAAATATGAAATAGCATTTCGATACGTTTCAAGTTCTTCGAAAATAGGCGCCCATTTTCAAGACTTGTCATAAGTGAATGTTACGAAACAAAAATGATTTGAAATAAAAAACGTGAAAGAAAAAAATTACAAACAGAACAAGAAAAATCAAAGTGGCCGAGAAGCAAATCAGGGTAAAATGCATTTCCACGAGTTATAGAGAGGTGGCAAGGAATTAATATCGTTAACAAGTGAATCAGTCATATGAACAAAACAAGAAATACAGAAATGTATGATTTCTCGAATTTTTGATAACATATCTATCGCGTTCCTTAAGTCTATATTTTAAAGCACTTCTGGTTTGTCCGATGTAGCCAGGATCTCGCTGACAAGGAATGTTGCAAATGCCCCAGCGATTATCAAAGCTAATAAGATGTTTAAGAGACAAATTTGATTTTGTTATCAGGTCTAAAAACGACTTTAAACCAGAACGGGAGAAGATATCAGCAATTTTAAATCAAACGGAAGAAAAAAACAGTTAAGTAACAAGTTCTCTGTAAAGATTAGAAGAAGAGGGACGTGTTTTGGTCCAGTGAGTTTAACAAGAGCTAAATTATAGAAGGGTTAAATCCACGGTTAACAGCAAGCGAGAGGAGGAAGTTGGAAGTTTTAAGGAGTCAGAGCAAAAATAAAGCGCACGGTAAACGAAAGTATATAATGCAGACATTTTCTGACAATTAGAGGGTTTAAAATTAACATGAGGAGGCAAAAGTAAAATTAATTTCCGTGTCTAAAGTTATTGAATGTGGGGTTAACCAAGCTGAAAACAGAAAGTAACAGAATGATATTAAAGACAACTCGTCTCCCAATTTGACACTAGCATTTTTAGTATTTAAAGAATGAAAAAAATAATAAAAGTAGATTATGTATATATACTTTAGAAATTAAAATCAAAATAAAAAATAAATAAAAATCAAATACTATAATAATTATCCGGATACATTACAAGACAAAAATGATAACTTTTACAGTGAAAAACACAAGATTTTTGATAGCATTATCTCTAAATGTAGTATTTTAAATATAATCCATGGAAGTATTTTAAATATAATCCAAACTAAAATTTTTGAAAAATTACAAATGTTAAACAAGTACAAGGTAATTTGCAACCTAACCAAACTTGCACTTTAAAAATTGGAAACATAACTAAATTAGTTGAATTTTTTTTTCTTTTTAAATATTAAATACGCATTTACTAGATGCCATCTTGGGTTTAAAAGCTTGTATTGGGTTTCAATTGGTGTTTGATTCTGTCGTAATGCAGAATCGGAGAAAACTGATAACTTTTACCGATTAATAAGGTGACCAGTCATTACACATTTCTCATGAAATCCAGGTTAAAGATTGCAATAATAATAATAATTAAGAAAATAAAGTTAAGAATAAAAATAAAGAATGTTCAAATAAAATAAAGAAAAGAAAAAATGTAAAAGAAAGTTTTGGACATAAAAGTAAATAAGAAAAATAAAATTGCCAAAAATGAAAACAAAGAAAATTTAGAGAAAAAACAAAAAGTAAATATGTATACAAATTAAGATTTAAATAGCAAAACTGATAATCTTAATATTCGAAATATTCTCGAAACTGATTATGGTGCTGATTATCAATAAATATAACGAGTAGTTTCGAAAAAAAGATTATTGACAAGGACCATGCAAAATTCTTGAAAAAATGTCCGATGTCAATTATAAGATAAAAAGGAATATTCAAAATAAAGAAAATAAAGAGTCAGTTCATGTATTAAAATTGCAAAGGACCCACCTGACCAAATAAAATTATCTTATTAAAAAATATGAATATTATTATTGAAATATTAATTAAGTTAAATAATATTAATATGGTTAAATAATATAAATATGGTAAAACATTAACAGAAGAATTAATTTAAAACTTATTTTCAATGTACAGTGCGAGAAGGAAAAAAAAAAAAAAAAAAAAAAAAAAAAAAAACTACTCAGAATAATATTTTTCTAATGATCGAATCTTCACGTTCTAGGATTTAAACTTAATGGTTCGAGGGGGTCACCTTAAATATGCTAATTAATTAGTGCAGACGATATTTCAAGTTATGAAATCAGACACAATGTACTCTCTCTGAATTAACAAACCCTTTTTTTCGATGGATTTGGATTTCTGACCCCCAAAATATAGGGGATCGCCGCAATATGAGAAATATGGTCCACATAGATACTCAGGAGAGTGATCTTAAGTTTGGACATCATAATGTTAATTTTAGTTTTTGTGTATATCGCCATATCTGGAGAACTTTTTAGGCAAATTGAAAAAAAATTTGCACACAATTATAAAACTCGTTTAATTCAAAGATAATTCGATGCAAAAAAAAAAAAAATCATAAATATTTATTATTTTATTTAAAAATAGTCTAAAAAAAATTTGAATTATAAGGTGTAAAATGTTTTGCATCCTTTTAAAGAATGCAATTTTAGATAACGAAATAAAAATTTGTAAGTAGTAGAGAAATAGGTAGAATAGTTCACACACACACACACACACACACACACGTGTGTGTGCGTACGTGCGTATATATATATATATATATATATATATATATATATATATATATATATATATATATATATCAGAAATTACGATGTAATGCTTGCTCTACGTATTGCATTCGATTAGTTGCACATTTCTGCAAAGATTGTTGCGTAGTTAGTTCAATCAGAATAACTGAATTCAAATTTCAAGAAAAAACCTAAAATTATAGATTGGCATTTCTGTGTAAGAAAAAGTGATAAAAACTAGATGTTTTGTTAAGTAGCTTATATTTTTTTGAGATAGCTTTACTTCATTTCTAACTAACAAGTTCTTATAGAAGAAATAATATTAATTATAAGAATTATATAAATAATAATTAGAAAGTGTACAATGGAAACACCGTGTACATGTAAAAAGTGCGTCGAGCAATGAATTAAAAATTCTTACTCTTTGAGTTTGTAATACATAAAATTTGGCAATATACAATTTTGTTCAATTATATAAAGTTTTTTTTTAGTTTATTTACTTCCTAACATCCATATTTTATACATTCAAACAAAAAACATTTAGTCCGGTCATTTGACCGGCTATGGTAGAAATAGGTATATATTTATTAAGTGTTGGTATGTTTAGTATTAAAAATGAGTTTGAAAATTATTGCTATAACTTTAACTAAATTGCAATCATAAACTGTTTAAAAACTAGAGTAATATTAATATTTCTTATTTAAAACAGATTCTTCAACTTGGCTTGAAAAAAACTGGCCATTAGCAACCTAAATCAGATTCCAATTCTTAAAATCAGGATGAAAAAAAATATTTTATTCACAAAATGTTGACGATTTTTCTAGGAACGTAAAATAGAAAAAAACGAAGTATGATTAATATTTTCACAACGCTTTGCAAACAAAAGGTTTTGAACAAAGAAATTCGAGAAAAAGAACGTATGGAAATTGCTTAATAGCGAACAATATCTATACAGTCATTTTAAAATGACCAAGTAAAGGTTATCAAAAACAATACACCCAAGACACTGAAGAGCTGAAAAATCGAATCAATAGCTTCGGACCCTGATTCAAGGTCAAGGAGGGGTGAAGGCAATCCGGTTGGTGGCATAAATGACAAAGAAGTTTATCGACCTACAATAAGCGAAAATTAAGTTATCATTCCATCTGACGTCATCGAAAAAGACGAGTATATACCAGGATTGAATAAACTCACAATATTTGAATGCCCTGAAGGGTATGTTAGTTTAAAAAAAAATTGATGCCCGAATGAAATTATAACATACCCGAACATCTTTTTTTTTATTGCATATGAATGAAAACATATGTATACAGATTATTGAATCTATCGAGAGAAAAAAATTGACATAAACTACATTATAACTAAACCAATAAATTAATTATAATTAAAAATCAGACACATTATTAACAAAGATGTACAAAGCACGTATGCACTTTGATGGCATAAATGTGTTAAAACTGTGTATTTGTTGGTTTTGAATAGAATAATGAAAAATTTCATCATTTTTTGCTATTTCTTCTTTCTAAAATACGAATTATACATTAGTTTTCAGCTCTGAAAAAAATAAAACATGTACAAATTTCTCGTTTATCATATCCACCCATGTTTTTATTTGAAAAAGAAAAAGGTATTAAATCTGCAATTGCCAATAGTATTTCAAAAAATTCCAATTTGCCACCACTTTTTAATTTGCATAAAAGTATACATAAAAAAATTCAAATAATAATCAAATCTGAATTGACGAAAAAGTAATTTTTTTTACATTTAAATGGTAAAAAATAGAACACATCAACTAAATCTACATGGAAACATGCCACCGCTTTTTCAGAGATGCTGGTTTCAAAACACTATATTGATTTAATAGAAGTAAATTACGAAATCAAAATATCTATAATATTAAGTTTTACGACTATTATAAAATAATATATATATATATATATATATATATATATATATATATATATATATATATATATATATATATATACATACATACAGCAAAATAAATAAATACAAAAAAAACAGAAAAGAAAAAAAAAAAATTATAATAAGTATCATTTATTGCGCATAAGCTGCAAGTAAACATAACTCATAAAATAAGTTGAAAATGAAGATAAAACAAAGGTAAATTACAGACAAATGAAAAAGGGGGCGAATAATAATAATAATAAACAACTGGGGAAAGAAAAAAAAGAATTAATTTAAAAAAAACTTTTTCCTCTTTTTTTTTTTTTAATCAATTCTTTTTTTTCTTTCCCCAGTTGTTTATTATTATTATTATTCGCCCCCCTTTTTTCATTTGTCTGTAATTTACCTTTGTTTTATCTTCATTTTGAACTTTATATATATATATATGTATGTGTGTGTGTGTATTAAATTTTATAATTTGCATAGTATTATTATCTTTGGATCAACGAATTTTATATTTATGTGCAAAAAGTTTTCAATTCGCTTAAAAATTTCTCGAGAAATGGCGAAATACGCAAAAAGTAAAATTACCATTAAAATTATCCCGACCAAACTAGTGGGACGTTTCCAAAATTGCGGCTATCCCTTATACTTTAGGGGTTCAGAAATCCGAATCCGTCGAAATAAAGGTATGTCTACTCAGATAAATTACGTCCTGTCTGATTTCGTAATTTAAAATATCGTTTGCACTAATTAATTAGCATATTTGAGCCCTTTCAAATTATTGAGAATGAGTCCTAGAACATGAAGATTCGTCCTTCAGATGAATAGTTACATACGGTTGTCCTTTTTTTTATTTTGAGCACTGTACATTTGTGTATGCATATACAATGCACATATATAGTCAGGAAAAAAGGGAAGAAACAAAACTGATCACTTTTATAACTTTTGAATAATTGGTCGGATTTTCATTCTGTTAAGGGCTTTGATAATAACTCAAAGAAATTTCTTAAAATATGCATAAGAGTTAACTGTAACCTTATTTTTGACAAAAAAAACATAGACAAAGTTTAGAAACGTTGGCTCTTAAGTTTAACGCTATAATGGTTCAATAATTCGTTACTCTTATGTTATTTTAATGTTTCACGTTTCTTTACATATCTTTTGAATGATTGGTAAAACTACAATAATTCTTTCACAAAACGTTGTAAGTCATCAACCCTTAAGTATACGACGTAACGGGGATTTTGGATGAATTAAATAATTTTTATTAATTATGTTCACGATGAAAATTTTTTCATTTACGCTCGTTTTCCTTCATTTGCGCTGCAAAGTCTCCAAAGTGGTCTTTTTTGCATAATAGGGTGCATGTCCTGTATTATCTGCCATTTCTGCCTATCCAAGTGGAGCAGGAAGTGAGTATCTCCTTGTAAATATGTATTTAGAAATAGACTTATTATAATATCTATCTTTGGTTCCAATTGATTTTCTTTAGCGCCCAATTATGGCTTTAAAAAATTAAGGTGGCTTTATCTAGTTATGCCACACAGCATATGCGACGGAAATAGAATAAAAAGTATTTGACGATTTTAGTTTTTTAGAGGAGCAATTCCCTATTTTTTTCGACTATGGGTCTCTAAATTAATGAACGGCGGATAAATAAAAATCCGCCGATATAAAGATTTTGAGCATTGCTTGCAGTAGGAAGAGATTGAAGGTAATCTAATATCGAAATCGGAAAGTTTCTATTACGGAAATAAACATTTTCGAAAAAAAAAAAAGAGAAAAAAAAAAACTTTTTTTAAAAATATTTTTTTTCATAATTAAAATAAAATTAATAAACTAATGGTCGAATTCTATAAAAATAAATAAATGAAGCTCAAAATTTATTCGTTAATTAACAGTAAAATTTATATAAAAATTAAACTTAAAGTATAAATATAAGTATTAAAGTATATAATATATAAATATAGCGCTCAAAACTGTGTAATGTACAGCGATGGCGAAGGTACAATAGTCCCACTAAAAATAATCTACAAGAAACGAAACGTTAAGTTACAATAAAAAAAATAAAAAATAAAAAGTTGAAAAAACAAAAATGGACACGTAGCGTTCTACATCCTGGCACCGATCCACGCACAGGCAGACCTCGCACAAGATCGCAATTTCTAAGAAAAATTATGAAATAAGTAAAAATATTCAACACAATTGATATAAAGGCCATTCAGCATATAATGAAAAGACACCGCCATCGTAACAAAGTGAAACGTACATAGTTTTCAGAGAGAACTGTAACTGGTATTGGTGAATCCTCAAAAGATGAATTCCTTATATCATTATATAGCGCGCGTCTTCCACTTCCGCTTAATCAGAGTTCCGAGCTTAATCCGATGCATCGAAATGAAAACCACTAAATCAGTGTGCCGACATATGGTTTAAATCGATATATTTCTGAGATGTCGCCCAGCAATTCGAGTTCAGTTTAATTCATTTTTATGACATCGTGTATGACTGTAGATAATGTAACAGATAAGTTAAGCTCATTTTCATACACGAAATGGATATAGGCTCGTATGAATAGAAGAAAATTTTATTTAAATTAATATTACTAGAAATATTTTACAAATGAATGGGTCGTAGAAATAAACATTGCTGCTTCGTGCAATCCTACTTTTTAAAATTATTGGTTGCCATTGAAAAACTAATTGAAAAAATTTAACTGATATAAAGATTTTGAGCATTGATTGCATTGGGAAGAGATCGGAAAATTTCTATTACGGAAATAAATATATTTTAAATTTTAAGTCGCAAAATTTACTTTAAAAAAATCAAAAAGCTTCTTACTAACAGGATAAAGAATTACCGATGAAATGAATATTATATCATGATCTAGTTAATCTTGATTGCGCCATGAGCGTGCTCAGACAATTTTATAAGAATGGGCCTTTGTAGTTAAACGTTTTCACAATTCAAAATAAAAAAATAAAATAAAAAATAAAAAGAAAGGGGGGAAAAAAAACGAACAAATAGGTTTCAAAGATACATTTTAACTAAAACATTAATTATTTATAGAGATTATTTTGTTGGAAGTGCATAAATTGCTCAAAATATCCATTATTACTTAGAAACTCCGCAACACTTTTAAGTAAGACAAGAGAAAATATTAAATTTATATGAATAGAAGATTTTTAAAAAAAATTATAACACATTTTGCTTGAAAAAGACTAACACCTTTCGCAACCATTGAACTTCTTTTGAATCGACTTCAGAAATCAAAACATCAAATACCTCATACCTCAGGATAGATTTACCTCAGAAAAAGTTGTGCAAATATATCGGTAAAAATGACCATTTAAAAAAGAAAATTTTAATATGTGAAATAAAAGAATAACATGTTTTATACCTAGATATTATGTAGCTACAATTACAATTTGAGCCACCACCTTTTTTCTAATCTAATCATTGCCTACAAAACTAAGCATAATATATTTCCTATAACTTTTTTTTAAAATAATATAATTATATTTTATTATGCCATGCTGTCCAATAAACAAAAAAAGCTTAAGAAATATTGTCCAGGGAGTTCTTTATTTTCAAAACTATCCTAATAGTTATTTCAAATAGTTCTCAATTTTATAATTATACTTAATTAGACCTTTAAATAGGACATTTAAGGTTTAGGTTTTTTGAAAATGAAACTATTTTACTTACCTTAGCAGAAATTCATTAAAAAAAAAGTGAGATTTTAAGGGTTTTTTTTCTTTTCTTCTCATATATTAAATATAAAACTAAAAATAAAAAATAAATAAAAAAAAAGAAAACGATCTAGTTTAGAAAACTTAACTTATAGACAAGCCTATTCTGAGAAAGGGATTATTTCGCAAGATATATATTACTGGAATTTAATTCGTAATCAACGACCTTTTATCCTGCTTAAGGGACTAATACTGAAAACTTTTTTTTATCCAGGCTCTATTCGGACCTATAAGGCTAAGACAACCACTGTTCTCAACATCTGTTTCAATCAACACCTACGCAGTGACATATATACATTGGACAGCAGCTTTTTGAAGCAGTCGATTAGTAAAGCCATCACTTGTAATCTTTATTTGCAGAAAGAAAAAAAATATGGCACAATGATCGTCCCGGTAGTAGTAGAGCGGCTACGAAGAAAAGGGAGAGGGGAATTTTTATCTATTTATTTTATTTATCTATTATTTTGATAAACAACTGCAATATACAAATGACAAATTTTCTTCACACGGTTACAAGTGACAAGTGACTGTCCACCAAAGGACTAATTTTGTAGAAGGATATGCCTTAAAATTAAGGATTAAAATAAACGACTTTGAAGGTTACTGAATATAAACTTTTTTATTTATTTTGTCTTTCGAAAAAGCAAAAAATTATTCTCGAGTTGTTATTGTCTTACGCCACTTATCAATACTGACAAGTCTATTTTAAGGCAAAAGGGTGCGCATTTTGTTTTCCAGTAGCGCCATCTATGGCCAAGAATTATACATCTGCCACAGACATACGTCACTGCCCGTTTTAAAGGGAGGACTCATTCACACACCATCCATCCGCAGATCGTAAGTTTGACCTTACGATTAATCACCGACCAAAAACCCTCCAAGAGGTATTGATTTGTTATGGGAACGGAGGTATTTGTGAACCCGACTACAAGTCACCATTTAATACACAGGGAGTCTGCGGCAGGCGGATCAACTCACGACCTCTTGGACATGGGCTCAATGCGGCACCAAATAGGCTGACCCGGCCTTACTTTCGTGTCAGACTAACAAATAAAAATTATATAACAAGTCTTTTAATAGATAAAATAATTTATAAGAACGTTTAGAAATAATTTGCGTATCATTTACATCAAAAAGTATTTCTTTCAATGAGTTCGAAAATCACCCTTATTTTTCTCTTATGCACTAATCAAACATTAAACATTCGACAATTCCTTCTTCAAACATAGATTCGCTGTTGGATAGGTTAGATGGTTTAAGCTATAATAGAAATAAAAAGATAGTGGGACTTCTCGACAGATTTAATTATTTTGTCTAACAATATACTTAGCCAAATAAATATCATTCTTTGCTCATAAACATATTTTGCATAAAATATCCCCGCCTGCTATTTATTTTTTAAAAAATATATAGAATACTGTTTGTCTATGATAGGTACTCTGCCCGCCACAAAGTCTGCGGCAGTTTGGTGCTATGGAAACAAGAAGAGGGCATTTTAGGGTAGTTAGCTTCGATGACAGCTTGTATAGGAAGTATGCCAGATTGGCTAACTCAGCCACCAGTAGACTTATTTAATCTGATTCAAGAACTTTTTAAGATTCGCATGGATATTTCTTTCTTACTTAAAATGATTCTCTTTACTCAATCGGTTGTCACTGGATAGTTAATATCTGTCATTGGATAGTTAATATATTATCCGCCAAAGCTCGTTAACTTATTTTTATTTTCTCTACTTACTAATTTGAATTTTAAAATCTTTCAAATTTCTCTTTTATTTCAATACATAAAACACTGGCAAGTTTTGTTTATTAAAAATAAAGGAATTTAGAACTAATATTTTCATATTCAGAGAGAGAAAAGGAATTAAATTTTAGGTTCAATAGTTTAAAATTAGTATTTTATTTTTTATTTATTTATTTTTTTTTTTTTTTTAACAATCGCCGTTTTGCTCTGTTTTCTGTTTCTTATTAAAGTATAGCATTGTTTTGACCAAATTAGTATAGTAGTGTTTTAATTATGACTAATAATTTATGGTATTTTTGTGTACGTTTTTATTTGTTGTTGATTAAT
The DNA here is from genome assembly GCA_949128135.1 of Parasteatoda lunata. Lineage (NCBI taxonomy): Eukaryota > Metazoa > Arthropoda > Arachnida > Araneae > Theridiidae > Parasteatoda > Parasteatoda lunata. The sequence goes on along the minus strand of OX421980.1, from coordinate 12,108,854 downwards.
GTGTAAAATTTAAGGTTTCACACGTAATTATTAATAGGATTGCCGTGCTTAGAACAGCCCTTTGTCGAAACTATTCATTTTATTAAAATAACTTGAGATTTTTTTTTTTTTTTTTAATGACCTTAAAATTTTAGAAAATGTAATGAGCTCTTTTATTCTAAATTAATTATGATAAACTAGTTCATTAAATTTATATTTTATCTTCACAGTAAAAATATTACACAAAATATCATTTAACATTGTTTTTTTTTTTTTTTTTAAAAAAATGGAGAGGTAATTTAAGAGCTTTTTCCTTAACTTCATTAACAAAAAACTCAAATACATTGTGCACAATTTGACGTGCTTGTGAGTTTAAAATTTCACCTTTTTTAAATTTAAAAGGCACTTCTCAAAATTCAAAAAAGTTGAAAGGGGAAAAATAAAATAAAAAATTTAATACTCAAATAAATTTGTTGAAATTTTTTTCTAAAACAGAAGCTTTCGAAAAAGATTTTAAAAAAAGGAATCGAACGCTTTAAACGATGTTTCAGGCGCGAATGCTCATTTCTCTTCACTCCAGGGCTAATACAATAGACGGAAGAAAGATGTCTCCTTTTCTCTGGCCGAAACCAGTCCTAAAGAGGGACCCCGCCCCCCTAACAGAAATAATCATACCTCGTTACCATAGTCACCGCCACAGCTCCAGACGAATGTCTAGCAGAGTACCTATCTTACTTAGACAAACAGTACGTGTACGTTGATCAACAAAATGCACAAAAATGTAGATGTACATGCAACATCGATTGTGATAAAAATATATAAATACAGTAATACATATTTAAAATAAATAATTTTATTTTGTGGTAATGCATTTGATTACAACAAATATTTTATCATTTTGGAACATATTTCTACCACTTGGAAGTCACTGAGCTAGGCTTCAATATTTGTTTTTAAAGTTTCTACACGATGGGGAAACGTTTTTTATTAGTTTCGATCCAGAAACACAACCTAAAATTATCTCAGTAGATGTAGCTCTATCTTTTTTTTAACACTTCATCCCGCGGATCTAAAATAGAGTTTGCTCTTTTTAAACGATGCGATGGAATGACATTATAACTTAACAAATTCTCACGAAATTAAAGCCAGTCATGTTAACACTTACGAATATCTTTAATGCTACATTGATGAAAAAATCTATAGCATTTTTACGTTGCTAATGGTCATAAAATTATACTTAGCTATAAACATAAGAAAAGAAGAAAAAAAAAAACCCAAAGGGGGTTGTTAACAAGCTATGCATACATTTGTTATTAAAACAGTTATGCTATAGAAATTCTCTGTCTTAAAAAGGGAGAAAAAAAAATTTAGAAGCGTTTTTTAACTATTTTCTTAGAACAGCACATTTATTTTATCTTTATGTATTATTATTATTTTCACGATTTTGTATCCTTTTAGCTTCCCCGAATTTTACCTAAAAAAAACTAATATATCCTATAAATTTAAAAGACTTCTTTCTTAAAAATTATTTATTTGAGAACTGTTAATTAGTTAATTGTTTTTCACTTTTGCTTCCTCTACAATTCGTTTTGCTAGTAGAGTTAGTTTCGTTAGAGATTATTTTAAAGTTTATTTTAACTGTATAGTTTATGCGTTTCCTCCTTTGCTTAATATTTCAAAAGGTTAGGACAAAATCAATTTCTGATATCGAATTATTAACTTATAAATTTAATATTACTTATTATATTCTCTTATTTGACTTCAAATTATGTTTCACTTAGATTGATTGCGGGTCGACTTGATAACAATCGTCAGCACTTACATTTTTCATAATATATAAAAAACAATATTTAAGCATTTAATTTAAACTGAGAAAAGCTATATTGAATTTAATTTTATGCAAACTGTTGAAAATTTTACATTAGTTTTCTCATCAAAATTGCAATTAAAAAAAACTGTTTCAAAATAATATATGTCATTAACTTAAAGGCATGGTTATAAGAGTATATCATAACAAAAATATTAAAAGATTTAAAAAAAGGAACCAAATAAAATATTTATCGCTTTTAATATATGATTAAAAATTGTACATTTATTAAAGAACAAATTTATAAAAATTCGCTTTACTTTTTGCATAAACAAGACAAATTACATAAAAAGCGAGATTTCAAATATTTAAAAACAGACAAAGGTTATAACACTAAACTACCCTTCAAAAAAAATAAAAATAAAAAAAAAACAAAAAAAATTATTGCAGAATTCTATTAGAATAATTTTGTCAGAAAATATCTATTGAAATCCTAAAATTATGAGATCAATATTTTTTTCAGGGTTCCCACTTAATTTCAGAAAGAAAAAAAATTCCCAGACTTTTCCGGGTATATCAGGTTAATTCCAATTAAAATCCTGACCATATTTTATCTATACCATGCAATGTTTCATCAGAACACTTTAATACTTTTATTTGAGATGTCGAACATTAAATTTTGTAAGCAAGCAAAAAACATTGAATGAGGAAGAAAGCATGTCAGACAGACTGAAATGTGAAACTTTTACAACAAATAATTGTAACAGATATTAGAATTATTTAACTCGAATCTCAATAACTGATTATTGTTATGGACAATGGCTAAGACTGGTGATTGGTTACATGGACTAAGACTGGTTATTTTTCAGGTAGATATATGAATTTTCTAGGTTAAAAAAAAATTACAACTTTTTCTGACTATTCCACAATTTTTAGAGTTAAAATAAAATTTCCTGACAATTCCAATTTTTCCCTGCTCTCCCTGATTCGTGGGAGACATGTTTTTCCAATTCTAACTGGACAAGGACCATATAATTTACATGATTCCAGAAATATAGGTCATTCTTTTTAAATCTAAATGCTTAAGGGTTCTTGTTTAAATGAATTTTAAAAGTGATGATTTTACCACTATAATATGATTAAACTAAAAAATGCAAATGATTATGGACACTTTCACTGTAGATTTCTTTCATGAGTATAAAAAAAAAAAAAAAAAAAAAAAAAAGAGAAAATTCATATTTTTACATATATTTGTTTTACTAAAATGGATTTTTAAAAGTACAAAATAATTAAATATAGAAACTCAAAAATACATGAATGATTTCATTAATAATTAATGGTAAATATGTGGTATGAAAAACAGTAAGCTCATATTTTCCTTCTTGAGTAGAGGCCTTAACGTTTTGTTACGGTGCATACTTGGTAATCTTTTAATTTATTCTTTTTTTGATTATATGTTTTGGTAAAAATTATATCACTTCAATAATACGAAGGCTGCAATTGATTGGTATTGAAATCTCAAACCAAACAATACAAAATAAAATCGGGTAAATATCAAGATAAATTGGTGCGAAGGATGGCTAGCTCGTAATGTGTATGTTCGCATTCACGCTTATTTACACAGTGTTGCCGAATGAAAGTTCAGACACACAGTATAATTTGAGAGTGCAAATAGAAAGTTGTTTTAACTTCGATTATTAAAAAAAAAAGTTTTTGCTCTATTATTTTTAGTTTAAATTCTTTTGATAACTTTAACAGCAAAACGTTAAACCATTGAATGTACTGTTGGTTATTAATATAAAAAGAGAATATCTTACAACGCTAAAATTACCATAAACTCATTTTTTCTCTCCAAAAGTGGACATATTCAACTTTTAAAAATAACGAGTCTATTATCAATTTAATTAAACAATTATGTTTGAAAGCATAATTAACATTTCATCTTCCTCCACACACCCTTTGACAATAGAGTTTGGTCCCTAGGGAATCTTACATAAAATTTATGCACTTAAAAGTTACACGCAAAAACTTACATAAGTTAAGGTTACATGTTATCTTAAAAATTATTATTAAGGCTTATGTTATGTTCTGCATTTTTCCAACCTTTTTCAGGTTACCGCTCATTTCACGAGTAAAAAATTTTCAATGTCTCTTGTAAAAACAAAATCAATAACAGTATAAAAATTTAAAAAAAAAAATTAAAAAATCAGTCTCACTATTTTTGCTATGTTACACATCTAAAATACGTCAATTTATTATATTCCTAAATTAATATACAGTCGCCCCCATTTAATCGCCCCTCGGATAATCGAATAATCTGCTTATACGAATAAAATTTAATGGAACCAAATCATTTTATATTAAACTAATGTTAAACTTCCCCGTTTAAACGGTTATTTGTTGCTTTTTGATCCCGCTTAATTGCATAAAGAAGTAGTACTGAAATGAAATTTTATTTTTTATTTTTGAGAAATGTTTCACCAGCTAAAATGGAATTTCCTTTTTTCAGTTGAGATAAGGATACAAGGTAGTCATTTCAATAGGGACTTCTTATTCATTAGTAGATGTTTGGAAAATTAATCAAATCTTGCTGTCAGTTATACATTGAAGTAAACGAATGGGGGTTTCACCCCTCTTTGACTTACTTCACTCACACATCATTGAGTATGTAAAAAAGGGATAGAGTGATTTGTTTTTAGGTCAAGACTTGTGGTCCCCTCTTGATGCACTATTAGCTTTGATGAGAAAAAGTTTTAGAAACCGAATACTCTAGTGTAAAGAGTGTCTTTATCTTTGAATAATTTTGAGTTGGTTGCAAGTTGAGCGCGAAAAAAAAAATGATTTAAATTAATTGAAATTGAAAAAAAAAAAAACAATGAATCTTAGAAACAATAAATTTTAAAAAAAATCCCCAACTAGAATAGCGCATTGATTAAGAATTTTCCAAGTTTCGAAGATATTTATTTAATCAAAACGCTATACTATGCATTAAATACCATTAAAAAGTAAAATTTAGCAAATATTCAGAATTTAAGACTGAATATTGCACTCCCCTTTTAATCGAATAACCCGCTTAATAGCATAGATTTGGCTGGAACCGATGGTATTCCTTTAAGCAGGGTTGACTGTATTTACATTTTTTATACGAATTTTCATGAAAATAACTATCGTGTAAAATTAAGTGTTAGTATAAAAATAACTTTGCAGTTTAAATTAAATAACTAAATATTATATTTCTAAGATTTTAAAAAGGGAAATAAAAGATGTCGCCTATGAATATTATCAGGTCGATCTGTAATCCATGTCTTTTGTACAGCAAATCCTGAGCAACTTCTACAGCTAAAACATATTTCAAAATCAAATCAGAAAGTTATATTTGAGTTCACAATAAGAGATCCGAAATTAAATTAATTTTGATAATAAAGTTATGAATTATTGAACACAGGTGAGAACACATATAATTATTCAAATAAATAAACTTAATTTATTCATTGTTCTTCTTAAAACAAGTTAAAATTAAGAGAAGTAAACAAACATTTATAAACTTTGAACTTTTAGAATAGCATTAAATAAAACCACGTTTACTAAGTTAAAGATTAGTTCATAGTTCAACCTTTGGGTGGAATTTAGAGAAGCTGCAGGGGAAAAAATTTAAAATCCATTCCCAAATCACAGTACCTTTAAACGTAAAAAACGTCAAGTGAGTGTCACAGTATTATTATTATTATTATTATTTTTTTTTTATGGCATAGTTCTTTTAACAGCGACATGAAAGTACGTTGATTTCTTTTTAAGGACATACAATTCTAAAAAACAAATATTATATGCGGAGTAATAAAAGATAAACGAAAAAAAGTATGCATGTGTACTTATGATTTTATATGCATACTTTGTTATCTAACTTAATCACCTTTGTTATATGCATACTTTGTTAAATCCCATCATCACTCAATTCATAGCCTGATGAGAAAGGACTTCTGAAAGTAAGGCAAATTGTGGCCCTTTTTTTTAATCGCTAATTTTATGAGAAGCTGTACCCAAACAGCTGAATCTAAAGATTGGTTGCAACTTATCAAAATATTTCTTTCAATAAAAAAGAATCATGACCTCGGGTGTGTTACACAATTGAAATGGGCATAAGAAATAAGTGACGGCCGGTTCTAAAAAAGAGAGAAAGAAAAGAAGCAAAACCAGCCAAACCAGCAGCATCAAAATAATCTTTCACCCTCTAATCTACCTTCTCCACCTAGTTATGTTTTGGCGTCTTCCTGAGGCCTAATCGGGGTCCCGTCATAAGAACGCAATATAAATAGCGGCTAAAAAGGGGAAACACTGTGATCCTTCCTCGAATACTTTTCAGTCTTATTTCGATATTAACTAACAATATTTAATTATTTAAAAGTATTATTACAGTCATTCACTACTCAACAGAAATTTTGCCATCTGGTTTAAAATACAAAATTTCGTAGGTAATTTTTTATGTAGAATCTAAAATAACTTTCAAAAACGTATTACGGAAGATTTTATTAAAAATGTAAGAAATTCGATGCAAATAATATTTTACAAAGTTTATGGTATGTATATCAATATCTATTTGTGCCCTGTGGATTTTTAATCTAAACCAAAATGATAAGAAACGCTATTAAAAATAACCTACTAAAACGCAAAAATTTTAATTAGTCATTTTTTATGTAATAAATTAAAAAAGATAGGTCTATTTCATTCAACATTTTACAAGAAAAAAAAATTTTTTACCGCATTTATAAGTTAACTTTCCTTTAAACTACATTTTTTCTAAGTACGAATCACACGCTCGGGTCTTAAGAGATAAATGTATACATTTTATATTTTTCTTCCAAAGCTAAACAAGGAAATTAAATTTGTTTGTTTTTTCATTTTTTGCAAAAATTGAAAAATCAAATCATCAAACTTTGTGTACTAAGAGTGATACAATTTAGATAGTTGTGCATTTTAATTTTTTTTAATTCAAGCTCAACGGCGTGATGTTGGCAGTGTGTTAGCATTGCGAACCGATCACTTTTATTTTTACCCTTAACCTTTATACATCAAGAAAATCGGAGTGCGAAAGAGAAAATCTGATTCTTCCACTAAATTTAGCAATTCCAAAATTAGTTACATACATCCATGTCGTGGGTGGGGTGACACCGGGTATCTCTATTGTGTCAAAATTAGGTTTGTTTTCAAGCGGACAAATTCTGAATTACACTTTACTAGTCAAGGACCTACCATATAGGAATTTTGTTGTTGATTATTTCAAGGCGTTTGAGTAGATAAATATGTTTTACTATGTCAACTAACTATTGTACAGTCCGCAAAAAAAAAAGATATCACCCTGAATAACTTTCGTTCTAATGATCGGATTTTCAGGAACTAAGTGTCAATCTTAATGGTTCCTGGGGGTGACCTCAAATATGCTAATTAATTAGTGCTAACTATTAATTAAGTTACGAAATCAGACACAAAAACGTACTTTCTCTGAATAAACATGTATTTTTTTTTACATATTTGGATTCCTTATCTTCAAAATATAGGGGGTAGCCGCAATCTGGGAAATGTGGTCCCCATAGTTTGGTCAGGAGAGTGATTCAAAGTTTGGGCCCCTTAATGCTAATTTCGCTTTTTGCGTTTTCAGCCATATCTTAAAAACTAATTAAGCAATTCATAAAAGAAATAGCACCCACTCATAAAACTCATTTACCCAAAGATAATTTCATGAAAAAAATAATTTTTTATAAATATTTATTATTTTTTATTATTTAATTAAAGTAAGGATGAAAAAATTTGGATTATAAGGTATAGATTTTTTTATACCATTTTAATCTACATATTTTTCAATTCAAAAATCTGAAGTTTCAACTGTTTTTATTTATTAGAAGATGAGAAAAAATAAAATAAATTATTTTTAAAAAAATAATTTGGCGACAATGAAGAAATGATTAAATGGGGCGATTAATATTAAAATGTAATAAACTTACGAGGAATTTGACTTAGCGCGCGTAGCGTAAAATTTCATTCATATTTTTTTCGCTAATAATCGCTTGCTAATCTTTTTATTTTTATTTTTTTAAAACTATAAAATACAATGTTTCTTTTTTAGTCGTCTAAAATTTTATTTGCAATTAAGTAAAGAAATTTGAATAAAACATTTTATTGAATAAAAAATATTTTATTCACCGAATGTCTAGTTTTTTAAAAGATTGTGCTTTAAAGATTGCGCTTACACCAGATTGTGCTTATTTAATGTGATTATTTTTTATTTTTTTATTTTGTTTTTCAATAACTGATACAATTTAAATAATATACCTGCGTATGCTTAGATTTGGAATAATATATTTATCAATTTCTTGAATATATATTTTATAAATATTAATTGTTGTAGTTGTTATTACTTATTCCATTTGGCCCAGAACAAGGCTAGACCAAGTCCAGAAGACCGTTCACCGACAGAAAATCAAATACCATCGCCGGATCCTCCAAAATAAAATTTCTCTCCAGTCCCATACAGGACAGCAAATGATCATGTGTAGCCTGGTGCGCATTACATTTTAGGCATACAGGGAAAGTCTTTTGACCCTGATCAAATGTTAGTCAGCGGGTATGACCACTGATTAGTCTTGTGATAGCTGTCTGCAGTTTTCTATCACCCTTTAGCTTCAGGGCAGACTAGGTGCAATCCTCCAAGTCCTATTTTTGTTGGCCTTTACTTTTGTATAGATTATAGATTTCATCGTATGTTAGAAGGCCACTACGATCTATAGGATCATTGGAGCCCTCCTTGGCCAGTTCATCGGCCAGATCATTAAGGTGAAGGTTTACGAGGGAGGGGATCCACTGAAGATGTATATCATTGTAAGAAGAATAAGTCTTCAAATATATATATTAATATATATATTAATATAAATATGAATAAAAATACGTAGTCAGCATTTTTAATGATTTTAAAACTTCTTTACATCTTATATATCGCTTTAATCTTAAAATAAATTTGTAAATTAGTCTGTGCGTGTTTCGCAGAATTATTTTTCTAACTTTTTAATTGAATTTTAATGCAAAATCTTATTTTTTATTCAACCATATATATTATTTTCCAATAATATACTAATCAATCGTTTTAGTACTTTAATTTATGATTTCCTTTAAAATAAAATTACTTTTTAAATTATTGCTAAGTTCTTATTGAAAGAAAACTTAGAATTATTGCCAGCTATCTGAGAATTAAATCTTGTTAAGAAATTAAAAATATTCTACTGATCACACACAATATCTTTCGATGCAGAACAGCTGACTATTTACTAAGAATACTATTGTTTACGAAAAATGAAGATAAATTATTAATTTTTTTTTTTATTGTTTCTTATTTATTCGAGTAATGAAAAGTAAATGCGTATGTGAGCACAGCGAAAAAATACAACAGATTGTTTTGTTTTTTAAATGAACAAAAAACTATGGACATCCAATTTTATTTCGACATTGAAAGTTATTCTTGTGCGCTAATTTAAAGTAAGTTACCCTTTTGTTTTAAAAAGTTGAAAATATTTGCTTAAAAAGTTGTTTAGATGATTTTTCAACTTTTACACAGTTCAAAAAAATATTGCTATATCAGGAAAATGTTCGATATGCCTTGTTTTGTTAAACAACTACTAAAATAATAAATTGTAAAAAGATTCGAAAAACGTGCTATTTTTAGAATCATCATCTCAAAAATTGTTCTTTTCCTCCATTTGACTCTTTTCTACTTAAATAACTTATAATCATAGTTTTAACACACGTTTTGAAGAAATTATGAATACAAATTTCTCCTAATATTTCGTAATAAAAAAACAAGAATATTAATGGTTCATTTATAATTGTTTCATTGCACCGAAGTAGATAATTCTTTTCGTAATAATCGGCCTTACAACTATTTAACTTAGATTCTTTGGACTAGGTGTTGCTTCATGCATGTCTTTCGAGATTGAAATTTCAAAGATAAAATTTAAAAATTACAAGAATGCGTAAGCTGGTTTCAACTAACAAAAAAAGGGACAAAATCGTTGGCAAAAGAAGTTATCTAATGAAAAGAGTGTCAGAGTTAAAAAAGTATTGTAGAAACTGTAACAATTGTTACTTTTGTTTAATTAAGGGTATTATAAACCTAATTTTCTTTTAATCATATTTTTTAAAGAACTAACGAAAGGAGTGTGTAAATAACATCAACTCTTTTTACTGCAAACTAAGTTTACTTAATATTATTTGCAAATCTTATGAAGTGCAAATTCTTCACCTGCTCCTTAAAATAAAGTTTTATTTTAATCGTAGTTGAAAAAGTACGGATACGTAGTTGAAGGTGGTATGTGACATTCGGGAAAAAAAAGTCGTGTGATAAAGATAGTTTTAAACAGAACGAATTAGTTCTTTTGGTTGAAATGCTGACAATATCATTACAGCATCTTGGTTAATAAGTACCATGAAAGAAGGTTCTGAACTTAAAATATGGATTTTAATATATTTTCCTATTTACATGCCTTCTTGATCTCCGCACCGTTTTAATATTTTGTAAAGCATAAAATGAAATAATGTTGAATAAAAAAAAAAGAGATTTCAAATGAAATATTTTATTTTCCTTAATCTGCTACATTTTAGATTTTCAAATTCATGACTTTTCATGTCTAATTCCAAGAACTTTTCATGACTTAATGAAGTTACTATTTTCTCCGACAAAAACAGAATAATAAATTTAAAAAGCATTATAATCACATTAATTAAAATGATAGGTATAACCAAAACTATTATACTCTGCATCATCATATTTATTGATTTTAAATTTAAAACTAAGTAAAGAAAGAGCTGAAGCAATAAAATAGCTGAAAAATATAATAGCTGAGCAAATATTTTTCTTTCTTTTTTTCTGCAGAATTATATTCTAAAGTTACTTGTTCATCAGAAATGAAAGAATTACTCCTGATTTTTCTGTTCTCATTTCGGAATTAAAAAAAATTGCCAATAACTAACTTGCTTCAGCTTGAATTTTTAATTGATAAAATAAAAAAAAAGATGAATAATAATAATTCTGAAATCACATTAGCCTAAAAGATACTTTTTTTTCTTTCATTTTTCGAAAGAGCAGCATAATTTTTAAAGAAAATGATGCTCCTCACACTATTGTATTGATATGTTTTGCTTTGGCTATATTGATACAATATTAGACAGCACTCTTTTTTGCGGATATAATCATGTGAGCTGATGAAAAGATTATATCTTTTATTTTCCGGATATTTTTAGAATTTTTTTTTCCTTTTATCGGAATTTTTTTCTCCGGTTTTTTTGTTATTTTATTTTTATTATTATTTTTTTCTCCCTTTTTTATTGTTCTGTAATTTTTCCCATGTTTTCTCTACATTTTGAACTTATTTTATGAGTTCTATTTACTTGCAGTTTATGCGCAATAAATAAAACTTATTGTTTTTCTTAATTTTCTTCGTGTTTTTTTTTTTTTTTTTTTTTTTTTTTTTGTATTTATTTATTATGATGTATATATGTTACCGTCAAAGTATGAAACGCAGGCATTGTATAGAATGCCTGCCGTTTTTAGGCAAAGTATGAAATGTGAGAACTATTACATACTTTGCCTAGGCATTGTATGCAATGCCTAGGCATTCTATAGAATGCCAAATGCTATTTAAGCAAAGTATGAAATAAACGTCCTGACGAGGTTATTTTATTTTATAACCGGCGTTGAACAGCCGACACAATTTCATGGGTTTACGACTACTAATGTTCAACTCCGTAGCCTTGTAATTTTGATCCAATCCAGAAGACAAGGAAACTCCTGGATCAGTACCCCCAGAGGTTTTGATTTGTTATTTGAACATGGAGGACTTTGAGACTCGGCAGATTTAAAGTGCATCAGTCAACATTTACTACACGGGGAGTCTTCGGCCGCCGAGGATCGAACCCACGACCTCTTGGACACCTACCGACCAGGCTATCCCGGCCTGATGAGGTTATTATGAAAATGATGTTCATGTTACTGTGAATGACCGAAATTGGTGGGTTTTTTTATTTCACCGGTGAATGTTAACAATCACATAGTCGCTTTGGTTATGTCTGAAATATTTATTACATCCGATTCGATATAAATTTATTTGTGGATATAATGACATTTATTCGATACTTTAATACTTACTGACGATAGATTAAAAGAAACATCAGTGTTTGGAGTATCGGGCAAATGTATACCTGGCAGTGGCACTGAACCTTAAAAAAACATCAGTGTAGGGTATGCCGGTCAAATGTATACCGGGCAGTGGCACTTAACTAGACCTAGTATATATTTCGGACATTTACCAACGGTCTACCCATACTAGGTCTAGTTAAGTGCCACTGCCCGGTACACATTTGCCCCGTATATCCTACACTGATGTTTTTTTAAGGTCAAGTGCTATTGCCCGGTATACCCTACACTGATGTTTATTTAATGTTCAGTGCCACTGCCCGGTATATCCTACACTAATGTACTTTTTAAGGTCAAGTGCCATTGCTCGGTATACCCTACACTGATGTTTTTTTAAGGTTCAGTGCCACTGCCAGGTATACATTTGCCCGATACTCCAAACACTGATGTTTCTTTTAATCTATCGTCAGTAAGTATTAAAGTATCGAATAAATGTAATCTGTCGTCAGTAAGTATTAAAATATTGAATATATGTAATTATATCCACGAATAAATTAATATCAAATCGGATATAATAAATATTTCGGACATTCACCAAAGCGACTATGTGATTGTCAACATTCACCGGTGAAAGTCGACATTCTCCAGGGTCAGTATCAGAGATGTATTTCATATATATATATAATATATATATATATATATATATATATATATATATATATATATATATATATATATATATATATATATATATATATATATATATAATTCTATAAAATTATGCGATTATGCATCAGAACAGCTATCTTTTTTCAGGTCCTCCTTTGCTTGATCATTTTTTTTTCTTTCCCTTACCTAAGAAACTTGAAGTGAAGTACTAAAGCAATTAACCCTACAACTCTTCATAAATTTATAATAACTTATGAAAATTTATTTTTAATTCAAAACTGTCATACAAATGACGTTAAAACAGCTTTAAGAAAATAAATAATGTCAGATAAAAAGTTTAACGACAAGATTCTAAAATCTTGGAGAAGCAAAAATAATTTATTAATTGATTTAAATTTCCTTTTTTAAAGGATATTAAAAAATCAAAAACAATTTATTTTCGTTGCCCAGAAAGCAACTCGAAAAATTCTTTTGGTTGCTTAGCAACGAAAAGCACTAAGTTTTCCCGTCTTGTCCTTCATTCAGGTTTCTATGGTTGTTATAATTTATTTCCCCTTCTATGGCGAGGTAATTAGGCATATTTTTAAACCTTTGCCAGATATATAAATCCTTATTGCGACCCAACTTACAACCCATTTTTTTCGAAATTTTGTCCCTATTTCGAGGGTCAGGATTCCAAATATGTAAAAAAAAATATATGTTTATTCAGAGAAAGTACGTTTTTGTGTCTGATTTCGTAATTTGATTAATAGTTAGCACTAACTAAAAAATTGGTACGGCTTCGGAATCTTCTTACAAATTTCAGTGTATAGTATTTTCTGCTTAACAAAATAAGGCATTTTCCTGATAACAAATTATACTACAATAATATCTTGGGAATCGTGTTAAAGTAAAAAATTAAACAAAATAGTTTAGTATATTATCAGGAAAAAAATCTACTTGGTATCGTATCATAAAGAAAGAGTAGAATGAAATAATTAGTGAATCACACGTGGTCAGATAATTAAAAATTTAATTTCACAGCTAAGATGTTAGGACGACATTTAAGATACTGAGATATTTTAAGATGCTTAGAAATTTTGGTTACGTATTCGACAGCTTTTTATGTTCAATATCTTTATACTCTTTGTAGTGACTTATTTGTGTAGTGACATCAGCACTATTTTAAATAATCTATGTTGAAGTCACAGGAAACATAACAAAAACAAAAAAGACAATCAATAATTTATATTCCTTTTCTCGAAAAAAAATAGTATGCTTAGCAAATAATCAGCTCTTTTGCATTAAATAATTTTAAACAGAGGAAAGTTTTTAATTTCTTAACAAGGTTTTATTCTTAGATAGCACACAATAATTTTTTAAAAAAAAACTTAACTATAATTTTAAAAGGAATTTTACTTTAAAGAAATCCTTAATTAAAGTACAAAAAAACTTGATTAGTATATTAATGAAGAAATAATAAACGTAAAAGGGTAAAGAATAAGATTTTTAAAAATGTTAAAATTTAATTAAATAGTTGGTACAATAGTTCTGCGAAACACTTCCGGAAATTTCTTTTAAGACTAAGACGATATAGGGTAAACCAACAAGTGAAGGAACATTTCATAGATATTTTTTAAAAATAAGATTTTAAACGTTTTAATTTAGATTGATTGGTAACAGTAGCTTACTACCTAACAATTGGAAGTCATCTAACAATGCATTGCGTTACCGTTTAAGAAAAATTTTAATTTTCTGGTACCTTTAGTCATTATATACTTCAAAATTATGTTAAAAATCTATTCCCAGTGAAGGAACAGGCATGTTCCTTCACTGGGAATAGATTTCCCAGTGAATGAATAGTATGTGTGAAATATGATTTTACACGGATAATTAGTAGTTCTGTGATATAGAGGCTCACCTAAAATTCAGTTAAATGTTGTATGAATAGTTCCTATAACAATTTCATTTCAAAATGCAAATTTAATTGCTAAATTTATTTAAAGAATTATAATAATAATAATTTATTTATTATTTATCTTTATAAATACATCATACATCATAAATACATCAATTAGTTATTACATCATACCTTAGGCACCTTAATAAACTACGTTTACTGACTAAATATAACAACTAAATATAATAATAAAAGCTTAAATAGAAAATTTCTTTGCAGGCTTTTGTGCCAATAATTAGCTAAATTATTATCTGATTGCGGTCTTTAACGTCCTGACGGGAACTAATTTGAAAAATCCATTTAAAGACAATCATCCAAGTGAAAAATGGGTGAAGTTTTTTTTAACGCGACATCCACCGATAACTCAGTTTCAATGCGAAGATAATTTCAAAACGCAAAACTTCCCTTAGAGAATAATATTCGAAATACTGGTTTTAAGAACTTGAGAAGAATCTTTAGGAGGGAAGTAGCCCTGGCATCCTTTTAGAAAGTGATTTCATTTACAATGCGAACGAAACAGGAGTTGAATACTGCCCTTAAACGGGAAAAATCTTTGGCCCAAAAAATTATAAGGATTTATATTCTAAAGTACCTAGGAAAGAAAAAGTACCTCCATTGGTAGTTTTTCTTTACTGAAGAATTCTTTGAGATATTACAGAATCAGTCCCTGCTATATATTTCATTGGAAAAAGCGATTCATGAAATGAAACGATGACCATAGCTACATTTTACAAATATTGCAAATGTTTCTACCCATGGCTAATAAAAAATGCTATCAAATTCCCTATTTTACTTCTTCTGCTGTTTTCTACCTAATTCATGGAAATCTCCCGTTGAATTTTGAAAACAAACGAATTGTTAAACAATATGTCGAGAAAATTTTACATCCATTTTTAAATAAGACTTTTGAGGCATCGACTGATGGAGTTAAAATGCTTTTATGAAATGCGATATTTTTCCATTCGATGTAGAAAACGTTGACTTAAACAAATGCATGCAAAATTGACACCAAAAGTTAATGAGCAATACAGCTTATCAACAAAACACATACTTCGAGAGTAATGATGCACTATTTCTTCAGAAGCTTGAGAAAGAAATTTCACAACTTATATTGTAAATTTTTAAAGGAACATTGACAGACGAGTTTAATCTCCCAAATATCCAATAGCTTGTGCTTTTCTCAATATGGAAGAATTTATTTCAAAAAGAACATTTGGTTAAGTCAAATTTTGGCACTGAGGCTGATACAACTAACATTGATAAAGAAAGTATCTTGAAAACTGACTTTGAGATAAGTCCTCTTGAGGCATTGTTGCAAAAACAATTGGTTCCATTAGTAAATGGTAAGTACTGCTGAAGACCCACTAGATATAAGTCAATGAGAGATGGATTTTACTCAAACTTCGAAACTCCTTTTGCAAATTTATTATCCAGTGAGGAATTCCAGAAATGGTACTGGAAAATCAAAAGAAATTTCGAAGATACATTTACATTGGCCAAAAATTTGGAAAAAGAGGAAGGTTAAATCAAAAGAAAAAGAAATAAATTATTTTTTTGCATTAACTTCAGAAAAAGAACGAAAATTTAAAGATATTGAAAGAGCTAAAGAAAAAAAAGTTAAAGCAGAAAGTATGTCGAAGAGAAAAAAAATACTTAAAAAGATTTTTAAAAAAAAGCTTCAAAAAATATGGGGAAAAGAGTAAACAAAAAAGCGATCTAATTATAATAATAATAAAAACATCATCGGATTACACAATAATTTGGAATGGACTATTAAACTGTGAGAAAAAAATGAAAACCTTTTTTTTTTTTTAATTATGAATTTAAACATATTTTACTTTCCATTCCATGACTGAAAAAAGTAACATTTTACACGTTAACTGTGGTTATATGTTGTAATTCCAAGAAAAATCTTGTTTTTAGACATTTGTGTGGCCTATGGATTCCTAACGAGCATCAAACATTCTCAAAATTAAGTTTTCATTCACTGGAAAATGTAGTGTTTATTCACTGGTAAGAACTGTTCCCTCACTACGTAATCTTACTGTACTTATTATTTAAACCACCAAAAGCTTAAAACAATATTGTGTAAGTTATCTAAAAATTTTTTTTGCATAATTTGCATTTAATAACAAATATGTCGACACCATCATTTAGCTAAAATTACAAATTTTGAAATTTTTATGATTTTTTTTAAAGGCAAGTTAAGCTTAAGTGTTCCTTCACTGGTTAGTTAACCCTATAAGAAGTTGAGAAATTTGCGATGTTGTGAGAGATGCTAAAAAATGTTGACTACGTATTTTTATTAATATTTATAAAATATATATTCAAGAAATTGATAAATATATATTCAAGAAATTGATAAATATTTTATTCCAAATCTATTCCTACATATTATTATTATTGAAATATTGATATATTATTGAAATATTGATATATTATTGAAATTTATCAGTTATAGAGAAAAAAAACTAAAAAATAAAAAATAATCACATTAAATAAGCACAATCTGTTGTATAATCATATTCTATCAGAAGCAAGCTTTTATAAAACTCGACATGTTTTATTCAAATTTCTTTACCAAATTGTAAATAGATTTTTAGACGACTAAACAAGAAACATCGTATTTGAGCTAAATCAAGTTCCTCGTCAGTTTATCACATTTTAACATTAATCGCCCCATTTAATTATTTCTTCATTGTCGCCAAATTATTTTTTTTAAATAATTAATTTTAATTTTTCTCATCTTCTAATAAATAAAAACAGTCGAAACTTTAGATTTTACAATTGAAAAATATGTAGATTAATATGAAATAAATATATCCATACCTTATAATTCAAAATTTTTTCATCCTCAATTTAATTAAATAATAAAAAATAATAAATAATTATTAAAAATTATTTTTCTCGTGAAATTATCTTTGGGTAAATGAGTTTTATGAGCGGGTGTATTTTTTTTTTTAATTGCTTCATTAGTTTTTAAAACATGGCTGAAAACGCAAAAAGCGAAATTAACATTAAGGGGTCCAAACTTTGAATCGCTCTCCTGACCAAACTATAGGAACCACACTTCCCAGATTGCGGCTACACATATTTTGAAGATACGGAATCCAAAAATGTAAAAATAAATATAGGTTTATTCAGAGAAAGTACGTTTTTGTATCTGATTTCGTAACTTAATTAATAGTCAGCACTAATTAATTAGCATATTTGAGGTCACCCCCAAGAACCATTAAGATTGACACTTAGTTCGTGAAAATCCGATTATTAGAACGAAAGTTATTCAGGGTGATATCTTTCTTTATTTATTTATTTATTTTTTTTGCGGACTGTACATCCATTGAAAGAATCTTCTCGAATTTTGAACTCATCCATACTAAACTCAGAAATGGAATGGGCAATGAAAAATGCGCAAAATTAGTCACTTGCTATCGTATGCTTCGGCACAGTGACCCCGACTACTGAATATGTAATTTTGTTTGTAATTAAGTTTTGTTTAATGTGCTTTTTCAACTGAATAAAAGTTTTAAACTTGACAAAATAGCAGTAATTCTTGACTTAGAGTTTGTTAGTAGGTACAAGTTTTGAAAGTTTTGTTTAGCTTATTTCTAATATTTAAGAAATGCCAAAATTTAAATTCTTCTTTTCAGTTCTTGAATTTATTAATGGTTCCAAGCTTTTTTGTTTGTTTGTTTGTTTATTTATTTCTAACAATTAAGAAGTGCAAAATTTTGAATCCTTTGCAAATCAAGCTATAATGATAAAAGTAAGTATCACTATTTTCCATAAGTATATTACAATATTTCTGTATAAATGTATATCATTCTATAAGAATACATGTATATAGTTGCAAAATCAATAGCAATCATTTACAACATTCATTTAGGGTAAACCAACCAGTGAAGGAACACTACCCAGTGAAGGAACATTTCATATATATTGATTAAAAATAAGAATTTGAAAGTCTTTCTTTTGATTGATTGGTAACTGCCAAACAATAGGAAGTCATCTAGCAATGTTTTGGATTACCTGGTCAAATAGACTTCTCTGGAAAAGTTTTTAAATTTGTTATTATCTCTGCAACACCTTGTTTCTTTGAAAAATTATAAGGTGAGTGTTTGTATTTATGTTTGAAGTGGAATTAATTGCATGTAATAGTTTTATTTTTCTCACTGTGAAAAAGAGAATTCAAAATATAGTTATTGAAGTTACGTTTAATTATTTTTTTTTAAGCATCATAGCATAATAAAGTACTGAGTTAGGGGGTGTTTATTCACTGGATCACCAAACGATGAAACACCAGTGAAGGAACAAGTGTTCCTTTACTGTGTTTTTTTTTTAAGTTAATGAAAATAAAAGATTAAACTTTAATTTCCTTGTGCCTTTAGTGTCCGCATCAAAAGTATGTTAAAAATACGAAAAACAACTTCTAAACAGTGAGGGAACAGGCATGTTCCTTTACTGGGCATAGATTTCCCAGTGAATGAACAGTATGCGTTAATATGTTGACACTTTAATTTTCAATTCATGATTACAAAAAAAAAGTTAACATTCTCGAAGTATTTATATGTTATAATTTCAAGAATAGGCTTGTTTTTAAATATGTGTATGGCTTATTAATTCATAAAGAGCATTAAAAAATAACCAAAATTAAGTGTTCCTTTACTGGGTGTTCATTCAATGGTAAGAGCTGTTCCTTCACTGGGTCTTCTTACTACTTGTTATTTGAACCTCCAAAACTTTAAAACAATATTATGTAAGTTCTCTACAATTTTTTTACATAATTTGCAATTAGTAACAAATATGTTGACACTGTCATTTAACTAAAATTACGAATTTTGAAATTAATGATTTTTTAAAAGACAAGCGAAGCTTAAGTGTTCCTTCACTGGTTAGTTTACCCTATAAAGGCAATTATGTGAAAATAATATATTATCCGCTATATGCCATAAATTAAAGAAAACAGTAGGTTTTTGACGACAAAAACCCAACCCTGATATATATATATATATATATATATATATATATATATATATATATATATATATATATATACACACACAGTCGGACCTCTATTTAACGAAGTCGCTAAATCCCGAAAAAAAGTTCATATATGGAAAATTCGTTAAATAGAAAATCATCTTTTAAACTACTTACACAACGTACAGAAACTAGAAATAATTAAAATTGCAATTGATACACCTTTATTTTGTAAATTATTATCTATTAATTATTTTATAAATCTTACCCATAAAAGAAATCTGCAATGAAAGTAAGAATAGAACAAAACATTATCCAGTGTTACACTATCATGGCACATATATTTTCCCCTGAATAAAAATGCTAAATTTTTATAAATTGAAATTATTGCTGCATTTATTATAATTTAAGCATACATTTTCACATGCGTTCTTAATTTTAATTGCTACTGATAAAGTCCGTTAATTGTATCTGAGTTTTTCGTTTGAAAAAGTGTTTTTTCTCATAATAGGTATCGCATTTTTGTAATGCACCAAAAATTCCTTCATTCGTATTCTCCTCAAACTGCGATCCACAACGAATTGTTTCAAATGATATTAACATTTCATCATATGAAGGTTTGCTAATTTCTTAATTATTTCAGTCTTCATCTTCCTTACAATTTATAGCTGTGTAGTTTTTATTTTTCACATCGTCCAAAATATCCGATTCAGTTAATGTTTCGGTGGTTTCAGCTTCAGAATCAATAGAAAGAAAATCCTTAATCCGCACATCATCATTAATTTCGTGGTTCTCTCTTAGCTGTACTCACATTTTTTTAAGTTCTTCTAAAGCATTGTTTCTCAACGGGGGCGGTGGACTTGTTTTGGGCGGTAGGGGGGCGATGGGTATGTTTTGGGCAGTAGGGAGGCGATGAGTATGTTTTGTTATTCAAATTTAAATTTATAACTCCCAAATAAAATTATTAAATTAAGATTTATATAATAAATAAAATTAATCTAATAAATTAAGATTATCTGATACACCATTTGTACCACCAATAAAACGAACTTATACGGCACATAGCCTCCGATCCGAACCAGCACAGCGTAACGCAGGAGTCAGTAGTTTTTGCCTCTGACTCATTCAAGCCATTTAGTGAAAATTGAAGTGCATGCACTTTTAGTATGAATGTCGATTTGACCCGAGTTTCTTAGGATGGTTTTCGTTCGCTTCAATTAAGTTTTTCTCCAGTTTCGATTCGATTTTATTCTTTATTTGGCCAGGTCCCCACTAAAAATAATCTTAAGATTTTCTTAAGAAAATGTCATTTTCTTAAGAAATTCTTCAGAAATCTGAAGAATTTCTTAAGATTTAACTCTATCTCCAAAATATCTTAAGAATTTTTGCAGACATTTTACAGACATTTTGAATATCTTTAAGGTGAATTAAGTTTGTCTTCAAAAATTCTTAAGAAAATCTTAAGACAGATTCCTGAGTTAGAATTACCTTAAAGCATCTTAAGATTCTTTAAAATATCTTAAGAATTTTTTCAGACATTTTATAGACATTTTGAATATCTTTAGGGGGAATTAAGTTTTTCTTAAGAAAATCTTAAGAAAGTTTCCTGAGTTAATGTTACCTTAAAACATCTTAAGATTGTTTAGAATATCTTAACAATTTTTTAAGACATTTTGAATATCTTTAAGGTGAATTAAGTTTGAACAAAGATTTCTTAAAAAATTTTTTCAGTTCACACAAAATTTATCTTGTGATATTTTCGATAATGATCAGATCTTAGTTTCTGTGAGAATTTCAATAATTCTCTAATTAAAGTATATATTTAAAAGGTTTTCTGCTTTTTTTCTTTTTTTTTTTTTTTTTTTTCGTTCTTTCATGAAACATACAAAATATTAATTTGAGATGGAAAAGAAAATGTTTTATTTGACTTCTATTTTAAATGTTTTATTTTACTGCTTTTATGAAACATCAACTGGTATCTACGGAATTCAATACACCAATCAGATAAATTTTTATTAAGCAAAAACTCTCACATAATTAAAATTTGAATGATTGGAAATTTTGCCAAGTTAAGAATAAAGTGGGCCAAATAACTTAAGATTTTCTTAAGATTTTTTTTCAAGAAATTCTTGAGATTTTTTTTTAGTGGGGTACGTGGGTGAATTAGTTCTTTATTGTAAATTATTTATTAATTTGAAGAAATAGTTGATTTTCTTGTATCGTTGTATTTTGCTGCCACCAACAATGTCGGTTAAATAAGTGTCGTCAATACAGTGTCACGTACTTGAAGTTTGGATTTGCTCAATCGCTGTCAAACTCTCAATTACCCATTCGTTTATTTTATAACAAAATTTTATCTAATGTGGCAATGGAAACTTTTCATTAGTAGGAGCATTTACAAAAAATTCATCCTGAGAAACAAAAGAAAGATTTGTCATGTTTCCGAGCATCAAAGTTAAGTTTCTGAAGGCACCTACGGTCTCGGGCTTACGAAGGTTTGATTGCCTCTTATAATATATAAAAATTAATTCCTCAATTTGGGAGAGCCCATACCATCAGCAAAGAGTTGATACTCCCGGCTAACGAGGAAGTTTTAGAAACAGTTTTACACCATCCAGCCGCATCGAATTTACTCAAAAATATCCAATTAAGCAACGATACAGTGCTGTGACGAATTGGTGAAATGGCTGAAGAGGTTGAAGTTACCGTATGCAAACTTTTGATATCCAACGAATTTTTCTTTCAAGTTGATGAATCAACCTTGCCAAGTAATGTAGGCTTTACTGTTGGCGTATGTCCGGTTTGTGAAGGAAAGAAAAATTATTGAAGAGATGCTTTTTGCTTTATTGTAGATACCAAAGGTGAATCTATTTTCAATGCTGTCAAATATTATTTTAAAGAGCAAAACATTCCTCTTGTGAATATTTTGTCTGCTGTCACTGACGAAGCTCCTGAAATAGTGGATTGACAGGGTGGGTTTATCGCCGTTTTAAAGAGGGAGTTATCAGATATTTTAGCTGTTTACTACATGATTCACAGACAGCATTTAGTAGGAAAAAATAAAAGCGACAGTTGGCATCAATCATGGCAATGTGTTATACCTGCTGTGAACAAAATTAGCAGTAATGCTCCCCAAGATTGATTATTCAAACAGCTATGTAAGAAAAACGATGAATATCACTTGCTCCTACACACCGATATTCATTGGCTTTGCGAAGGTGCATGTCTTAATAGGTTTTGGAAACTTGTCGACTTAGTTCTTGAGTTCCTCGAAGACAGAGCTGTAGCTCTGTTATTTGCTAAATTTAATGGTTTTAATTTACAACTTCAAGTCAACGAGCTCAATTTGATCCCTACAAAATCAGCTATTTCTACCTTTCTAAGAAAACTCATTTTGTGAAAGTAAATTTTTGGTGGGAATGAGTTCAGCCAATTTTCAATCTTATCATATCTTACAAAGAAAGACGAAATCACCTCTGATGATGCACAAGAATATTGTCAACACCTTGACTCTTTGCACATGGACTTTTCTGACTATTTCAATGATGTTTTGTCCCTGGAAGTTCCTCAATGGATTATGAACCCTTTTATGAATATTGAAACAACAAAGGTTCAGATTCAGGAGGAATTGGTTGAACTTTGAACTAATGAAACTTTGAAATGGTGAGCGTCTCACAAAAGTTTGGCTTCAAGGTAACGTCAGTCGCCTCTCGCCTGGACTGTGGAATATCGCCAAAATTTTTTTAATCGGCCTTCCTTTCTCCACCTTTCGAACTTAGTTTCAGTGCTATCTAGTCACAAAAAAGAGAAATCGACTCGAGATCGTGCTACGAAGGGACTTGCGTCTGTAGTAAAACTGAACGTTATACTGATATAGTTACTTGATTGTTTCGTCGATACTACTTTTTAATGTAAAAAATTATTTTTGGGTGTTTTTTTTTTAATTATTTAATTAAGAATAAATGACTATTTTTTGTTGTATTTTTTTTAATTTCCGTTACCGTATTTATTTTGATTATAACAAATAGACTGCGATTACCCGCTGGGATAAAAGTATCGAGTTAACGTACACATTAATTTTAAAATAAAAGAAAACCAAACAAATTTAATGCGTAAAAAAACTGGATTTTCACAAAGGGGGCCGTTGAAGTGATTTTTGCTCCTTAAACGTTAAAAAGGTTGAGAATCTATGTTCTAAAGGAATATCATCCTCATCCTCACTTTCCAAATTCTCAGCGTTGACAAAGAATCCAGCTTTAGCAAAACTGTTAAGAATAGTACGATCTGTAACATCATAGTTCCATGCTTTGGAAATTTCTGTTATGCTTTCTCGCAAATTGATCTTTGGCATAGATTGCTTATTTTCAAGAGCAGTGATAACCTTTCGTACAATTCCATAGCTGCCAACATGGATAGGAAAAAATCCAGTAGATTTTACGAAATAATATAAGTTTCATGATAATTGTTGCATAATGTACTAACTATTCAACACATAGGGAATATTAGGGATTTTTATAGTCCTTTAAATAGAAAAATTACAATATTTTCCAGTTATGATTGACATTAAACATATTTGAACTGTTATGAATTATGTATACTCATAATTTCATGTATTAAAAGGCATTTAATTTATCAAAAATAGTTAAAAGATTTTGTTAAATAATTTAAAAAGGGAGTACTGAATAAAAATAAACTGAAAATTTTAGAAAAAAAGAAGTTTTGAACTGATTTCTATAAATGAGGCTCCTTCATTATGCATTAGTAATACTTATTTAAATATTCATACAAACAAGCAATAATCCGTAAAAAAATTTTATTATAATAGTGATTTTTTTTAGAAAATATACAAAAACCAGAAGAATTTTAATTAAACCAGTAGACCAGGAGAAACTGAAAAAATCCAGTAGTCTACTGGAAAATCCAGTAGAGTTGGCAGCTATGTAATTCTTTTGCGGTAGTGCAGTTTAAAGTTTTGAATCACCCCTTGTTGTAGCTTGGATGTAGTGTTTGGAGGCAAGTAAAAAACTTTAATGTTTTTCAGTTTTTTGTTGATTTCCTTCGGATGGGCAAGGCAATTGTCGAAAATTAGAGCAATTTTGCGATACTCTGCAATCATAAGTTTGCCCAACTTTTGAATCCACTTTTCACAAATTTCTGACATCATCCATGATTTTTTGTTGAATCCATAATCAACCTCTAAAGATTTTGAGCCCTTTAAACATCTTGGAGTTTTGCTTTTTCGTGTAATTAAGGGATTTAATTTTTGATTGCCAGTCATATTTGCACTTAGCATGATAGTTATTCTTGCTTTGTTATGTTTTCCTCCAAAGCATTTTTCATTTTTAAATGTTAGGGTCTCTTGAGACAAATATTGAAAAAATAAAGCCGTCTCATCAGCATTAAAAATGTTTTCCGGCTTATAATCTTTTAAAATTTTATTAAGAGTCTTTGTAATCCAACTTTCACAATCTTTATCACTGACGTCATTACTTTCACCAGACATAACTTTTCCTATAATTCCCTATTTTCTTTTAAACTAGTCAAGTCATCCACTACTTCCTCGAAATTCATCGTGTCCCTATGCCTTTGCAAACTGCATTGCTTTCTCAGTTGTCAACGGTTCAGAGATCGGCACGTTTTTATCTTGCATTACGTGTATCCACTTCAAAACTGCCTCATTCACATCTTCATAGACACATGTTTTAAACGTTTTGAACAAGGAATTGGTAAATCATTGTTTTCTATCTTATCACGGTTTCTAATTATCGTTAATAAGCTGCTTGAAGGAATACCAAACTTTGATGCAATATCTTTTTTTTCACACCTCTGTCCACCTCTTGAAGAATTGAACTTTTTTCTTTAATGGTCAGGCACCTTCGCTTCGACATTTTGCAACCGCAAGAAAAGCAACAAGCAGCACTCTGATCAGCAATCTAAAAACAGGAGGCGACTTCGAGAACGGAGCTCTACTGAGTGAACAACGGGAATGTTGAAATTTTTTTTAGAAGGGAAGTGAACAGTGGGGTGGGGATAAAGACACTATGAAGCATGGGACATGTCAATAAGCGACCAGGAACCACACACTTTGATGATCCATTCCCTCTATCTTCTCTGCTCATTTCCTATTCAAGGAATTTGAGCCTTCCCCCCCCCCCTTTTCTAGAGATCTTGCATTTCCTGTATGAAAGGCAAACAAAAAGGGAAAGAAATTTTACTGCTTTCTCTAAAAGTTAAGGGGATGGGAAAATCAGTTCAAGGTAATTTCCCCCATACAATGCGTTAACAAATTTGTAATTTTCTCAAATATTTTGGAAAATAGGGAAGAAGATCTCAAAAAAAAAAAAAAAAAAATTAGAAAATTCACTTCGCTATTTGGAAGTTATTTAACGAAGAAATTTACAAAATATTCTTGGTTCTACCATTGAACAATTCAATAAAAGCTTGTAAAGAAGTAGGGCCTTCTGAATTCTCCTAATTTGACTAATCATCCAAAAATAACGGGGTTAAAAAATAATCGATCATCCAAAAATAACGGGGCTGGAGCCCAGTTATTACAAGCCTAGCAGGATATTGGCTTAGCGGAGGAAACTTGCATTTCTATCTTTAACGGAGACTGGCTGCTACGTTGCGGAGTTGAAAGAATGAAGGAAGGAAGGAGGGAGGATTCCACCCAGTCTTTTCTACTACGGGTACGCTCGCTGCTAATGTTGGCTGGAGACTTGAGAGGGACCGACCGATTTTGCTTTCGTCCGAGTCCTGCACAAGAATAGGTTTAGTGAAAGTGAAAGAAACACCATTTACGTGCGAGAGTGATATTGAATTTATAGAGGAGCTTTTTGCTCCTTTCTTAAAAGTTCCTATCATAAGAAAGCTACTGTTTACACCAGTGATGCGCGCGTGTGAGAAATCCCGAAAATTTATGTGAAAGTGCATTAAATGAGCGAATTATATATTTTTTTCTTTTCGCCAAATATTCATGAAGAGAGAAAAAGTGATATATATTTTCTTTCTCATAATTTGTGATACTGTTATGATTACATATGTTAGTGATCAAAATTTTTTATATTATGAATAATTGAATTGCATTTCGTATGTTTACCTTGTATTTTTTTTTAATTATTATATAATATTGTATTTATAGTGCATTTAAAATGGATATAAAGTGGAAAATAAATACCCAAGTGGATATAAAGTGGAAAATAAATACCTAAAAGGAGGTCCAAAAACAAAACAAAATGAAAATGTTAACAAAGAGATATTATTGAATGTTGATACCGGGTCAACATTGAATATAATGCCAAAAAATTTTGTGACAAAATTAAATATTCTTATTAAAAAGTTGAAAACTTAAATGTTACCCAAACGAAAGGACAATTAACACTTAACAGAATTTGTGAGTTTCCCCTTAAGATAGGCAAAATAGTTAACTCAGCTAAGTTTTTTATAATTGATACTGATTTACCATATGCTTTATTAGGGTTGCAAACTTGCAAAATTTTTTGTTTGTTTATTGATTGTTTTGGGCCAGTTTTTACTCAATTTGGTAAAGGACTGATCACCTCTGCTAATTCTAACAATGTCAACTTATCATAACACATTAGACAGCAATATTCTCAAAATGTTAAGGTTAAAAATGGTGAAAAAATAAATGTTAAAGATGTTTCAGTAAAAGTAAACATTGAAAAAAATAATGCTAAGGGTAACAAAAATAAAAACAGGAAAAAGAAAAAATTTCAGAAGCTAATTACAAAATAAATAAAAAGAATAATTTAAGTAAACAAAACTTTGAAATAGTACATGTATCAAAGCAATATATATATATATATTATTACAAATTTATAATCAATAAATATTTATAAACAGTAAAAACTAAAATTTCATCTGACTTTTACCTTTAATAAAATTAAACAGGAATAAATATTTAATGATCTTCCATGTTTTTCTAATAAGATTAATAAGAAGTGAAATTAAAATTATGTATAATTATAAAGAGTATCAGTTACTTGTCCCATTTTTCAAATATTTAACCTTAGAAAAAGAGACTGCATTTTTAGATAAATATATAATTTCAAAAAACAAATATTTCAAATTATAATGTTAAAAATTATAATTTCAAAAAACAAGTTAATCTTAAAATTATAAAATTATTAATTTTTTAAAAACCAGAAAATAAACTTTAAATTTGTTAATTGTTGTTTAATGTATCACTTAATAGAAAATGTTTTTTTCATTTGTTTTCAATATTTTTAAGAAACAAAATAAATTATATTCAAAAGAAATCTTAAAAATAATATTTAAAAAATCTTAAAAGTAATATTTTTAATTTTTAACTTTTTTAATGATAATAAACAAATAGTTAAAAATTGTCAGCAGATGAGTTAACTTAAAAAGAGGTCCATTTTTTTAGATTTAATAGTATTATCATACAACAGATTCAAAGTGTCTACATTTCTCTCTTAGATGGTGATACACTTTTACGAGTTTTATAGCTTTATCTATTCCTAATCTATTTCGTAGTTTACTCCACACCAAACCAAAAGTTGAAAAGTGTTTTTCGATAGAGACAGAAAATGCTGGTGCTGAGTGTAAAAAAAAATAATAAATAAAAAATAAATAATAAACAAAAAATAAATAAATAAATAAATAAAAAGTTGCGGAAATTTTGTGGAAACTTGGAATTTTTTTCATTTTTTGCCATAATTTTCCACGATTTTTTGATGAAAACTGTTGAATAACAGTGTCAAACATCATTGATTTTGGAAAGTATTCAGGATCAGAAATTTTGAATGCCATAACACCTGGCAGAAATTCTGAATGATGCTTAGAAAGACAGTCTTCTGCTAATTGCTCTTATTCATCATTTAAAAATTGTCCCCTTGTTTCAGGATCCAGGATGTATACGCTAATAAATAAGGTGGCTGAAAAGCCTGATGGAATCATCTTACAAAATGTTTATGGGGTTCTAATTCATCACAGGATAGTAAGTTAATTCATATTTCAATAGCTTCTGAAATTGAAATGGTTGAAGCTTTTTTAAAGCTTCAGAAACAATTGATATCTGTTTTTCCAAATTGATAGTAAGCCCAACATTATTTCATATTTTTGACATATTATTAATAGATTCATTTCGATGTTCAAGAGCATTCTCTTGATATTTATGGTAATTATTGGCAAAAGTTTTTACGCAGTCATAATATGAACTCCACCTAGTATCATTTGGTAAATGGGACGTCAAGCAGTTTTTATCATTTGCCCATCCATGTGCTTGATGCACATTTCTAAAATATTTGTTAACTTCCACGATGTGTCCAATGATAGTATTAGAAGATACTTCTTTTTCAACCAAATATTAAAAAAAAAACAATTTCTGAAAAACCCACCAAGTGGGCTCACTTGGCGAACCCTGCGTATAACTGATTCTGTGCGTCGTATAAATGATGCTCCACTGTATATATATATGTATATATATATATATATATATATATATATATATATATATATATATATATATATATATATATATATATATATATATATATATATATATATATATATATATATATATATATATATATATATATATATAGTTTTGACGTTATATATAGTAAATAGTTATAACGGTAAAATACATAGTTAGAGCAAAATTGGTTGAATAGTTCCTGAGAAATTGAATTTTAAAAAAAAAAAAAAAAATCAAATATTTTAAATTTGATTTCTCAGGATCTATTAGACCGATTTTACACAAATTTCGTATTTTGATTTGTAAAATTACATTCTTTACTTTTTTTCAACATAACTATATAAATAATAATAAAATTTTATTTTTTTGCATGGAATGATCTTTGGATAAACGAATATTTTAGTTGTGTGCAAATTTTTAATTCGCTGAAAAAGTAATCGAGATATAGCGAAATATGCAAAAAGTAAAATAAACATTAAAGGGTCCAAACTTTGGAGCACTCTCCTGACCTAATCTCCCAGATTGCAACTACCCCCTATATTTTGGAAGTCAGAAATCAGAATTCGTCGGGGGGGGGGGATGGAGTTTACTCGGAGAAAGTACGTTTTTGTGTCTGATTTCGTAACTTAAAATACGTTCACACTACTTAATTAGCATATATGAGGTCACCCCCTCGAGCCATTAAGATAGAGTCTTTAAGATCCAATCATTAACATTAGATCAAAAGTTATTCAGGGTTAAAGAAGTTACACGTTTTTATTTATAATTATTGATCATATACACCCAAAATTTAAATTTTTGACAGTAATTGTCAAAACAAGAAGAGTTTAATGTAAAAATAACTCAAGAACATGATTGACCACTTCGCAATTTTATGCATACACAGTGGCCGCGGTAAAGCATTCGCCTTCGCACCAAATTAGTTATATCGTCGAAAAAGATTTCGTTTTGGGAAATGAATTTTTCTACCGAAAAGAAAAAATATATATTCCTCTCAATCCTGGGAGGCTGGGTGAAATTTTAACGAACAAATCCTGATCCTGTATTTTTTATTATTCGATTACAGTAATTTCCGTTAGATGCGTGGCATAACTAATTAGAATAATAATAAGTCCAGATAATGTTAACATAAGCTAGAACAGAGATTGCGTAAGCATGAAAAAACTACAGTAAAATACAGATTAATACGTTCGTAACCACACGATGACGAATTTCTTTCCTACAGTTACTGTCAATAAAACAGATTAAATGGTAGCAAGATGCAAATTGTCATCCCACTATCTTAGCAGAAAATATATTTTCTCGTGACAATAACATATCAATTACGTAACAACAATAAAATATTACTTAAGATTTACTATTCTTATTCAATGCTAGTTTACTCCTCCCCAACAGCAAATTGACTCTTGATTTGAATTATATAAAATAATTTAATGAATAATATATTTGTATTTTGATTTGAAGTTTTTACGGAGAAAAAATCAACCATGAAATTGGCTAAGAATTTTGAAAACTAGCTAATATTTTTGATATTTGGTAATTTACTGGCTATTAATTTGAAATCCTCAGTACCTGCGTATATTTATTTATAAATACTTCATATAGTTATATAGCTAATAACTATCCTTAAACCCACCAAAATTTCGAGTTTTTGCCTGATGCACTGCACGTTAAATCTGTCGAGTTACAAAGTCCCCCATGTTCCCCCAATAAATCATACCTCTGGAGGTACCGATCCAGGAATTTCCTTGTTGTAGTCGTAAAATCCAAAAACTGGGTCGGTTGTTCAACGACGGATATAAAATTGTCAAAAACTGAGGCCGGGATAGCCTGGTTGGTAGGGCACTGGGCCCTTGTTTAAGGGATCAGGGGCTCGATTCCCGCAGGCTAGACTCCCCTTGAAGTAAATGGTGACTGATGCACGTTAAATCTGTAGGGTCACAAAATCCTCCATGTTGCCACCAGGGTTTGTTGATTTAAATCACGATTTAAATCAAATGATTTTTTTAAAAAAATCATTGATTTAAATCAACTAAGTTTTTTATCCTATATATTGAATTTAAAATTTAAAAAACTGTGTTTCAAATTATTGATACTTTTATTATTTTCTTTCCTTAGTTTTAAAATTTATTTTAATTAATTTTAGTTAACGAAAATTAATTAATTAATTGTTAAATTGCAACAAATCTGAAATTACATTTTTAAAAATCTTTTGATTCTTGAGACTGAAAGTACAGATTCAAGTAAACATTTAATGCTGTCTTAATAGACTTGCATAGCTGTAGAAGGTAATTAATAAACATGAATTTTTTTTCAAAAAATAATGTAAATAATATTAATTAAAATTCTACCTGAATGAAAAAGCGTGGAATTAAAATTTACATTATATTTTATTGGTGGAAAATGTATATTTCTGAAGCTTGAGGTTATATTAAAAAGAAATTACCCTAATATGCCTAAAATAGAAATAAATAAATAGAATTCTGATGAATTCAGATATATTTTTTCCTGATATAGTCATTCTTTCCTTTTAAACTCTTTGAAAGTCTATTTGAAGCAGTAGGGTTATTAACTGGTATTTTTTCTCATAATATGATTACAGTATCTATGACATTATCCGATTTTCTATAAAGAAATTTTGTGGAAAAAAATTCCTTTAAGTTTTAAGTACATAGATTTTTTGATTTTTTTAAAGCTTACCTTATCTATTTTGATATAGAATTAAAAATGAATATTTTAATAATAAAAATATATAGTAATATAATAATAATAATATAATAATATAAAAATAATATAATAATATAAAATATAAAATATAATAATATAAAATATAATAATATAAAAATAATAATATAATTTATAATAAAAATATATAGATTAAATATTTATTTATGTTTTTATGAATGACTACATAGCACAATCTGTTACATTTATTTTGTCATTTTAAAAATCAGGAGAAAAAAAAAGAAATCACAATTTTAAATTAAAATTATGGTTTGCTAATTGAAACTTTGTTTTAATAGTTAAAGTACAGGGGTCTGTCCAAGCCAAATTTACTACCGTTTGGTGGTACCATCACATATTCAACTTTAGAAAAACGGTAGAATAATTTCACAAAATACTTTTTTCTTAACATTTCATTTTTGTCTCGTAAGAAACGATAAATCCATATTTTTTCCATATTTGTGTTGATTTTTTTAAAATAATTTTTAATTTTCACAAATTATGTCTAAATTTTCACAAAATTTGTACCTCTCAGAAAAACCAAGACAGACCCCTGAAGTATTCTTCAAATTCTCTATTTCATCAAGTCATTTCAATCATGCATTTGTTTCAAAGTGGTTGCTATACATTCAAAGCTATGTATTATAATGAAAAATTATTTTAGTAAGTTTATTTGAATAAAAATCAAACAAATATGATTTAAATCAAAAAAATCCGATTTAAATCAAATAAATCGGATTTTTTTCATTTTCAAAAAAAATTTAAAAAATCACGAACCCTGGTTCCCACAATAAATCATACCTCTGGGGGTACTGATCCAGGAGTTCTCTTGGACTGGGATCAAAATTAAAAGGATACGGAGTTGAACATAGGTAGTCGTACACCCAGAATTGTGTCAGCTGTTCAATGACGGTTATAAAAATAAAATAAAATTGTCAAAAACTAGAGCCGACATAGCCTGAATGGCAGGGCGTTGAACTAGAGTTCGAGAGAATGGGAGTTCAAATCCAGCCGGTATTAATCAAATCCGTGTATTAGATGGTAACTGGTGCACGTTAAATCTGTCGGGGACACAAAGTCTTCCAAGTTCCCATAACAAATCAATACGTTCCCTTGTTTTTTGGATCTGGTTCGAAATTACAATGCTACAGAGTTGAACAATGGTAGTCGTTAACTCAAATTTGGGTCGGCCGTTCAACGGCGGCTATGAAATAAATAAAAAAAATTGTCAAAAATTATGTCAAAAAGAGTTTTTGACTTATAGGTTAAAACGATGATTTAAACCGTCAATTGTCAAAAATGTGCTAACTCTTTCAGACATGAGGAAATTTTCGGCCTGAAACAATTCCCCCCCCCCCCTTAAAAATATGCAAAATTTTGCTTCGTTAAAAAAAAAAAAAATTTAAAAAAAAAAAATTTAAACATAACAATTTTTATATTTAAAAATTTGAATTCCTTAAAGTTTATAAGCGAGACCTTTAATTTAATTAAATAAATTACTATTTCAATAGAATTTGATTTCCAATATTTTAAAACACGTATACTCGTTTATTCAAGAATTATGTAAAATCGGATTTAAATTTTTATTGCAACTTTTTTTTCAGAAGATATTTTAAAAAAATTATTGTACTTTAAAAAAAATTTAAACCGCTACTATTTAGAATTTTTAGGGACTTTTAGATCTAAAAAGAAAGTTTGTCGATAGGGAATATTCGGCTCTGAGAATTTTCTTTACTCCTGCTTATATGTTGTTTACGCAAAAAAAAAAAAAATAATAATAATAATGAATAAATAAACGGACCACTCTAAATAACTGTCCATCTAATGATCAGATATCCACGTTCTCAATTTTAATGGATCCAGGGAGTGAGCTTATATTCTAATTCATTAATGCAAACAATATTTAAAGTTACGAAATCAGACACAACAAAATTTTTTAATATTTTTAATATTAGTTGAAGCTCGAAGCAATTCTCAATATACTCGAAGCAATTTTGAATTTGAAGATATAAAAAAAAATTTTTTACATAATTTAAAATAAAGTAATTTCACATGGTGAAAAACAAAATTTGAGAGAAATCGATCGAATAGTTGCTGAGACATCGAATTTTAAATATATGAGTTTGAAATTCTATTTTTCAGGAATTATTCGACCGATTTACCTTAAATTTTGTATTTTGCCATTTAAAGTTCTATTCTTTAAAATGATGTTTGTATACTTTAGAGTTTAAAACTGTTTAGACATTTAATAAATAAAATAATAAATATTTAAAAGATTTTTGCATGGAAATATCTTTAGATAAACGAACTTCGCCATTGCGCCCAAAATTTTTTTTAATTCGCTTAAAAACTTCTCGAAATATGGTGAAATACGCATTAAGTAGGATAAACATTAAGGGGTCAAAAATTTTAACCGCTCTCCTGATCAAATTACTGGTACCATATTTTCCAGATCGAGTAGAACCACCCATATTTTGGGGGTCAGAAATTCGTATCCGTCGAGAAAAAGGCATGTTTATGCAGAAAAATTAGGTTTTTGTGTCCGATGTCGTAACTTATAATATCGTCTGCACTAATTAATTAGCATATTTGAGGTCACTCCCTCAAACCTTTAAGATTGAGTCCTATAACGTTAAAATCCGATCGTTAAATCAAAAGTTATTCAAAGTGGTACGTTTTCTATTTTCCGCACTCTACATGGATACTTCCAATCAATCCTGACTATTATATTCCCTGATCAGTGAACTACTTATAATTTACAAAAAAAATATAATTTTTTTTTTAAATGAGTTAATAATTTTTTCATACAATCAATTCAAGGGTATAATTAAGTTACAACCAATACTTAGAATAATTATTAGAATAAACTTCCTAATTACATGTTATTTTTTCTGTTATAACAGCTTTCAAGTTCATGCAGCTCACTATCAATCGAAAGAATAGTTTCGGATTTCGGTCTTATTAAGACAAAACTGAAAAATGAACTTAGTACAGAGGGCTTCAAACCTATTTTTTGGTACTGTTTGCTTCGGTGGGGAATTAAAAATGGGAGTTAATGAAAAATTCTTTTTGCATATAATGAATAATTAAGTGCTTTTTTAATAAGATATTTGTTTTTGTATCTTTATTTTCCGTAATTAAACAAATTAACCTATAGGATAAATAGCAATTTTACACAATTTAACACAATTTTAATTATTTAATATTTACTAAACCAAAATTTGTGTTTTTGACAGTAATTGTCAAAACAAAAAGTTTAATGTCAAAATAATTCAAGAATATACTTGATTGATCTCTTGTAATTTTATATGTATGTTTATTTATAAATAATTCTTATTTATAATAACTAATAATTATCCATACACCTTAACTTTGGGTTCTTGACGATTGTCAAAAACTATGTCAAAAAGAGATTTTTTACATGACTGATAAAACCATGGTTAAAACAAAACCGGATAAAACCGGCAATTGTCAAAAACTTGCCATCTTGCTGTTATCAATGACGTCAAAGGTTAGTGCACTTTTTATTTCCTTCTTTCAAAACTTTGATACGATTTAGATTTCTGTTTTAGAAGTCTTTTAAAAAGTATAGTTTACTCCAGATACAAGTTTTAAATCAAAATAAGTGTACGACAGAAAAATAATAAGTTCTTTAGAACGGACTCTCGCTAGATAAACATACATTTTTCAAAACAGATTCATATTTTTGACCCAAATTAAAAGGAGAGCTACAAAAATGTGGTCCAAATAGGGTAGCTAGGAAAACACTCGAGATTCATAGTGTTAATTTTACTCTTTGCATTTTACTTGGGGCATTGCTTCTAATGTATATTTTTACACTAAATTGAATGAAACCTATCTTGAGACTATCCGGCGAATAGTTAAGAAGGTACATGGGTTTTAGTTGGAATAAATACAAATTACGCAACTGACATTGCTATCTAAACAAATACGGCATTGCTTCAAATGCATTTTTTCACATTGAATTGAATGAGACTAATAGTCAATGGAACGAATAAAACAAAATTTAAAAGGAGTTTTGAGTATAAAAATTACTTCCTTAGACAAGAACTTACGCAAACTTTTTATATTGCTTTGAAGGAGCTATCTGATCATTTTCCGGTGTATTTTTTTTATGCTGAATTGATTGAGATAAAACGGGAATTGATAAGATAAAGAATTAATTAATTAAGGGTCTTGTGTACAGAAAGTACAATATTGTATTCGCATCTCATTATTTTACAGACAAGTGAGGCATTGTTTCCTACGTATTTTTTTCTCGCTTAATCAAATGAAAACAAAAACAAGTCTAAAGCAGTGTTGCTACGTAAATACAACAAAACTCCCCGACTTCTTCAGGTTTTCCAGACATATTTTTAAAAAATTGCAGTCTAATATCACAGTATGTACTGACACTGCCGTGTTTAACATCCACAGAGAATCACAAAAAACTATAGTAATTTATGTCTTTACAAAACAAAAGTGCTCAAAACAAGACTATACGTATTCCGAAAATTTTTACTAAAATAGGAATTAAACGCAAACAAAAGTAAAATCCTCAAAAAAAGTAAGCTTTATCTTCTATAAATCTCGTCGACAAGGTATAAATTAAATTGAATTAGACAACAGAAAACTAGATCAGAATGTTAAAAAAAAAGTGAAATTTTTTTTTCTCTATTGTAAAATAAAAAATAAATTAGAAATCGAGACATAAAAACATGAATGAGAGTGAAAACAACAAGATGGCAAAAAAAAACGCAGGAAACACTAGGACTAATTATGTAACTATCTTTGATTATCTTTAAATGTAATAAATAAAATAACTCAAAAATAAGATTAAAGAAAAAGCAATGTATATATCTCCTTAAGTAATTTTTGAAACATTTCAAGGGTCGACATCGGTGGAAAATGAGACCGCTTTGCGGCCTCTTCACATCATTCAAATTCTGAAAAACGTCCCATTCATAAAATTCTAATCTGTATAAACGGTTCCTTCACAAAATTCAAATTCGTAAAAACAAATTCTTCCCGAAATTTCACTTCATAAAAATAATCGCATAAAAATGCTCCAATGCGGATTCTCGGAAAAAAACTACTGGAAACGTGTAATCTCAAATTCAAAATTTGCGTGTCGTAATACCGTGTTAAAAATATCAGGATTCGGATAACATTGTGAAAAGATCGAAAAAATTTTGAATGAAATTTTTTTTAACGATATAAGGAATCCAACATCGTGAAATTACGAGGAAATAATCACGAAACGGACACGTCAAGCGGGATAAATCAAATTCGAACGTCCTAATAATATAGTATTATAAATATCAACATTTGAAAAACCATGAGAAAAGAGCCGAAAAATTATAAATAACTGACGAAAAAAACTATCACCAAACATAATGACATTAAGATTGATTGAATCGTAACGAATTGAACGAGTTAAAAAGTGATAACTCAAGTTTTAATGTCGTAATGACATCGTATTAAATATATTGCAATTTGAAAAACCAAACTACAACTACGTGAAAAGGATCGAAAAAATAAATTATTTTCTCAAAGAAAATATGTTTTTATGACTGATTTCGCAACTTAAAATATCGTCTGCACTAATTAATCATCACATCAGAGGGATACCTCTTCGAACCATGAAGATTGAGTCCTAAGACGAAAATCCTATAATTTTATCCCCCCCCCCCCTTTTGCGCATCATACATGAAGTTCAGTAGAATTAACTTTGAAACAAGGCTCAGTCTTATCTCACAATCTTTGCACCAAATTCGCTTTTCTTTACAAATTCTTTTAGCAGTTTCAGTTTTTATTCTTTTCTCTTATTTTTTTTTTTATATAAATTTTTATATATTTATTTTGAGCAACGAACAACACACATTAAAAAGAGCGTGCAATATATGCTTGTATAATTCGCAGAAATATGGACAACTAGAGCCATTAATTATCCCAGATCTGAATAAACAATTTAACATCACAGAAAGCCGAAATGAAACCATGAATGGAAAAAAAAAAAAAAAAAAGCGAGTTGCACAGTTAAATTGACGAGGAGTACGAAGAGAGCGGTTAAAACATATTTAGCAAATTACACCTATAAAATAATTTGTAATCCAAAAATGCTTAAATATATCCTATTTTAGTAGAAAAAAAATTTAAAATTAGAGGAAAAAAAAAAGTTTTTGGAAAAAAAATTTTCAAAAATGATCACGGCTTTATCGTCGACGATATATCAAGACGGTATTTTAAGACGTTACAAAATTTCGGCTATGATTCGGTAACTTTATATGTTTGGCAGTATCATACATACTTTTTGTAGTGACTTAAAACATCAAAACACATCTTGAAAACAGAAAATCTGTCGCTGGGATTGTTTCATTATATAAGGATACCCTTTACAAAACTAGTATGCTTAAGTTTTTACAGTTTAATTATTAAAATATACAGGGTGTTCCAAAATTCTCTTTACAACTTCAAAAATTCATAACTTCGAAAATAAACAAGATATTTATATTCTGTCTTTTGCATGTATTACTGCAACTAATAAAGTTTTGTTAAGTACACTTCAACATGCGCACCATTGGTGGCCCTAAGCACTTCCAGTCTGTAATCAATTTCAAGCCAGGTATTGTAAAGATAATTTTGGAACACCCTGTATATTGAATTATTTATAAATATATTACTCAAAATATATGCATGCACATTACTGAAAATGAATAAACTGTGGAATGAATCAACTCAAAATTAAATAAATAAAAGCAGACGCATAACCACATTCAATCTGAAACACGCTCTATAAAACTTGGAAGACATTCTTTAAATGTAATATCTTATTCAGATCTTTTAATAATTTAGGTAAAAAATTAGTAATCGACTATCAACGAAAAATCCCGAATGAAATTTTACACTATTTTTGCGTAAGTCAAGCTCCTTGCAGGTTTACACATTTAGATATTAATAACTGTATTTAAATAGTCATTTAAATTAATTATTAATTAAATATTTCAATTAATTGTTTTAATTAATTTTAATTTTTCTCGGCTTCTATTAAATAAAAACAAATGCAAATTTATATTTCTCAGTAGAAAAATACGTAAATTATTATGGTATAAAAATGTAAATATGATTTTTTCCCGTCCACCATTAAAATTCAATAATAATAAAAATACTCATTAAAAATTAATTTTAGCATGTTTTTTTTTTTTTTTTTTTTTTTTTGAATAAACAAATTGGTTTCATCAGTGAGCGCAATTTCTTTTAAATAACTCAGTTTTAAAAATATGACTAAACACACAAAAAGTGAAATAAACATAAAGGGGATCAACCTTTCATCAACCCTCCAGACTTAACTATAATGGCTAAAGTTTCCATTGAACAGCTACCCATTTCAAGGTTCAAAAATCAAAATATCTAAGAAATATATCTACTAAGAGAAAATACTCGTACTTTTGATTCCGATTTCGAAATTAAATTAATAGTTAACACTAATTAGCTAGCATATTTGAGATCACCCCCGCAGAAACAACTAAGATTGACACTTAGTTCGTAAAAGTCCGATCATAAGAAAAGTTATTCAGGGTTATCTTTCGTTTAAAATTATCAGGGTTTTCACTGCACCTTCCATTGTAAGCTACCAACCAATTTAAAAAATAAAAAAAAAAATATAAAAAAAAAAAAAAACAGTGAAACATATTAGAAATAGGCTATGTCTACACAAATAAAATATTTCTTTTTTCATATCTTTTAAGCATTAAAATTTCATTGAAATAAAGTAATTCAAATAAACTTCTTTATCAATGAAACAAAAAATATGGAATTATAAGACTTTTTTTATTGGGAGCAAATTTTAAAACAAAAGAGAATTGATGTGTCGTAGGGATTGCTCAATTACAGGTTTCCAGTAAGAAAAAAAAAAAGTTCTATTTATTGAAGTTCTGTTATTATATAAATGACCGATACGCATCAAATTCTTATAATATTCAACAAAAAAAAAAAAAAAAAAAAAAAAAAAAAAAAAAAAAAAGGGAAAAAAGTAGAGGCAAACTTTCCAAGTCATCAATAAAATTCCTGGAAAAATGTGGATAAAAATATTAAAAAAAATTTCAATAAGACAATAAACAAAAACTTTTAAATGTGTTCTGAAATGGCTTAATACAAATGACAATCTTTATTCATCGTCTTTTTTCCTCTAATTTTTCTAAAACGAGTCATTTTTAACCAAGTAGGATATAGAGGACAACATTAAAAGATGTAAAATTTTATAACTTAAAAAATATTTTGATATTTTTTCCTATTTTTATGCCTTGACAAAACAATTGTCTCTGTAAAAATATATTTGGTTTTACGCTTCTTGGTCGGAATTTTTGATTGAATTTGAAAGCAATTAAAATATATGAAATTCGATTAGAGTAACCTTTCGGACATTTTTATGGGATATAAATATATTAGTCCAATTATTATGTTTAATAACCAAAAGGCGAAGAAATACACTATAAAGTATCCTATAAAGTACGTAAAGAAAAAATATGCAATTTAAAGTACACTATAAAGTTTGTAAAGAAAGTTAAAAATTAAAATTTATATTTTTCTATGCCGAATCTAAAACAATTAAATAATGAATTAATAATTATGTTTAATTAAATGTATTTTTTAAAAAAAATATTTTATCTTTCTTCTAAGTTACATTTTTAAAAGTAAAAATCACTTGTTATTATTCAAAGCTTTGTTTTCATCACCAGACTTGAGGAAAAGCCAAATGAGATTTCTAAGAGAACCGGTCTACTTGAGACAGAATAAAAATAGGTTTGATGGACAATCCTCGCTTTGTAAGTCATTTAATTGCAGTGTGAAAATATGGAGTATTGTTACGCAACTTTTCTCACACAGCGAATTCAAGCGCATAAAACAATGATCTTACGAGAAAAAATTAATGGCTCAGCTTGACCAAGCATGAGAAGCATCCATGTGTACTCTAGTACAAATGTTCTTTCGAAAAAGTATATAGTCGTAGTGGTTCAAAGAAATTTTTTTTTTTTTTTGGAACAGTATAGAATATTTTTAACAAGAGCAAACTACAAAGTTAAAGAATATTATTTGGATCTACAAGCAAATGTTATGGGAAAAGAGTAATTTCAATTTCAAATTTACTTTGTAAAGAACAGAAAGTTTTAAAAGTATTATTAATAGAGAGCTGAACAATTCAAAATAGTTTGAGATCAAAGCAAAAAAAAATATATATATAATAATAATTTAGTCAAGTTGCATAAAAAATAGAACCGTTAATATTCCCTCATACCAATATTTAATTAAAATTTGTAATTGAGTTTAAAACTTCCTTAATCAAATAATTTTAATGGAGAGTTTTAATTATCTTGAAAAGAAAACACAGAGACATTTTCATACATGTAATTTAATAGAGATCCCTCTATTCACCATTTAAATCAGGCATGAGAGAAGGAAAGAATCGTGAAAAAATAACGAAAAAAGAATGAAACTAATTTGCGCAAAAAGAGAACATTAAAAATACTTACGTATTCTATTTATTCTACTATGTGTAAAATGACAGTCTAACAAACTTATGATTTTAGAATAAAATAATAATTAAGTAAAACAACAAAATAATGTAGAAATATTAAGGTATCTAACATAGTGAACAGACCAACGTTCTAAGAAAACTAAAAAACTAGTAGCAAAATTTCTGAAAGAACATTCAGAAACAGACTTGCTTACTTCTCCAATTATTAAAAAAATATGTAAATTCTTTTCAGAAAATATGTGGGTTCTCAGAACTATTAAATTGGAAAGACAAGCATTTTCTAAACTTCAAAAGACTCTCTTGATTTGAAAGAATGCTTGGTTACTGTACAGTCGATTGGAATTCATTTTCAACTGTTTTTTGTAACTCTGTCGCCAAGGAAAATAAAAAAGCCATTCGGCGACATTTTTTCCTCCTAGATGAAAATAATCAAAATAGCTGCCCCATTCTTAGTTTTTGCAAATATTTATGAACCCAAGTAAGGCAGCATTGGAGTAAGTTTTTAAATGTAAAAAAATTAGACTAACACTTTTCATTTTCACAAAACCGTGTCTTTACTCTATATTGCCGTTTTGCGCCATTTTTAAAATAAGCCTAAGTCTGCGCTGGACTTGGCCTAATAGTGGCGTGTAACAGATACAAACTCACAGCAGTTATAAGAATATCATATTATTCGCAATAGGCATCATTAATATTACGACGGAGCCTTCAAAAACAGCCTTTAAGATCAGATGAAAGAGACAAATCAATGATTTTTGCGAAACCTGATTTAATACTGCATTTACTAAAGATAATCGTATGACTCCTTAGTTTAACAAAATCTTATAATGCAAAATTGTTAATTGAATTTCGTTTTCATAAAATGGCTGAATTACCCAAAGTAATGAATCCTGCGGGTTAGGCTAAACTACATATATAAATTAGGGGACGGTACCTAAGTGTGTATTGTGTATTATCTAATTTTGCAATAATGAAATTAATGTTAGAACGACTACGAACCCTAAGTATAAGCTTTATCAACTTAATGAAGTAAAAATTCTAAATAAATATATACACATTGATGTATATATTTATTTAGTCCGTCCGTCCTGTTTTCAATTCGCTTAAAAAAAAATTTTCGAGATATAGCGCTTTACGCGAAAAGTAAAATTAGCATAAATGGGCCAAAAATTTGGAACACAATAAATTTCCTTAGAACTATTTATCTTGTAAATATTTGTTCGATTGAAAATTATATGAATTTTGAATTGCTTTGCATAAATGTTATAACACCCGGCTAGGAACGGCTCGAAATTTTACCGGGTACCCCGAAAAATCTTATAACTTAGTACATCTTTAATTCTAGGCTATATTTCCTGAAATAACAAAACAAAAACAAAAAAAACACTAGGAAAATAAAGGTTAAGGTTTAGCTATACTTAATTACTTTTCACTCAATACTTTTGTAATTTCCAACACAAGTATCCAATTTCTGTCTCAACTGTTACAGCAGCAACTTTTTTTAATACATATCTTCTTTATTTGATGTATGAGTTTTTGATGGGAAAAAACTAGTCAACATACATAATTTTAGTAAAAATAATTAAGAAAAAGTAGTGCCTAGGTATGGTAAAATAATTTTTTATGACTTCTTTTAAGTACCATAAAAGTTTAGATTAGCATTGACAGTTACTAAAACGCTTAGTACCATCGAGTGAAAACGAAAAGAAATTGGAATAACGTTCAGACCAAGACCAATAAAGTAAA
Source organism: Parasteatoda lunata (assembly GCA_949128135.1). NCBI lineage: Eukaryota > Metazoa > Arthropoda > Arachnida > Araneae > Theridiidae > Parasteatoda > Parasteatoda lunata. The sequence goes on along the minus strand of OX421980.1, from coordinate 12,065,841 downwards.
TTTCACTTCGACCATCTTAAAATAAATTAACAATAATCTTCTGGACCAACAACCGATGTAAAGATAAAGAGATGGTACAATGTTTTGATCTTTGGTTTCGTATTTTGGACTGAAATAACATAACTCAAAATAACTAAACTGAAACTAAAAAACATATTTCATCATAATTGTGACCACTAAAAAAAAAAAAAAATAGAAACGTATCAACTGACGAGCTAAAACGTTTGCATGTAATCCCCTGATTATGAATATTTTACCCCAAGACCGGCGAATGAAGAAAATAGCTTTTCCCTAGTCTGGTAAAATCTGAGTATATACGTACTAATACAAGATATAATATGAGAGTACCGTATTGCGATCACGGGATTGTTTGAACATCTACAGCATTTAGTCACATTTTTCTTTTTATGTTGTTTGTAACCTTTTCCGGAAAAATGTCGATTTATTAATCTTTGGCTTTTCGCACTATGCAGCACAATATTGACCTTTCTTCGTCATGCAACTAAAGTTATTATTGAATATGATAATAAATTTGGTGTGAAAATTCTAGTGTATTGAATCCAGCAGGAACTTTTGAATAAATTGAATCAAAATTTTGAAAGTAAATTTTGATTATTAAATATTTTTCTTCTATGATTATTGAATATTTTCTTTCTATAACTTACTTCGAAAAATTATATATTAATGTAAATGGAAAAACAGTTTAAAGACAAATCTTTATAAATATGGTGTTTTAAAAGAGAAACTCAGTCATACCTAACAGTCCTTGAATGAAATAATACTCTTTTGATAAAATACTCTTACCATTTACTTGGTAAATAAAATGGTAAATCCACAAAGATGAACACAAACTAAATTTTAAACTAAATAAATGCAAACATAATAAGAAAAATAAAGCTTGTATTGATAAACAACCATTCCGTTTTAACTTACCAAAATGAATTAAAGGCAGATCTTAAATTTTTTAATTTGACTCACCTATCCAAATAGAATTTTCAAGCTAATTAATTACCTAAAATCTTACCTTTATTAACATAAAAGGAATTCAGAAAAGAGTACAATGTTAGCAGTTCGCCTTTTAAATTTACCTCTTAAAAGAGCTGTTATGTAACAAAAAATATAATATTCAACTCACTTGTGTTGTTAGGCAATTAAAACCAAATTTCTTTTGGAAAATACGAACGAAATGAGACACATAAGCACCTTCCCACATGCCCCGTATGATCTCATACGGATTCCCATCTGAAAAAAATAAATAATTATTGTATGTGTTCAACAGTTTATAATTTTAAAAAATCTCTTAAAAATGACTAGAATAAAAAACTTATTTTTTTGTTTCAATTCCTAATAGAGTTATCGGGGTGAGGGGACTTTCATGGTAAATTCTATTTAGACACTAAATTTAGTAATTGCAGTGTAGAAAAAAAAAAAAAAAAAAAAAAAAAAAAAAAAAAGAGTTCGGGTAAACATAGAGTTAACCCAAGTTTCAAATACTGAGAAGAAAAAAAAGATTTTTTTCTTTTTTAAATGTCAAAATGCAAACAAATCATAGCAGGATCATGCAATAGGGACGCAGAGTTAGAAATTTTATCTATTTATTTGTAAAAGACCAGCTTACTTCTGTTTGGTAAAAATCCCCGATTTTATCGGTTTTTTTTTTTTTTTCATAAATATTTAAATTTTTGATGATGGGAGTGCAAGATTTGCTTTAAATATGGAAGTTAAATATCTAGTAACTATCAGACTGCGACATAAAAGATAAAAATTACTAAATTGAAAGATCCTAAAAAATTTTATTGCATTAATACACTTTTAGTTCTTTAGTCTATTGAAATAAAATATAAACTTCATCATTTCGCTCGGTTGCCATTGCAGCATAATATACAATTTTGTCTTTTTAAATTCCAGATTTAACATTTGATTATTATAAAATTTCTTTAATGTTTTTCGCCAGATTGTTTAGCAATATTGTGCTCAGTAAATTTGTACCAAGTTTCATATCCACCATTTTAATTATATAATTTAACTGAGAACAGATTTACATAAAGGCTTTTATAAAAGTAAATATTACCGTTTAATAACTGCTAAAGTTTTTCCTAAAATGTTACATAGTAAGGTAATAATGATGTTGATTAGCATTTGAAACTTCATGGTTTACTTGAATTCACTCTTTCTATCCTTTAAATTACCAACGACGGTGAAAGTGAATTTACCATGAAGCCTTTCTCCCATAGCATAGGGTCCTCTAAATAAAAATGAAACCAAATAAATCTAATTATTAACATTCCAAACAACTAATGTTGCAGTCGTCAAAGGTTAGATGTAATGATTTGCATTAGGATAGTAATTATTGTGCTTGATCAAACATTAAAACCCACTTTTTTTTAATGCTTTATTCTACCTTATGCAATACAACATTGGTTTTTGAGTTTTTCGTTCAGAGATGGCAAGTTTCATCCACAGCGTGAAAAACAGTTCTGGAAGGGATTGGTTTTTTCCCATCCAAGTGGAAAAACTTTTTTTTTTTTTTTTTTTTTTAAAAAAAGATAAACAATCTTTTAAGCAGTTTTTAATTGCAATCTAAATTAAGTAATAGATGTCCAATACTTCTTAAGAACTGAAAATTAACAAATTAAAATAAATTTAATGAATTACAATTAAATTTTCTTTTAACATTTTATATTAAATATAGAAAAATCTAATGTTATATCACAATCAAATTTTATTGGAAAGGCCATAAATTAAACATATGCACAATTGCAAATCACTTATTAAAGTCACAATTACAAATAGCAAACTAAATTTTATAATCAAAAACTGTAAGGTATGAACACTCAAACCAACTCTTAAATAATGTTATAGATTTTAAAATTCTGTATACAATTTAAATAAATAACTTGAAAGTTATTTTTTAAAAGGTTAAATTTGAAAAATTGACTTTCCAATTGGTTGCAATATCAACTATTCTTATAATACTTATTGCTAAAGAATTAATTCTAAAGCTGGTAAATTAACTGGGTATAATAGAAATAATTATAGAATTAATTCTATAATTATTTCTATTATACCCAGTTAATTACTTTTTTTTTCTTTTTTAATGTCCTGAAAGATACTTTTTTTTTCTTTTTTAATGTCTTGAAAGAAAGTTTATTTCGGAGAAAATTCCAAACTTGTTTTTGTTACACAGAATAATGCAACAAGAGCAGTGTTAAATTACCAAGTGTAAAGCTTCTTTATAAGCAAATACTAATTAGTAATTATTCACTATCACTATGGTGAATAGGGTGACTAATTCTTTATTCATTTTATGCCTGAGTTAACTATCAGTTTTTAATTTAACTAACAAAGATGATCAGTATTATATTCAATTTAGCAATTGCGAGCTTAAAAGTGATTCATCCTTTCATAGGTAATAAATGAGTCATTTGACGACAGATCAATCACTTTTGGACCAACAACCTTTGATTAAAGTGAAATTTGGTGTCATGTGTATGATAAAGTAATTCTGGAAATACAACTTAGTATACAACAATGTATACAATACAATATATAACCTTATTCAGTTTTCAAATTAAAAATCTAAAAATTAATGGAATTACTTAATTTATCATGTGTATCCATTACACCAATTTTCATAAATAGCGTAAGGGGGTCCTTCCAAAGAGATCGATCGGACGTGAACAGATTTTGAACCTGAGCTGTAATACTATTTCCATGCCCAATTATTTTACTAAAAAATATTTGTAAGCTGTTGGTCAATTAATTATTGTACCTTTTGTTGATTTTTATTATTAACTTTTATTGAAGTTTTGAGTGGAATGGCCACCAGAGGGAGGAAGGGGGTCAAACAATGTGTTTCGCTCCACCTGAAATTTAGACACTCCTGAAAATAAAGTCAGGTAAAATTGGTAACTTTAGACCACTTGGTGAGTTTTTTCACAAATTGTTTTTTTTTTTTTTTTTATTTGATCGAGAAAAAAAAGTATCTCTTAATACTATCATTGGACACATCATGGAAGTTAACAAATATTTTAGAAATGTGCATCAAGCACATGGATGGGCAAAAGAAAAAAATTGCTTGATGCCCCAATTTACCAAATCATATTGCTCTTGAACATCAAACTGAATCTAATAAAAATATGTCAAAAATATTAAATAATGTTGGGCTTTATCAATAAACTATCAATTTGAAAAAAAACAGATATCAATTGTTTCTGAAGCTTTAAAAAAACTTCAGTCAGAAAACATTTCAATTTCAGAAGCTGTTGAAATATGAATTAACTTACTATCGTGTGATGAATTAGAACCCCATAAACATTTTGCAAAAAGATTCCATCAGACTATTCAGCCACCTCATTTATTAGCATATGCATCCTGGATCCCGAAACAATGGGACAATTTTTAAATGATGAACAAAAGCAAATAGTAGAAAACTGTCTTTCTAAGCATCATCCAGAATTTCTGCCAGGTGTTATGGCATTCAAAATTTCCAATCCTGAACACTTTCCAAAATCAATGATGCTTGATACTGTTATTCAACAGTTTTCATCAAAAAATAGTGGAAAATTATGCCAAAAAAAAAAAATTTCCAAGCTTCCACAAACTTTCTGCCAATTCTTTTTTCTTTACACTCAGCACCAGCAACTTTCGGTTTGGTGTGGAGTAAACTACGAAATAGATTATGAATAGATAAAGCTACAAAACTCGGTTAAAGTGTATCACCATCTAAGAGAGAAATGTAGGCACTTTGAATCTGTTGTATGATAATAATATTAAATTTAAAAAAATGGACCTCTTAACTCATAACATCTGCTGACAATTTTTAACTATTTGTTTATTACCATTAAAAAGTTCAAAATTAAAATATTACTTTTAAGATTTTTTAAATATTATTTTTAAGATTTCTTTTGAATATAATTTACTTTGTTTATTTTAATCATGTTTAAAAAAGAAAACAACCGAATTTTTTCTTTCTATTAAGTGATACGTTAAACAACAATTAACAAATTTAAAGCTTTATTTTCTGGTTTTAAAAAAATAAGTTAAAACTTTTTATACATGTTTTTTTATTATTTTAAGATTAATTTGATTTCTGAAATTATAAAGTTAAAATTTATCTAAAAATGCAGTCTTTTTTCTAAGTATAAATATTTGAAAAATGGGAAAAGTAATTGATACTCTTTATAATTATATGTAATTTTAATTTCACTTTCTATTAATCGTATTATAAAAACATGAAAGACCATTAAATATTTAGTCCAGTTTAATTTTATTTAATGTAAAAGTCCGAAGAAAGTTTAGTTTTTACTGATCATAAATATTTATATTGATTATAAATTTGTAATATATATATATACTGTTTGTCTAAGATAGGTACTCTGCTAGACATTCGTCTGGAGCTGTGGCGGTGACTATGGTAACGAGGTATGATTATTTAAAGTAGGGATGCGGGGTACCTCTTTAGGGCTGGTTTCGAAAGAAAAGGAGACCTCTTTTTTCATCGAAGCCTACCTATCTAAAATGCCCTCTTCTTGTTTCCATAGCACCAGACTGCCGCAGACTTAGTGGTGGTCAGAGTACCTATCTTAGACAAACAGTATATGCTTAATAAACATAGTAAATAGAGGTGTTGGAAAACAAAATGATTAATAAACATTGTTCCTTTTATATGACTGTTACATTTATATTTCATAGTGCTTCAGATAAAAATTGTGAAACTTTATGTATTTAACAATAAAGATTCAAACACGTATTAGTGATAGTGCATTATTTAAACTTATTTTAATTTTATTATATATATATTTTAAATAAACTTTTTGGATTTATTTATATTTTTAAGCTTATACAACACTATTTAATAAAAAAAATTATTTACACAGTAAAATTTTAAAGTTTATGAGCACTAAATGAAAAAACCCAATTTCCCCCGCGTTTTTTCAAATAAAACCCAATTTTTCGAGGGTTTTTTCAATAAAACCCGGGCGGGTTGAGTCTTTTCAAAAATCCCCGGATTTTTTCAAACCCTGAATTTTAAGAGAAAAAAAAAGCTTTTCTTTCTCAATTTTGAAGTTATTCTCAAGTAAGAAAACTTTACTCTGTTTTGAAGTTATATTGAAGGGGCGAATAATGTGCCTTTTGTCAGTTGGGAAAATAAAGTCAAAGTGGAATAATATATATACAGGGTGGTCCTAAAACATGTCAAAAATGTAAAGGTAGGTAGAGGAGACAAAAATACGCATATTTCGGATAGGAATGTGTGTGCGGTAATGGTACATTAAAGCACTAGCTTGTAAAGCAGCATGACTCAAAGGAAACTGAAAAGACAAGTAAAGACAAAAGAAAACAAAAATACTACCGGCTCAAGGCGGCATTACCGCACACTTAATCCTATACGAAATATGCTTATTTAGGTCCCCCTACATACCTTTACATTATTGACATATATTTTAGGACTACCCTGTATATATTCAATTTTTACTCTTATTTTCTAGGAAGAACACCTTATTCTCTTCTGAAATTGTAATGAAGAGGAGCGAACCAGGGCTAAAGAGAATAGAAGGGCTGGTTCACTCCTTTGAAGAAACTCTCGACGCGCCAATCCTCCGATTTTCTCTAGTGACGTTACTTTGGCGCAAAACTCGCACTTTTACTTCAAGAACAGAGCGTTCGGCCTTACTAGCTCTAACTAATATTAGAGCATTTCTTTTTGTGACATATTCTAAGACATTTGTTATTTTCTATAATGACTTTCCTCAGTTTTTGCAGTGAATTTACAAAAATTTAATACTATTAACGAAATGCCAGTTTGCGCGATTGCAACTTGCAAAAATTCTGATAGAAAAACAAAAGGAAAAAATATAATTTTCCGTGTGTTCCCTAAAGTAAATAAACAACTATGTAAAGAATGGATTCCGAAATGACACAGTTAATATAAAACAGCAATACGTTTTTTCTATCGTTAAGAACTTTTATAAAAATTCGTTACCTAAATAGAAACCGCCTCGTTACTTCAAAAAGAAAGGCAGGTGAAAACAATTTAAAAAATGGATAAAGTCAAAAAAAATTAAAACGTAAGTAAAAAGTATAAATAAAATATATAGTGTATAGTTGAAATTCTCCTAATTTCATAACATAATTTTTAATGTAGATAGCCTAAATATTTATGATTTTTTTTAAAAATTATATACTCTTAAATTTAAATATCTATAAATTATATCATCTTAAATTTAAATATCTATAAACAATTGTAAAATTTCTAATGTCATTATGAACCTAAATTATTATTTTGTTTCAGTAATTAGCCTTTAAAGTTGATGTTTCCTAATAATTAAGTATGAACAAATTGCTATTAACGGCATATTTTAAAATCAGGAATTCTAAATTTAACTCAACTTATTGTTATAAAAGAATATCTAGATAAAAAAAGTGTCGATATATGCTTTCATTTTCTTAATAATTAAAGTTAAAACTGAACTTTTTAAAATAAAGTATTTATAGTGTCATTTTCGCCAACTAGTAAAACAGTTTTGAAAGTTTAAAATTGTATTTTTTTAATATAATGGTCAAGAAAGTTTTTTTGAACTAAACTATGTTTATGCGGAAATAATGTGTTAATTATGTAAAGTTTGAAAGCTAATAACCAGAAAAAATCTAACTTATTTTTACAAAGAGAAAGATGCAAAGTTATCATAATATCTTTGCTTGCTATCTCCAAGATATGTGGACACAGTGACGTCATGAGGAGGGAAATCGTAGCTTCAGCTCTAAGAGCGGAGTGAACTAGCCCTTCTCTTTAGCCCTGGGAGCGAACAAAGTGTTTCGCCCCTTCTGAAATTTTGACGTATGGGGAAATAAAGTCCAGTAAAGTCCGGTAATTATCATCTTTGAAGCTATTTTCCAAATAGAAAACTTTATTTTTCCCTCAAATTAAATGGATAGACCGAAAAATTCAATTCACCCTTTCTGAAATTTAGACATTTGTGAAAATAAAGTAAAGTAAAATTGGTAATTTAAAAAAGAAAATTTTTTTTTAACTTTGAAGCTATTTACCTCATCGAACAGTTTATTTTCTTCTGAATTTAAAGTGAGAGGACAAAAAATGAGCTTTGCATCATCTCAAATTTAGACATTCGCGAAAATTATGTCAAGTAAAATTGGTAATTTTAGAAAGAAAAAAAAATTATTTTAGTCCAAGTAAAATTTTCAATCTCAGTAAACTTAGTAATCATAGTAATTTGTGAAAATAAAGTCAAGTAAAATTGGCAATGTTAGAGAAGGAATTTTTTTTTTTTTTTTTTACAAATTTGAAGCTATTTCCAGATAGAAAACTTTATTTTCCACTAAAATTCAGCTTCGCAACTTCTGAACCCTGTGGCAGAATTTTTTCGAGCTTATCTGCGACAAAACTCTCAGGCACTAATACCTTTCTACAAGATGCTTTTAATAATAGCAAACATATGTGTTATTAATTAAAAATAACAAAAGCGCTGTTTTTTTAAAAAAGAATTATATATACATATATATATATATATACAGTCAAACCCCGCTATAGTGAACCTGGGATATAGTGAACACTCGGATGTAGTGAACTTTTTTAGCGGTCCCGTCCGTACTCCTATTTAAATGATGTTATTTTTAACGCTTATAGTGAACAGCTTAGAACTTGGAAACTCGGTTATAGTGGACTCAAATTTCATTTCTTTAAATATCTTTTTCAGTCCTCCAACTAAACTTGCAGGGTTTGGACTGAAAATGAATGCATTCCTATAAAATGTGTCATATTTCACTCCTTTATGCTTATCACTTATAACTATACAGGAATAAATGTCAAACCAAACATTTATCTAATACTCCCCCCTCCCTGAGAAGCCTCTCTTTGTCTCTTTTCCCCAAGCTTGCTCTACAATTAGTTAACTTGGCCACCTGCTGAATTTTTGGAATTTTCTTATCTGTTCAAACCATATTCTTTACAAATCACCCCTTGACAATCAAGAAGGGGAACAATTTAACTCATTCTACAGCTGCTCCCTTCATATTCTTACATTCTCTATTTGAGACAAGATTTTTATTTCAAAAGCAGTGAAAATGGCATATTCTCTAAAGAGAAAAGCGTTTTCGATTGAGGACAAAGTTAGAATTGTAAAGCGTATTGAAGATGAAACCAATCAATCGGCACTGTGTAAGGAATTTTCCTTGTCTAAATCTACAGTTTCAAATATTTGGAAAAATCGAAGTGTAATTCTTGCCGCATACGACAAAAATATGGTTTCGTCGAAAAAACTGTGTGGAGCTGAAAGAGAAAACGTAGAAGAATCTTTGTTAAAATGGATAAGAAAATTGATGAACTCTATTTAAAATCAAATTGTGTTCAATCAAAAATCACAATTTTTTTTTTCATAAAAAGTGAAATTAAAACTAATACTTAACGACGTAAGTACTTTTTTCATTAATTTTTGCTTTATTATCTGTTAATTAGTTAAAAAAAATTTTTAAAAATTCCAAACCCAATTTTCAATCATTCAACTGTCTTATGCAAAAAATATTCTTCAAAAAATTTGGATATAGTGAACCTTCGGTTATAGTGGACACATTGCTGAATCCGCAGACGGTTCACTATAGCGGGGTTCGCCTGTATATACATATATATATATATATATATATATATATATATATATATACATATATACATATATATATATATATATATATATATATATATATATATATATATATATATATATACATATATACATATATATATATATATATATATATATATATATGAACATGTAATAATTTTTTATTATGGGTGATATTCTAGCATTTTGTTGGAGAGGAAGGGCACTAACAAATCATTTCCTTCTTTGCATTTTGTAAATAATCATCACAATAAAAAAAAATAATTAAAGATCATGAAATCCGTAGTAGTAATTGCCGAAAAAAGATCGAGGACGAAGTAACGCGAATCGGACTCCTCAAATGCTTGTTTCATTTCGATATTAGGTTGTTGTAATAAATATCGTATAAAAATATTGGACAAAAACTATGGAGAATTCAATGGCAATAACAGCTAAAAATTCCGAAGAATTATTGCTTTAAAAAGTAAATATTCAAATGCACTATTCGAATTTTCCATATTGTTTGAAATATATTGGTATATTCAAAATAATCGTGAAAATCAATATTAATAACTGCCGAAAACACAATCAAAACATTACATCGATTTACGATACTATCGGCGTCAATTTGACGCCTAGTGATTATCTAAATGCGTGATTCAAACATTTCGTGTAAATTTCTGTAGAAAAGAATATTTTTTTCGTTTTCACTTTTCAAAAGAAAAATCTTCCTGCAAGAACTCTGTAGCGACAATATCGCAGTGTCGCCGCGCTTCTGCCACGGGGCTTCTCAAACTTAGATATTCACGAAAATAAAGTAAAAACAGTCATCTTAGTGTGAAAAAAGAAAAAAATTATCAATATTGAAACTATTTTGAAAAACAGAATCCAATTATAAAAAATAAAAAACTATTTTCTTCTTAAATTGAAGTGAGGGGGCGAAAATTCGCATTTCAGGCTTTCAAATTCAGACTAAGACTTCGCACCTTCTGAAATTTAGATATTCACGAAAATATAGGCAAATAAAATTAGTTATTTTAGAAAAAAAATTTCTTTCAATTTTGGTAAATTTAAATGCAAGTGAAATTGGTTATTTTAGGAACTTAGAAGCTATTTTCCAAATAGAAAACTATTTTCCTCCGCTTCCTTTTTTCTGAACCTTGGACATTCGCTACAATAAAGTAAAATAGAATCTGTAATTTCAAAAAAAGAAACTACTTTTTTTCAACTTTAGCTGTTTTCCAAATAGAACCCCCCCCCCCCAAAAAAAAAAAGAAAACTTCTGTTTTGTTTCAATTTCCTTTTCTACAAATGACAACTTTTAATATAATAAAAGAAACAATTTTTAAAAGCAAAATACATCACGAAAAAAGAAAGAAAGCTGCATAAAATAATAAAACAAGTGTTTATTTAGACAAATAATTGCCACTCCTTTTCCCTTCCCTGGATAGAGAAATAAAATTAATCCTTCACTGATAAATAGTTTAAAGCATCTTTTGACTTACAACCTCTTTCTTCATACCACCCACAATTATTTGACAATTCAAAAAATAGATACCTCATTTTACATTGCAATTTATATTTGTAAAATTATTATGACCTTTAAATTTTAAAATTCGAACTTCAATTTTTTTTAATGTTTTTAAACAACTTTGTTTTCATTCAAAAATGAAATGCAACCTTACATTTTATTTTAAAAAATCGCATTTAATTTAATAAAAAAGCTGTAAACATTGTTTCGTTGAGAATAATTGAAAATATTTTATCATTACCACATTCATTATTAACACTAAAAAGACGGAAACTTAGTATATACCTATATTGCCCGAAAGCAGTCAAAATGACTGCATTGTGAAAGAATAACTAATATGTAAAGAAATTTGTTTAAAATTAATTTTTAATATTATTTACTGTCATACAACAAGTTATTAGTAAGTATTAACAATAAAAAAAACTTACCTCACTTGGAAAAAAATAATTTATTCATTATTTGTACATTTTAAGCAAATGAAAGTGGAAATCTTTTTACGTGTACATCTTCCGCAAACATACTTTTGACATTTTTCCCATATATTATTTGTTTTGTTTTTGTGGCAAAGTCGTACTTGACAAATTTTGCGTTTGTTAGAATATGTTGTATTTGATGATGTTGCAGTTGATGTTTGTGGGTCTCCATGTTCTGATGAGTTTTTCTGCATTGCATCTCTGTAATCGGTGGAAAGCTGTTCTGCTAATTGAAACAACTGTTTTCGTTGTATTTGTGATCCTGTCGCTTCTTTGTAAAGGATCCAAGCATTTATAGCAGTCAAATCTAAAATATTGAAAAATACTTGGAGGGGCCATCTACGAGAACTAGATTTTACTGTATATTTTCTGGCCATTTGATCCGCCATATCAACTCCAAATTTTGTTTTGTTATAAAATTGAATAGTGTCCGGTAACATTTTTTTATTACTTTTATCAATTTTCACAAATTTATGCCTGGAACTTAGAACAGCTACTCTCTTATTCGGTTTGCTTTTATATATTGTAAGGACACAATTTTGTGATTTATATAGGAGAGTGGAAAAACGAGGCATGCTATCCTTCGTTTGTTTGGCTGCTTTGGGTAGTTCTCTTTTATTTCCTCTAATAGTTCCAACTAGTGTTGATTTTTTGGCCAATAATTTCGTCGCGAGTGACATGCTAGTGAAAAAGTTATTGGTCGTGATATTCCTTCCGCAGCTTGTATATGGCTCGACAAGTTTCAGAACAACGTGTTCACTGAGAAGCATTGACGATGGTCGTTGTTCATCTTTCCCCAAGTAAGGAAAACCATTCAAAACGTACTTGCTACTAACATCTGGTGCAAGCCAGAATTTGATGCCAAATTTGTTGGGTTTATTAGGCATATACTGTATAAACTTGCACCTGGCTTTTGTCGGAAATAATTGCTCGTCAACTGTTATATTTTGCCCTGGTTGATAGCAAGCTTAACTATTTTCAATGAGTTTGTCCCATATTTCCGAAACCAAGGCAAATTTATTTGTTTGGAGACGTCTACTTCTTTCAATTTTTTTTGTCAAAACGAATAAATCGTAGGATTTGCTTGAACTTATTTCTGGTCATAGTTCTTCTAAAACATTCGGGACCCCACTTTGATGACCATAAATAACTTAGTTTTAAATTTTTTGCTTCGTAGGCTCCACGAGCATATAAAATCCCAATAAATGCACGGATTTCCGGTAATGTTGTGGTCCAATCGTTCCCCAAAATTCGGCGGCCTTCTTCTTCTGTGCAGTTTTTTATATGTTCGATAATATAGTTATCTATTATCAACGAGAATGCACTGACAAGATTATCTGCCATAATGTTCCTTTTTGCGTAGCCTGTTGGACCTTTCACACCCTTGAAAATACAAGTAGATGGTAACCTTCCAGGAATTCCACCTTCGTCAAATTTTAACCACACAGTACCATCGGCAGCTGTTTCGGTCTCTTGAAAGTCGTTTTTAGTTTCTTCATCAGAGTCTGAACTACTTAGCACCCTACACCTTTTCCTGGACACTTTGATGACACTTTCATTTTCATCGTTGGTGATAGCCTCTTCATCGCTATCTTCATCATCAGATGTCTCACTTTGAATATAATCCGATTCATCTTCAGATGATAGTTCCCAATTTGTTGCACCTGATTCTATATCGGAACACTCTTCACCTATGTTCTTTAGCCTTTCCAATAACTCTCTTCTATTCGACATTTCTTTTATGAATTTAGAGTGCAAAAGAAATCAACTGAACAACGTGTTAGAACGACTATCACTGCATAAAGCTGGCCTATCCTAAGTCGACACGTGCGCAGCTCACGGTTATTACGTTGTAGCGCGTTCAAGGGGAACGAGGAGCGTGAGCAGGCCTGACGTAAAGATTTGAATAACAAGTATTGTTTTAGTTATTGAACAACTGCAACTTATCAAGTATATTTTATTTTATTTATAACCGTCGTTGAACAGCCAACCCAATTTTGGGATCACGACTACTAATGTTCAACTCCGTAGCCTTGCAATTTTGAATCCATCCGGACAAGGAAACTCCTGGATCAGCACCCCAAGAGGAATGATTTGTTATGGGAACATGGAGGACTTTGAGACTCGACAAATTTAACGTGCATCAGTCACCATTTACTACACGGGGAGTCTTCGGCAGGCGAAGATCGAACCCCTTGGACTTGTGCCCAGTGCCCTATCAACCAGGCTATCCCGGCTTTCCCAAGTAGTCAAAATGACTGCTTTTAGGCTATATAGGTATAACACATATATTTTTACCGGAAATGACGGAGGGGGTGGCAACTACAATGATCAATAAACGCTTCTATATGTTGTACAAAAAGTCATAAAATTCTAAGAAGCTGTGTCATTATATACATAGTTGTTTTTCAAATTGAAATTGAAAAGCAGTCAAAATGACTTCCTTAGGCAATCTAGTGTTAAGTATGTTATCACATTTTAAGACACACACGATACTCAGTCGATACACACGATACTTACACAAAGTCGTAAGTAAAAATTAGATTTCTCAGAAACTATTTGATCGATTTTTCTCAAATTTTGTGTTTTGCCATGTAAAATTAGATACAATAGAAAATAAAAATTTTTATACCTCAAAATTCAAATATTTTCGGCTATTATTAAATAAAATAAAAAAACAGGGTTTCCACTCAAATCAGGTTTCAAATTTCCCTGATTTTTCCAGGTAAAAATCTTGAAATTTCCAGGTTAGCGTGTTTTTTTCTTCCTTTTTTTCTTCTCCTCATTAAGAGTAGGATGAGTACAAGAAAAGTGTTAATATTATAAAGTATTTTATTTAAAATGTTATTTTTTTAACATCTAGAAAAAAATAAGTAGGCAAAATTTATTTTAACAATTTGGCAAGATTTTGTTTTTTCCTTTTTAACGTTTTTTGCTCAAAGTGTACCTATTAAATGGCAAATACAGAATGACCAAAAAAACCTTAGATAAGCATTGTTTAATATATTTTCATGAAGCAAAGTAATTTAATTAAGCAAAGTGCTGTAAAAGTTTCTGTAAAATCATATAAAAAAATATTCAGCTCGAATTTCACCTGACAAAAAAAAAATAAAAAATACAAAAAAAATTTTCCATTTATTTACAGACTTTTAAGAGCTACTGTAGATGTGAAAGAAAGCTCTACTGAATGTAAATTTAACGAAAAATTACAATATTTATTAGTAGTTGGAGATTTTTTTTGAAAGTGTACTTTTGTGAGATAAAGTTTTTGTTTTTAAAATATCCCATGCAGTTTTACTAAAAATATAATATATATATATATATTTTTATTAAATATCTATTCTAAAATATTCATTTTAATTAATGGAGTCTTATTTCATTGAAAGTCAGAGTACGAACACTTTTGTGAGTCACTGTATTTACATTTCAATTTAAAGCTATTTTATACGGTATTTTATCTAAACAGTGCTTTTTATAAAATACATTGATCATATTTTCTTTAAACCAATATCTCAAACTAAGCCTAAGTGCAATATCTCAAGTCAAATTTTTACATGTTGTTTTGATTTAGCATTATTAAAGATTCAGAATACAAAAATGAATGTCACAAAAATTATCTAATTTTCTTGTTGTATACTCTATAGAAAAAAAAAGATGAAGTTCTTTAAATTTTATACTTTTTTGTTTTGTTTCTTTGTTGTTATTTGGAAATTAAAATATTTAACGAATTCTAATCTAAACATAAGGCTTTTTAGTTTAGCTAAGGTAATTGTTTTTGTTTGTTTTTACAACTAGAAACATGTACCTGTACAAAACAGAACAAAATTTCGCTTTCCTCTTCCTAATTATTATTTCTAATTATACACCATTTAATATGTTTCCTATACATTCCTTAGTCTAAAGGGAGAAATAATTTTGGAAATATCATCTCTGGAAAGCAAGCAACATTTACGAACTTTGGATATTGTGATTACTATGCAATTCTAATTTTGAATCAAAAATTTTATATTTACCAACAAAACAGTAAAATTAAACATTAAAAAATTGATGACTCTTAAAAAAGCCCTTTTTTTAATGAAATTATGTCATAAAAGGTTAAAATGAAATTGAGAAAATTATCATTAATGCAAGAATTGTAACAATTTGTCGACAAACATTGCTGTTAGCGATTGTATGAAAATATGCTTTAGGTTGGCTTAGCTGAGAAAAAATAATTCACAGTCATCTTTGGATGGGAGTACAAAACAAATGTGCAATATAAAATCTATTGTTCTTATATGAAAACCCACTAAATTTTAAATAATTTTATAAAGTTAAAAATAGTAAAACATTTTGTCAAAATAGGAAAAACTTTACCACTAAAACATTGGAACAAACTTGAACCATAAATGGATTCAGCTCATGGACAGAAATTAAAAAGAGAAGCAAATATCCTAACCCCTTCGACAACCACCACCACAATCTTCACCTTTCCTAAACAGCATAATTTCATAGTTTTCTAGTTTTCATGGAAGTATTTTCATAGAAAAGATTTCTCAAATTCGTTTAGCAACCATGGGAAAGTTTTACATGGCATTCTAGATTAGCAGAGTTATAATGGAGCAAAATTTGATGCACGCAAAGTATCGCAAAGTTGATATTTCAGCTGTTTGGCGATACTTTTCTGTCTAAAAAAAGTGGGATATTAAAATAATTCAAATTTGGGAAATTAAAAAACTAAAGAAAAAATTTCCAGCTTTTCTTTAAAATTCCCTGATTTTTCCAGGTTTTTATCAAAATTTCCCTGATTTTTCCGGGATAAAAAAATTCCCTGATAATTTCAGGTTTTCAAGATTTTCCGGGTGGGTGGCCACCCTGAAA
The DNA here is from genome assembly GCA_949128135.1 of Parasteatoda lunata. NCBI lineage: Eukaryota > Metazoa > Arthropoda > Arachnida > Araneae > Theridiidae > Parasteatoda > Parasteatoda lunata. Next base: position 12,049,360 of record OX421980.1, on the reverse strand, counting down.
AAATGCCTGAATTTATAGACTGAAATATATTTTTTGCGAGAAATAGTCTATGGGGGAACGAATTTTATAAATATATGCAAAAAATTTTTAATTTGCTTAAAAAGTTATCGAGATAAGGCGAAATACGCAAAAAATGAATTAACATTAAGGAGTCCAAACGTTGGACTGCTCTCCTAACCTAACCTATGGAGACACACCCTCTTTCCCAGATTTCGGCTACCGCCTATATTGGGAGGGGGGGTCAGAAATCCGAATCCGTTAAAAAAAGGTATGTTTATTCAGAGAAAGTACGTTTTTGTGTCCGATTTCCTAACTTAAGATATCGTCAGCACTAATTAATTAGCATATATTCGAAATCACTCCCTCGAACTATTGAACCCTAGAACGTGATGATCCGATCATTAGGTCAAAAGTCATTCAAAGTGGTCCGTTTCTTTTTCGGGGGAGGGCACACGGTACATGAATATTTCCAATATGGGTAAACTAATGTTAATTATATTAATGTATAATAAGTACACTTATTACAACTAATTATAATTTTAAAAAAAACAATAAATTTTTGTTTAAATGAGTTAATTTTTTCAACCAATCGATTTAAGGGTTTAATTAAATTACTACAAATATTTAGTGCAGTTATTAAAAAAAATTTCTTAAAAACATGTTATTTTATTATGTTATAATAAGCTTTAGTACGTCCACTTTCAAGACTATGCAACTCAGCATCAATCGAAAGAATAGTTTCGAATTTCGGTCTTAATCATATAAAACTGAAAAATTAACTTGGAGTACAGTCCTTCATAAATATTTTTTGTAATCGCATGATTCTAGATTAAAAAAGTTTAAAATAGTATTAAATGAAAATTAATTTTACGTATAATGAATAAAATGATTGTTATATGATTTTTTATAAATGATAGTTTTTTTTTTTTTTTCAATAATTAAACAAATTAACGAATTGGGTGCATAAAGATAAATCAAAAACATGATTGATCACTAGTAATATTTTATGTATGTTTACTTATAAATACTTCATATTTCAGGAGGTATGGCAAAATAAGCACTAAGTAAAATAAACATTAAGGGATCCAAACTTTTAACCACTTTCCTGAACAAATTATTGGGACTATATTTGCCTGATTGCAGCTACCTCCTACATTTTGGGAGTCAAAAATTTGAAATCGAAAAAAAAGTTATGCTTATTTAGTGAAAGTACGTTTTTGAGCCTGATTTCGTAAATTAAAACATTGTAAGCACTTATTGATTAGCATATTTGAAGTCACCCCCTCAAACCATTAAAACTCAGTCTTAAAATATGAAGATTCGATCATTAAATCAAAAGAAATTCAGGGTAGTCAGTTTTTCTTTGCGTACTGTACTGCTTGCATTCCATAAATGAAGCAGGAGTACAGAAAATTCTCAAAGTCTAATATTTCCTCAAAACAATTTTTTTTTGTACCCAAATTTCTCCCCAATAATGTTTTCAGATTTTTTTTCTTCTTTTTTGTAATTGCATGCTTCAAGGAAAGGAATTGAATTAAATGAAAAGGTATAAAATGAAAATTGATTTGAACAATGAATAATATGATTGTTGAGTATTTTTTTATTAATCTAATTGTTTTTGCATTTTTATTTACATTAATTTAACAATTTACAGATTGGATAAATTTTAACTTAATACATTTTTTTTTATAATTATTTAATATTTTCTACACCAAAATTTGGGTTTCCGACAGTAATTGTCAAAACAAATAAAAAGTTTCATATCAAAATAATTCAAGAACATAATTGTCACTTGTAATTTTAAGTGTATGTTTATTTATAAATACTTTTTATTTATAATAAGCTAATAATTATCCTTACACTGAAATTGTGCGTTTTTGACACCTGTCTAAAACTATGTCAAAAAAGGGGTTTTTGTCAAAGGATAAAACCGTCTATTGTCTAAAACTTGCTAACTCTGCCTTGGGAACAACATGGATAAATTTTGCTTAAATTCTGATGACCAATATTTTTTTTAAATAAAAGGAGAGAGTCTCAATGTTTACTTAAAGTAAATAAAAAAGACGATTGATTACATTTTTATCAACATTAAGAGAATAATTTGCAGTGAATGCACTCTTAAAACTTTCTTTTAGTTTCATCTTATTCAGTCTTAAAAGTTTATTAAAAAGATTGAAATCCATTAAAATATTAAGAACTTTCACTCTTGATGGATAACAGAAATTTTTACCTATTAATATTTACCTATTTGACCTTAGCCAGACCAATTAAAATTTAGAAAATTGGCATAATTATTAGAAATAATTAAAACATAACATGGAACTTGCATGTTATTGACGCATTCGATAAGAGTCATTCCACACTATTTTAATTGAGGTGTTGATGTTCAACCAAAAATGAATAATTTAAAAGAAAACAATTATAATTACATAAATGCTGCCATATTAGAGGAGGGTCCTTAAAAGCCCAGAAACAGAAAGTGTCTAAAACTGTGACGTACGTCGCAGAACAAAGTCCTGCAGAACAATTTGTATCTTGAATAAGTGACAGCGTTTTCCTGCGAAACCCTGCGAGAAATTTATCACCATTTTTATCAAGAGAGCTTCTAAAGCAAGCAGTAAAAGAATTAAATTCAGAAATTTCCAATTTCATAAAGTTTATGACTTTTATATTTTCCATTCCCATTTCAGAAGCAATTTGTGAATTATGAGGATCCACGATAGACAGAATTGTCTCTAAAAGACCAAATGCTTTTGATGGAGAGGAAGAGTTTTTGGAACTACAGACCAGCGAATGTTTCTGTTTGCAAGTGGTGCACCATCTGGACACTTGTCCCTTCGAAAGATTTTAAATACGATACGATTCGAAAGATGTCCCTTAAGATTTTTAAGGCAGCCCTTATTTTAATGTTTGGACCTTCATATCATAGGCATTTTATTAATAATTCATCACCGTCATTAACAAAATTTTGTACTTCAAAAGTGATTGAAAAAATAACAAAGCAAGAATGTTTGTCTTAGTTTAAGAAGTAGTGTATCTGTGTATGATCCTGTATTTTAATAAATGAAAATATAGTATTCTAACTTAAAGTTGATTTTTTTTCCCTGTGAAGTGCTTGCAGAACATTTGCATAAATTAATAAGTCCTGTTGCAGAACATTTGAAAATATTCTGCTTATGGGCTTAAAAGTATGACATAATATATTCTAATTACAATATAATAGTAACACTTAAAATCAGCAGATAAAATATTTTTATACAATTAGCTTTTAGATTAATTCATATTTCTTAAAATGCCTCTCTTCTTTACTGTTGCTAGCTCAATAGCTAAATTGAAAGAATAAAATTTGAACTATTATAAATAATTGTCACTAAATTATACTCCTTTGTCAAAAAGCATGACTTTGTGACAAGGGGAGGAAGGAGTTAAAATTATTCATAAAAATGTGACATCTTTTATGGACAGCATTAAATTTAGAGTAATGTGGCTGACAGAGTACAGAATAGATACTAAAATTTTCATTAATTCTAAGTGAGAAAAAAAGACACAATTCAAAATTAAACTATAAAATGTCCACTATTGACATTAATCACCTAATAATTCTTTTAGAAACATGTTTGTGCCAAACTATTTAACTGAATGGTGAATTTTATTTGAAATTTAGAGAAAAAACTACATTTGTGAAGGCACTAACGATGTCTGTTACAAAAAAAAATCTTTAATAAATAAAAAATTATGTAAAAAAAAAAGAAAAGCTTCTAGCTCAAAGTAAAAATATTTAGCAGAAGATTTCAATCTTTTAAAGAAAAAACATTGAAATAAAAATTTACGAATATATATTCTATATACACACACAAATGTGGCAAAATGGTCCATTACTAAAACAGTGAATTCGCCCGCCATCAAAGCCCAATTTTTTCATTAAAAAAAACTGAATTTCACCAAAAGATAGTGCGTTATTTCAAATATACTTTAGATGCATACTTACTAAATATAAGAATAAGATATAGTATATATACTCAAAAAATATTGCTTGATTATTACCAAAAGGATCAATAAAAGATATATTGTTAGAATAACTATTCTAACCATTCTCTGCCTACAAAAAGTATAATGAATTGCATAATGATGAATTTACTGAAATGATTCATTGTAAAATGTAAAACATTATGTGATTGGTTTTAAATTATAAACAAACACAATTTTCTTGAAAGTATTTCTATTAGCATTGAATACATACATGAAATGAAATGTACACATCTCTTTGTAGCACATAAGTATATTCATTTTTTTAAGATATGAATTCTTTATATATTTCACATTGTAAAAAAAAAATTAACAACTTGTATCCTTATTGTACTTCCCACTTTTGAAATGACTGAAAAAAGATAAGCTTCAAACCAAAGTTTGCTAGTTTTTGAAAATTGACAGTTTCATCTTTAAGTCAGGGTTCGTGATTTTTTAAATTTTTTTTAAAAAAATCAAAAAAATCCGATTTATTTGATTTAAATCAGTTTTTTTTTTATTTTTATTATTTACATTATTTGCATTATTTTTTGAAAAAAATTCATGTTTATTAATTACTTTCTACAGCTATGCAAGTCTATATTAAGACAGCATTAAATGTTTACCTTAATCTGTACTTTCAGTCTCAAGAATCAAAAGATTTTTAAAAATGTAATTTCAGATGTGTTGGAATTTAACACACATCAAGAAAGAAAGTAATTTGGTTAACTAAAATTAATTAATTTTCGTTAACTAAAATTAAGTAAAATAAATTTTAAAACTAAGAAAATAAAATAATAAAAGTATCAATAATTTAAAACACTGTTTTTTAAAATCAATATATAGGATAAAAAAAATTAGTTGATTTAAATCAATGATTTTTTTAAAAAAATCATATGATTTAAATCGTGATTTAAATCAACAAACTCTGCTTTAAGTCATGTCAAAAACGCATATTTTTGTGTAAGAATAGTTATTTAGTAATTATAAATATGAAGCATTTTGGAATAAACATACATATAAAATTACAAGTGATCAATCAATTATTTTTATATTTAACTTCCTTTTTGTTTTGAATATTATTGCCAAAAACCTAAATTAAGGCCTAGAAAATATTAAATAATTATAAATAAAAATATACAAATTTTAACGTATCAAAGCCGTTTCGTTAATTATTGAAAATAAAAATACAAAATCAATTATCTTAAGATTGAAATTCGAAACTATTATTTCGAGTAATGCTGAGCTGCCTAGACAAGAATGTACACGTACTAAAACTATTACAACATTCTAAATTAACATGCAATTAAGAAATGTATTCTGATAACTGTATTCAATATTGATAGTAACTTACTTAAAACCTTCGAACTGTTTGATTGAAAAAAAATTAACTCATTCAAACAAACGGAGTTGCCATATTTGTTTTTGCTTAGACTAGATGTTTGTTTAAAGACCAATCAACTGCGGTTGATTTTCTGATCAAATGCTCTGAATCCTTAATGGATTTCAGATGTTCAACATCTTTAAACAATTCTTCATCAAATTCCCTCTTCTTTTGCCTAAAGAGTTTCTTCACCTCTTTTCTGAGTCTATGATACTCCTCTCCACTATCTCTTGTGTGTGCTTATATCATACGTTTATACGCAGCATTCTTTTTATCATTAGCAATGGCACAATCAACATCATACCAATCCTTAACTGTTTCTTAGTTACTTTACCAATCACGGTATTAGCAGCGTTACAGATAGTGTCTTATATAAATCTCCATTTATTTTTCACAGTATCGTCAAAATTCATTAAATTCAACTGTTCCTTTACGTTTTCGCTACATTCAAGTCTTATTCTTTCCGTTTTACGTTTATCACAATCATATTCTCTCAACGTCATTCGCTTGAACTTTTTTGCGTTAAATAATCTTGATCTGACATTAGCAATAATCAAAAAGTGATTTGAATCCACATTAGCCCCACGAACAGTTCTCACGTCCATCAAATCTTAGTAATGCCTTGCGTCAATTAGTACGTGATCAATCTGAGCAGCATAAGTGCCATATGGAGAAGGCCAGGTAGCTTTATGAATATTTATCTGTGGAAAGGACGTGCTTCTTATAATCAAATTATGTGAAATGGCAAAATCAACTTGTGTCCATTATCATTGTATTATGCAAACTAAAATACTTAAATTTCCCTTATCTACCAATTTCAGCATTTAGATACCCCAAATTATTTTTACATAATATTTCGGACAACTGTAGTAAAAAATTTTGTCCAAATTTTCATAGAAAATTTCCTTTTCTTCCTGTTTTATCTACAGATGGTGTATAAGAACAGATAATACTGAAATTAAAGAACTTTTCCTTAATTCAGGTCTTATTCTTTTGCTTACGATAAAGACAGTGCCCTCAATAGGTTTTATAGGTTGACAACTGTAAAAAACAGTACCATTCCATTTATTCAATGTTCCATTGCCAATCCATCTTACCTCCTGAATGGCAATCAAATCAATATAACATTGTTCGATCAGTTCTAACAGCAAATGCACAGCCTTAGCTCCATGGAGAGACAGAATGTTCCAGCTTCCAATTATCATATCCAAATTTCGTTTTCCAAATCGTTTCCATGAAGCCACCCTGGATTTTTTTTCAAAGGATTTCCTAATAAGAAAATTTTACAGGATAGAGGTGTCAACCCTATGCCCAACCCCCAACCTGCAGGGCGAGTCCCCTAATACAATCCCCATGGGCAAGGTGTCCGGTTATACCCCCAGACACTGGGTACCCATTTTAGTCGCCTTTTACGACATGCATGAGCTGCATTGGGACTTTTCATTTTTAAGGAAGTTATTAGTAGGTTTTTCCACGTGATTTTGCATATTTTTATTACGATGTTATTATGACACACAAATTTCCAAAAGCCCATTCAAATAATCATTTTTGACGTGCACTGTCTGGGGTCTGTCCAGACATTTTGTGAAAGGTCCGTTTTTCTGAAAAAATTACTCGTAATTTGTGAATATAAATTAAACGTTAAGTCACATTTTTTCAATCAGGGTCCGGTTTTTTTTTTAATTTGTGTAAATAGGGTCCGTTATTGCAAAAAAAAAAACTTTTTCAAAGAGTTTTTAAATTGTAAAGACACAAAATTATGCTCAACACTGTAAAATTATAATAAAAAAATAAAATTTTCAAAAATAAACGGCAAATGCTGCTTCTAAATTAGAGATGCAACATGCAAATATTTGGTATTTAGTCTATACTGCTGAACGCAGTATATTCATTTCGGACGAATAAAGGAAGAAGCGTCTGCAGAAGAAAACATTTAGCTCGTTTACATCTGTCTTTCTCCCCCCCCCCCTTTATTCCATTAACAAAACAATAATGAAGATAAACAAATTTATGAAGGGTCCGATTAAAAGATAAATTTATCTTGTGAAGAGTCCGTTAACGGACCCTAATTTCTTTTAAACAGACCCCTGACTGTGTTTTCCAATTTGATCATAAATCCAAGTGACGTTCAGATAGTTTTTTGGCATTGATAACTACTAATTTTTAAGTGGTTTATAAATTCCTGATTAATTTATTATGATATGCGAGTTATTAATTGCACATTTAATTGATCACTTCTTGCCTACTCAAAATGCGCTGATTGCATTGTAAATTTTAATTATTTTTTTTTTCGGCTGTTTCTGCGATGCATTCTCACGTTATTTTAAAAATTCTGATTTTTATTACGACATGCGAATTTTAAATCAGAGGTCTTTACTAATTTCAATGCAAATTTAATCTTTTTTTACATTTATTGTGATGCTTTCCCTTCGTGATTTCTACGATCACGTTACTTTGAGTATGATGTTAAGACGACACGCAAATTTAAATAACCACTTTTTGATATAATTTATTTGTACATATTTCATGGTAAATATAAGTTCTTCCTTCGCTTCGGTAGTTGGCACCATGCATTTGCAAGAGGTATTTAGAGTACCGATATTTTAATACGATGTTATTGTACTATGAAAAATTCGAAAACTTGAGGCAAACGAGTTTTTAAACGGCTGTTTGAAAATTTTTTCTTCTTTAAATTTCTTTTTAGTTTAGGTGATTTTTTAGGAAGAAACTATAAAGAAAACGTTTTTTATTTAAACTCTTAAAACTTCTAATAATTCAAAAAGTAGAAGAAATATCTGAAAAATAATAGTAAATAAATATTAAATTTTAATCTGTATTATAATGGATTTTTTTTTAATTTTTGTTTAAACATTATAAATTTTCTTTAATAAAAATATTCAATTCTAATTTATGTAACTCTATAAAATTAATAATAACGTATAACTCTAAACACTCTATATCCCCCCTATCTTTTATATATATATATATATATACATACAGTGAAACCTCCTGTTATGGACACTCCTGCAAAACGGACGTCTCTCAATACGGACATATTTTTAATTCCCCGGAATCTTCTATGAGAAAAAAAAACCATTATGTACATTCTCCGCAAAGCGGACACTCCCGTAACCGGACGCGGACAGTCATTTGGGTCCTGAAACGTCAGTTTCTATCTCTACAAACCGGACACTACTTTTTCTAAATTTGAAAAAAGAACTATTTTTGCTTTAAATTGCAAGCTAAAAAAAAAATGCAACTTTTCACCATTTTTAAGTAATGAAATGTAATGTAAATGAAAATAAAAAGTTTTGCCTTATCCATAACTAAAAATATTGTTAAGCTATTTCACCACTGAAAAATCAATCTTTCTCCTGTCACCTTGCCTTATCTTAGTAAAGAAAGGAGAGAAAATGATACTGCACTCCTGAAATAATTCGGACATCAGCATCATTTGATCTTTTCATCTGGACCACACAGGTTATGAGACCCCTCAAGTAGAAATGACATCTTAAATGCTCTCAATGCTTCTTCCCCATTGAAAATTTCTTTAATTTTCTTATCAATGGACAATTACAGCATATCATAAATTTTATTATTTTCATTCCTAACTTATAGGAAATTCTCTCCTGAAACCGAAAATCTGATTGTTTTTTTCGGCAAATGTTAATTTATTTAGTTATTAAACATTTAAAATGCCCCCAAAGGCCTTCGTAAGTGATGCAATCAAAAACGATCCCTGATTGGTTATGACGTCACGTGTGCCGAATGGAAACGTGCCTTCTCCATCCGCTAAGGCTATTTCAATGCTCTTTTAGTTTTGATATCACGTATATCGTATGAACATCCTTTAAAAATTATCAGTAAAAATTTTGAGAATTAAATTTACGATTTTGAGAGTGTGTGCAAAGTGAAAGAAAAATTTTAAAACTTCAAATGCTGTTATTTATCACAAAATACCTGAAGAAATGATTATACAGCTCTTTACAGCGAATCAACATTTCTTTTCGGCTGAAATCAGTGGTATCAAAGTTCATAGAAAATATTATTTTATTTCACTTACTTTTAAATTAAAATAATGCTCCATTACAGCCTAATTACTTAATTAAAGTAAGTCGCAGATTGGATAGAAATAGATATAGGATGGATGATTTTATAATTCGTTGTTGCATTAAAACAAATCAGTACATATTTTCATAAATCTAGTCCATTGAAAAAATAGCAGTCCATCACCGTTCAAGAATTCAAAAAATGTAATTTAATGCTGCTTCTTTTATTTATTACTAGAGTTGAAGGATTTTCTTTTTAAGTAAATATTTACTAATGCAGTTCATGTCATTTTTTTACTATGTATTAAATATTTAAATACACATTAACGCTTATATTTATTATTCCTTGCGTAAATAGGAATTTCGTCACAGTTAGAAATTATTTTTAAATTTATAAATTTTAATTTCTTTTTCTGCAATATAGTATTAACAAAGTTTGACTATAGTTCACTGCTCTCCTTATTTTTGCAAACTATTTGTCAGTGCTTGCAATGAAGATTTCTAAAACAGTAAAATTAATACATACATTTTTAATTAAAATATTTAATTTAATTTAATTTAAAAAATTTTATTTAATTAAAATCTCAGATTAAGCATTCGGTATTGCCACGTATCAACATTTTCAAGAATTTAGTCCATTGAAATATATCTGACCATCATCTTCACAGTAATCTAGTTATACTTATAATTTCACGTAATTTCTCATTTATCCACAGAATTTCAGCGAATATCATTAAGCTAGAAGTTTTTGTTTCACTAAAGCTAAAGAACAATAATAAAAAATTAACTTATAGAAAATGGGAAGAAATTCTAATGCACATTCTTCATTATTTATTAAATATTTAAAAATATACAATAATGTTGATATTTTTATTCTTTGAGTAAATATGAACTTTGCTATAGTGAAAAATTATTTTTATATGCATTTATAAAATTGAATTCCTGTTTCTATAATAAAGAACTAAATAAATGCATATTCTTGATTTCAAATACTATTATAGATTAAGGCAATTAAAATAAAGTTAGTAAAATCTACTGGAATATAAAAAAAATTTTCTTCCTTTTAACTTCAAATTTTTTTGTTGAAAGAAAGAATTTAAAATTTTGCTGGAATCACAAGTTTTTTAAAAGGCTATTGCTATGCTGAAGACAATTGCATGCTTTGAATTCACGCAAGAATAAATAATTATAAAATATCAATAACTTGAGCTTTCCTACATTTTAAAATCTAAAACTATTTATTCTACATAAAAAACTGATCCAACATTTCTTTCACTTGAGATGAAAATAAATCTTCGAAATGAATTTGAAGTATACATTAAAATTAAAATTAATATGGTTAAAAAAATGAAAAAGCGAAGTTATTTTGCATTTATAACGCATCATTTAATAAGCAATACCACAAACTTTTTTTATTGAACTAAAAAATCTGAAATATACAGAGCTAGAAAATTTAGTCAACTAATAACATTGTTTCAGTGGATACCACTGAAATTTAACATTATAAAAATACGTTATATTAAACCCACATTTTTTATTAAGCAATATTAGGGTGCAATTTTTTATACAGATAGTTATTGACCACCTAAAATAGTTGAATTTAATTACGAAAATTCAAACGAAAGCAAGAACGTATTGGCTTTCACAGCGCAGCGATTGAAAGTGAACGGCAGAGGACACATGTGACGCCAGTTCGTGAATAATCACGTGACTCCCCGTTTCACTGTGCATCATTTTTAGATCACGTGAATACAAATAACATTCGTCAAACCATAGGAATAAAATTGGTAAATCTCCGCTTATTGCCGGAAGAATCATAAGTGTGTGACGTCTCGGTAACTGGACATTTATATTTTGTAACCGGCGTTGAACAGCCGACCCAATTTTGGGTTTACGACTATGTTCAGTAGCCTTGTAATTTTGAACCCAATCCAGACAGACAAGGGGACTCCTGGATAAAGTATTGGGAGAAATTTGCCTTCGTGGAGGACTTTTATGGAACTAACCCGCATTTGCGTTACATTATTTGCGGAAAACCACGAAAACCTACCACAGTTAGCCTAGCGGCAAGGGGATTCTAACCCATGATCCGTCTACCACTGAGGAAAGCACTAAGGTCTGTGTAAGCCGGATGCTTATCATATTGACCAGCCATCGCTCGCATTCGAACCCGGTTCACCTCATTGGAAGGCGAACGCTCTATCCCATGAGCCATCGCGGCTCCGGAACGGGATTAGACGAAAGTTTAGAAATTGAAATTTTAGATTACAGAATTCCGTGTAAATTTCGTCATTTTCCAAGATTTTGAGTCCGGGTACCACAATTGGTCTTTGAGATGCAAGGAATTTCGAAAAAACCCACATGTTTTTAGACACGGAATCACCCCTGATATTATTCAAAAACTGCAGTTATATTGATTAAAAAAAATCCTTTGTGAAAAAAGAAAAGTCTCCATAAAAGTTGACACAAACAAAATATATTTATTATTGAATTTAAAGTATAGTTATTTTTCCGGCTGACAACTTTTACGGTTTTGGAAAAAATTTCTTCGAGTGTAGGAGTACACAACCTTTTCGAGAGCAGGGCTACCTGCACATCAAATCAAGTAATGAAAGGCAGCACGCATATTTAAACATGTTGACGGCAAATATAGCAATATTTATTTAAGCATTATTACAAACAAATGAAGAACTAACTTTTTCTTTATCAGTAAACTAAGAAAGATATTTTCAGAAAAATAAATGCTTATAATTAATAGAATTCCTTCAAAAATAAAAAAAACTAATAAGGTTTTTTTTAAAAAAAAAACATCTTTATCAAATAGATCTAACAAAAACAAATATATTAATAAAATAAAAAAATGAAGAAATAAACATTGAAGAAAAGTGCATATCATACAAAAGTTCAATTTAAAATAAATTCTAACAGCAAAAAAAATACGATGCTCATAGAATGAAAGTATAAAAAAGTAACACTTATTAAGTAATAGAATTCAAATTTAATGTTTTAATTGAAGAAAAATTATACGCCTTAAACAAAAGCCTAAAATAAAAACAAAATATCTTTCAATAAAAGATTCAATACTTATTTAGAAATATACTTCACATATTTTTATTTTTTATTGAATTATTAGACATTTTATACAGTAAACGTTTTCTTTATTCTCCTAAAAAATCCCTTAAGCAGCAAAAGATGGAAATAAAAATTACGAACTATGAGCAGTTCAAAAATTCATCCACTTTCTGAATTTCTCATGTTGCAATAATATTGCATTAAAATTAGGGATGTCACGAGTATTTAGCCCTTTAGGCAAATATTCAGTTGGCGGAATGATCCGCAGAATATTTGGCCTAGTAGTTTTGGGATTTTTTTATTTTTAATTATCAAGTTTTTTTTTTTCGAATTTGTACTAGATGTAATAAAGAATAATTTAAATCTATTTTTTACTATATTAGATATAGTGTATTATTAGAAATTGTTAAGTTTTAAAATTCATGAGCAAATGGAGAAAAATGGAAAAAAAGAAATTTGAAGAATTGTGAATTATTTAATTAGATCACAACTCTTTAAACTTTGTTATTATAGTCATAATAATTATAGTCAATTTTTCATTTTCTACGACACTCAGTTCTTAAAATTCAGAAAGATTTTTTTTTACCATTAATGCCATTTTTTTGTTTTTATAATGAGTGTTTTCAGGCAACATCTCAGATAAACTATTCCTTTATCATAATTTTTTTCCTGTAATATAGATAACAGGTAACATAGAAAACTAATTTTCAAAGTTAAAGTTGTATCTTAGGAACTAAGAACATTGTCTTTTTTTTTTTTTTTGCTCTTTTTAATTATCTCTTCTGTAAATCAAAGTTTTCTTTATCATGACGTAGCATTTTTCAAAGAGCTTTTCGAATTAATTTTATATTACAGCAATTTTTTTTCTAAAAATACAGCAATGTGAAAAAGTTAAATTGAGATTTTCAGCATTAGATTTTCACCTTAAAAATTAAGAAAGTTTGTCGTCGTTTCCATCTAACTTTTTCTTCTTTTTTTTTTTTTTTACTATAACGACGTTTTTACTCCAATGTAGCAATTTTAAAGAGTGCTTTGATTAGACTTTATTATTCACCTTTTCTTAAAAATATAGTAATATAATAACTGACATGTTCAGCTTTTAAATTATCTTTCGAAAATTATGATAGATTTCTGTATTCTCTGTTTTGCTTTCGTATATAATATTTAGTTTTTATGATAGAGCAGCATTTTTAAAAGCATTTTCTGACAGGCTATATTTTTTAACGCTGTTAAAAACTGCTTTATGCTGCTAAAAAAATGCTGTTATTTGGCTACGTATATATTGCATTTGGCCGATTTTCCTGCTGAATATCCGGTATTCAACAAAATCGCAATTTATTACCACATACGACCAAATCACATTTGTCACCAAAAACAAGATTGAAAAATAACTTGGATATATGATAAAGTTATAACCGAGATAAAATTGTATCAAAAAGTGATTATATAAATGCGCAATTTGAAATTTGCGTGCTTTATAACATTGCAGTTAAAACAATGGAATCGTCATAATCACGTGGAAAAATACAGAAATAATTACAAAGAAAATTACTTAAAGTTATAATCAAATCAGCACATCTAATGCGCTTTTAAAATTGGAATGTCCTAATAAACATAGCGGAATTATCTATTAAAACTATGTGTAAATAACTGCGGAAAAAAATTGAAAAAGAAAAAATTGCAAACAAGAATAATAAAAAAAATTAAAGACAAAAAAATCACTCAAATTTACCACGAAATCGGCATAAATAAAGTGCTTCAAAAAGTGATTATTTTAATTGGGCAAATTGAAACTCGTCCATCATAATAATACCAGAATAAAAATATGGGATTTTCAAAATCAGGTAGAAACGCGAAAGTTACCACTAAAAAAGTTTTTAGATCTACGATAACATCAACACAAAACGCGTAAAAAAGTGATTTAATGGCGTGAATAAATTAAATGACAAATAGCGATTAAACTAAATGACATTTTTTCTCTGTTGAAACTTGAGATTTCCAATGAACTTAGCACAAATAAAGTGAGTTAAAAAGTGATTACTTCCAAATCACGTAGATAAGCGTCTAAATAACTGTTTAAAAAAATCATTTATATTTACAAGAAAAAGGATAAAGAAAAAAACGTGCTAAAAAGTGATTATTTAAGTGTGGGATTCAATTTCGTGATACATAATATCATATTAAAATTATAAAGATTTTCAAAACTATGTGAAAATACAATCCCTAGCAACGATTTTACCTTGGGCCTCAGTTGGGCTCAAAATTGGCTTAATATGGGTATGAACTCGTCGACACCGAAAGTTGTGCCCACTTTCATCAATAGTCCTCATTGAACAGTTGACTTGCTATTTCTAACTGTATTATATTCTCCTCGCATTGTAGCTTCTTAGTCTCACACATAAGGGGATCCTGCACACACTCAACTGGAATGCTAAAGCAACACAGGAGAGACCACACACAACCATAAACTTAATACAGTTCTCGCAACAAACACTCAGAAACTCTTTGAACTAAATACAGCTCTCATCACAAGCACTCAAAATCTAGCAAACTTAATACAGCTATTCAAATCTTTCGCAAATAAGGCAACTAGTAGCCTTAAAAACTAGTATCCCTTCATCGAATTCCATGCCTGATAAAATTCTGGTGGGTGAGTATTGTGGCATAACTAACACTACAATTATTAAACATCAATCGACTAGTACATAAGACATGCTAATTTGATTCAATCTTGAGGTACCTTTTGAATGACGAAGGTAAACATTCTCGGTTGCCTCCATTGCCGCCTTTTCCTAATTTTATATACACACAAATATTAATGATCTGTTATGATCACTGCTTGTACAACTATATGTTATTTATTATTATCCAAAACTGTTTATTACATAAATCTTATTAAGAGTAGCGGGTCTAATTATTTCTCTCAAAAATTGTACCTCCACACTTTAAAATAAATGCATACTGTGAGTATTTAAAGGCCCACAAAACAAACAATTTGATTATTCTTACTCTCTAAAACTAATATCACTAATAGGCGAAAAAAATATAAATATTGTCCGCTCTTAGGAAAAAATTAAATTTTTTTTCCTTTTTTTACAGTGAACCAAATAAAACGCATACATGCATAACAATATAAACATAAATTGTTTCTACAAAGCAATGAAAAGCGCTCACTAACCCTTCACTTGATAAATAAACACTATTGACCGGATGTAAACAAAAGGTGAACAATATTATGTAATCATAACTTTTAAGAAGAACTTTAAAAAAATATTATCGGTGTCTAATGCTCACGAAGTTTGAGTTTAGGGTTTCAAAATCTTGTTAAGAAAAAGTGAGATTTCTCTTTATTAATAGTTTCCTCACACATTGCTACAGGGTTAACATAATTCTTTTCGGGACCCCTTTCCTTACCCCCTATCGCCTGAGACAAAAATAAAGCGAGTTACCAAACATGCTGATATACTAAAGGATAGGATTAGGAAGCTTTAAAGAGAGAAATGCACTATTTGTTTTTACTTACCTTGTGATTTAGGCTTCCTTGGCATTTTCTAAATAGTTCACCTCCAAACTTTTGACATTCTTGCCTGCACTTTAGCCAAAGCCTCCATGATGAGTATGTCATGTTGAGGCCATGTGATCCGAAATCCAAGCTTGATTGGCCCACTGCGAATCTACACTGAACGGCGGTAAGAATCGTATTCCACTATTGCACCTCAACACACTGATTAGTAAACAAGAAAGAAATAAACACTCGTATGAAAGAAAACTATCATCATTTAGCGAAAAGATAAAGTATCCCTCTAAGACATTGTTAACTAAAGCACAACGAACAAGTTTTGAGAGTTCTCTTCTGCTCGTTTCAGCCTAAAGCTACGACTGTGCCCATTTCAACGGACGGGGGAGAGAGGGAAACGACCTCCGACAGGGTTGCCATCTCTTGTTATATTTGTTGCCAAATCCAAGCTGATTATCCAAACACAAAGTGATAAAGCGACCTTCACATATGGTATGCTTTCAGAAAGCTTTGCGCACGCGCAAAGCTATCACGTCGTCATCATTGCCAAAAGCTATTTACGCCGCGGACTGACGCCGATTTTTCGGCTAAAAACCGAACTTTCATCTGCTTTATACAAGGGATAGACCAATAGGAGGTTAGGAAAAGGAGTTCGCGTTTTAACCAGATACAATCGAACATGATGTGTTTTTTTTTTTTTTTCTAGATATACTTGTTTACTATCATCTGGTAATTATAATATATTTTTATAAATACGTTCTTTATTAAAGGATTTTCCTTTGGAAAAATTTTAAAATTTTTAAGTTCTATACTTTTTTGTAGCGTTAAACAGGAAACAAATTTCAGAATTTATTTTCTTTTTTAAAACTTTTTGAGTTTGTAAAAGTGTTAAAAAAAATTTTTTTCAAATCAAATTGTGGGCAAATTTAACAAAAAATAAATAAATAAAATTGAGATATTAAACTGTAATATCCTTATCCTGATCTTCCTTTCCTTATTTTTTGTGGTTATTTCTTATTTCGATTATAAATTTTAGTTCACTAATATATTAATCTTGCTCTTTTGGTAATTAATTGAATATAAACTTTGATCGTCCTTTACTGCAAACTTCAAAAATGCATATGATTCTTTTATTTCAAATTTTCAGTATGTTAATAACCAAAATCGTTTGCATTTGTGACTTACACTTAATATCTGCAAAAGCAAATGTTCATTTAAATAAAACTGAAAGTTATGTCCTCATAAGCGGTTAACAGTTATTTAATACTTCTATGTCTGATTGGTTGTTGATTTTCAAACGCATACGGATGTCTGAAGGGGGTCGGCCTCGCAAAGCTGAAATCCAGCGGAAAAGTCTGTTTTCTACTTCGGTCTGAAGATATATGACATAGCGGCTTCACAATATTCATTTAGTTCTTTTAATGAAAGTATAAATGAATTCGGAAAGAAAATAGTACATAAAAGCAGATATCCCTTACGAAAATTTAAGGTATTTTTGAGTTGTTGAGGGTATATCCTAAGTAGCATCTAATATTAGATAACCAGCAGAAAATCTACTTGCACAACTTTCTAATATTAGGAAGATACAAAAGGTCGCTTTTTTCTCTGTATTATACTACGTTAGATTCTATACATACTAATATTATCTAGCATTCGCCTTAATATAATTTTTCATTGGGTTTTATGCTATATAATATTGGATTTTATAGTTTCTGTCATTATCTTGCATCGTTTTTTATTTTTGGAATAAGCAAGCGAAGATTTGGATGTTAGTTGAATAATTCGGTGATATAATTTTACTTAATTTTCTCTATTGTTGTGAAGCAATAGAACATAGAGCAATAGTTTATAATGTCATTTCATGCATTCTTTACTTAGCAATATAGAAATATTAAATAAAATTATATAAACGAATTCTGCGACCATCCATTTTCCTCCCACTTACTCAAAAGTATATCTATGTGCAGCTGTTTTAAGGATCAGCAAACCCCAACTACGAGATTCAGGCTGGTTTGGGACTGACTTGACCGGAGAATACATGCACACCTTAAACTGTTTTATCTCCTTCTCAAAACGAAATCAAACAATGTTCGCTGTTCGTCTTATACGAATTAATACCAAAAAAAAATTAAAAAAAAGAACATAAATTTGCTGACTCACCCTTCTCACACCCCATTGACGACGGGCCTGGGCTGGTTTACTCCCTTGAAAAAAAATTTGGCCGCTCCAATTTTTGTAACGTCACGGCGGTGTAACTAGCTTTAACTGAAACGCTTGTTAATTGCAGATAAGCTACCTAATATTTCGTCAAAAGTATGCATAGAAATAAAAAATTCAGAAATAGGTAGTTACTTAACTGCGGAATTTTTAAAAAAAAGCGTTTAAAAAATACAAGAAAAAAAATATATAGTTTCCGAAAATAATGATATTCTAGACATTGAAGATATAGTGCATGACTTATCTAACTCCATTCCAATGTCTAGGGATATTGACCTTAATTTGGTAAACAAAATGATCAATTCACGAGTAAAAAAAAAGGACTGAATTATATTACTGGTTACATAGCATTTCACCTTAAAAATATTGATTAAAAATTAGAAATAACATCTTCTCAGTACATCCAAAAACAGGGCAGCAATCCGGAATGGATAAATTTTTCTTAGGTAGGATTAATTGTTCCGTCAGCAGCATGTATGAAGTGTGTAAGGAAAAGTGTCATAAAAGAACTTATAAATGAATTAGAGGGACAATATCCCGCAGTGAATAAAACACCAATAAGCTTATTTTTTTCGTCGAAAAAATTTTATAAGAATTCGCCATCTAAATAGAAACCGCCCCGTTAAGAAGAAAGACAGGCAAAAAAAATTAGAAAAATGGATAAAGTCAATGAAAATAAAATCTTAAATTAAAAGTATAAGTAATTAATTATTAAAATTCTCCTAATTTCCTAACATAGTTTAGTTTTTAATGTAGTTATTTTAAATATTTATGATTTTTTTAAAAATTATGTTCTCTTAAATTTAAATATCTATAAGCAATCGTAAAATTTCTAATATTATTATAAACGAAAATTATTATATTTTGTTTTAGTAATTAGCATTTAAGGCTGTTGCTTCTTAATGATTAAGTATAAACAAATTACCATTTACAGCATGTTTTAAAATCAGGATTCTAAATTTAACACAACTTTACAAATTATTGTTATCGAACAATACGTAACTAAAAAAGTGTCGATATACACCGAAGAGCCATTACATTATGACCACTCTGCTAATAACATGTAGGACCACCTTTAGCCCTCAAAACAGCTTGCACCCGCCGTTGCATTGATTCCACAAGGTGCTGATAGGTAGTCTGAGGTATCTGGTACCAAGCGCTCACCAACTGGTCCTGCAGTTCCCTCACATTGCGAGGGGGTAGCGTGGCAGCACGAATTTAGTTTTCCAAGTAGAACCACAAATGCTCTATTGGATTAAGGTCAGGTGAATTGGGGGGCCCAGACAGACTTGAAAGTCACTGGAATGTTTCTCGAACCAATCCATGACGATTCGACCCTTATGACATGGTGCATTATCCTGTTGGTAAACACCATCCCCCGCAGGAAAAACTGTTGCCATGAATGGGTGAACCTGGTCTGCAACTATGTTCAAGTAGCTTACAGACGTCAGGGATTGTTCTATGAGAATTATGGGTCTTAATGTGCCCCATGAAAACATTGCCCACACCATACTACCCCCGCCACTGGAGGGTGGTCATAATGTAATGGCTCTTCGGTGTATGTTTTAATTTCTTTTAATAATGAAATTAAACTGAAAATTTTAAAATAAAGTATTTTCATGCCTCCATGTTGTGATGGCGCGACGATCAAGTGTAGATGTAGTGAATAAAGATATGTAAGAGTTAGCATGAAGTGGCTGTGAAGTAAAGGCGTTTTTTAGTAAGACTCTGAGAAATTATTGTTTGGACAGTGCGATATCACAGTATTTATAGCGTCATTTACGACAACTAGTAAAGAATTTTTATTAGTTTAAAATGATATGTACAGTCGAACCTGTTTATCTTGAATCTCACGGGAAAGGCGAAAAGTTCGAGATAAAGAGGCTTTGAGTTATACAAGTACTTTAAAAAATTAATTTTATTTAAGAAATTCTATTAAAAGTGCTCTAATTGTTTTTAGTAGAAAAATATAGACATTTCTTTAAATTAATTATACCACATACGTCTATTTACATAACAGTTTTAACATACATTAAAGACTGAATATATTTTTTCGAAGATTTTTGACGCATAACCTTATTTGTTTTGATTATTCTTTTGAAGTTAGAATGATCGCAAATTCCTCATAGCCAACATTTTCCTGGGGTTCAAGAGTATAGTTTATAAGAATTCTACAGCTTTTTCTATTTCTTTTGCATTTACTTTTGATTCATCAATATGATCTTCAGCTTCTTCCTCTTCATCTGATATTCCTTCCTCATCTGTCAATGTTCCGCATGTTGCCAGACAGTTGTCAATTGGAAAAATCATCAAAATTAATGTCAACATTAAATCCAGGTTTTATGGCATTCCATTCTGGCAAATCTGGCACTGCATTTTCAGCGTTAACATTTTCTTCTTCTTTACTGATACCTTCATCCTCTCATTCATCATCTTCACAGCTATTCTTATAACCAGCTTTTTAAAACCCTTTTGGATAGTTTTTAGAGACACATTTCTCCAGGCAAAACAGTAATTCTGATAGCGTCTAACTTGTTTCATCGATGGCATCTACAAGTTTGCGTAATGGTCACTACTCATTAACCCCTCACTTAAGGTGTCCCCCATGGATTCTAAAGCGGTAGGATATCCAGCTCGCGCTTAGAAAACGGAAGCAGATCTTTTTCACCCTCCCAAACAAACTCTGTACCTAGCTTCAGATCTCCACCTAACGGCCAGAGTAAAAGCTCTGGCAAAAACAAGTTCTGGGTGGGAGGGGGGGAGAGTCTCCGTTTCTCTCCTCATCTGGGGATGATAAAGAAAGGGCTGATCGCAAATCTTGGTTGAGTTTTCCAAACACTTAAAGTATTATTAATTGTTTGAAATTTAATTTATGTTTCTTCCTTTTTTATTTGGGTTTGCTAAAATTTTTAATTTATAATTGGATAGACTGAAGTAACAGATTAATTGAATAATTTTGCGATTTATGAAAGTGTATTTAGATAAAGTAATTTTAAGTACTGTAAAAACGTTTTAAAAAAAATAGTCCGTTTTTAAGCATATCATTTAAATAATAATGAAAGAATCTGTTGATTTTTCTATTTTACGTAATTGATTTTTCAGTGATTTCAAAGAATTTACATAGATAAAGCAAGCAAATATATTTTATTGAGATACATTTTTTGATGATTGTTTTATAGGAATTTTTTGAAACGAACTTATAAAATTATGTGCCAATTTCATTTTTATTATTTCAGATAAGTCAAAATTATTATTAAAAATTGTTGGTTTTTATTTTTGAGATGGTTTTATATTGATG
The DNA here is from genome assembly GCA_949128135.1 of Parasteatoda lunata. Classification (NCBI taxonomy): domain Eukaryota; kingdom Metazoa; phylum Arthropoda; class Arachnida; order Araneae; family Theridiidae; genus Parasteatoda; species Parasteatoda lunata. The sequence goes on along the minus strand of OX421980.1, from coordinate 12,027,818 downwards.
TTATAGAAATTTCTCAGGGCTAAACGTACTAAACAAACATGCAAAAGCAAACATTTATTAATTTAGTTTAGTAAAAGAGAAGTTATTTTTCAGACATTATTTCCTTTTTTTACATTTTCTAAAGCAAATTCACAAAGTTAAATGCTATTTTAGTAGTTCAAAAATTAATCAAACGTAAAATAAAAACTAATTATAAATTCAATTGGAGAGCTATTGATTTTAATTAATTGAATGTTAAACTTTGAAAGAACTGTATTAAAACTGTTTTTCTCTTAATACTCTTCAAATAAAAATTATGCTTTTATTATCCTTCTAGGCAATTTTCTAGTAAACTCTGCCTCTGTTCAAATAGTTAATTTTAGAAACTTTTAATAAACTACATTGTCAAAAAAATAATAAATTTCTGTGTAAAAAAAGGCAAGCATAGAAAGTTTAGGAAAACATTATAATGAAACAGTTTTAACATTAAAAAAAAAATAATAAAAAAAAAATCTCAATCTTTAAATTTGGACTAATACGCTGGATAACTACATATTAATAGGAAGAAAAAAAGTCATATCGTGGCAATTATCATCGGAAGAACACTTGCTTCTGCTTCATTAACTCTTGGCCAAATATTACTGATCCCAAAGAGCTGCATAGTTTTACTAACATCAGCTTCAATGGAGTCAATTATTTAGCAATACATTTTTTGGTGACTCAAAAGATGATACTTCACTATTCATAAGGAAAAAACGCTTTAGGATCCAAAACATTTAAAGTAATTTTAAATAAACTTAATCATGTATTTTAAACTAAGTCAAAGAGCAAGCTTTGCGTTATATAATATATATCTCACAGTTATAATATGAGTACAATTTGAAAATTCTAGCACAAGGAAGTATAAATTAATTCCCCACAATATAATTTCTTCATCTTTAGAAACCACTAACTATAAAAATAATTAATATCTCAAACATGAAATTTATGAATGGCAAAAAATAGAAAATATTAAAGTTCCAGGGCAATGCCAAAAAAATCTAAAGAAGCAAAGAAAACTGCAGGTTAATAGATCATACCAAAATTTATTCTTCACCTTTAGGAAGATCTGGCTATAAAAATAAACAATTATATTTATTTAATTTCTGAAATATGAGTTAATTTCTGAAATATATCTTTAGAGAATTAATTAATGAGTCAAACATGACATGTATGAAAATGAAAAAAAAAAAAAGTTTCAGGCAAAAGGCAGAAAAGAAATCATCATCTGTAAAGACAACCAGCTGGAAATAAAAATTTATTAATACTTCAAACATAAAATTTATAAAAGGCAAAAAATAATAATAAATAAATTATTTATGCCAGAAAAAAATTGATACACCATATTACAATCTCTACTTCATCTTAAGAGTAGATATAAATTAAAACCAGTAAATATGCTAAACAAGAAATTTATGAAGGGCAGAATAAACATAAAATGTAAAAGTTCCAGGCAAATGCCAGAAAAAAAATTAACAGATTGCATAAAAAAATTTTTTTTCATGTGTAGAGACCATTAGCTATAAATTAAAATTAATAAACGCTTCAATTAATAAACACACAAAAACATGAAATTGTTTCTATTCTCACAGAAGCAGAATAGATGAATTGTAATAAATTTGGGAAATACTGGATAGCAGCAGGTTAATAAATCCAATAAATAAAATACATAAATCAATGAAATGGATTACAAGGTGCAGAATAAAAAACCTGGCAACTATTTTCAATATTAGTATAAATGTTTTTAATTACAATATATTAGAATAAGTTAAAAATAATATCAATATTAGTATTAAGAATAAATCAATTAACAAAATATAAGTACCTAGAAAAACACATTTTGACATGAAACATTCATATTATATCTTAACGATTGACATATTATTACATAGCCCAAAAATAAAGTGACATGAAATTTACCCCGCCAGGTAATGTAATTTGATAATGGGTCTCAATATCATCGTCACCAAAACGCAAAGCACAAACATGATCATTGGACTTAAGCATCCTATCAGCACGAGGAATTGCTTTTTGCCACTCTTAAAGAAGACAAATATCCTTAAAAAAATAATACAAATAAAGAGAGGTATTTATATCTAAACAACTCAGAAAATATGTATTATAAAATCTCTTTTGATAGGTATATTAAAAGAAAGTAAGATTAATTTGTGATTAAAAAATTATTTAATTTCTAAATGCTGGCAAAGAAGTCATACAATGGCAAACAAATACTTTGTGATTCAAAGAAGTCAAATTATATCTGATATGAGTTAATAATAACATTAATAATAAACTGAATAACTTTGTTACTTAACATTACTTTGATGAAAGAATGATAAGGTGAAGTAAATATTGGTACACACAGAAATTTCATTAAAATGGATAGAACATTAACTATATCTTTAATTATTAAAAATCTTAATAATCAATAATCTCTTCTATAACAACAGAAACTCTAAAAGTAATACACAAATGATTAAAAAGAAATAATTTTTATAACAAACATACAATGTAGTATTCTTTAATGAATAACATTATCGCATATTATTGAACAATTGTTCGCTTAACATACACTTTATTAGCACATGACAAAACTATATATGATTCAGCATCGTAAGTTAGAATCTTCATTTCATAAATAAAACAGAATTAATTAAAATCAATGTCATTAACTTAAGTAATACACCAAAACTTGTTTAAAAAAATTATGATCAAATTATTCTAAATAGTGATATCAAACTTTAATTTTGTATCAAAACTTATGTGAACACTTTCTTAAAATATTAAACAGACTCATCTGAATTACTGCATCTAATTATAAAGCAGATAAGTACAAAAATTTCAAAATAGAAATTATCAAAAACAATCTTCATCCTCAACGATACAATTTTTTTTTTCTTCTTAGGAAATAAAAACAATCAATCATTCAAAGGGAGTAGCAATGAATTCTATCACAATAATTGACCTCACTCAACAAAATATAAATTATGTAATCATTCAACACAATAAATTCCTTCCAGATAATCTCATGTAACTTCATGTAATCTCATACACGAAGTGTGTTGATATTTACAATCTCTCTCTAATTGTTTAGATGATCAGATCAATCAAAAGAAGCAATATTCGAATATCAACAATCACTTTAACGATTAAGAAGAATAAGATTTAAAACATAATTTACTTACATTGATGTTTAAAAAATAATTCTAGAAGAGAATATCCTTACGATGTTATTGAAAGCATAAAATAAGAGTAAAAGTTTAATAGCATAAAAGTCAAACAAACGAAAGTATAATTAACAACTTACCCAAGTAGCACTCAATATCGATTGATCTCGAAAAAACTTCGCTTACGACGTCGATCGATGTTCTTCAGGAACATCGATCTATGTAAAAACGTCAGATTTTTTTATATTGTACGACATAGTAAAATTTATATAGATCGATATCACAATAACGCCGTAGAATGTCGAGTTTGAAAAAACCATATTCCACGGCGTTTACAGATACAGTAGAATGTCGATGAATATCTTCATCACGTTATTCGTACCACAAATATTAATAAGCATTTAAAGATACGGCAGAACGCCGATCGATAATTTTAATACGTTATTCAAGAAAATTTTTTCACTGGATATTGTAGGATATAGGTACATGCCTGTTAATTATTTTATATGGCTTTGCACTCCAGGCTGTACAGTTGCAGATTCAATTAATTTGATTTATAATTGAGTAAAAATAAAAAATCCTTTGATTCCTCCAGGATATCTTGAAAAGAGCTACATGCTCTGTCTATTTAACAGAAAATTAATCATTTCCTTGCATGCTAGACAATAAGCATTCTGCAAACTAGTGAGCAAAGATTTAATATTGCCTTAGAATAAAATATCTGCAAGTATTTAAGTCATACTTTCAAAGTTCAAGGTGTGTAACCAGAATTTTCAAGGAAAAAAAAAAATAAGCCCCCAAAAATATTTTTAATCAGTTTCCAAAAAAAAATATATATATATATACATGTATAATTAGGATTTGAGCAGTAATAAGCTTAAAAATTAATTAAGTGTAAAATAGGTGAATAGGAATAAGTGTTAGCACTGTAGATGGAATGTAAGAAGTGAATATTAATTTAAGGCATGATAATTATTTTCAGCTCAACTATGATTTATAAATCAAAATCAAAGACAATTTGCTTGTTTAAAAATAAGCACATTTCACATGGATGTAAATTAGTTTTCTTATTTTTTAGCATTTGCAATGTACATTTGATCTTCAGACAGGATTCAGTCACTGAAAATTAGTAATTTAATATATTGCACAATAGCACTAAAAACTCAAAAAATATTATAATTTTATGGGTTTAATAAAATTTACCCTTCAGATATGAACGTGCTTTGTAATGTAGAAGGTGTGAATGCAGAGGAATAAAACAAAAAGTAGCTATGAATATTTTATTTGAATAAACATTTAAAAATTTAGTAAAACAAATTGGCGCATTCTTAGGTCTCCAAGTCCAAAGAATTGGTCACGTCAATTATCTTAGGTTTTCGTCCTTCCCAATCAGTGGCTGTAGCAGACCTTCCCAAATTTTTCCGCAAGCTCTTGGCTTGGCCTCAAAGCGTTCGAGAACTGTAGCTGGAAGCAAAACGTTGAGTAATATTATAACATTTAAAAGATAAAAACTGAAAGACTAACAAAACACAATTTATTAATGAGTATATAACGAAACTTAGAGAACTAAATTGAATAAGGGCTTTGAGCAATGATTCTCAATTTTTTTTTTTTTTTTTTTTTTTTTTTTTTTTTTGTTACGGCACAGTTTTAACCATTTCGAAATTTGACGGCAGACAATGAAAAAAATTAGAATAAAAGTTGTTACTTACCTATAATACACTGTGTTAAATAGTTTGTGATAATAATATGTACTCAAAAACACGTTTATTAACGGATTAATTATTTCTTTCGACTGATTTTTTATTAGTTAGTAACAGTTATTTTTTTTTCTTCTTTTGGCTAGTTATTAATTGTTAGCTTGTTTTCTATAGTTATTAACTTTTATTTTCTGTGATTTCTTGTTAACTAGTTTTTTTGCTAATTATTAATTGTTAGCTTATTTTTTTTGTTAGTTATCCTTTCTGAATTTGTTTTTTTATATATTTGTTTTTTTTTAGTTATCCTTTGTTAATTTGTTTATTAATTGCATAGCTTAATTTAATGATTAAGTTTTATTTCCATTTGTAAGTTAATATTTAGCTTGCTTTCCTTAGTTAATTAATCATTTTAATAGTCATTAAATTTCCTACTTATTTCAAAAAATTTTTAAAACTGTGTGTCAAAGACTATTTTAATTCTCCCATCTATTTTAAGATTGTCAGAGACAAGGCAATCGCCGACAAAGATGCTCACGCAGTTAAAGCGTAGAAAAATTATAAAAAGTATATATATATACTTTTTATGAACATTTCAAGAATTTGGCAGCACAAAAAAGTACCGTGGCACAGCGGTTGAGAATCACTGGCTTAGAGAATCGACACACGAATCATAAAAGGGCATGCTGCATTAGACACTGTTTTGTAAAACTGCCTGAATATTCAAGCGGCAATGCTGTATCTTTGATTAAATAATAAATTCTTTAACAACAAAAAATACTAAAATAAAAAGCTTATCAGTTCAGCTTTAATTGTATTTCTTCATATTCAATTTTACTTCTATGTATTAAAGAAAATTCTCTTAAACTAATGTGAATACACAAAAAGTATTGAAGTTGAAAATAAGATTTATTTTTAAAATTTAGATCTGGTATTGATTACTTATGATTGCATATACTTAGAGATATAATTAAACAAAAGCTCAAACTTATTATAAATACACTGCACTTCCAAATGCATTCAATTCCTTAATGTAACCGTTTTTTCCCCTTCCTTCTACAAAATTACTTTTTTTTTGTGATCAGATTAAAAACTATTGACGTACAACTGTGTTAGACTTAGAAAATTAAGTTTTTCAAGCCTCTCTCTCTCACTCACTCTTTTGGTTTGGATTTCTGAAATTTTTTTGCAATATTTGGCTTCCTTTACATGGGAACAAATTTTTATTTTGTATTTTTCAAATAGAGAGAATCTCTTTGTAGCAATAATTTTTAAATTAAATTTAACAATCTTTGCAAACAATTTACATAATATTTTAACAGTATCTTTTAAAAGTTGCCTTTGGTATGAATGATTAAAATTTGACTACAATCTATTACTCTTTTGAGAACGTTGCTATAAAAATAATGATTTTTGTTTAAAACAATTCCATTGCTTTCATTTCGCTGATTATAGATTATGCGTTATGACATAAATAGGTTTAGAAAAAAGCAGGAGTAATATGTAAACATTTTAAACAGAGCTTTTCAGAAAATAAATTTTAAAAAAATTAAGCAGACGCCAGAGTCAATTTTCTGGTATTGATCAATTAGCCATGAAAAAAAAAAAATTTTTGTATTTAAAAACCTGCTTTGCAAAGAACCTTACTGATGAAAACTTAAACAAGATTCTATTCTATGTTGGTTTAAATTTTTTGCTCTAACAATAATGTAAATAAATGTTCAGCTAAATTTTTAATATTAAGCCAAAGAAATTTTTACTATTATCATTATTTTAAACATCATAAATATACATATATATACACTTCTTATCTCAAATTTGAACTAAATAATTCAAAATTAAAGTAAAAATACAATGCTAGTAGTATAAATGTCCATAAGCTAGAGCTACTGTTTAACAATGATCTTAAAATAAAATTGTTTCCGATATTTTGAAAATTTAAAAGAAACCGAATTTTATCTACATCTGATTTCAAAATGCTTGAACATTACTATCATGACTATAAAAAAAATTTCCAACATTATATCTTATTAAGTTTTATTAATGAACACATATCTGCCTATCCCATTTTCTAAAATTTCAAAGATTTATTACAAAGATGCAGTATAAATTACACAATGCAGTAGTTAAGAATAAAAAAAAAAATTTCAAACCAAATCATGACAAACATTATTTTACAATGTAATTATATTATTTAAAAACAAAACACAATATAAACTTCACTCAACTATAAAAGCAATATATTCTTACCGTCATTGTTTAATATAAACATAATCCTTAAGAACACATATTTGTCATTAAATAAAATAATTTTTATTTTTAATGCAAAAAGCAACAGTTCAACTATGTGTTATCATTTTATTTATTATTTTTAAATAGAAAGAATTCCAAAACTTTACAGTCATTTATTTCATGTAGTTCAAAGTTCTTTTCCCTTCACTTGCAATTTTTTGCTTATGTGCAACTATATTTCAGAGCAATAAACTGATGAATCTTCGCTTTATTGAAAGATTTTATAAAAATGTCAGCAACAGTAAACAACGTGTAAAACACACAGCAGGGATGAATCACGCAGAGATACACCTTTCTTCAAACTTCTACACAACAACAAGAGGAATTTCGGGCCCTCGTCTTCTACCAGTATGTCATTCTCCATTAGCATTATCCAGCAGCCTCAGACGAAGCTAAAATTATAAGAGAAGAAGAGTTAAACTTTACATTGAAAACACTAAATTTAAAACTCTACATTACTTTACATTGAAAACATTAAATTAGTAAATTTAAAACTATTAAGCATTGAATATTTCTTTAAAACTTAAATCATTTAAAATAAATTTTAATAGGTCTAAAATTTAATAGGTAGATATCAATAACAATACCTGCACCAAAAAATCTTAGTATCACTGCGCAAGAATCGAAAAACATATCATTTATAACCGCTCTCAAGTAATAATTTTATTCATTCTTAATTCTTTTTTATTTTAAAAAAAGAAGAAATTATAGTTCAAAACCCTAAAGCCCTTTTTAATTGAAGTGAATATTCAAGTATATATACAGATACACAAATACATCAAATTCACTGCTTTTTAATTTTTTTCTTAAAGATAAAGTACAATGATACTTAACTATCAAAATATTTTTGTACAGTCCGCAAAAAAAAAAAAAAAAAACGAATCACCCTGAATAACTTTCGTTCTAATGGTCGGATTTTCACGAACTAAGTGTCAATCTTAATGGTTCTTGGGGGTGACCTCAAATATGCTAATTAATTAGTGTTAACTATTAATTAAGTTACGAAATCAGACACAAAAACGTACTTTCTCTGAATAAACATATATTATTTTTTACATATTTGGAATCCTGACCCTTGAAATAGGGGGGGGGGGGGTAGACAAAATTTCGAAAAAATTTGGTCGTAAATTGGGTCGCAATAAAGATTTATATATATGGCGAAAGTTTAAAATAATGCCAAATTACCACGCCATATAAACTGAAACAATTTAAAACAACCATAAAGAAACCGAATGAATGACGAGACGTCATAATATTGTGTGTCTCTGTTGCTATAGGCAACCAAGAAGAGAAATTTTGGATTTGATTTCTGAACATAGAAAATAGTATTCGTTTTAATACTTTGAAAATAAAATTTGAATTTAAAATGAAGAAATGAAATTATTTTTGATTTTCCAATATTTCAAAATTTAAACGTTGAACTTATTATCTGAAATTTTTTATTTTTTTAAAGATGCTATTTGAATAAAAATGTTGCACTAAAACCAAATTTACTTAAGTTATTATAAATTTATGATTTATGAAGAGTTGTAGGGCTAATTGCTTTTACACCTCAGTTCAAGTCTTTCAGGTAAGGAAGAGAAAAAAGAGATCCTGCAAAAAATTTTGGACATGATTCTGATGCGCAATCAGAAGGTTTTATAAAATTCACGGTATTTCTTTTCGATAAAATTGAAATATATATATGTCACGGCAAAAGCCCGAAGTCCGGCCAAATCGCGAATTGGCCGGACTCTTGGCCAAAGTCTGAAATTTTCTTGATTTCGGAAATTGGCCGGCCAGATCGCGAAGTGGCCACGATGTTCCGACCAAACTGCAAAATAATTGAAACGATCAGTGAATATTTTACTTTCGCGGCCTTCTATAATTATATAAATAATTCTTATAAATCTTCTAATTTAAAAATATAAAAAATAGAAGTTTTTAAATTGTCTATTAAATAATCATTAATTTAATAATCATTATTAAATTGTATATTTTATTGTCTAGTCATACATACACCAAAGGTCTAGTCATACTAGGTCTAGTTAAGTGCCACTTCCCGGTATACATTTGCCCGGTATATCCTACACTGATGTTTTTTAAGGTTCAGTGACACTGTGTGGTATACATTTGCCCGGTATATCCTACACTGATGTTTTTTAAGGGTCAGTGACACTTCCCGGTAAACATTTGCCCGGTATATCCTTCACTGATGTTTTTTTAAGGTTCAGTGACACTGCCCGGTATACATTTGCCCGGTATTTATCTTCGAATCTATCGTCAGTAAGTATTAAAATATCGAATAAATGTAATCGATCGTCAGGTATCCTAAAGGTATCCACATACCGGGTGGTACCGTGGACACAATTTTTTAATATTTGTTTTACTAAAAAGTTTATTTGCTAATATTGCCCCTTTTGTTTTCATTTTTAATTAAAAAATATAAATCTTCTAACTTAAAAATATTAAAAAAGTAGACAAGTTTTTAAATTAAAATTTAAAAAATTTAATTTTTAACTTTGTCTCAAATGAAATCAAGAAAATATCGAACATTGGCCGTAACATATATATATAACTATATATATATATATATATATATATATATATATAAACACATAAACAAGGGAAAAATTACAGAATTACAGAACAAGGAAAATTGGGGGGAAATGAAAAATAAAAAATAAAAAAAAATAACAAAAAACCGGGTGAAAAAAGGACTATTCTTTTTTTTTAAAAATCCGGAAAATAAAGAAATAATCTCTTTATCTGCCCCCACGATTATATCCGCAATATTAGAAAGCACTCTTTTTTACGGATATAATCGCGTGGGCTGATGAAAAGATTATATCTTTTATTTGCCGAATTTTTGTAAAAAAATTTTTTTGTCTTTTTTTTCCCTCCTGGTTTCTGTTATTTTTCTTTTTTTATTATTTTTCCTTTTTCCCCCTTTTTTATTTTGTTCTGTAGTTTTTTCTTTTTTTGTCTACATTTTGAACTTATTTTATGAGTTCTATTTACTTGCAGCTTATGCGCAAAAAATAAAACTTATTGTTTTTCTTAATTTTCGTAGGATTTGCAAATAACATCCTTATGTATAAATACCCAAACTGACTTTTGCAAATATGTTTTTTCCCTAAGCTCTTCGATTGCGATTAGTTACTTATTTATCACCATATATGGTTACTAAAGTTTCTTTGTTTTATTTCTATATTTAAAGACTTATTTTACTAATCTCATTATCACTACCGACATCTTATACGATAGCGTCATTTTAAGTAGAGTTCGTAAGGTCCTTAAGAAGTTAAAAATGTGGAGGCCAAACTAAAAAGATGTATTTTGTTAGGTTTATATTCACCACAACATTCAATATTTATATTTAAAAAATTTAATTTTAAATTTAATGATAACTTTATAATTACGATCGATACTGATACCACAATGTTCTTAATTTATTAAGGACTAGATTCTTGACTTTTTTAATGTAAGGTCAAATCAAAAAAAAGAAAAAGAAAAAGAGTTTCAAATCTTTGAAAGAATTGAAATTCATCAAAAGTTGGAGTCAATTTTACTTAGAGTTTATCGTTGTATTTTGCAGTTGTAGATTATTTAGAGATTTGCTAATTTTAATTAGAATTTTACTAGTTTTAATTGTTGAATTAGAGAAAATAATGAGATCCCTTTACCTTTAACTATTTCCAGCATTTATGCAAACAAATCCTTTCATTGGTATTTTTTTATTTTCTGAAATTATTAGAAGATGGACGCAGAAATTATAGATGAAAAAATAGCTTAGCAACAATATTTAAAAATTAAAGCTGTTGGTAGGAACTATTCAACCCACCGCTTTATATAAGGTAAAAATGTTTAATAAAAGAAATTATCTGAAACTTAAATGCATATGTGGTAGATAACTCTTTTAAGTTTTACTGAGTTAAATTAATAATTTAACTTTTTAATTAATAAGTCAGTGACATTCTTTGGTTCAATAATCTGTGGCTTAATAAATAGAAAACTATAAATAGAATCAAAATGTTTGAATTCCTTCCTATAGGATTTAAGCGGATACCTTTTAAGCATTTTGAACATTGCAAATATTGTAAAGCATAAATTAGCTGAATGCCATAAAGTTTCTCCTTTTTAAATATAAAAATTATATAAAACAAATATTTTGTAAATTTATATTTTGATTATTTAATATAAATAATTTATTTAGTGTAGTATAGCAAACTTTTATGTATTCTTTCCTATCAGTTCTTTTATTTCAGTTGCTTTGCAGCAGTTTCTTTTTACAAAAACTAATAAATTTTATCATCGAATTTTAAATTGAGGGGGGGTGAGTATTTAGAGGATAAACTAACTCAGAAATTGTGCTAAATTATTTTTTTATGATTCGCTGAAGTATTGTTAGAGATTCGCTCTCTGAAAAAATGAGTTCAAATTTTTAAAAATTTTAATTTCTTGAATTATGTTGATGTATGTAAATTGTAAAAAATATAAAAAATGCCAATATTTTGACTCAAACAAAAAATATTACAGCGGATCATAGAGTTTAAATAGCAAGATTAGAGAATTAAAAAAAAAGAAGTTGAAAGATAATAATTCATAATGATTTAGTTTTTGGCTGCTTACTAGGGTCTTCGTTTTTGCTTCATCAACGGAAAACTAATGGCCAATGTAAATAACCATTTAAAAAATACACATGCTTTATAACATTTGTAAAATAGCAAGTATTTTTCCGAATTAGAATTTTTAAAGAAGTTAGGCGCCTTCTAATATAAGAGTTCACTCTTGAAACTACTGATCATGCATGAAATGTCCTACTACCCAACACCTGAGGTCAAGAATTTGCACTTCATATGATTTCCGAATGATACTAAGTAGACTTGGTTTCTAGTAAAACGAATGGATATTATTTACATACTCATTTCGTTAGTTTATTAAAAATATAATTTAAGAAATTAAAAGAAAAGAAAATTTAGATTTATAATACCCCAAATTAAACAAGAGTAAAGTTTTTAACTCTGACATTCTTTTCACGAGATAACTTCTTTTGCCGACGATTTTGTCAGTTTTTTATTATTAATTAAAGCCAGCTTACGCATTCTTGTAATTTTTACATTTTATATTTGAAATTTTAAAGTTGAATGACATCCATGAAATGTCCCATATTTCAAAGAATCAAAGTTAAATAGTTGCAAGGCCGATTGTTTCAAAAAGAATTAACTACTTCGGTGCAATGAAACAATTATCAATGAACTATTAATATTCTTGTTTCTTTATTACGAAATATTAGATCCAAATTTGCATTCATTATTTCTTCAAAACGTGTATTAAAACTATTATTATAGGTTATTTAAGTAGAAAAAAGTAGAAAATGTTAGAAAAGGAACAATTTTTGAGATGATGATTCTAAAAAAAGCACGTTTTTCGAATCTTTCTACAATTTTTTATTTCAGTAGTTGTTTAACGAAACAAGGCTTATCAAACATTTTCCTGATATAGCAATATTTTTTTGAACTGTGCAAAAGGTGAGAAATAATATAAACAATTTTTTAAGCAGATATTTTCAACTTTTTAAAAGAAAAGGGTAACTTTCTAGTCAGCTGTTCTGCATCGAATGATATTGTGTGTGATCAGTATAATATTTTTAATTTCTTAGCAAGATTTAATTCTCAGATAGCTGGCAATAATTCTAAGTTTTCTTTCAAAAAGAACTTAGCAATAATTTAAAAAGTAATTTTATTTTAAAGGAAAACATAAATTAAAATACTAAAACGATTGATTAGTATATTATTGGAAAATAGTATAGATGGTAGCATAAAAAATAGGATTTTGCTTTAAAATTTAATTAAAAAGTAGGAAAAATAATTCTGCAAAACAAGCGCAGACGGATAATTTACAAATTTAATTTAAGATTAAGGTGATATATAAGATGTAAAGAAGTTTTAAGATCATTAAAATTGCTGACTACGCATTTTTTTTAATATTTATAAAATATATATTCAAGAAATTGATAAATATATTATTCCAAATCTATGCAGGCGTATCTATATTATTGACATTGTTTCAGTTATTGAAAAACAAGATCAAAAAATAAAAAATAATCACATTAAGTAAGCACAATCTGGTGTATAATCATATTCTATCAGAAGCACGCTTTTATAAAACTAGACATTCGTTGAATAAAGTGTTTTTTATTCAAAATGTTTCATTCAAATTTTTTTACTAAATTGCAAATAAATTTTTAGAGGACTAAAAAAGAAACATCGTATTTTATAGTTTTAAAAAAATAAAAATAAAAAGATTAGCAAACGATTATTAGCGAAAAAAATATGAATGAAATTTTACGTTACGCTCGCGAAGTCAAGTTCCTCGCAAGTTAATCACATTTTAATATTAATCGCCCAATTTAATTATTTCTTTATTGTCGCCAAATTATTTTTTAAAAATAATTAATTTTAATTTTTCTCAGCTACTAATAAATAAAAACAGTTGAAACTTTAGATTTTTCAATTGAAAAATATGTAGATTAATATGGTATAAAAAAATTCATACCTTATAATTCAAAACTTTTTCATCCTCAATTTAATTAAATAATAAAAAATAGTTAATAATTATTAAAAATTATTTTTTTCCTGAAATTATCTTTGGGTAAATGAGTTTTATGAGTGGGTGCAATTTTCTATGAATTGCTTTATTAGTTTTAAAAAGATGACTAAAAACGTAAAAAAAGAGAAATTAACATTAAGGGGTACGAACTTTGGATCGCTCTCCTGACCAAACTATGGGGTCCATATTTTCCAGATTGCGGCTAACCCCTATATTTTGAAGGTTAAGAATCCAAATATGTAAAAAAAAAAAAATATATGTTTATTCAGAGAAAGTACGTTTTTGTGTCTGATTTCGTAACTTAATTAATAGTTAGCTCTAATTAATTAGCATATTTGAGGTCACCCCCAGGAACCATTAAGATTGCCTCTTAGTTTGTGAAAATCCGATCATTAGAACGAAAGTTATACAGGGTGATTCGTTTTTTTTTTTTTTTTTTTTTTTTTTTTGCGGACTGTACATTGTATAAGCTCATAGAGCCAATAGGAAATATTCACACTTTTATTAAAAACTTCCTAAATAAAAATTTTAACACCTTTTCAGCACTGCTCTTCATTTAACGTAAACACAACTTTGAATAAACCATATTGTTGCTAATTTTTTTAACCATTTGCTATCATTTATAAATTAATATAATTAATCATGTATCAAAAACATGCAAATCTGTCTATACTCAAGAAATGAAAATCAAAATGTTTAAGTCATTATTTTACAATATATTAAACAAGAAATTTAAATAATGTAACAAGTGTTCTTCTTGTGAATAAAATTTCAAAAATTCTAAAATGTAATGGTTTTAACCAAAAAGTAGCCGATTAATTAATAATTATTTTAACATGGCAAACTTCTTTACTAAAAATTATTTTTTATCTTTATCATTGTTGCAGTGAAATTCTGTCAGATGCGAATTACCATGTAAACATTGTTTTTACGAGCCTATTCTAAACTAAATACAATACTTGTAATTTGTAGTCGGACAATACGTTTTAACAGAGTAGTCAACTACTACAAGCAAACATTATTAAAAATGAGCAAAATCATAATATTTATTGAGAGATTCATTAAATTAATTCTTGAAGTTTTGAAAAAGCGCTCAAGATTATTAAGTACACTGAATGTTTCTACAGGAAAAACACTACCTACGATACTACTTTAAAGTTTTATGCATCTATCATTGAAATTTATAAAGTTTACTAAAAAATTACCAAATTATAAATACCTTTGAAGTTAAAAATGTCATTCTAGCTGATTACCACGATCAATGGCGGCGATGTAAACATTCCCATTCCTAAGGAAGTTACAACTCAACAATTGCACTGGCGGAAACAGCTTATTTCTGCTAATATTATCTTTATGTTTTCTGGCATAAGTTTGAATTGGCGGCAGAAAATGATATTTTATGTAATATTTAATTTATTGTTTTCTTTCATAAATAAATGTTTATTTATTAATAATATGGGATAACCTTTCGCAAAAAAGTGGCGCTGTACCAAAAGTAATGAAATAGATGATTATTTTGAAAGTTCGGATGTTAGATCGAATACTATATAATCTTATATCAAATTAGTTCTAACATTAGAAGATAGGATTCAAGAGTATTGCGTTTTCTAGCACGGCAGTATTTTATTGCATCTTGCTAGTATTAGATTATATCTTTTTGCTACCTGGGTAATAGGTATAACAGTGAAGTCGACTTAGTTTACTGTCAGTTAGATAAATTATTCACGCAACCCAGTTTGAAAATTGAATTCCCGAAAGGTTTAAGGAAACTTCTGTATTTATGAACTGAATGCTTACACAATTTACGAATTTCAAACCAACCGGTTGATGATTGGGATTCAATTTTCGTTTGTTCGTTAAGAAGGAAAATTGATAACGTCTCATTGAAAGAATGGGAATTATCACAGACGAAAGGTAAGATGCCGACTTTTGAAGAATTTCGGTCTTTCTAAGAAATGAGGGCGTGTGCTCTTGAATCGACAAGCATACTACTTTAAAAACCGAAAGTGAGGGTTGAAAAATCAAAGATTTTTGAAGTTCAAATTTCTCCAAGTAAATTGGAATGCTGCCTATTTTGCGATGGTTCACATAGTATCTATAGATGTGACAAGTTTCTTGCTAAATCACTTCGAGACAGAAAGACTTTCGTTTTAAAAAGAAAATTTTGTTTTAATTGTTTGAAATTCGGACATACCTTAACGAATTGTAAATGCAAACACTTCCACTTTTGATTTGGAAAGCATCATAGTTTGTGGCATCAAGAAGTTGAGGATTCGAACTTAGCGTTTGTTGAAAATTCTGAAATAAAATCTTCTGCTCATTATTTAACAGGCGAGAAATTTTATTGTAACATTCATCCAACGGCCATAGTTAGGATTTTTGATTCTTCTGCATTTAGTGTTATTGCCGAGCACTTATAGACTCTGGATCTGAATCGAGTTTTATCCGTCAAGACTTAGTTAAACGTTTGCGTTTAAAAAAGATGAAAGCAAATATATCTTTTTCAGGTTTATCAGTGAAACCCATAAACAAAGTTAAAAACTTTGTAAATGTTACAATTGGTTCGAGACTGGATCCTAACTTTTGTTTAAATATATCCACGTTAGTTCTTTCGAAGGCAACAAGTAGTTCGCCTCAACACAAACTTGACTTTAATGAGTTTACCTATTTCAAAGGATTTAAACTTGCTGATCCAAATTTCAATCAACCAAGCAAGATAAATTTGCTGTTAGGAGCAGATTCAGTTCTTAATGTTTATCTTGGTGAAAAGCATAAACCAGCTAAGGTTAATATTGCTGCCATCCGAACTGTATTCGGATGGGTGGTCACAGGAAAAATGAGTTTTGTCTCTACAAAAAAAGTCACAAATTTGCACGTTGCTTGTTGTGATGTCGACAAGAATTTGCAAAACTTTTGGGAGCTTGACCATATTCGATATACGAAAATTTTTAGTGAATCTGAAAAGTATTGCGAAGAAATCTTCCAAGAAAGTACGACGAGAAATGCAGAAGGGAGATTAGTAGTTGGATAAAGGGGCTACGGCGACCGAGATTTCGGGGATTCCGCTGGCGTACTCTTGAAGGGTGTTGGGATGATCCATCAAATGTGACAGCTACTATAGATGAGGGTGTTTTATTTTAAATTAATTTTTCCTTAGTTAATTTTTTTAATTATTGTTTTTAATCTTTATTTTTTAATCTTTATTTTTTAATTACTGTTTTCTTAGTTAATATTTTAATAATTTTTTTCTAATACGAGTGATATTTGAAGAAGGACACAAAAATGAAACCCGATGTCATACTATCAGGATTGAACATGAATCAGGCTCTATTAATAATCAGTCTGTAAGATGAAACATGAAAGTAATCTTGCAAGATAAAACTTGAAAGCAATTTTGCAAGATAAGACATGTTTCCATAGGGTGGAGTGATGTCATTTCTTCGATCCAATCAAAACAGGAATGCGTGACGTCATACAACCAGGATTCAACATGAATATGAAGTAAGCGTCTTCAAGATAAGGCATGCATCACTTCTGTGTGGTCTAGAAAGATGAAGTATATTGAAATGTTTCACTCACTTCTTGTTCGGTCTTGTTTCATTAGATCATTCTCGAATGTAGAAATGATTTTTGTACTAGTTTAGATTAAATAAATATGTTATTATTTTCCTTTTTATCTATACGTGGTTCATGCATTATTTTTCACAAACTTTAAATAGAACCAACCCTAATAATATTCATCATTTATACTTTACATTTCATACTGTTAACATGGAATCCTTTTATAAAGATCCCAAACAACCAGCTAGTTTTGGGGGTGCGGATGCAATACATCGTGCGCTCAAAGAAAAAGAGAATGCAAATACTGTTAAGAAGTGGCTCTCCTTTAAAGATTCTTATACACTTCATAAACCTGTTAGACGCAAATTTCAACGGAATCGTGTTTTGATGAGTGATATGAACAGACAATTTCAAGTCGATTTAGTCGATATGCAATCTCTTTCTAAATTCAATAAAGGGTATAAATACTTATTAACGTGTATTGACGTTTTCGCAAAGTATGCCTGGGCCATACCGCTAAAAGCTAAAACGGGAAAAAATTTAAAAGTAGCATTAGAATCTATTTTTAAGGAATGAAAACCTGAATTACTTCAATCGGATGATGGGACAGAGTTCAAAAATATAACAGTTCAATATTATTTGAAAAGCATGCAGATTAAATTTTTTACAACAAATAATGTTACGGAAGCAAGTATTGCGGAAAGATTTAATAGAACATTAAAAACAAATAAGTGGAAATATTTCACAGAATTCAATACTAAGAATTACATCGATGCGATTGATCAATTAATATGGAGTTACAATCATACTCGACATAGCAGTATAAAATGGAACCAGCTTCCGTTAATAAAAGCAATACCATTGAGGTTTTGGAAAATTTGTATGGAGATTTGAAGACATTAAACCGAAATCCACCTGTTTTTAAAGTAGGAGAAACAGTACGAATCAGCAGACTGAAAGGTCATTTTGAAAAAGGATACGAACACTACTGGAGTCGGGAAATATTCACTATTCATGAAATTATTCCTCGAATTCCAGTTGTTTATAGATTAAAAGACTTACAAGGTGAAGAGATCAAAGGTACTTTTTATAAAGAAGAATTGCAAAAGGTAGTAGACTCTGGACTCTATCCGGTAGAAAAAGTGATCAAAAAGAGAAAGAAGGGAGGAAGCACAGAATATTTCGTGAAATTTTTAGGCTATCCTGAAAAGTATAATGCCTGGGTGAGTGATATTCAAAAAGTATAAATAGTGAAACTTAACCTCTGAAGGCTCATTCTCGAAAATGTCTCTCTACGTGACGTTACCTTCTGATAGCTCCATGCAGTTTTTTCCTAACAACAGAATCTCTCATTTTAAGACACAGTTACCGATACCAGTTAATCTAAAAGGGGAATGGGAAGTAGGCCTATCTGAAATCATCAACCCCCATTCTTATCTGAATGTAAATGAACGTAACAATTATTTTCAATACATGATAAGTAACGGTAATATCGTATCGACTGTAAAGCAAACAATTGATGCGGAGTGTTATGAATCAATGTTTGATATTGTATCAGCTATACAACTTGCTTTACCTAAAAATCCTAGCCGGTTTACAATAAGTTACAATAAAGCTACAAAACGAGTAAAAATTAACGCCGTTCAAGGTTGTAGCCTTCTTTTAGAAAAGTTAGGTGAATTGTTAGGATTTCAACGCGATGCAGTGATTACGGGTAATCAGAAAAGCGAATTTGTGGCTGACGCGTGGTCTAATTTTTCAGTTTTCTATGTGTACACAGATCTTATTTCACCTCAAATTGTCGGAGATACGCAAGCTCCTTTACTGCGGATGGTTCGAATAAAAAGACATGATGGTGAAACGATCAGTCAGTATTATGATAGTCCTCAATACTTACCTTTAATGAGGCAGTCCTTTCAAACTATTCAAATGGAGCTCAGATTGAATTCAGGTGATTTCGTACCTTTTGAAAGTGGTAAAGTGATCATAGTTTTACATTTCCGCATGAGACAAATACTATAAATAGTACGATGCTTTTTTTGAAACATTCATTTGAAGAGAAGACGTCAAGATGAGTGTACCGTACGTTTGTTGTGTTAAAAAATTCGAAGAGCATTATTCGAGTCAAATTGGCTCGGGTTAGCCCTATTATAAAGGTATTAATTTCCAAAAGGGCTATGGACTTGGAGGTATATTTCGTCGATTATTTAGAGCAGCACTACCCTTTTTAGTAAAAGGAGGAAAAAGTATTGGAAAAGAAGTTTTGAAAACTGGAACCCGTGTTGCATCTGATGTATTGTCCGGCGAAAATTTGGAAGAAGCTGTAAAAACAGGAGCTAAAGAAAGTGGAAAAAATTTAGCTCGAAAAGCTATTGATAAAGTACAATCGATGGTGGGAAAAGGACAGTATAAAAGGAAGCGTAAGAAGCAGAAGAGAATCATTTCATCAAAAGCTCGCAAAGTGAGTGGACGTGATATTTTTGATCCATAATGGCATTTCTATTGAAAGATTCTCCCGAATGTGTGAAATCTGAATTGGAGTTGTTTAACTTACCTAGTACTCAAACTGTTATTCAAGATGGTCAGTGGATACAGTTTCATCCTCTTTCTAATGTGTTTGACAATGCACCTGTAGAGTTTCACGTTTCAGGAAGTGCTGAAGATTACATAGATCTCAGCCAAATTCAATTATATGTGAAAGCGAAAATTGTAAAAAGTGATAATACTCTCATCACTAAAGATGATACTATTGGACCTGTGAATTTATTTCTTCATTCATTATTTTCTCAAGTTGATATTTCATTGAATGATCGTATTGTATCCAATTCAAGTAATAATTATCCTTATCGAACCTACATAGAAGCTCTCCTCAACCATGGATACGATAGTAAAACTTCTCAATTAACAGCTGAATTATTTTACAAAGATTCTGACGATGGCTTGAAGAAAAGAACTGCTTTTATCAAAGAAAGTACTACAGTGGATATGATTGGATGCATACATTCCGATTTATTTCACCAAGAGCGTCTGTTACTCAATTTGGTAGATGTGAAAATAAAATTGATACGAAGTAAGCCGGAATTTTGTTTACAAGGATCTGAAGGATTTAAAGTAGTATTAGATCACGTGTCTTTGTTTATCCAAAAAGTTCGTGTGAATCCAGGAGTGTTACTTGGTCATGCAAAGGCATTAGAAAAAACGAGTGCGAAATATCCCATTAATCGAGTGCAATGCAAAGTGTATTCGATTCCTAAAGGAAGTATGTCTTTCATCCAAGATAACGTATTTTCAGGTCCTATGCCGAAAAAAGTTATAATAGGTTGTGTGGATAATGAAGCTTTTCATGGAACATTTTCGAAATCTCCCTATGATTTTAAACATTTTGATTTAAATTTTATTGGAGTGTATGTAGATGGACAACCTGTACCTCACAATCCATCGGAACTAGATTTTGCAAAAAATCAATACATTCGTGCCTATCAAACTCTATTTGTGGGTACGGAACGAATGGGTCAAGATAAAGGAATATTTATTTCGAGAGAAGAGTACGTGAAAGGAAATACTTTGTTTGGATTTGATCTCTCCCCCGATTTATGTTCAGGAGAGCATTTAAATCTAATCAAACACAGCAACTTTGATTGAGCAACTTCGATTAGAACTAAAATTCAGCAAATCATTAGAGCAGACTGTGTGTGAAATCATTTTTGCCGAATTTGAAAATTTAATAGAAATTAACAAGTCAAGATTTTGTACGATTTCAGAAATGTGAAAAGCTTCATTATCCACACAACCTATTATTCGAACCATCCGCGGTAAAAGAGCTTGTATATCTCCGACAATTTGAGGTGAAATAAGATCTGTGTACACATAGAAAATTGAAAAATTAGACCACGCGTCAGCCACAAATTCGCTTTTCTGGATACCCGTAATCACTGCATCGCGTCGAAATCCTAACAATTCACCTAACTTTTCTAAAAGAAGGCTGCAAACTTGAACGGCGTTAATTTTTACTCGTTTTGTAGCTTTATTGTAACTTATTGTAAACCGGTTAGGATTTTTAGGTAAAGCAAGTTGTATAGCTGATACAATATCGAACATTGATTCATAACACCCCACGTCAATTGTTTGTTTTTCAGTCGATACGATATTACCGTTACTTATCTTGTATTGAAAATAATTGTTACTTTCATTTACGTTCAGCCAAGAATGGGGGTTGATGATTTCAGATAGGCCTACTTCCCATTCCCCTTTTAGATTAACTGGTATCGGTAACTGTGTCTTAAAATGAGAGATTCTGTTGTTAGGAAAAAACTGCATAGAGCTATCAGAAGGTAACGTCACGTAGAAAGACATTTTCGAGAATGAGCCTTCAGAGGTTAAGTTCCATTATTTATACTTTTTGAATATCACTCACCCAGGCATTAACTTTTCAGGATAGCCTAAAAATTTCACGAAATATTCTGTGCTTCCTCCCTTCTTTCTCTTTTTGATCACTTTTTCTACCGGATAGAAGCCAGAGTCTACTATCTTTTGCAATTCTTCTTTATAAAAAGTACCTTTGATCTCTTCACCTTGTAAGTCTTTTAATCTATAAACAACTTGAATTCGAAGAATAATTTCATGAATAGTGAATATTTCCCGACTCCAGTTGTGTTCGTATCCTTTTTCAAAATGACCTTTCAGTCTGCTGATTCGTACTGTTTCTCCTACTTTAAAAACAGGTGGATTGCGGTTTAATGTCTTCAAATCTCCATACAAATTTTCCAAAACCTCAATGGTATTGCTTTTATTAACGGAAGCTGGTTCCATTTTAATACTGCTATGTCGAGTATGATTGTAACTCCATATTAATTGATCGATCGCATCGATGTAATTCTTAGTATTGAATTCTGTGAAATATTTCCACATTTTTGTTTTTAATGTTCTATTAAATCTTTCCACAATACTTGCTTTCGTAGCATTATTTGTTGTAAAAAATTTAATCTGCATGCTTTTCAAATAATATTGAACTGTTTTATTTTTGAACTCTGTCCCATCATTCGATTGAAGTAATTCAGGTTTTCGTTCCTTAAAAATAGATTCTAAGGCTACTTTTACATTTTTTCCCGTTTTATCTTTTAGCGGTATGGCCCAGGCATACTTTGCGAAAACGTCAATACACGTTAATAAGTATTTATACCCTTTATTGAATTTAGAAAGAGATTGCATGTCGACTAAATAGACTTGAAATTGTCTGTTCATATCACTCATCAAAACACGATTCCGTTGAAGTTTGCGTCTAACAGGTTTATGAAGTGTATAAGAATCTTTAAAGGAGAGCCACTTCTTAACAGTATTTGCATTCTCTTTTTCTTTGAGCGCACGATGTATTGCATCCGCACCCCCAAAACTAGCTGGTTGTTTGGGATCTTTATAAAAGGATTCCATGTTAACAGTATGAAATGTAAAGTATAAATGATGAATATTATTAGGGTTGGTTCTATTTAAAGTTTGTGAAAAAAAAATAATAATAATCACGTATAGATACAAAGGAAAATAATAACATATTTATTTAATCTAAACTAGTACAAAAATCATTTCTACATGATTTTCTGACTCCACCCCCATGGAGCATTCCAGAATGATCTAATGAAACAAGACCGAACAAGAAGTGAGCGAAACATTTCAATATACTTCATCTTTCTAGACCACACAGAAGTAATGCATGCCTTATCTTGAAGACGCGTACTTCATATTCATGTTGAATCCTGGTTGTATGACGTCACGCATTCCTGTTTTGATTGAATCGAAGAAATGACATCACTCCACCCTACGGAAACATGTCTTATCTTGCAAAATTGCTTTCAAGTTTTATCTTGCAAGATTACTTCCATGTTTCATCTAACAGACTGATTATTAATAGAGCCTGATTCATGTTCAATCCTGATAGTATGACATCGGGTTTCATTTTTGTGTCCTTCTTCAAATATCACTCGTATTAGAAAAAAATTATTAAAATATTAACTAAGAAAACAGTAATTAAAAAATAAAGATTAAAAAATAAAGATTAAAAACAATAATTAAAAAAATTAACTAAGGAAAAATTAATTAAAAAAAAAAGTCACATTTGATGGATCATCCCAACCCCCATCAAGAGTTCGCCAGCGGAATCCCCGAAAATCCCCGAAATCCCGGTCGCCGTAGCCCCTTTATCCAACTACTGAGATTTGTTGTTCAATTACCATTTAAAAGATCAAATCCTGAATTGGGAGCCTCTAGAGAGTTTGCATTCAAGGTTTGAATGAAATGCATAGAGAGAAAATTGAAATACCACCCTGATCTAGACAGGACGTACAAAACTTTCATGTGAGAGTATGTGTCCGTATGATATATGGCATTTGTACCTCCAGAAGAACTATTAAAACCTGTTCATGAGACCTTTTATTTGCCACATCATGCTGTTGTGAAATGTGAAGCTAGCATTACAAAATTCCGAGTGGTTTTTGACGCATCGGCTAAGTCATCAAACGGAATATCTTTAAACGATAAGCTACTGGCCGGACCTGTAGTACAGGATACTTTTGCTTACATACTTCTTAGATTCCGCATCCACCAAGTGGCTATTGTGGCAGACATCGTAAAAATGTACGGACAATTCAATGTCGCAAATAAGGATAGGGACTATAAAATAATTGTTTGGAGGGAATCCTCGTCAGATCCAATTCAAGACTGGAGGTTGCGAACAGTAACATACGGTACAGCCTCAGCTTCTTATCAAGTTACAAGATGTTTGTAGCAACTTGCCATCTACGAAGCAAAGAACTTTCCATATGCTGCTTTAATTGTTCAACGAGATTTCTATGTAGATGATCTAATGATTGGTGCAGATAGTGAAACCGAAACGATGCAGCTTGCAGAGATGAAATTTTACGTTTAAAAAATTTTTCCCCTTAAAATATACCGTCTTATGGTACTTTGTGCAAATTCGAATTTGGCACTTTTCAAGTGCTGCTATTCAGTATTATGTTTTTTTCACGTTAAAAATGTATGGAATTTGAAGATAGAAGTCTCCTCTATTAACAAACATTTTTTCGAATTTTAAAACAATCTCAGAGTGTGTTTTGTTTATCCAATGTCAACAACTTTCCGAGAACGTCGGACGTCGAAAAGTGTGTGTGGAAACTTTAGCTGTAAAATGCAAAGACGTTGATAAAACAATTGTCGTAAGTGCAAAATGTTTTATTTATATATTAATAAACAATTATATCATGCTAGCGTTAAAATTTTTTTTTTTTAAATTAATAACAAATAAACGGAAAATGAAAAAAATGCACTGTGGGGCTACTCTGAGCAAAGTTTCATTCGTTTTTTTTCGACAGAAAAATGGTCAGACGTTATAAAAAAAATACCTGGAACTAGAAACTACCGTGATTACACTTTAGAAAAGCTACAACAATGTTTGCAAGCAGTTGCTTGTGGTATGTCGATTGCAGAAGCTTCTCGGAAGTACAAAATCCACAGAAACACTATCTCTAATAAAATTCACAAGAAGCACGTAAAACGTGCTGGTAAACTATTATTTTTCTTCTACAAAGATTTTTCTAATGAATTGATCAAACGATTTAACACATGAAAATATATTTTATAGGACATCAGGTGATTTTGACAGAAACTGAAGAGCAAGTTCTGTCTAAGTATTGTGCAATGTCGCAAATTCGGCCGTTCGGCCCCCATTCGGCCGGAAGGCCGAATGGGGTGTACCTTTGCAACTTTTGAATGTATCAATATTATAAATGTTGCGGGTTCGATCCCCGGCCCAGACACCGGATTTTCGGAATGCAGAAAACGAATGCAACGCCCATGTCGTTTATTCGGAATGCAACATTTCGGAATGCAACGCCCATGTCGTATTATTATGCGGCATGTAAAAGATCTCTGGAGTTCCTTATTGGCTCTTGGCATTTCCAGCAAAATTAAATTCCTAGTGCACTTTAGCATCCAAATAGAGTCTCGGTGCTGCCATCTAGTGTGGCAGAAACTAGACGTCCAAATTAACATAGCCAGCGGTATCTCACCCATTGTGGTGGTCCGGAAAGAGTGGATACCACTTCTGGAGAACGCACTAGGTCTGCTAATCGGGAAGACTGATTGTGCAGCTCATAGGAAATAAAAAAAAATATTATAAATGTTAATGAATATGTAATAATTATTATTTTTGAAATTCCATCCATTTCAACGTTCAAAAATGCATATGGTTTCCTTTTGTTTAAACTCAAATGTTTTGAAATAAATATTCTTTTTAAGAAACAAATTCTTTATAAAAAATGGTTTTTTAACGCTGAAAATTATTTTCAAACTAATATCTTTACATATCTTGATGCTTTTGTTATTAAAAATGTCAACAATTAACTTTTTTAACAATTTTATATCAATATTTTACTAAAAACATGATTATTGAACTGAATTCCTATCGCTGCACAAAGTAGCCCCACTTGGGGGCTACTTTGTGCAAGGTATGTTTTGACTTATTATTTGTAAATATTACATACAAATAATGCCAATATTGATCAAATTCACTCGTCTGAGTCCAGTTATCGATAAATTTTACTAAAGTTTGAATTAACATAGTTTTTTTACATGCAAAGTTCAAAAACTGCAAAATCCTGCACAAAGTAGCCCCACATGACTGTAACTAAATGTCATTTACTTCCAAAAAGTTTAAATTAAAATTTTATCTAGAATTTTTAAATTGTTATTTTTTGTAATAATTGAAACAATAAAGAAAATTTTAAAATATTCAAATTACTTAATTACATTAAATTTCTTTCATTTTTTTTTTCATTTTATTAAATGGAAAAATACTTACGTAACTTTATCCTTTTTAAATATGACATTTTAATTGAAAAAACACTTGAAATAAAACCCAAAGGCGCGCTATTGAAAAATTTATAAGGGAGAGAAACTAGGAAAGCCTTTAATATTAAAAAAGTAGACAATAATTTTTTGTAATTTAAAAATAGTTTTTCAGTGGCACATCAGAAGTTTTTACGATTCGATAATTAGTTAAAGGTACTATGTACTAATTAACAATTTTACCCGAAAAATTTGCATAACATTTAAATTTCGAAACCAAAAAAAGTAGCAAATATTGTATTTTATTAAAATTAAATTTGCACAAACATTTAATTGCTTACAAAAATGAGAAGAAAAAGAATAAAATATTTTTTTTTACTTTAAGTTGCCTTTAGTATTAATGATCCAAATTTGACTACCATCAATTATTTTTTTGAGAAAGCTGCTATCACAAAGTTTTAGTTCAAAATCAATCAATTCTATTGCTTGTATTTTGCTGATAAAAGATTATGCATTGCGAACATACTAAACACAAACATAACGTTTCATGTAATCGTCTTAAACGGGATTTTTTGAAAAAAGAAGATGCAACTAAGTTTCTAGTATGAACAAATCAGTCATAAAATGCTATATTATGCAATTGCACACCATGTTTTCCCAAAGAATATACTGGACCTTTCAAATGAAAGTTTAAGTAAAATTCTTTTCTACATTTCTTTTAATCATTATGCAAATGTTCTTCAGCTTAATTTAATATAAAGTCAATCAAATAAATTTTTACGATTATAATTATTTTATAATTATATTATTTTAAACATGATAATAATAAAAAAGCACATACTTTTTGTCTCAAATTTCAAACTAATAATCATGCGAAAATTTCCAAAAATAAAGTAATAAACACACAATGCTGATAATAAAAATACTCACTAGTTTGATATAGACTTCAACATCAGCGTTAAAAGAAAATTGCTTCGATATCATACCGGAAAATTAAAAATAACCTAATTTTAAGTATATTCAATTATTTTTATGACACTTTATAACATAAAAACTATTTCCTAGCAAAACAATTTTATTTTAAAGCAAAACACACGATAAAATAAACTTAATACAATTGTAAATGCAATGCATTACTTTTAAAATAAACGTCGATAATCTTTGGGTAAAACAAAAATCAAAAATTAATAATTGTTTTTTTTTTTTTTTTTTTTTTTTTCATGACTTTAGAACTATTTGGTACAGTTTGAGTTTATTCCTCCAATTGCAAGTGTTTGTTTACTTTGTTGACTTTAAATACTTTTTTGAAGAAAATTTTATTAAATGTTTAGCAACAATTAATAATGTGTGTACCATAGAAAAGCATACAACAGGGATGAATTTCGCAGCCCTCTTTCTTCAAACTTCAACATTATAATGAACATGAGGACTTTCCGCCATGCCAGATTAAAGGCCTGTTTACACGGTCCAAGTTCTTGAATCCGAGAAATTGGAGGGATTTCTCTGTCTGAGAAATTGGATGATTCGTTGACACTATCCAAGTTCTTGAATGTCACTGATTCGTCGAAAGAAAAACTTGCGCACGCGCATTGTTCATATTCAACACTATAAAATAATACTTACATAAGTTTAAAATTACTAAATAAATTCAAATAAAATCATAATAACACAAATAAACCGCAACAGATAAATTTATTTGGACTAAAATATATGGAAACAAACAACAAAATGACATAATTTGCTGCCTGCTTGTTGACGTCACAAAACCTAAGACGCTGATTGGTTAAGTGAGAAAAAACTTGGATGGAAAGTAGAACATGCTCTACCAAGCTCGTAGGTACAGTTTTTTCATGGGGGGTGTTTTGTGATTGAGGAATTTATTATCTAGATGTAATTTAATTAAACCAGTTACATACATACAAATAAATTCTTTTGGATTTTGATAAATTAATCTAATACAGAATTTTTCACTGTAAGCTTCATTTAAAAGCTAAAAATCAAAACCAGTGATCTAAATGACGATCAAAATAAAGACAAGCCATTAACGTCGTTAATCGCTTCCCTACGATTGAGAGATAAACGAAATTCAAATAAAAAGAACAAACCACCGTTATTGCCAAAAATTCACGTATAAAATATCAATAAAAATTCATCTGTTCACCGCAAATTATAATGCGTTTAAGCAGCCAAAATAATATACAAAAAAAATGAATTCTTTACGAAGTAGAATATAATATTTATGGTATAGTAGAGTAGAATATAATTTATATGGGTAATTTTCAGAAAATCGACACATAGGAAATTATTTTTTTAATTTTTAAATAAATATATATATATATTTATTTATTTAAACTCCTGTGCCTAAGCTTTACCATAAAATGGAATATAATTAATATTCTTACCATTCCGATCGTAAATGTTTGTATCATGTACGACAATAATTACTTGATGATATTTTTTAAAGCAATTTCTACTTAAATTTTATTTTTAAAGAGAGATAGATGTTACCCCTTACATTTTTAATAATCTTAAAACATTTT
Organism: Parasteatoda lunata; assembly: GCA_949128135.1. Classification (NCBI taxonomy): domain Eukaryota; kingdom Metazoa; phylum Arthropoda; class Arachnida; order Araneae; family Theridiidae; genus Parasteatoda; species Parasteatoda lunata. Next base: position 11,999,120 of record OX421980.1, on the reverse strand, counting down.
GCTAAACAAAGATTTTTTTCATTAGTTTGTGTTGACGATAAATCATAATTAAGGAGTTGGATACTTCAAGTCAAAGCGTAAAATATCATCAAACTCTTGGAATTAAAATATTATTTTTAAGGTAGTTTCCTCTTTTATTTAACTTGATTTCTTTTTTTATTCAGTTTAGTGCAGCGTAATTATTGTTAATTTTATTTGCTTACACTGTTTACACAAGATTATGGTTAATAAATAAAATAGAAATTTTGAGATCATTTATGAAAAATTGAATGCAGTTGCAATGATAAATTTTTCATTCCTGTTTCGGGATTCGTTTTTAAGTGATCTGAATTTTGATAAAATTTTCCTAAGTTAAACATAAATTTATTCATTTAAAATTAAAGAAAACCAGCATTCATTATAAAGAATTACTAAGCAGTAACATTCTAACATACTCACACTCATACACTTTGCACTAGCATTGACTGTTTTGTATAGTTACAAAATTTAATTGAACTTCAAAATTTCATGTTTCTGGCATGTCATAAGCAATGTTTCCAATAATAGCTAGCTTCAAAACTTCACATAAATTTTTCAATATCTAATTTTTTTATCTCAACCGGTGTAAGCATTTCTAGAATATACGCAGAGGGTATTATTTACAAAAACATCGTTTAAAATAATTTTTTCTGTCAATAGTTTGTCCCAAGAAAATCCGTCATTTTCCTGGCTACTTTTATTTAGTGATTTATAACCAAAATAGATAGATCCAGCAATCAATATCTTATGTTAATAGATTGATTAGATGCCCTCCTATATGAACATGTCTTATTGCATGAATAAATAACCAATTTATTGATTCAAAATCTTCTTCAAAAATTTTTTCAAGGTGAGTAAGTTTTTGTGTTGTCATTTTCCTGGCTTCTTGAAATCATTAATAACATAAACTACATAGATTTATCTGAGTTATTTTAAGAAATCCTGTTGTTTTCTGCAGAATATAAACGTCTTAGGCCAAAATATTAAATTAAAGTAAAGTTATATGATATAAAATGGCGAATTTGTCATTATCCTGGCTTATGAATGCCAGGACATTGAAGTGTTACCAGAAATTTTTTTTAACTGCTAATACTGTAAAGAGGGAAAGCAAATATTAACCTAATATCAAGTTTATGTATGATTGTAATATGCTTGAATGTAATCAAAGTTATTTATTTAATGATTGATTATTATACGCAATTTTATTCTGTACATATCAGCAACGAAATATTTTTTGATTCTTTCTACAGTGGATAAAAAGAATTAATTTAAGCAATTTATGGTCCATCTAACATAAAGGCTTAAGTTGAGTTACTTACTATTAACTTAAAATGACTGTTTTTTTAAACTTCTAAGCTAATATATCATTTTCCTGGCATTCAAGATTTGGTGAATTTCTATTTTTTTTTTTTTTTCCTCGAGCAATTGTCAATAAACTACACTGCTGTCTGTAAAATATTAATAAGTGTAACTAAAGTAGTATACGAAAAAAATTTTAGATTATTTTGAAGACTTTAAATTTGAAGAAATTTTTTGGTCCGAATAGTCATGTTTAAAAAGAATCACCCATATATATTACTGCATGTATAATCGCTAAAAATAAACATTAAATGCATAATTTTTATTTTTTATTTAGTTCAGAACATGTTGTCACAATCTTAATTATACGGAAAATTTATGCATTGCGTTGAATTTATTATTACGAAAAGTTTATTATTGGTACATAATTTTTTTCATTACAGATTAGAAGCTCTTCGATACTATTCTGATATTTTGTAATTTAAACTGATATTATTTAATAAGTGGATGTAAAGGTTTCCTGTTAATCTGTTGCGTTAGGATAAAATATTCATTATTTACTAAATTTCAGTTGGCGTATATTTTTTTAAAGATTTCTTCACAAGGTCTGTGCATATAATAGCTAAAGAAAAAGGGGTCTCGACTCTGCTATAAATATATGTGAAATTAAATAGACAAAAAAAAAAAAAAAAAAAAAAAAAAAAACTATTTGACATGATTCAAATCATTCTTAGAAAGTACTGAATTGTTTTTTTAATTAACAATTTCAGTTATTTTTATGATAATTTAAAGGTTTGTTGACATTTGTTTTAATTTTATAAAACTGTTACATATATCGCTACTTTTGATTATGCAATGAAGTATTATCGTTAAAAATTTTTCAATATCATAAGTAACTTCCCCATGCAATAAGAGCCAAAGAAGGGAAAGTTAGTAATAGAAAGTTTTTTTTAATTTTCTAAAAAATAGTTAAACTTTAAGTTACACTTACACATTTATACTAAGATAGTTTGAATGATTAATTACTCTCAGCTATTCATTTATGAAAATTTTGTGTTTTATTATAAAATTAAATATAGATATTGCAATTCTGACTGAATTATAATAAAGTTGTTTCAATTTTCAGTTTAAAATTTCAAAAATTTTTAAGTCCGATTTCATAATTATAAAATAAGAACAAAAATTGGGAAATAAAATTATGCATGAATAATCAAATTTATTAAATAAATCTATTTGTTGCACAGTCCGCAAAAAAAAAAAAAAAAAAAAAAAAAAAAAAACGAATCACCCTGAATAACTTTCGTTCTAATGATCGGATTTTCACGAACTAAGTGTCAATCTTAATGGTTTCTGGGGGTGACTTCAAATATGCTAATTAATTAGTGCTAACTATTAATTAAGTTACGAAATCAGACACAAAAACGTACTTTCTCTGAATAAACATATATTTTTTTTACATATTTGGAATCCTGACCCTAAAAATAGGAGGGGGGGGGGGTAGACAAAATTTCGAAAAAATTGGGTGGTAAATTAGGTCGCAATAAAGATTTATATATATGGCGAAAGTTTAAAAAAAATGCCAAATTACCTCGCCATATAAAGTGAAACAATTTAAAACAACCATAAAGAAACTAAATGAATGGCGAGACGTCATATTGTGTGTCTCTGTTGCTATAGGCAACCAAGAAGAGAATTTTTGGATCTGCTTTCTGGGCATAGTATTCGTTTTAATACTTTGAAAATAAAATTTGAATTTAAAATGAAGAAATGAAAAGGAAATTATTTTTCATTTTCCAATATTTCAAAATTTAAACGTTGAACTTATTATCTGACATTTTTTTTTTTTTTTTAAAGATGTTAGTTGTATAAAAATGCTGTACTAAAACCAAATTTAGTTAAGTTATTATAAATGTATGATTCATGAAGAGTTGTATGGCTAATTGCTTTTACACCTCAGTTCAAGTCTTTCAGGTAAGGAAAAGAAAACGAGATCCTGCAAAAAAATTTTGGGCATGATTCTGATGCGCAATCAGAAGGTTTTATAAAATTCACGGTAATTCTTTTCGATAAAATTGAAATATATATATATATATATATATATATATATATATATATATATATACATGTTACGGGCAAAGTATGAAATAAACGTCTTGAGGAGGTTATTATGTAAATGATGTGCATGTTACTGTGAATGACCGGAATCGGTGGTTGTTGACTTTCACCGGTGAATGCTTACAATCATATAGTAGCTTTGGTGAATGTCTGAAATATTTATTACATCTGATTTGATATGAATTTATTCATGGATAGAATTACATTTATTCGATATTTTAATACTTACTGACGATAGATTACATTTATTCAATATTTTAAAACTTACTGACGATAGATTAGAAGAAACATCAGAGTTTGGAGTATCGGGCAAATGTAAACCGGGCAGTGGCACTTAACTAGACCTAGTATATATTTCGGACATTTAACAAAGGTCTAGTTAAGTGCCATTGCCCGGCATACTCTACACTGATGTTTTGTTAAGGTTCAGTGCCATTGTCCGGTATACATTTGCCCGGTATACCCTACACTGATGTTTTTTAAGGTCAAGTGCCATTGCCCGGTACACATTTGCCCGGTATACCCTACACTGATGTTTTTTTAAGGTCAAGTGCCACTGCCAGGTATATATTTGCCCGATACTTCAAACACTGATGTTTCTTCTAATCTATGGTCAGTAAGTATTAAAATATCGAATAAATGTAATTATATCCACGACTAATATAATATCAAATCGGATGTAATAAATATTTCGGACATTCACCAAAGCGACTATGTGATTGTCAACATTCACCGGTAACCACCGATTTCGATCATTCACATAAACATGCAAATCATTTACATAATAATCTCATCAGGACGTTTATTTCATACTTTGCCTAAATAGCATTTGGAATTCTATAAAATGCCTAGGCATTGTATACAATGCCTAGGCAAAGTATGTAATGCTTCTCACATCAAAAAACGGGAGAGAGAAAAAAGGACAAAAAGTTTTTTTTGCAAAAATCCGGAAAATAAAAGATAATAATCTTTTCATCAGCCCACACGATTATATCCGCAATATTAGAAAGCACTCTTTTTTGTGGATATAATTGTGAGGACTGATGAAAAGGTTATATCTTTTATTTTCCGGATTTTTGTAAAAAAATTTTTTTGTTCTTTTTTTTCCCTTCCGGATTTTGTTATTTTTATTTTTTTTATTATTTTTCTTTTTTTCACCTTTTTTCACTGTTCTGTAATTTTTTCCTTATTTTAACTACGTTTTGAATTTTTTTTTTGTGTGTTCTATTTACTTGCAGCTTATGCGCAATAAATAAAACTTACTGTTTTTCTTAATTTTCTTCGTGTTTTTTGTATTTATTTATTATGCAAATATATATATATATATATGTAATACAAAAATTATAAAAATATTTTTGTATTAATAAAAGCATTGAAACTCTTTCATTTTCATAAAATGCAGATATTCAATTTTAGGACTCCAAGGTTAAAAACATACCAATGAATAATAATTAGAGTTATGTTTCAAAGGAGGAGTTATTTTAAGATCTTGCACTTCCATATAAGGAAGGATTAAACGATTTTCTATGAGTATTAAATGATTTGTGATGAGGCGTAGGAATACAAGGAATGCAATATGACTGCCCTGTTTACTCATTGTAAGTATCATATAAAACGCAGGACCGATGGTTTTTGCGTGGCTTTTTGTGTTTTATGATTACCAACAAAACTCCGTCAGTTTTGACGAGATCTGTGTCTCTCCCCCTCCAGCTGGAGAGGGGCTGAGATTTCACCATCGATTAGTAAATAAACAGCTTATGCAGAATATGGCCGTGTTACTTATTTCTTTTGGACTGAAATTCCCATAAAAATATCGGGGTTTGTTACCCTGATATTATTTATATATATATATATATATATATATATATATATATATATATATATATATATATATATATATATATATATATAAAATAGTATAAGAGTAAATTTTACTTGCATTTTTATTTTATTATTAAAGGTCATTTCATTCTGATAAATATTTAGGTTACATGTTTTTTCCCTAAGCTCTTTGATTGCGATCAGTTACTTATTTATCACCAAATATGGTTACTAAAGTTTCTTTGTTTTATTCCTTTATTTAAAAACTTATTTTACTATTCTCACCATCACTACCGACATCTGATACGATAGCGTCATTTTAAGTAGAGTTCGTAGGGCCCTTAAGAATTTAAAAATGTGGGGGCGAAACTAAAAAAATGTATTTTATTATGTTTATATTCACCACAACATTCAATATTTAATTTCAAAAATTTAATTTTAAATTTAATGATAACTTTATAATTAAGATCGATACTGATATCACAGAGTTCTTAATTTATTAAGGACTAGATTCTTGACTTTTTAAAGGAAAGGTCAAATCAAAAAAAAAAAAAAAAAGAAGAAAAAAAAAAGAGTTTTAAATCTTTGAAAAAATTAAAATTCATCAGAAGTTAGAGTTTATCGTTGTATTTTGCAATTGTAGATTATTTAGAGATTTGCTAATTTTAATTAGAATTTTACTAGCATTAATTGTTGAATTAGAGAAAATAATGAGACCCCTCTACCCTTAACTATTTCCAGCATTTACGCAAACAAATCCTTTCATTGGTATTTTTTTATTTTCTGAAATTATTAGAAGATGGTAGCAGAAATTATAGATGAAATATAGTTTAGCAACATTATTTAAAAATTAATACTGTTGGTAGGAACTATTCAACCCAAAGCTTTATATAAGGTAAAAATGTTTAATATAAAAGAAATTATCTGAAACTTAATGCATATGTGGTTGATAACTCTTTTAAGTTTTACTGAGTTAAATTAATAATTTAACTTTTTGATCAATAAATCAGTGACATTCTTTGGTTAAATAATCTGTGACTTAATTAATAGAAAACTAAAAGTAGAATCAAAATGTATGAATTCTTCCTACAGGATTTAAGTGGATACCTTTTATGCATTTTGAACATTGCAAATATTGTAAAGTATAAATTAGCTGAATGCCATAAAGTTTCTCATTTGTAAATATAAAAATTATATAAAACGAATAAATATTTTGTAAATTTATATTTTGATTATTTAATATAAATAATTTATTTAGTGTAGTATAGCAAACTTTTATGTATTCTTTCCTATCAGTTCTTTTATTTCAGTTGCTTTGCAGCAGTTTCTTTTTACAAAAACTAATCAATTTTATCATCGAATTTTAAATTGAGGGGGGGGGGGTGAGTATTTAGAGGATAAACTAACTCAGAAATTGTGCTAAATTATTTTTTTATGATTCGCCGAAGTATTGTTAGAGATTCGCTCTTTGAAAAAATGAGTTCAAATTTTTAAAAATGTTCATCTCGTGAAGTATGTTGATGTATGTAAATTGTAAAAAATATAAAAAATGCCAATATTTTGACTCAAACAAAAACATATTACAGCGGATCATAGAGTTTAAATAGCAAGGTTAGAGAATTCCAAAAAAAAAAATAAAAGTTCAAGGATAATAATTCATAATGATTTAGTTTTTGGCTGCTTGCTAGGGTCTTAGTTTTTGCTTCATCAACAGAAAATTAATGGCCAATGATAAAATTATATATATAACCATTTAAAAAATACACATGCTTTATAACATTTGTAAAATAACAAGTATTTTTCCGAATTAGAATTTTTAAAGAAGTCAGCTGCCTTCTAATATAAGAGTTCACTCTTGAAACTACTGATCATGCATGAAATATCTTACTACCCTACACCTGAGCTCAAGAATTTGCACTTCATATGATTTCCGAATGATACAAAGTAAACTTGGTTTCTAGTAAAACGAATGGATATTATTAACATACATACTCATTTCGTTAGTTTATTGAAAAATAATTTAAAAACTTAAAAGAAAAGAAAATTTAGGTTTATAATACCCCAAATTAAACAAGAGTAACACTTGTTACAGTTTTTAACTCTGATATTCTTTTAATGAGATAACTTCTTTTGCCGACGATTTTGTCAGTTTTTTATTGTTAATTAAAGCCAGCTTACGCATTCTTGTAATTTTTGAATTTTATATTTGAAATTTTAAAAGTCAAATGACATGCATGAAATGACCCCTATTTCAAAGAGTCAAAGTTAAATAGTTGCAAGGCCGATTGTTTTGAAAAGAATTAACTACTTCGATGCAATGAAACAATTATAAATGAATTATTAATATTCTTGTTTCCATATTACAAAATATTAGATCCAAATTTGCATTCATTACTTCTTCAAAACGTGTATTAAAACTATTATTATAGGTTATTTAAGTAGAAAAAATGTTAATGATAGAAAAAGAACAATTTTTGAGATGATGATACTAAAAATAGCACGTTTTTCGAATCTTTTTACAATTTTTTATTTTAGTAGTTGTTTAACGAAACAAGGCATATCAAACATTTTCCTGATGTAACAATATTTTTTTGAACTGTGCAAAAGTTGAGAAATAATATAAACAACTTTTTAAACAGATATTTTCAACTTTTTAAAAGAAGAGGGTAACTTTCTTTAAGTTAGTAGGCAAGAATAACTTTGAACGTGAAAATAAAATTTTATGTCCATAGTTTTTTGTTCATTTAAGAAAAACAAAATAATCTGTTGTATGTTTTTGTTGTGCTCACATACGCATTTACTTTTCATTTCTCAAATAAATAATAAACAGTAAAAAAAAGGAAAATTAATAATTTATCTTCATTTTTCGAAAATAATTGTATGATTAGTAAATAGTCAGGTGTTCTGCATCGAATGATATTGATCAGTAGAATATTTTTAATTTCTTAACAAGATTTAATTTTCAGCTAGCTGGCAATAATTCTAAGTTTTCTTTCAATAAAAATTTGAAAATAACTTAAAAAGTAATTTTATTTTAAAGGAAAACATAAATTAAAGTACTTAAACAATTGATTTGTATATTAATGGAAAAATAATATGTATGGTAGCATAAAAAATAAGATTTTGAGAAACGTTAAAATTTAATTAAAAATTTAGAAAAATATTTCTGCGAAACACGCGCAGACAGGTAATTAACAAATTTATTTTAAGATTAAGGCGATATATAAGATGTAAAGAAGTTTTAAAATGCTTAAAAATTTTGACTACGCATTCGTATTAATAATTATAAAATATATATTCAAGAAATTGATAAATATATTATTCCAAATCTATGCATACGTATGTATATTATTGAAATTGTATCAGTTATTGAAAAACAAAATAAAAAAAATAAAAAATAATCACATTAAATAAGCACAATCTGGTGTATTATCATATTCTATCAGTGTCGCGGAATGCCACCAGATGGCGCTCTCCTATTAATTTAATTACATATTTTTCTTTATGAGTCATTATGATTTTGATTTGATTAGATGAATGTGGAAGAGGAACTGTCAGCCCTTATAATACTGGCTATTTTCGTATCTTCATATTATAATCTATTAAAGTTGTTTTGTTTTTAAAATAATGTGCTTCGTTAATTAATTTGAACCACCGATCTGTGCTTAGTTATCTTTTTTATGGTGCATAAGGCAAAATTCATGTTGGATAAACATATCATGCTCAAACACGTCAAGGAATAAAAGGTAGGCTTTTATTATTGTTTCACTATTCGTAATTTTGTTTATATATAGTGGGTGGATTTCTGTTATTAAGAATGTCTGCAATCGAAATCGCGAAGGCTAAAAGAACAACTGTAAGGAAACTTACTACGCAATTAATTAATCAAATTGATGCGAAATTAAAATCAGTGGACGAAATTGATGAGCAGGATCTTAGAGACGATTACGAAAATTTAATTGAAAAATCTAACGAATTAAAAGAACTTGATTCGGTAATCGAAAGTTCTCTAACACTCGAGCAAGTTGAAAAAGAAATAACCAACAATGAAGAATATAAAACGAAATGTTTAAAATATTCAAAAAGAATATTGCGGTATCTAGAAACTAAATGTAAAGTAAATCCAACCTTAAATGAATCACATGATCGAAGTTTAGACACATCCTTAAGTGAAAATTTAAAAAATCAATGCTCAATTAAATTATCGAAACTTGTCATAGAACCGTTTTCAGGTGATCCAAAACAATGGAATAGCTTTTGGAATAGTTTTTCTTGCTCAATAGACAAAAATGAATATATTTCAAAGGAAGAGAAGTTTTCGTACCTTAAATCTTATTTAACTGGTCAAGCTGCTAACGTTGTTTCCGGTTTCGAATTATCTAGCGCGAATTATGATAATTGTATACAAATTCTTAAAGATAGATTCGGAAAAAGAGATATAATCATAAACTCGTTTATGAATAAAATATTAAATTTAGAAGAAGTTAAAAGTAGTTCAAATATAATCGCATTGCGTAAAATCTATGATGAGCTAGAAATTTCAATAAGAAATTTAGAAGCAATAAAAGTTACATCAAGCTCCTTCGGACATCTGTTAATGCCTATTTTGCAAAAGATTTTACCCCATGATTTAATTTTGGAATTTAATAGACAAAGAGATGAAGGGGATATCAATATCTCTAAAGTCCTCCTGTTCTTAAAAAAAGAAATTGAATGTCGCGAAAGCACTTCTTTTGCGTGTGGAGGAAATGAAATAAGTTATAATCAAAGTTATCCCAAAACAGTAAATAAAAAATACAATAACAGAAATACACCCACAGCGAGTGCATTTACTGCAGTTACGAAACAATCATGCATCTTCTGCAATAAATCTCATGACTCTATTAAATTCTATAAAAAACCAGTAGAAAAAATTGCCTTACTAAAAGAAAATAATCGTTGTTTTAAATGTTTCAAAAAATTTCATATTAGCAGATTTTGTAGAGATAAAAATGCATGCGGTAAATGTAATGGGAGAAATCATCAAGAATCTGTTTGCTTAAAATATAATGAAGAAAAAGTAAATTTTGAAAAGAAATATCCGGAACAAAAAATATCAGAAAATATATCAATTGTTTCCCATTCAAATAATGAACCGTCAGTATCAAATGCTAATTCTAACGCCTTAATTTCTCATAGTAATATCTCTGTTTCAAAAAGTACTTTGCTACAAACGTGTACAGTTTTGGCTTGTAATGAAAACAAAACTAAAGTAACGAGACTAATTCTCGACCAAGGGAGTGAAAAATGCTTTATTTTAGATAGCTTAGCGGAATCCTTAAAATTAAAACCCATTCGAAATGAAAAGTTGTCAGTTTTTGCGTTTGGAGCTTCAAAACCAATAATAAAGAATTATCCTGTAGTTACAATAGAATTAAAAGACAGGACTGGAAAAAATAAAATAGAAGTCGAATGCTTAGTCACTAACATGTTAACCGCTTGCCAAATAAAAAGCCCCACCCAAAACGCAATTGAGAAAATGAAAAGTTTAGGTATGTCGCCGGCTGAATTAAATGTAAACAAGGAAGAAATGACTCAAGTAGGAATATTAATTGGCGCCGATAAGTTTTGGGATATAGTTTTAAGTTCTCGGCGAAGAATAAACAGACATCTGCAAGCTATAAATTCTCTGTTTGGATGGCTTTTGGTAGGTTCGGAAAAAAATAAAATAAATCAAAACGAATCAAAACATTTATCGATAGTCGTGGGAAATACCACAACATTAAATGATCTGCACGTGTTTTGGGAACTTGACTCAATGGGCATAAATGAGGAGTATAATGAATGTAAGCAAAGCGAAAATGATTTAATAGACCAATTTGAAAAGGATTTACGATTTGTAAACGGCCGATACGAATGTAAATTATTGTGGAAATCTAATACTGAGGAATTAGGAAATAATTTTAATGTTGCTTGTAGGCGTTTTGAATTTTTAAAGCAAAGATTACAAAAAAAGCCAGAAATCATGAAAAAATATCGGGAAATTATTGAAGAGCAATTAGGGAGGATATAGTTGAAAAATGTTCAAGTGAAATTAACTATAATTAACCACGTAGGAATCAAATAGTGACTGCCTTGAGTTATTGAGTATCAAAGAATATTTCTAGAACTTTCTGAAAGCTTTCTCTCAAGTTGCTAAAATTTCTTAGCAAATTCCACTGAAATCCCAATTTATTTACATTTATTGAAAGCAGCCTTTATGTTTTAACTATTTCAATTCATAATTTAAAATCAACAAGTCCAATGAATTACCAGTAGCACCAGGTTTTACTTTTGATATCTGGGCGAGGGTTGTCAGAGAAGAACGATGAAAAAGTAAGGTTTATTTATGTATAGTTTACATTAGAATTTTTTTTTTTAAATCCCTATATCTATTTGCATTAGCAGTTGTTAAAAGATTTGGCTTTAAAAGAGTGTGAAATAGAATAACCTTTTTATGTAATGAGTTTAATAATAATTTTTACAAAAGAATATCTTCCATAAGGAATATAAATAGAAAAGCATGTTTGAGTAAATTAGCATTCTTTAATGATGATGGTAGCAAGTGATATATATATATATATATATATATATATATATATATATATATATATATATATAACACATGAAAGACAAAACAGATAATGAGAATAACAAAGAAATTAAGAAAAATAATAGTTTTATTAACTACACGAAAGTCGCAAGTATATAGAGCTGCTAAATACGTCAAAAATACAGAGAAAACATGGAAAAATATAATAAAAATTTATGAAAAAAAAATATTAAAATAAAATATTTTTTAATACCTAAAAAAATAATTTTTATTAAAAAAAGAAAAAAAAAGTTAAAAAGCCGGAAAACAAAAATAATGAAAAGATATAATATATTTTCCTTATTTTTGTTTTCCGGCTTTTTAAAATTTTTTTAAATGAAAATGATTTTTTATATGTTTGAAACTATTTTTTTTAAATAATTTTTCTTCTTTTTTCATAAATCTTTGTTATATTTTTCCGATATTTATTCTATATTTTTCAATTATATATACATACATATATTTTCTATTTGTTAAGTATTTTTCGTAAAAATATAACTCTGACATCAACGGTTGTTATTATTAATAGTAAATGGAGGAAATAAAAATCCGATAAAGAATTATTGCTGTCAATTGGGTAGTGAAGGATTAACAACATGAAAACCTAATTATATTTGAATAATTAAACCAGAAATGGTATAAGGTGATTAATAGAAACTCCTTCAGTGCTTCAAAAGCAATCAATCTGGTTTTGATATTCTAATTTTTGCATACTTTGTGATTTAAAAATGTGTATTTGTCATTTTAATTTTATTTAAGATATATTTCAAAGTAAAGAGAAAGAACGATACATTGCTCATATGCAAATAAGGATGGTAATTTTTTTTAATTTTCGAAAAAAATATAATAACCAAAATGGTAGACCCTTTATTGGAGAAAGAAAAAATATACAGAAGGAAAAGTACGCATGTTAATGCCAACAAAATATAATTCGCCTCCTCTATGCCCTTTGTATTCAAAGTGTGTGCTCTTTTCTTTAATGGATTGTGTTTTCAGTAGAAATGTAAACAATAACAATCTAGAGCTGTATGCCTGCTCTAGTTCCAGTTAGAAAGTTTGCAGCTGCTTACTACATGTTATTCTGCGAGGCGATATTTTCAAACGGATAATTTTGTTTTCAATAAAAGAAATAAATTAGATATTTTCTGAGCTCAAATCTTCCATATTTCATAAGATATTAGTGTTATTATGTAATTCTGGTGAGTTTGAAGTGGAAATTTGTTTTAGTTATTTATCCCAAGTAGCACCTGATATTAGATATTACTAGAAAATCGGCAAAATCTAACGTTATCCTGCACAACTTCTAAGATTAGAAAGATACAAGAGGTCGCTGTTTGCTCAGCATCGTATAATGTTAGATTCAATGCAAACTAAGATTATCTAGCGTTCGCCATAGTTTTATTTTGCATTAGTTTTAACGCTTTATAATATTAGGTTTTGCTCTTTATTTTTGGAGTAAGCAAGAGGAGGATTTGGGTGGTAGTAGCGGCGATATAATTTTATTTAATTTTCTGTATTGCTGTGAAGCAGTAAAACATAGAACAATAGTTTTATAATGTCATTCCACGCATTATTACACAGCAATGCAGAAATACTAAATAAAATTATTTTAGCGAACTCTGCTACCATCCATTTTCCTCCCTCTTACTCCAAAGTATATCTTATGTTCTGCTGATTTTTCTGAATATTTCAAATTTATTTAAGAAATAATACTATATCACAACTTTTATTGATATTTTTTTCCTTTCTTCATGCAATGGGTTTTCTGACAAATTTTATATTATTAATAATTTTCAAGTTTTTAATTTTAAAATGTACTCTTAATTTATTTATTTTTTTTAAAAATGAGCTTATCTTAACAAAATCGCAATTGAATTTGTTAGTTTGTAATATATATACATATTTTTTTTAAATGTGTAACTTAAGCCATTTGCAATTTCACAACTATCATTCCTTATTTATATTCTGAAATTGTAAATTAAGATAACAACACCACATAAATGCTAAGTTAAATTTACATTTGAATTGAGTCGAAAATTTAGCTTAACCTTTTTTTCTACTATATAACTAAGTCATTCATTTCCAAAAATATTACAATAAAATTATATCTCGAATTTTTAAACTGTTATTTTTTGTAATAACTGAAACAATAAAGAAAATTTAAAAAAAATTCAAATTACTTACTTGCATAAATTATTTCACTTCTATCACTGAAATTAAAGAGAGAACTACTTACGTAACTTTATCCTTTTAGAATCTGAAATTTTACTTACAAAACACTTGAAACAAAACCTAAAGGCACCTGTAGAAATATTTTCAGGGAGTGGAAACAAAAAAAGTCTTCATGAATTTCTTTTAAAAAAATTTGCAATTATTTTTTGTAATGTAAAAATAATTTTACATTGGGACATCAGAAATTTTTAGTGATTCAATAACTAGTTAAAGTACTATGTACTTTTATTTACTTAAAGTTTAGATAACATTTAAATGTCAAAACCAAAAAAAAATTTTAAATATTGTATTTTATCAGAATTAAATTTGCACAAACATTTAAATGCATACAAGAATGAGACGAAAAAACATAATACTTTTTTACTATACGTTGCTTTTATATTGATCCAAATTTGACTACCATCATCAGTTACTTTTGAAAAACCTTGCTATCACAAAATATTCTTTAATAATATTCTTTATAATATAAGCAATATTCTTTTCTAAATTGATCAGGAATTTTTATCATAATATAAATGTTATTCAGTCAAAAGAACTTTTTACGATTATAATTATTTTACAATTATATTATTTTCAACATGATAAAAATAAAAAAGCAGAAATTTTTGTCTCAAATTTTAAATGAATAATTATGTGAAAGTTTCCAAAATTAAAATAATAAACACAATGTTGATAATGAAAATCCTCAAGAGTTTCAGTTATACTATCGCCATTATATAAATCGGCATTAAAAAAAAAAAATTGCTTCTGATATCATCACAGAAATTAAATGGAAAAATACTTACGTAGCTTTATTCTTTAAGTATTTGAAATTTTATTGAACAAAACACCTAAAACAAAACCCAAACACAAAGTGGAAATTTTTCCAGAGAGTGAAACCAGGAAAGTAACTAATATTATGAAAATAGCTATTATTTTTTGTCATGTAAAAACTACTTGTAGGGGCACATCAGAAATTATCATCAATTCGATAATTATTTAAAGGTGTTATGTACTAAACCAACAATCTTTGCAAACAATTTACATAATATTTTAGTTTCAAAACTGTCAGTAAATATTATGTTTAATCTAAATTAAATTTGCACAAACATATAATAGCAATCAAGAACGAGACGAAAAAATAATAACATTTTTAACAGTATCTTTTAAAAGTTGCCTTTGGTATGAATGATTAAAATTTGACTACAATCTATTACTCTTTTGAGAACGTTGCTATAAAAATAACGATTTTTGTTTAAAACAATTCCATTTCTTTCATTTCGCTGATTATAGATTATGCGTTATGACATAAATAGGCTTAGAAAAAAGCAGGTGTAATATGTAAACATTTTAAACAGAGCTTTTCAGAAAATAAATTTTAAAAAATTAAGCAGACGCTAGAGTCAATTTTTTGGTATTGATCAATTAGCCAAAAAAAAAAAAAAAAAAAAAATTATGTATTTAAAAACCTGCTTTGCAAAGAAGCTTACTGAGGAAAACTTAAACAAGATTCTACTCTACGTTGGTTTAAATTTTTTGCTTTAACAATAATGTAAATAAATGTCCAGCTAAATTTTTAATATTAAGCCAAAGAAATTTTTACTATTATCATTATTTTAAACATCATAAAAATATATATATATACACTTCTTATCTCAAATTTAAACTAAATAATTCAAAATTAAAGTAAAAATACAATGCTAGTAGTATAAATGCCCATAAGCTAGAGTTACTGTTTAACAATGATGTTAAAATAAAATTGTCACCGATGTTTTGAAAATTTAAAAGAAACAAAATTTTATCTACCTCTAATTTCAAAATGCTCATGACTATAAAAAAATTTTCAACATTATATCTTAAGTTTTATTAATGAACACATATCTGCCTATCCCATTTTCTAAAATTTCGAAGATTTATTACAAAGATGCAGTATAAATTACACAATGCAGTAGTTAAGAATAAAAAAAAAATTAATCAAACCAAATCATGACAAACATTATTTCACAATTTAATTATATTATTTTAAAACAAAACGCAATATAAACTTCACTCTACTATATAAGCAATATATTCTTACCGTCATTGTTTAACATAAACATAATCCTTAAGAACACATATTTGTCATTAAATAAAATAATTTTTATTTTTAATGCAAAAAGCAACATTTTCGACTATGTGTTATCATTTTAATTATTATTTTTAAATAGAAAGAATTCCAAAACTTTACAGTCATTTATTTCATGCAGTTCAAAGTTCTTTTCCCTTCACTTGCAACTTTTTGCTTATGTGCAACTATATTTCAGACCAATAAACTGATGAATTGTTGCTTGATTGAAAGATTTTATAAAATTGTCAGCAACAGTAAACAACGTGTAACACACAGCAGCGATAAATCACACAGAGATACATCTTTCGTCAAACTTCTACACAACAACAAGAGGAATTTCAGCTCCGGCAGATTTAATGAAAATCGAACAGCACATACACAGCAGTTGTTTTGTTTTCTGTCAGGATCGAAGTTACGGGCCCTCGTCTTCTACCAGTATGTCATTCTCCATTTGCATTATCCAACAGCCTCAGACGAAGCTAAAATTATAAGAGAAGAAGAGTTAAACTTTACATTGAAAACACTAAATTTAAAACTCTACATTAAAAAAAAAAATTAATCAAACCAAATGATAACAAACATTATTTCACAATTTAATTATATTATTTTAAAACAAAACACAATATAAACTTCACTCTACTATAAAAGCAATATATTCTTACCGTCATTGTTTAACATAAACATAATCCTTAAGAACACATATTTGTCATTAAATAAAATAATTTTTATTTTCAATGCAAAAAGCAACAGTTTCGACTATGTGTTATCATTTTAATTATTATTTTTAAATAGAAAGAATTACATAGAAAGAATTCCATTCCATTCAAAGAAGAACATTGAAAACATTAAATTAGTAAATTTAAAACTATTAAGCATTGAATATTTCTTTAAAACTTAAATCATTTAAAATAAATTTTAATAGGTCTAAAATTTAATAGGTAGAATTCAGTAACAATACCTGCACCAAAAAATCTTAGTATCACTGCGCAAGAATCGAAAACCATTTTATTTATAACTGCTCTCAAGTAATAATTTTATTCATTCTTAATTATTGTTTATTTTAAAAAAAGAAGAAATTGTAGTTCAAAACCCTTAAGCCCTTTTTAATTGAAGTGAATATGCAAGTATATATACAGATACAAAAATATATCAAATTCAATGCTTTTTAATTTTTTTTTAAAGATAAAGTACAATGATACTTAACTATCTAAATATTTTTGTACATTATATAAGCTCATAGAGCCAATGGGAAATATTCACACTTTTACTAAGAACTTCCTAAATAAAAATTTTAATACCTTTTCAGCACTGCTCTTCATTTAAGCACAACTTTGAATAACCCAAGTAGCACAGGGATATTGTAGCAGTTTCAGTCTATATCTACCGACATTGTCAATATTGGCGAAAATCGACACTGTGTGTACAATATTGTACAATTCCCGTCGATTTCACATTAATAGTCTGTTTGTAAAACTCTTCATTTTAAACTTTATTGTGTTCCTAAATCAAAATTAACCATTTAAAAGACAAAAAATTATGTCAAATTGTCATAATTCCAAAACATAGATTTTAAATATAAATTTAGTGATATCCGAACAACACCCGGACAATATTTATTATAAATATTGTAATCGTGTTCTTGTCACAACATCGCGCATTATCTCTAAATACTGAAATCTACGATGTTATCACTCAGAACCGCAACCGTAACACATTAAGATGCTGTTTATCATTCTCCGCTACGCGTGCGATTTATTTATCTCTTGTCTTCTTATATTTAAATCTAATTTCGTCTCATAAGATTTATATCTTAGTACATAATGTAAGTGGTATGAAAGTTGGTTTTATTAAGCGAGCCCGAAAACTCAAACCAGCTGGAAGTGAATTAATGCACCTTGAGTGAGCGAATTCTCTGATCTTCGCAGGTATGTGCTGTGTTTAATATATATAATTATATATTGCAAGAATTACATAGATTTCCTCTTTTTTTATGCCCAGGCTGCTTAACTATTTAATTATATTACATTATTCAATTCTCATATTCACGAACAATGGCGTAATTTTATAGTATATTTGGAGGTGTTAAGCCTTCTGACTTGCTTATGTTTATATTTTTTCACACCTGCCAAATTGTTCGTTCAATGAAAAATAGTTTTTAATAATTAAACTAATTAAAAATTTAAGAGCTAAGTGAGCTAACAAATAGAAATTGAAGATTTAATATGTCTACTGAAGATTCAATAAGATCTATAATGTTGCTACTAGTAGGAAGTTTTTTTCTCAACAACTATACAAATTTGAAGCTCTCTTCTATATATATATTTAATTATTATTTAATATTATGTTTAATGTATTTATTTAATATATAATGTTTAAATTACAAAAAAAAAAAAAATTTAATCATGAAAATTTTATGTGTCTACATCTTACTTACGGATCTGAATTGCATAATTTCGGAAGGGGTTTTGGTATGTATATATATATTTGCCAGAATTACGCCAATTTCCTCTTTTTTTTAATGTCCAAGTTTGTTAACTATTAAATTATATCACGTTATTCAATTCTGATCTTGCCAAAGATCTTGTTTACTTTTATTGTTTGTTTACCAAAGGATAGGGTATCTCTCCTGATACTATTCTTTTGGTACATATATGTATATATTAGGGTACATATAAGAAATCTGCAAGCCTAGAATTTCATTATTGAACAAAATTTGTCATGATCTTAACTATTTTTTTTTTTTTAAAAAATCACAGATTTAGGTCACAGAAAAATCTTAATTGTTAAAAATGGAATCCCCCCCCCCCCTCCAAATTTCACAGCGTTTGGAATATCTGAATTTGTAAGAAAATATCTAAGTATTATTTTATTAAAATATAAAATGTTTCGATTGCGTTCTTTGAAAAAATGAAGTAAAGAACATCCTTTCTAGAGCGAATTATCTTTTAAACTTCAGTGATTGCAGAATCTTTATAATTATTTTATTTTTTGTAAGTTTTTTTAAATTTTAATTTAAAATTCTTGTTTAGACTTATTATGCTACACTTACTTTTAAGAAGAAAAAAAGCAGCTTTAAATAACTATGTAAAAGTTATTTGCTTTTGTATTTTTGTTTCAGCTATTTTAATGCTTCAACTCTTTTTTTTTACTCAATTTTTAAGTTTAATAACAATAAATGAGATGATTCAGAGCCCCATGGCAGAATTGCAGTGACATGGCAACATTTTCGCAGAGTTCTTGCAGACAGATTTTTCTTTTGAAAAGTAAAAATAAAAAATTACCTCTATTTAATTTTTGATAGAAATTTACCTGTTATATTTGAATTATGCATTTAAATAACAACTTTTTGACATGCTCAATATACACCAATAGTAGCATAAATTGATGTATTTTTGTTAATTATTGATGTTTATTTTCACGTGGGTTTTAAATATCCCAATAAACCTGAAAAATGCGAATCGTGTATTTGAGCATTTACTTTTTAAGTCAATAATTCTGTCGAATTTTATTAGTTATTGCTATTGATTTCTCCATAGTTTTTAAATCTGATATTTTTGTATACAATATTTTTATACAACAGCCTAATCAAGAAACGAAACACTCATTTGAGGTGCCCGATTCCTGTGAATTTGTCAAAGATTTTTCCCCCCGCCAAGTACTACTGCGCGGATTAATTGATTTGCAACACAGCGCTTTTGTTACTTTAAATTGGTAACATACATGTTTATTATTATGAAAAGTATCTTGCAGAAACATATTAGTGCTAGAGAGTTTAGTTGCAGATAGCTTGAAAAAATTCTGCCACAAGGATTCAGAGTATAAAAGTTTTGGATATACATATCATTTAAATTAATGTTATTATAATGCTTTGTTAAATTTATTGTTGTGTTTTTGTCGGGCAAAATAGTAACTTCTGTAGATCGTGACAACTTCTTGGAATTATTGATGGAAAGTCAGGGATTTGAAAATCTAAAATGTAGCAGATACCCTGTACATATCAAAATAAAAAGCAATCCATAGCTAAATATGTCCAAACTTTGCAACATATTTTAACTTATGTGATTCTTAAATCAAATATGACTGTGATAAGTGTTTTGATGGCATAGGTGGTATTTCTCCGCACACAATTTATACATAGAATTCGTGATAATTGGATTCGTAAACATACAATCTGATACTGCTATGTTTTATACATTTATGCGAAGGCCATTGCTTTAGAAGCTTGTCATATACAAAGTAAAGAACTAATGCAAGAACTCTTTTGGGGAATAAAGTGACCGAAATAATATATTATAAAAAATTTAGATAATTCATTCCTTCAGTAATCCCATGCCTGTTCTACTTGTATGGTATTAATTGATGATGAAATATGATATACATTTTGTAATGGTTATTAAAACAGTATATATATATATATATATATATATATATATATATATATATATATATATATATATATATATATATATATATATATATATATATATATATATATATATATATATATATATATATATGTATATATATATGTATATATATAATATGTTTGTGTGTGTGTATATATGTATATATATATATTATTTTCAGATATGTTATTTTGAAACCATCTGTAAAGGTAAAAGTATCTATGCTCTTGTACTTCAGCACTATCTTGGAATTGGCAATGACGTATTGTAAATTAGAGTGAAAAGGGAAACAATGTTTTGAAAGCCTCTCAACAGTTATAGACACCATCTTGGGTAATTTTATTTTAAAATTTGTAATAAGACTTTACTTTTTCATAGGTAGCACTTTTCATCTTGAACTAAAATAGATCAGTTATTCCTTAAATTAATTACCCTGGTCCTTCCTGCTTTATTTTACTTAGTTTGTATTCTAAACTCTAATACTTTTACAGCATTGTATGTTTCAAAGTTCAAAAGTTAGCCACTCTTAAAGTTTTGTCATGTGTTTCATGGCGTCTTTTCTTAACTACTAGCTATCAGGGTTTATTGATTTAAATCAAATGACTTTGTTTTCAAAAATCATTGATTTTAAAAGTTAAAAAACAGTGTTTTAAATTATTGATACTTTTCTTTTCTTAGTTTTAAAATTTATTTTAAATAAATTGCTGCATTAATTAATTTTAGTTAACGAGATTACTTTCTTTCTCGGTGTTTTTAAAATTCCAACACATTTAAAATTACATTTTTAAAAATCTTTTGATTCTTAAGATTAATTGATAGCATTAAATATGTACAGATTAAAGTACGCATTTAATGCTGTCTTTATAGACTTGCATAGCTGTAGAAAGTAATTAATAAACATGAATTTTTTTTTTTTAAATGCAAATAATGTTAATTAAAATTCTACCTTTTGATTGAAAAAGCATGGAATTAAAATCTACATTAGATTTTATTGGTGGAAAATGCATATTTCAAAAGCTTGAGGTTATATTATAAAGAAATTACCCTAATATGTTAAAAATAGAAGTGGGGGGGGGGACTGATGAATGCAGGTGTTTTATTTTTTCATGATATAGTGTCATTCTGCCCTTTCAAACTCTATTTGAAGCAGTAGAGCTATTGACTGGTAATTGATATTTTTTCTCAAAATATTTTAATAGTATCTTTGACATTATCAGATTTTCTATAAAGAAATTTTGTGAAAAAAATTCCAATGAGTATATAGATTTTGTAAAAGAAATTTTTAGCTTAACTTATCTATTTTGATATAAGATAAAAAATGAATATTTTAATATAAAAATGTGTATGTTCGTGCCCACTGCGACACAAGCGCCATCTCTTAGAGTTTTAAATTTTGGAGTCAGTGTTAAAAGAGTTCCGCAAACAAGCGGATGTGTCTATACAAAGTGAAAATATGTGTGTATAAAAGTGTTAAATAAAATTAATAGTGAATACAGTCCAGTGCCAAAGTTAATGAGATACAGTATAGATTAAATATTTATTTATTTATTGATGAATGACTACATTTATAAACACAATCTGTTGCATTTATTTTGTCATAATAAAAATCAAGAGAAAAAAGTCTCAATTTTAAATTAAAATTATGGTTTTCTAATTGAAACTTTGTTTTAATAGTTAAAGAACAGGGGTCTATGTCCAAGCCAAATTTATTACCACTTATAAGAAATGATAAATCCATCCAATATAAGAAATGATAAATCCATCCAATATAAGAAATGATAAATCCATATTTTTCAATATAATATTTAATTCTCACAAATTATGTCTAAATTTTCACAAAATAAGTACCTCACTGCAAGACCTAGACCCTGAACTACTCTTTAAATTCTCTTTTTTCATCTAGTCTTTAAATTTCAATCATGCATTTGTTTCAAAGTGGTTTCTATGCATTCAAAGCTATGTATTATAATGAAAAATTATTTTAGTAAGTTAGAGCTTCTAAAATATTGTTATAATATAGTTCTAATATTAATTTAATTTTGATTAAACATTTATAAAGTTTTTTAATAAATTAAAGTTCTTACAAAGTATTTGAATTAAAATAAAAGAAATGTGATTTTTTTTTTAAATCACGAACCCTGGTAGCTATGCATTTAGTTCTGAAAGAATTTTTAGCATTCTAATACGTGCATTATATAGCATGGAAATATGTCAGAGCACAGATAGGCTACACTAATTTACTTGTCAAAAGAGAAGAATGCTGGACTTTTAATGTGCGATATTTAGTAAACAAAATAGAATGGCATATCTGAAGAAAGCAAAATATTTTTCAATGAGTGTTGGTTTAACACCAAACATGTCCCATATAGATTAACTTATATTTGGTGTGCAATATATAAACAACTGATTTTCAGGGATCATTTTTTGAATTTTATTCCAATTGAAAGGCCCTTATCTGGATATTTGTTTGATACTAGGCATAAATGTAAGTTATTTTGTATTTAATTTTATAAACGTCATTGAACAGCCAACTCAATTTTCTGGGTTTACCGCTACTAATGTTGAGCATATGAAGCGTAATAATTTTGAACCTAATCCAGAAGACAAGGGAACTTCTAGATTAAGTATTGGGAAAACTTTACCTTCATGAAGAACTTTTTGATGCAACTAACCTGCATTTGCATTACATAGAGAGGAAAACCATGAAAACTGCAAACTATAAGCCTGACAGCAAGAGGACTGAAACCCATTGTCCATCTACCACTGAGGATATTTTTCATCAGCACTGTGGTAAGCGCAGGTTGGATGTGGAATTTATATTGACCAGCCGGATTCCAATCCCAGCCGATACCGGGATTGGAACCCGGATCACCTCATCGAAAGGTGACCAAATAATTTTCAAAAATTATTCATTTTTCCATCTATTATATTATAAAATATAATATTTTCCATATGTTATAAAATTACTCCAAAGGGCCCCCATATAAAAACAGGCCCAGTGCTCCTGAAAGCATATAATCAGCTCTGATTCTATACAAAAGAATTGTCAACCTAGGGATGAGCATCAATGCTGATAGTAGTATATGCTTCATGTCTAGTTTAGTTCATGTAATGTTTTCAATATAACTATTATCTTTTTATTTAAAAATATTAAAATTAACCACAGTTCGTGTTTTTTTTTTTTTTTTTTTTTTTTTTCCAGCTGCTACCTTCCAACTGTTCGAAGAAGTTAGTCGACTAGAAAAAGCTGAAAAATTTGGTGAAGTTCTTGCCAACGACTGGGAAGGCAGGAAGACTGAGTTTGCCTCAACTGTCACAGTTTTGTTTTAGAAACAATTGATTGTATTAAAGAATACAATAAATTATAGAAATTAGTATACTATTCTTTACTGTTTAATAAAAATTATATTTCATTTACACATTTGACAACCGTTCAAGTCCTAATAGATATTTTGGCAATACTGTAATGGGCAAAGGCCATAAGTAAATTAAATCATAGCTTATTCTACCTTGTTTATCCTTTTTTAAATCTGAAAAAGTGACTCTGGTTATTTTATGATGATAATATCAGTGTAAATATTGCTTTTTTTTTAAACAGTTTTCTTAAGGTCGATCCTGATGCTGTTGAAGATAAGGAATTTTGTTTTCCAAGCATACTATTTTAGTAAAATACATATTATATAATACTAAAACTTCACAGGGAAAAGGTTTATCATTTTAAATTTATTCTATCACCTTTCGTTGTCGCCTGGACAGGATTTTCCTCTTGGCGACGAATATATATTTTTTGTATTTATGTATTTGTTTTTGTTCCCAATAAAGTTTGTTTGTTAAAAAAAATTAATTAAACATATTGTAATTTTAATCTACATTGTAAAACATAGATGCTGTAAAAACTATTGCACAAATCACTTAAAATATTAAAATTATTTCACAGTATAAATGGCTGTATGTACCCTGAAAAAGAGCGAAAAAACATGTAACAAAACTATTTAATTTCTAGCATATTTTCTAGAATAATAGTAAAATATACACAAAAAATTATTATCGGTAGAGTAGATAGCTTATAGGAAAACAATGAAAAAGAAAAACTAAGCTACAAACTTTAGAATTCTGTATATTTTGGTAATTTAATTTTAAACAAGGTAGCACGGTTTTGTTATCAACATTTCCAGCGTTACAAACAGGCATGAATATTTTCAAAAATAACGTAATTTTGGAGATTGTTGGCATTCCACAGCATTCATTTTCTGAATATTGTGTAGGCGATGTTGGTTGGCATTGTACAACATTTGTAAATGCTGAGAGATATCGACCGACATTCCCCAACGTCTCTTACAATATAGAACAATATCTTTTTGCAATATTGAAAATACGTTATAAAAGGGGTCCATTTTTATATTGTACAATATTTCGCTACGATATTGTACAATGTATGAAGCTGAGTTTTTACGATATCGTATTGGGGATATGTGCTACTTGGGAAACCATATTGTTGCTAATTTTTTAACCATTTGCTATCATTTATAAATTAATATAATTAATCATGTATCAAAAACATGCAAATCTGTCTATACTCAAGAAATGAAAATCAAAATGTTTAACTAATTATTTTACAATATATTAAACAGAAAATTTAAATAATGTAACAATAGTGTTCTTCTTGTGAATAAAATTTCAAACATTCTAAAGTGTACCTAATGGTTTTAACTAAAAAGTAGCCGATTAATTAATAATTATTTTAACATGGCAAACTTCTTTACTAAATATTACTTTTTTTCTTTATCATTGTTGCAGTGAAATTCTGTCAGATGCGAATTACCATGTAAACATTGTTTTTACGAGCCTATTCTAAACTAACTACAATATACTTGTAATTAATAGTCGGACAATACGTTTTAACAGAGTAGTCAACTACTACAAGCAAACATTATTAAAAATGAGCACAATCATAATATTTATTGAGAGATTTATTAAATCAATAAATTAATTCTTGAATGTTTTGAAGAAGCGGTCAAGATTATTAAGTACACTGAATGTTTCTACAAGAAAAACACTACCTACGATACTACTTTAAAGTTTTATGTATCTATCATTGAAATTTATAAAGTTTATTAAAAAATTACTAAATTATAAATACCTTTGAAGTTAAAAATGTCATTGTAGCTGATTACCACGATCAATGGCGGCGGCGATGTAAACATTCCCAAGGAAGTTACAACTCAACAATTGCACTGGCGGAAACAGCTTATTTCTGCTAATATTATCGTTATGTTTTCTGGCATAAGTTTGAAGTGGCTAAAAATGATATTTTAAGTAATATTTAATTTATTGTTTTCTTTCATAAATAAATGTTTATTTATTAATAATATGGGATAACCTTTCACAAAAATGTGGTGCTGTACCAAAAGTAATGAAATAGATGATTATTTTGAAATTTCGGATGTTAGATCGAATACTATGTAATCTTATATCAAATTAGTTCTAACACTAGAAGATAGGATTCAAGAGTATTGCGTTTTCTAGCACGGCAGTATTATATTGCATCTTGCCAGTATTAGATCATATCTTTTTGCTACCTGGGTAGAGATATATTGTTAAAAAAGGTGATATGATTGCTAGATTTTGAACAACTCGCTTTTTTGGCAGTCTTGATTTGGCCTCTTTCTATTTGTTTATTACTCTTGTTCGTGTTGCAAGCTGTGCACCATCTTACGTTGGTGTTAGCATATTGTTCGAGAAGCAAGATCAAGTTTAGTAATAAGTATTCAAATACCACGTTTGCAAGAATCTTAAAACACAATAATCACATTGTGAGCCAAATGGCTTTAAAATAAACCGGAAACAGTAACCCGGAAGTATAAATGGTTTAAAGCTTGCAGCGCTCCCCAGGGTCGAAAACACCATCCTTAGAATCACAAGGTTGGTCAAACTGCTTGTATAAATGTCTAACAAAATATGATTTTATTTCTTAAACTTCATTAAATAATTTTAAAATTCGAATGAATTTTAAAATCACAGAGGCCGAGATTATTCAGTAGTCATACTCTCAACAACAGTGCGTGACTTCTTTCCCCTTTGCATTTTCCCTTTCCCGTAAAATTTCACGGTTCCCATTTTTTTTTTTTTTTTTAAATTTACTTTTATGATGAAATTTGATGTTTGCAGGTATTATAATACTAAAACAGTTTTAAAGATTTCTTAATTGCTATCTAGTTTAATTAAGTGGTTATATTTTTAAGATATTAAATACTGCATTTTTAAATAAAAGAACAAGAGAGAGCAACGACTTGGAAAAGAAAATAATAATAACGAGTTTCTTAAGAAATTAAAAATATCTAATTTCCTTCAATGTTTCATGTAAAATTGCATAGTAGAACTCCTTTTTTTATATTTATGCAAAGAATTGTCAAAATATGTCTAACATTATTTATAGATACAATTAAATGGACAAATTATATATTTGTCGAGAAACTGCAAGGAACTATCTAACTTTTAAATTTTAACTGTAACTGTGGCGTGGTGGCAGTTTTGTAAACAGGAGGGGAATGATCGCCTCAGAGAGAAGAGGTTGATATGTTATGCTCATTTCTAAACGCTTGATGTTTCGTTTTCAATTATGTTTGTTGTTACGTTTTGTGTTAAATATTAAATGTTTTTACAAAAATGGATAGCAGTTAATGCCTTAATTGACAGACCTTGTTTATTATTAATAATGACATCTTTTTTTCAAGAGTAGCGATTTTTTAAAGCGAAAGAAAAGCTTTCCATCTTCTCACTGGGAAATTCAACAACAGAAATTACAGGTAAGGTAATTTTACCTTTACCTTTAATTAAGAATTATTATTGAATTTATTTGAGTTGATTGAAATAATTTATAACATGGCATCCCTGCCGGGATGAGAAGACCGATGAGTTTTTCTTAAAAGATCGTGTATTAATCGAATTGATTTATAATTTAAAAAGATGTCGTCAGATGAGAAAATCAAACAGTTAAAAAGAAAACGAGGTTCATTAAGAACAAGCGTAACTAATTCACTGACTAAATTAGATGCAGAACTTTCGAAAACGGAAGATATAAATGTCAGTGTAATAGAAGAAATAATCGAAACATTAACAAGCAAATTTGATTCTTTAAGTTCTGTTAATAAAGAACTAGAACCCCTCCTCGACGATGATGAATATCAATCAGAATTTGAAAAAACCGAAGAGTATCAAGATAAGGTTGTTATTTCTAAACTAAGAGCAAAAAGGAAAATAAATGAAATGCAAACATCTGTAAAGAGTGTGGAAAGCAAAAATATAAACTTGCAACGTATAGTAAATAAAACAGAAATAAACGTTTGGCGTACCGGTTAAGAATTTTAAAAGATCTACGTTCGAGATTTCGAGTGGAATACCTAGGACAACTACGAGAAAGTTACAGAAAGAAAAATAACATCTGTGTTCCTAAAGTAGGTGACATAGTACTCGTATGGAGTGACAACATCAAGAGACTTAACTGGCCGATGGCAAGAATATTGGAAACATATCCCAGTCAAGATGGACTTGTTCGTTTAGCAAAGATAAAGACAAAATCGGGTGTCTTTATTCGCCCTGTCCAAAAACTGTGCCCTATGGAACTGGCAGGGCCGGCCCCAGGGTAGGGCGATCCGGGCAGCCGCCCGGAGCACAATGATATAGGGGCGCCAAAATGATAGTTGACAAGATTGAGAGGCGGCAGGCGGAATTTATCATTTTTATTTCTAAGCACATAATTCACACATATTTTTATTTCTAAGCACATATTTTTATTCTAAGCACATATTTTCATTTCTAAGCACATAATTTTTGGTTAAACGTGGTCCAGCTGCACCTTTGTATAATTTTGATTTTCCTTTTGATGATCAGCATAGAAGATTCTCACCAAAACATTACAAGAAACGGCTTAGAAATGGAGAAGAGGTTTTAAGAGAATGGATGGTATATTCCGTATTTCAAAACGTTTTGTACTGTTTTCCATGTCGACTTTTTGCTGCACCATCTAGCTTGAGCGCTCTTGGTAATCGGGGATTTAAAGACTGGAAGCATTTAGGGGACTCTTTAGCACATCATGAAAATGCTAAAACTCATATAGAATGTTTGAAATCATGGCTTGAACTGAAGCAAAGGTTGAAAATAGGTGAAACAATAGATGCAGTTTCTCAGAGACTCATTGATTCTGAGATAAATCACAGGTCTGAAGTTCTTTTACGCATTATATCAGTCGTTAAAATGCTAGGCGAGAGCTCTCTAGCTTTTCGAGAAACAAGCGATAAACTGTATGAACACAATAATGGAAACTTCTTGAAGTTAATTCAGTTATTGGCTGAGTTTGATCCAAAAATGGAGGAACACGTTCGCAGAGTCCTCAATAAAGAAGAAATCAAAGCTACATATCTAGGGAAAACTATACAAAATGAAATAATTGAATTATTGCATGACAACATAAAGCACCACATCAATGAGCAAGTTCAAAAGGCCAAGTATTATTCGGTGATTCTTGACTGTACTCCCGATGCAAGTTAAGTAGAACAGATAACATTTGTGGTAAGATTTGTCTCCATACAGAAGATTCAGAAATCGATAATATGATCAGAGACGAGGGTAACAGATTATTAAATAATTTGAAGCAGTTCAAATTTATATGCTCTGTTGTGATCTGGTACAAAATTTTGAGTCATATTAACCCCATCAGCAAACTTTTGCAAACTGTAAATTTTGATATGTCACAAGCTATTGATATGCTTAGCAACTGCAAACTCTTCCTTGAAAACTTGAGATCAGATGAAACTTTTGAAAGCATAATTTTAGAAGCAACCGAGCTTGCATCAGAGATTGATGTGGAAGCTAATTTCGAAACCACCACGTCATCATGTCAGAAGCAAAACAAGAACGTTTTTGTATGAGGGCCCGGATGAACCCGTTCAAGACCTCAAACAAAAATATTAAATAGATTTTTTTTCACACTATAGATCAAGCAATAAAAGCCTTGGAAACCAGATATAATTTTCTAAATACTCACAGTAATTATTTCAGCTCTTTGTATAATATTTTTGAGCTAAAAGACATGCCCAGAAATGAGCTACTGGCTCATTGCAAAGATTTGAAAGTAGTTTTAACTGATGGAAATTCAAGCGATCTTAACGCCCTGGAACTAGCCGATGAAATAAGCATTGTTTCGTCATTATTAACAAAAAAGGAAACCCCTGTTGAAGTTCTCAAGTTTATCGCTACACTTAAAATCGCACCAAACCTCAGCATAGCATTAAGAATCCTACTTACAATGCCAGCCACTGTGGCTTCAGGGGAAAGAAGCTTTTCAAAACAAAAAATAATAAAAAATTATCTCGGAACGATGCAGACGCAAAATCGTCTCAATGGATTGGCAATGATAGCTATAGAACACCAAATTACTGACAAATTATACATGTAATCACTAGTTCGTGAGTTCGCCGAAAGAAAAGTTAGAAAAAGGGCATTTTAATTACTTTGGTTAGTTAGAATTTATTTATAATATGGGATATTAGTTTAGTTAGCATTACTACACTTTAATTTTTGTTATTTTGCCTTAAGTGCTAAATTGCTTATCTTGTTATCTGATGATTGAGTTTTTAATAAAACGTTTTTTTTCAATGTTTTCTTGACTTTCTGATATGGTGGCATGAGATTTACTTTTAAAAAAAACGAGGGGGGGGCGCAAAATTAAGGTTTTGCCCGGAGCTCCAAAATGTCTAGGGCCGGCCCTGGAACTGGATGGTTGTGAGGTTATTGACAATAATACTACTCCAAATGATTGTGTCAAACATAATCCTTCAGGGACTGATAACTACAGAAAAACTGATTCTGTGACCACTCGAGCTGGTAGGGTTGTGAGAGCGCCTCAACGTTTTGGACAGTAATTGTTGAGTTTCAGTGATCTACATCTCTAAAACTCTAGAGCGGAGTGTCGAGAAACTGCAAGGAACTATCTAACTTTTAAATTTTAACTGTAACTGTGGCGTGGTGGCAGTTTTGTAAACAGAAGGGGAATGATAGCCTCAGAGAGAAGAGGTTAATATGTTATGCTCATTTCTAAACGCTTGATGTTTCGTTTTCAATTATGTTTGTTGTTACGTTTTGTGTTAAATATTAAATGTTTTTTTCAAAAATGGAGAGCAGTTAATGCCTTAATTGACAGACCTTGTTTATTATTAATAATGACATCTTTTCTTCAAGAGTAGCGATTTTTTAAAGCGAAAGAAAAGCTTTCCATCTTCTCAACGGGAAATTCAACAACAGAAATTACAGGTAAGGTAATTTTACCTTTAATTAAGAATTATTATTGAATTTATTTGAGTTGATTGAAATAATTTATTACAATATTAATCATAGTTATAACTACAAAGTTCATATTGTATTCACAATGCATGCTAATTTTCAGTTCATTGCTAAATACTCTTAAGTATGAATGTTCTAAATAACTTTCAGATAATACGGTGAAAAGATTTCGAAATAAATATATTTAATACATATTTTATTATTGCATACTATTAGTCAATTAACTTCATGAAGTAGACCTAAGAATTCACTAACTACTGCATTTTTTCACTAATTGCTGAATTTTCATTTACAAAATTGCGGAATAATTATGAACAATTTAATAAATTGGTAAACGTGGTTGGTTTATTACTAAACAACTGTGTGAGTTATTTTTAGTTTCTTTCATTTCTGAAAGAAATAGCAATAATAATTTTCAATTATTTTACTGTCCCGCAGTGGATTGATCGTTAAGACACGGTTCCCAGCAGATCACCGAAGTCAAGCATCACTGGCTATGGTCAGTGTGCGGTTGAGTGACCACTTGGATCAGTCTGCGTAGGAACCGAGGGTGTGCGGTATTAGTCCTCGTTAAACGGTTCTACCGTAAAGTGCTCGACTTCGCGTGCCATCCCCTCTGCAGAGGATCAAAATTGTGATGGCACGTCTGCAGACCATTCTCAGGGATGTTTCCCAGACAATCGCCAATAGCCAATTGTGCAGCTCTAGTGCGACGTAAATGAACTACTACAACAACAACAACAATTATTTTATTAGTTGGTTTAAATTTGGTATGAATTTTAAAAGGTTTTTTTATGAAAATTCCTTTAAAACGAAAAATTAAGCTAAAAAAGGAAAAGAAAGTTGGTTTTGATATCGAGAAATTTCAAATTCTCAATTACAGCTTCAAATTTATAAGATATTTTTTTTTCAATATTTTAGAATATACATGGTGTATCTCTAGATTGCTATAAAACACAGGAGAAATGTTAAACTACAATGTTTAAATCAAAAGAATATTGAATAATACGCAATTGTATTTTTTTCTCATAACGATTTTCTACGGAATACATAAATATTATTTTAATAAGCTTTTACATAATATTACAATTAATACCGAACAAAACCCAGAAAGCATGTAACTTTACTGCAACCTTGAGTGGGAATTTTCTTTTTGTTGTAATGAAAATGTCTGCACTAAAAGCCTCTTTTCAATAAAGCAAAAGTATTGCAGTTTCAAACCTTTCATCCTAAAAGGATTAGAAATTGTTTTTATTTTTTTATTTTTTAAAGATTTTTTTAAAAAAAGTAGTGCCACTTAAGTCCCTAGTGACGTTTTTGCTGATGTCACACAAGCGATAGGATCAAATTGCATTGTCCATTAAAATTTCATGATTTTGGCTGAGCATACAAGACTTTGTGACAACTTTGTCAAAATTTTATATATATCTCTTCTATGTTTGAAGGAACATTAAATATTACTGTCAGACTTTTATCAAGTTGTACAAAACAAAAGTATTGAATTACAAATCAAAATATGAAATAGATTTTTACCTGAGAGATAAATTTTTTTTGCTTCGTTGGTCGTGTGTTAAATTTCAGTAAAGCGAAGAAATGAGGTGTTTTTTAACGAAAAAAAAAGCATTTTAAACCCATATAGAACCCATATGTCCGCAAAAAAATGACAACTAATATACTGTTTGTCTAAGATAGGTACTCTGCCAGACATTCGTTTGGAGCTGGGGCGGTGACTATGGTAACGAGGTATGATTATTTCAAGTAGGGGTGCGGGGTCCCTCTTTAGGACTAGTTTCAGCGAGAGAAAAGGAGATCTCTTCATCGAAGCTACCCTCCCTAAAATGCCCTCTTCTTGTTTCCATAGCACCAGACTGCCACAGACTTAGTGGCGGTCAGAGTACCTATCTTAGACAAACAGTATTTTAGCTCGCGGGCCACAAAAATTAGTTTCGCTGGCCGGATGTGGCCCTCGGGCCGCCAGTTGGAAACCACTGATTAAGAAGGTTGCTTTCAAAGCCTTTGGATTAGGGTAATGTGCGTAGAATAGAACATATTGTCGCAGATCTAGTTTTAAGGTTAAAAAGTTCACACGTAAACCGCATGACAAATCTTTTTACGTTTGTATTAAATAGGTTTACATTATTTATGAATGTGTTACCATAGGTAGAGGGTAGGCCGGGATGCGACATTCCACTATGACTAACTCTGGGGCACTTCCTCGCCAAACTGCGCGATAACTGCTGAATTGTCATGCGTGCCTATGTACGAACGAGTTGAAGCATCTGTGGCAACCCTAAACAGGGAACATAGTCTTTTTAAACTTTCGTTTTGGAGATCTTAGAATCAAAAGACAACACTCTTTCTGAAAGCATTCAAAAAAAATATTAGACATGCTAAAAAGCATGGAGCAAACCATTAGCAACTTCTATTCTTTTTACTTTACTGAAATCATTGATAATTCTAAATTGATCTATTATTTTATTGATTTTACTTATTAATTTTTGTCGTTGAAACACATTGCTTTCCTAAAAATTCAGTAGTCTTAAAAAAAAAATTTTTTGTAATTTACATGTATCACTAAGAGACTTGTGCTAATAATTTATTCATTTAAAATATAATAAACCAAAATATAAATTTTGTTAAAAAATTTTTTTAATGATTTGTATGTATTGTTTTTTTTTAATGATTGTAAAGTAATAAATAATTTAATAAATTTTATAAGTTAATAAATTTTGTAATAAAGTAATATTTTAAATAAGGTTACTACATTTTTGCATTACATTACAATGGTGGTTTTTTCTGCCGAACAAAAATATTATGTTGTTAAGACATTTAATTTATTTTTATTTAATTTTTCCCTTCTATATGAGCTTAATGTTGATAAGACACCCAAAAAATAGTTGTTTGGGTGTCTTGAATACCTGATATATAACCAAGATGCAGGCAAACATTTGGTTACCAATTGTGACCCATAAGTTCTATTCTGGCCAAAACACTATACATTGATTATAGTTTGAACGGCTTTTTAAACTAAAGGATTCTATTTGTAAGTTTTCCAAAGAATTATAATTACCACTTTATTATAATTGTTATAATTTAAAGACATAATAATTGAATATTCCTCTTAGAAACAACTTTTTACCATGCTATTTCTTTTTCCATTTCTGCACATTTTTTCCCACAGTAATATATAAATATTTATTATAACATTCTGAAAAAGAAATCAGATGGTTATCAATTTCATATCTATTTTTAAAATTTAATTAATTCAATATACTTTTATATTTAATAATAAATACTTAAAATTTATTATGCATAAATACAACCCATGGGACTCTATAAACAAAATTAAATCTGATCTCAACCTAATTAGTGTATAATTAAAATATTTTATTTTTCACATAAAGATTTAATAAATGTGACTGATCAAGTTTGAGCATTGTAGGTTAATATATGAGGACCATACTGCACAAAACAGAAAATATCAGTTAGTAAGCAAATTTACTTAGAAAGAAATGTTTAGTGACTGTTTACAGGATTATGATAACCTAGTTAATTATAAATCGAGATAAAAAATAAAAGTTAAA
The DNA here is from genome assembly GCA_949128135.1 of Parasteatoda lunata. Classification (NCBI taxonomy): domain Eukaryota; kingdom Metazoa; phylum Arthropoda; class Arachnida; order Araneae; family Theridiidae; genus Parasteatoda; species Parasteatoda lunata. The sequence continues at coordinate 11,964,611 of OX421980.1, read as the reverse complement.
TCAACTAGACTACATATTTATTAATAAATTAGAAATAAAATATTAGAGAGAAATTGCATAGTTAAACATTAGTTTTGAGAGTGATTATTAATAGGACATAGCAAGCGTCGTTCACCGATAGTGGTTTTATTTACAACTGACTGCCGATCTTCTTCAGATCATCATTCTTCCTAACCGTTGCCATTCGCGCACGTGAAAGTTCGATGCCAAAGGCGCATTCTCGCTGTCGAGACATAACGCACTACAGTACTCCCCCCAAGTGCCTTAGCCACTGAGGCTAGAGATACTTGGTGTTGAACCGGACTTTTCTGCCGGAGCGGGTGACTACAGCTGGAGCTGATTCTGTTGTCGGAACTGTAGGATGTATAGGCATAGATGGTTGTTTTGGCACTGTATTGGAAGAGGAACATGATGTCGGAGTTTCATCCATCTCTACAAAACTTGGCTTTAAGCGATCGACACTAATAGTTGTTGGCTTTTTATTTACCAAAATGGTGAAGTGTTTGTCAGTCTTTTGTAGCACTTGAAAAGGTCCATCATATAGTGCTTGAAGTGATTTCTTTACACCACGATGACGTATGAAGACGTGTGTACAGCTTTTCAGGGATGGGTGCACAAATGAGCCTGGCTTGCTGTGAGTTGATACCGGTGTTGGGGCCAAGGAATGCATAGTGTCTCTGAGGTGGTCATGGAAATCTGACGGATGGGGATCGATGGTACTTGATGGAGATAAGAATTCAGCTGGCAGGCGTAGTGTCATGCCATAGGCTAGCTCTGCTGATGTACACTTTAAATCCTCCTAGAATGAAGAACACAATCCAAGGAGCACCAATGGAAGAGATTCAGTCCATCTTTGCTTACCATGGCACATTATAGACTGCTTTAAGGAACGATGGAACCTTTCTGCAATTCCATTGCTTACAGGATGATAGGGTGTCGTTCTAATGTGCTTTATACCCAGAAGCTTAGTCAAGGTAGAGAAAAGGGTACACTGGAATTGACGTCCTTGATCGGTGGTGATGATCGAAGGCACACCAAAGCGTGACACCCATTGTGAGACAAATGCACGTGCCACAGTCTCAGCCATAATATCCGTGACAGGAAAAGCTTCTGTCCACCTCGTGAAGCGGTCAATGCAAGTGAGGAAATACATGAAACCTTCAGAAGGTGGCAGAGGACCCGACAGATCAATGTAAACGTGATCGAATCGCCTAGGTGGTTGGACAAAAGGTTGTATCGGACTACGGGTGTACTTGAAAACTTTAGATTTTTGACAATCCACACAAGCCCGAGTCCAAGTGACAACGTCTTTTGTAATTGATGGCCACACGTAACGTTCCAATATCAACTTCTTTGAAGCACGAATGCCCGGATGAGAAAGGTTGTGAAGACTGTCGAAGATTGTTTTTCTGTACGAAGCAGGCACAAAAGGGCGCATCCTGTCCCTTTCTTTTTGGCACCAAAGCTTCATGTTGTTTGCTATGTTAATAGCTTTTAGTTGCAACGAAGTTGCGGAATTATTTAAGGTGTTAAGAAGATCAGGATCTGTTTCTTGGGCTTCTGCTAGATTCTCGAAAGTCCACGTTTTAATCTCATCTATTAGAGACAAAGCGTCAGCAACGACGTTCTCAGTACCAGAAACATGACGAATGTTTGTGCAAAATTGGGAGATGAAATCAAGATGCCTGAGCTGTCGCGGAGAACAAGAGTCTGAATTTTTGGAAAATGCAAACGTTAATGGACGATGATCAGTGAACGTAATAAATTTTTGTCCTTCGAGCTGGTGTCGAAAATATTTAATGGACAAGTAGATTGCTAGGAGTTCCCTATCATACGTGCTGTATTTTATTTCTGCTGCACTCAGTTTACGAGAAAAGAAGGCCAATAGTTTCAGACCATCGATAGTTAAACAATTTAAAACAGCGCCGATCGCGGTATTTGAAGCATCTACATATAAATGCAGTTGTTGGTCGGGGGCGTGGTAAACAAGAGTCGCAGCGTCAGCCAGAGCGGATTTACATTTTAGAAATGCAAGATCTGTTTCCTCAGTCCACAAAACCGGCCGTTTGTCGTTCTTTTTACAATTAGTTAGAAGATTATTTAAAGGCGTCTGTGTTTCAGCTGCATGGGGCAAAAAACGTCTATAAAAATTTAACATGGCTAAAAATCGTCTTAGCTAAGAAATTGTTTCAGGTTTTTGGAATTGTGAGATGGCGATAACATTTTCGGGAAGAGTTTTAACTCCTTCGGATGTTATAAGACAGCCTAAAAACTTTACAGAAGATTTACCGAGGACACATTTATCGGGATTTAATTTGAGACCATATTTAATGAGGCGCGAGAACACTTGATGGAGGTGCAGTCTACGTGTTCTGTTTCAGACGAGGAGGCAATTAAAATATCGTCGAAATATGGGATGCAAAATTCAAGGTTTGATAAAACTTGATGGATATGTATGTCGTTGAAAGGTTTGACCTGCATTTAGAAGGCCAAATGGCATAGTAGTGTACTCGAATAAGCCAAATGGAGCGGTTACAGCGGTCTTTGGAATGTCCACAGGGTGAATAGCAATTTGGTGATAAGCTCTTGCTAAATCAATAGTAGAGAATATCGTTTTTCCATGTAGGCTTTGCGTACAATCGTGAATGTGAGGAATGGGGTACTTACCGGGTATCGTAATTGAGTTTAGTTTGCGGTAGTCACCACATGGACGAAAATCACCATTCGCTTTTTTAACGACGTGAAGAGGGCTTGCCCACGGACTTTTTGATGGTCGAATTATGCCTTGAGAAATTAAATATTCGAATTCTTTCTTTACAGCATTTAGGACATTTGGCGCAAGCCTGCGGGGTTTTGAAGAAACTGGAGGGCCTTTCGTTTCAATATGATGAAATACCTGAATTGTTTGGTTATTAGTAATAGGTTGAGAAGGGTTGATCAGCTCAGGATATTGACTTAAGATCTTATCAAATTGAGTATTTCCGACTAAAATAGCTATATTAGATGATTGGGAATCGATATTTATAAGTTGACCGTTAGACGAAAGTTTAGTATTTGCATCGATAACTCTATTGTTTTCAGCATCAACAAGTAAGTCAAATAGTCAAAATGCTTTAAGAAATCAATTCCTATGATAGGTTGTCGCACGTCAGCAATGACAAAAGACCAATTGAACTGGAGTCGCAGGTTTAAATCGAGCATAATTCGTTTGGTTCCATACGTTGGTATTTTTGTGCCGCTTGCGGCATACAAAGTTAAATTGTTTAATGATTTCGAGTTAGAGGCATAGGTTTTTGGAATTACAGAAACGTCTGCACCAGTGTCAATTAAAAAAGTCATTTAAGAGGAAGAAACGGCCAATAAGACACGGTACAAGAGGCGGTCGTTGTTTTGGCCAGGAGACGATCGCCGATTTAGTTTTCCGAAACAAAACAGCATGGCGGCGTGCATTTCTTTGCCCTATTACCGAAGTTTGTGTGGTAAAAACATTGACCATTAATAGGTTCTTTAAATTGCCTGTACTTTTGCGAATTACTGCGTCGTCTAAAATGTTTGGCGGGTTGATTTCGAGACTAAGTCCTTTGTTTGTGAACCAACGTAGTTAACTCACTAACTTGCTTAGATAATTGAGCTATCTGAGCTTCCATTTCGCATGAGGTTTGTTGTTTATCCGCCGTTGCAGCGTTAATCGAATGCGGATTCCAAGTTTCATGTATTTTGTCTGCAACGATATCTAATTGGTTTAGCTCTTGATTTAGGGCAGCCAAAATGGATTGCGTATTGTTTGGCAATCTACCCAACCATAGTGATTTAAGCAACGCTTCTCCTACGGACGAGCCAGCTAAGGAACGCATGCGCGCAAGTAACTGTGAGGGACGCTGATCGCCTAATTCCACACCTTGAAGCAATGTGCGAATTTTCGAAGATTCGTTCTCGGAATGCGAATCTATTAAGCGCTTTTTAATAGCAGAATACGGAAGATTGTCAGGTGGAGTAATTAGTATGTCACTGACAGAGGTTAGTACGTCAGCGTCAAGAGCTGCTACAACGTGATTAAATTTTGTTAGTTCAGTAGTTATATTAGCTAATGAAAATTGAGCTTCCAACCTAACAAACCATAGCGTAGGATTTGATTTCCAGAAAGGGGGTGGTTTTACAGAGACATGAGCGATTTGTGCCTCTGGGGCGATAGGGCCATCATCACCAGCCATTATTACAAAATCAAAATTTGCGAAAACCAAATGAAAAAGAAATTTATAATAATATTTTTAAAGGGTGAAAATAAATAATTATGATCGGAAATATTTTACATGAATTTTTTACACATATTTACGCTAAATTCAGAATTTAATATATAACACGGCAAGTAAACAATTATGCAGGAACTGAGTGCAGGAGAAAACACAAATACACAGTATTTAAAAAAAATATCAAAGTGTGAAAACTAAATAAACATACCATTTTGAAGCAGCTCGAGGATCGATTTCACGTGCACATACGATACATGAAAGAAAAATAAATGCTTGCATTTTTTTGGAAAAATAAAATTGTTGTTAACCTTAATTTTAAATAAAAATTTGGGAGGATTTAAGGTCCAGAGCAATCGGCATAAAATTTGAGCTGATGATTAAAGATTTGGAAAGTTACGCGTTAAATTCATTTAGGGTCACCAATATAGATAACCTAGTTAATTATAAATCGAGATAAAAAATAAAAGTTAAATCAACTAGACTACATATTTATTAATAAATTAGAAATAAAATATTAGAGAGAAATTACATAGTTAAACATTAGTTTTGAGAGTGATTATTAATAGGACATAGCAAGCGTCGTTCACCGATCGCTGCAACTGACTGCCGATCTGACTGCCGACTTGACAACTGACTGCCGACTTTTATTTACAACTGACTGCCGATCTTCTTCAGATCATCATTCTTCCTAACCGTTGCCATTCGCGTACGTGAAAGTTCGATGCCAAAGGCGCATTCTCGCTGTCGAGACATAACGCACTACAGGATTTTAACTTTCTACTGGAATGAAATGTTGATAATCTCATATTGGAACGGTGAGAACATTCTAAGAATTGGTCTTTCTTTTTGCGGAGAACCATTGTTTCTTGATGGTAAAAAGAGTTGGATGAAATGAAAATAAAGATTAAGCATAATTTAAGAAACTGAACGTAATCATAGCAAAATAATGCATTATTTTTCTGCATTGAGCTTTAAATTAAATCAAAATTGTTACTAAATGTATTAGTTTATCCTTATTTACCATTACAGTAAATTGGATTGCATTTAACTCTTTAAGAAAACATTTTTATTTGGATTTTAATTACTTTTTAAAATTAATATAACTATATTAAAGTAAATATTTTAATAATTGGCATAGATAAAATTGTTTGTATTAATTCAGGTCTTATTTTTGAAATTTACAAGAAATTGCCAAATATTATGCTTACTAATACTTTTTCAAAACTAAATCTATTTAAAAGAACAAAAATTTTTAGAAATCAGTACTATTCTTGTGAAATTTTCAAACATCGTTATACACATGAGAACCAACATATTATATCAAGAAAGTCTTTAAGTTTGACTTTGAGTTTTTTTCTTTTTTTTTTTTTTTTTTTAAATTGCAAAGAAGAAGCCAAGAATTATTTTCAACTGATTTAGATATATATATTAACCATAAGTTCTATAAAAGGTATGGTAATTGTTGTTTAGTGTTAAACTTCCTGATATTAATTATTCTTGTAGCAAATTTATAAATAAATTTTCAACATTTAGTTCTTAGTGGAAATATGATTCTATAAATGAAATCGTGAATGACAGAAATGTTTGTTTGTCAATATAATGAAATTACGTTGCGCCATGTAAATACAAACATATAGTTGTATAATTAATTACTGCACTATTTTCACGTTACTCTAACTAAAAAAGAAGTTGCGTTATATGAAAAAAATTATTGTGAAACTAAAACGTACGAAAAAAATAATTTAAGTATCTAAAGTAATTTTATTGTTCATTTAAATTAATAAATTTTCGTACAAACGAGTTCCACCGATCATTACATAAACAAACACTACTTGCACTCGTATAAAAGAAAATAAAGTAGCGGTTGAAGTTTAATCTCGTACGATTCGAGATAGCGTGAGATTCATTGATTTGGCGTGTTAAGAATTCGCACGCCAAACAGTGCTAATTGGAGTGCCCCAGAATTAGTCAAAGTGGAATATCGCGGCCGGGATAGCCTGGTTGATAGGGCACTGGGTCTATGTCCAAGAGGTTCTGGGTTCGATCTCCGTCTGCCGAAGACTCCCCGTGTAGTAAATGGTGACTGATGCACGTTAAATCTGTTGAGTCACAAAGTCCTCCATGTTCCCATAACAAATCAATACCTCTGGGATTACTGATCCAGGAATTTCCTTATCTTCTGGATTGGGTTCAAAATTACAAGGCTACGGAGTTGAATAGTAGAAGTAGTGTAAGCCAAAAATTGGGTCTGCTGTTCAACGACGGTTATAAAATAAAATAAAAGGTTTTTGCTGAGTCACAATAAACCTTATTTTGCTATCTAGGAAATTATCTATACCTATATACTTTGTAATCTTCAGACAAATGATGCAAATTTTATATGAATATTTGCGTTTCTAATGTTCATTATCAATATAGTCTATGCTGGCTACTCTCAGTATTTTATTTTTATTTTAAAGCCGTCGTTGAACAGCTGACCCAATTTTATGGGTTTACGACTACTAATAACAAGCTTTATCCCGTCCTGCCCCCCGTAAGGGGTCATCCGGGGTCACTCCGAAAGTTCGAAGTGCGCGCAACAGTTCAATTACAATGGCAAACATATTCAAAATTTCAAATTAAAGTTTTAACAAATAGGTAGAATATTAAATATGAAATCCAGAAATTAGTGCTACTTAGAAATAGACCAAATGCAAACAAACATTACAGAGAAAAATCAGTAACAATCAGAAGAGATATTGATGTCGCATCTTCAATAGGCATGCAAAGTTAAAAAAAGGAAACAATTTCACATGGTTAAATATAGGATGTTTGTAACTCAGAATATAATTACAGCTGGCACAACAGAACTAATGGTAGCAAATTCTGGGATTTTTTTTATTTTTAAAAAGACATATATTACAATATAAAAACTCTAAGAACATAAGTGATTAAAATTTTCAAAATGAGGAATCACACAGGAGCAAAGATTGACAAAAGCATGAAATTAAAGAGCGAAAAACGTTTTAAGAGAAAATTCAAGTGAAAATCAAAACATAACAGGTAAATCAATAAGCCGTGATTTAAAGTGTATCTTTCCTAACAATAGGTAGCAAGAGGCCATCAGGCCATTTACGACTACTAATGTTCAACTCCGTAGCCATGCAATTTTGAACTCAATCCAGAAGACAAGGGAACTCCTGGATCGAGAATTGGGAGAAATTTGCCTTCGTGGAGGACTTTTTGATGGAGCTAACTCACATTTGCGTTACATGGAGAGGAAGACCACGAGAACCTCCCACAGTTAGCCTGACGGCAAGGGGACTCTAACCAATGATCCGTCTACCACTGAGGATATTTCTCGTTAGCACTGTGGTCGGTGCAAGCCGGATGCGGAATTCGTAGTGACTGGGATTCGAACCCGGTTCGCCTCATTGGAAGGCGAACGCTCTATCCCCTGAGCCATCGCGGCTCTACTCTCGGTATTTGGAAAGAATTAATAACATTTTTCAAAGCGTACAAGATTAGTTTATGCACTTTTAATTACACTTCACACAGAAGCAAGCTAAAACTGCCACCAAATTTAACTACATAAAAGCATTTGGCTAATCCACGGCTTAAATTATATATATTATACAAAAAGAATAATATGACCTCAATATATCAAATTCTAACACTATTTATAAAAATTTGTGGGAAGTAATTCTGTATTTTTTTAAATTCTGAATTCTGCAACACCAAGATAATGTTTATTCAATTCAAATTTTGAGTTACAAATGCTATTTTAATGAGTAATTATATAAATACAATTGAGGCATGAAGACTTAAAATGAGAGATGAGAAATCAATTTTCTTGAGAATAAGATTAAGCAAGGTAAAAACATAAATCGATACTTAGGGAATGCGCTAAAATTTTCAATTTAGTTTAACATCTTGTATATACATGTTTAACTTGAAATCCAATGTAAAAATCAACGAGAATAAAACTGAGAGGTTTTATTTTTAAACAATAAAAATAAGTAGACAAATTATGTGCTATTATTCCTTTCCTTCCGTCAAGAACCAAGAATATAATTATGAACATAGTAATGTAAAAAACAAAATTCTATACGCGTAAGTTCTACACAAGTATATTCTATAGTATATAGTTCACAAGTATATATATTTTTTGTCAACACAAATTTATCAACTAATGTCATGCACTTTAATATTTGAGTAACATCAAAACAATCTGGAGTTTATAAACGGATTATTTATATCTAGAATTTTTAATTGCTTTGCTTTTTAATAAAAAAACAATTAATGCAAACTTATAATTATTTTTATTTTACATCCTTATAAAAAAGAAAGGCAATTTTTAAATTTTTCAACTTCATCTTCGCTTTCAATTGCTCTTCTGAAAAAAATTTCCAATGATGAAGATATTTTCATCTATTAATGTTGATGGAAATCTCTGTAACAATATTGTGAGTACATCCGTTGTTTTTATTTTTAAAATTACGTTTGCAGCCATTGCTAAAGATGTAATAACATTTTTAGTCCTGTTTTCACAAACGCTGTGGAGAGCAACTTGGCGACATTCTAGTTCACCAAGAATGCCAAGTGGTGTCAACTCCTGATAAGCCTTTCCTTAAAAGCGACCGGTATACCGTTACTGAACCGATCTTATGCTCGCCCAAATGCCTTGGTTTCCAAGATTTCATGTAAGCGCGGTTGCCAAAAGTCAGATAGATAAGTCGGAAGTGGTGATAATTTTCCGAAAATCGGTGCAATAGCTTCTGCCATAATAGTTGTTTTACGTTTACTGTATGTTTTGTTTCGCTAACAGGCATACACTTAAAAATAAGAAAGTTATTAAATGTTAAAAAGTAATAAAATTTCTTATCTCTTACCATTGTAAATATTGCTGCTTTAAAATTATTCTGGTATTACTCTTATTTGTATATTTTAAAAAGTGCCATGCGAATAAAAATTGCTTGTTTATTGTTGATGTTTATGATAACTTCAGTGCTTGCAACATTTATTTTGGGCAAACATTTTTTTTGTTTTTTTTGTTGTTACTTCTGTTATTGATACATATGTGTGCACCTGGTACCAGAATTAACCGAGTCAATCTGCAGCATAATCCTCACAAATTTGAATTTGTCTCCTTGCAAATTTGTCCTAACATAGTCTCTTGAAAACTATTTTATAAATTTTAATTAATCTAACTTGTATAAAACTAAATATGCGTACATAAGGTAAAAAAAAAATTATACGCAATGTTTATTTTATTGAAAATTCATTTAACTTAGAAAAATGGTATTTAATATTTTTTTTTTATTCCTGGAAAGATTTACTTATTAATGTCTGCTCCAAAACAATCTTATATATTCCCGTATTGTGATATTTTGCCCCTACTATATTCGCCTAGGCGCGAAAAGGATTCTAAACTTGAGAATTGAACTAAAATAATTTAAAAGTGCTGGGAGTGGCTACGAGTTATACCCATCTGGTTGGTCTTTTTCCTTAATGTTTTTTTAGTTTCCTGCTGGCCACTGCCTAGAAGTCACCAAGATTTGGTGATTATTTTAGTTTCAGATCATGATATGGAAATCCTCGTAATATAATCTCCTAGTGTTTAATTTCGAGCAGTAGCCAGTGAAAAACTAAAAAAACGAAACATTACTGAGAGAGACCAACTCAAAAGGTATAACTTGTCGCCCCTCTTTAGCAAACCTCTAAATATTTTTATGGAACTTTTTGGAAATTTACAATCCTTTTAGCGGTTGTAGTTTAGTGTGTTTGTAATTGGTGCAAGCATGTTCTGATACTCAAATATCCTCTATTTCTTTCAAATTTTTTTTTTTCTTTCATTAAATTCCAGTTTTGAAAAAAAAAAAAAAAACTATTTTTTTAAAACCAATTCTATATTAAGTAATTATCTGACTACTTTTTCAATTTCAGATTATCAAATTTTTTTGATCAGTATGGAAATCTAATCATATCCAAGAATAAATAATCCTATTTAGCAGCGTTTATGGCTATTTAATTTTTTGTAAGATTTTATACATTTCTTATACAAAATATAAAATTGTGATCTCAATTTCATGTATTTATTAAGTATTAAGAGTATGAATTTTTTTGTGATTGTTAAAATGTTTTAACATAATCTTCCGTTTTCTTAAAATCATAAAAATCTTAGATTGATAATATGTCTCTAAATGGCAGTGAAAATGCTTCATTTAAAAAATAGTTTACATGTTAAAATAGCCTATTAGTTCTTTTTTTTGTTTTGTTTATTGCTATGATATATTTTTATATATGGCTTTTATAATAATAATTCATGTTTTTCATTCTTTAGGTGTATTTTCAGCCATTTTGACCTAATTTATAGTATAACTTATTGATAAAAAGTTTTAATTTTAAATGATTTTGAAATTCATTTTTCACTCTACTTGTATGATTTATTTTTATTTAACTTATGCTATCTACATTTTTATGAAGAAAGAATGTGCTTTCCTCATTGTCTTGTTAATAATACTGACGGAGATTATTTGTAACTTTTCTTTAAATTAATTATTGACTTTATTGCAATTGCAAAAAAAAAAAATATATTGTACTTAATATTTTTTTCTTTTTCAGTTATAGCGTTCTTCAATTAAGATTTGATGTTTAGTTCTAAAGTAATTTCTGCATCTGAGTTCTCCCTAGGAATAAAAAAAGGCAGGGCGCTTCCTCTCTGAAAACAGTTCCTTGAGTTTTGAAAGGGCACACACACTGAACACCATAAAAATTTTTCAAAATGTGTAATATTATGTAATAACTGAATTTTATCTCCAACAATATTTGAATTACCCACCTATACTATTTTATGTGTACATTTCTAAAAGTAATTCTCGCTCATTATCAAAATAAGAGAAAAATTTGTAGTTTATAAAAATAATTAGAAACGTGCTAAAAGGTAATGAAAAAAGTTGCTTATAAAAATTTAACTAGTTGAGAATAATCCTAACAAAGTAAATGTTTGTAATAGTAATCAGAATTAAACGTATAAACACAGATAATTTTAGCATTGTGTAATTATTATTTAAGCAGTGAATAATATATATATATATTTTTCCAAAATGGAATATAAATAAAAATGCAATGTTTTTAAGGGATGATGGCTTATTTTTATAAAAAAGGCACATGTATTTGGATTAAAGTGCTAGGAGGGCAGACCGCCATTCAAAAAACGCTTAAGGAGAACACTGCTGTATTAAAATGACATTCTAGAAAAGTTCTTGCCTTGTGTGTATGTTCAGCTCTATGAACAGAACTTAATTTTTGTGTATCGAGCTACTTAAAATGTAGTAGGGGAATATATTTCGTAAACATCTTGACTTTGCTAAGTTTTTTTAATTCAGAAAATTTAATTTCAGATTGAAAAGAAAATGGCTAATCATGACAAATTAGTTTGCTGTGTGTTTGATAACATAATCAAATCTCAGTATGACAACCGAACTTATCGGGGATTGGAATTGAGTAATAAAATGAAAGTATTATTAATAAGTGATCCTTCCACTGATAAATCAGCAGCTGCATTGAATGTTCGAGTTGGTAAGTAAAAAATTTATTCACAATTTTTTTATCTAACAAGAAACATACTTCAAGTATCTCTCATCAAATGAACTGAAATTCAAAAGAATCTTATTGTTATCACCAAATTGACAATAAAAATACAATTAGTGGAATTATATTAAGATATTAGATATTTAATGATGCATATTTAATTCATAATTTATTCTATTTAAATATCACAATCTTTTTAGTTTTCCATGAATTAAAACTGCAGTTTGTTAAATATGTAATACAGGGATGAGCAACACGTGGCCCCCGGGCCGCTTGCGTCCCGTCAAGCATTTCTAAAATTGAATTTATTTTATCCACTTTCTCCCACCGTATTGTTATAAAATTAATTATAATAAAATGGTAGTACATACTAAACTGAAAAATTTTTTTGTGACGAGTTACTCATTTGTAGGCGACTTGTTCCGGAGACTTGTCGGCGATTTGTTGTTGATCAGCGCCACGTCTGTGCTTGTTTGTGTTTGCTTCTGTCACACAATCAGTCAGACTGGTAAGCTGTTAACTAGCAATTTTAGCAATTCTTGTGTTTCTTGAAAGGCGTGATTGCAATATTAGTGCAATCCATAATAGCATGTCGGAAAAACGGAAGGTTGCGGATGAGCACAGGCATTTCCAAGAAAAGTGGAAATGTGATTATTTTTTCACTTTCGTCAAAGATAAAGCTGTATGCTTAAGACTGTGCCGACATTAAAAGAATATAACATAAAAAAGCATTACGATACAAAACATGAACAACAATATAAAAACTTAACAGGACAACTCCGGATAGATAAGTTTAATCAAATAGAGAAAAACTTGGGAAACCAACAGGCTATTTTTAAAATTCAAGCTATTTTATCAAATACGGCAGTAAAGGCTAGTTTTGTTGTCAGTCAAATACTGGCAGAAAAATGAAACCCTTTGCGGATGGAGAGATGATAAAAGAATGTCTGACAGCTGTTGCAGAAATAGCATTTCCTGATAAAATAAATATTATTTCAAACATTAGTTATTCATGATTCACCATTACAAGGAGAATTGAGAACTTGTCCGAGAGCATAGCAACAATGCTTCGGGAACGCATTGCAAAATTCGAATACTGTTCTTTGGCACTTGATGATAGTTGCGATGCAGCACAACTGGCTATATTTTTACGTGGTAAAGAATTGTGTTCACTAATTCCAATGCAAGGGACTACAACCGGCAAAAACCTGTGCGATAAACTAAAGTCTGTGTGTGAAATTTTTTCAATTTCATTAGAAAAGATTATTGGTATATCGAGAGATGGAGCACGAGCAATGTCAAGCATGAAGGTAGGAGTATCGGGAAGGCTATTTCAAGACATTAAGAAGGTAACAGGAAAGGAAATATTCGTTAACCACTGCATAATTCTCCAGGAAAATTTGTGTGCGAAAAGATTGAGTTTGTCAAATGTCACAGTACCAATAATTAAACTAATCAATTTCATAAAGTCCAGCGAGTTAAGTCACCGTGAATTTAAAGAATTCCTGAAAGATTTAGAAACTGAATATGGGGGAGTAGTTTTTAATACTGAAGTACGTTGGCTTAGTAGAGGTGCAAAACTTAAAAAGCGAAATACAATTGCTCGTAGATATGAAGGGATATGCCTTTCCTCATTTTGGTAATAAAGAATGGATGTGCGATTTTGGGTTTCTTATCGACATGACGACTCAGCATCTCAATGATCTTAATGTGGAAATTCAAGGCAAAGGACAGTTTATTCACAATTTGTATGATAAAATTCAGGGCTTTGAGCAGGTAACAGGAAAGGAAATATTCGTTAACCACTGCATAATTCTCCAGGAAAATTTGTGTGCGAAAAGATTGAGTTTGTCAAATGTCACAGTACCAATAATTAAACTAATCAATTTCATAAAGTCGAGCGAGTTAAGTCACCGTGAATTTAAAGAATTCCTGAAAGATTTAGAAACTGAATATGGGGGAGTAGTTTTTAATACTGAAGTACGTTGGTTTAGTAGAGGTGCAAAACTTAAAAAGCGAAATACAATTGCTCGTAGATATGAAGGGATATGCCTTTCCTCATTTTGGTAATAAAGAATGGATGTGCGATTTTGGGTTTCTTATCGACATGACGACTTAGCATCTCAATGATCTTAATGTGGAAATTCAAGGCAAAGGACAGTTTATTCACAATTTGTATGATAAAATTCAGGGCTTTGAGCGCAAATTAAAATTGTAGAGGCAGCATCTTTTGCCGAATAATGTTTCTCACTTTCCACATTTAGAAAAAGAAAACGTTACTACTTCTCAAAAATACGCACAATATATGTAGACATTTTAATCAACGAATTTCAATTACGATTTCCAAATGTTCAAAGCTGAGAAGAAAGCGGTTTCCATGAAAATGTTTTCCTCACCATTTAATATCGATGTGGATATAGTTCCCGAAAGCTTTCAAATAGAAATGATTGACATTCAGAATAATACCGATTTAAAAAAATTATTTTTCTCAGTTAACATCGAAATTTTTTATAAATCGTATGTGAGCCCTGAGAAATTTCCGATTTTGACGAAAAATGCAAGGCAAATGATGTCTCTGTTCGGAAGTACGTATGTTTGCGAACAATTATTTTCAACCATTAAAAAATGACCACCGATCAAGACTCGGTGATGCACGATTAGAAAGCTGCGTACGTGTAGCTATCTCTTCAATTCCGGCTGATATTGATCAGCTTGTATCGAAAAAACAGTGCCAAATTTCTCATTAAAAATTTCAAGTAAACTCGTTTTATTGTTCTTTTCTTGTTTGTTTTTATTTTGCATTAAAATTTGTATATGAAATCTTTACATTTTTTTAAATTTTATATTTTTTTAAATTTTATATTTTTTTAAATTTTATATTTTTTTATTCTAATGTTTATTATAAATAAAGTTTTGTAAATTATTAAGAAGTGTTACTTTATGTGCGGCCCGCCAAAAATTTTTTAAATTTTAATTGGCCCGTTGATTAAAAAGGTTGCTCACCCCTGATGTAATACATTAAATAATATTTGCACCCAAGTTTGTTTATTATTTCACATGATGGAATCAAAATATGTTTTTAAATATAAAATTTATAAAACAATTGCAAAGATTTGTTTACATTAGAATTCACTCATCAAATCAACTAATTGTCAAATTTTAAAGTATTTGTATTTGGTGTATTTTTGGCTCATAGGTGAAGCTAGCAGAATGAGTGGTGAAAAATACCAAGTTTCTGTTTACTTGATGTATTTATTTTCAAGTTGGACATTTTTGAAAACTCACTAAGTTTTTAGTTTTATAATTTTTAAAAAGCTCAAACTAGAGAATTATTTAACCTGGAAAGCTAGACTTAGTTCAATTTTTAATGGGATTTCAAATTATATATTATAGTATGTCTAAACTATTTAAAAAAATAATTTTTGTTTAAAAAATAAAATAAAATTTCTAAAAAATTGAAAACCATAATTTTTATTTCTTCCGAATAAAAAAAACTTTTTAATTAATTCCTTTTTAGAAATTGTGTAGAATTTCAAAAGATTGTACTTCTATGGGTTCATAAAGAAAAAAAAAGAGTGCTGCATTTTTGAAAGCATTGATAGATTTCTTTTATCACTTTCCTAAAAATGTGGTAATATGTTTAAATGAGATTTTAAAGTTCTAAGAAATAAGCATTTTTTTTTTTTTTTTTTTTACTACTAGTCAAACTTTTATTTTTCTTTATTTCCCATAGATAACTCAAAATGTTTTCTGTCATTGTCTTTATTATTTATCATTTTATTATAATTTATTTAGAGACTGACATTCTAAAAACAATTTTTTTATCTACCTTTTTATTGTGGCATGCCATTTTTCCTGTAAATAAGTGTTAAAAAGTTATAATATCAATGTTAAATCAGTATAGCAAAAAAATTAAATAAAAATTCTTACTTTAGGTTTCTTGCTAGTAATTTTTGTCTGCTTCAGCATTTCAATTTTAATTTTACCTTTAATAACTTTTTTAGCTTTATGATATAAGTATGATGTTTTGTTTTTCATGTTATTGTTTTTTATAAGTACTAATTAAAATTATGTATTTTTCGTAGAAGATAAGGTAATATTAAAATTCAATACTTTTGGTATTTAAGTATCCTGAATTTATGCATATCTGGAACTTGCTGATTCCTGTGCATTCCATATTATTCAGCTGTATATGAAATTTCAGTTTGATTATGCCTTGGAGACAGAATTCTCAGTAGCCATGGCATTTAAAAATAGTTTCTGGCTCACAATATTTCTCCTATATGATATTTTTTTAAGTTGCATTGTTTTTAGCTGCAACACTAATTTTAAGCAGTAAAGAATTAGGAGACCTATGTTGATGAGAGAAAAATGGGTGTTTGACATTAATTTCAAATGGCGGATGAAAAGTTTTTAAAATTACAATTTAGAACTGTTAGACATTTGAAAATCAAGGAGGAAGAATGGTTTATGTCCATAAAAACTGATTTTGAGAAAATATGACAAAATCACACAAACTGGAACTATTTTTCCCTGCCTTAGTTCCATCTTCACTGTGTAATAACTCTTGAGGAGAACCAATTTTCTACATTATTGACTTGTCAATACTTATTAATCTTTAAAATGCAACATATGGCAATTCAATAATCATTTCTGTGAAAAATGGACAAAACCCGTTCTTCCTTCTTGATCTTCATTTGTTGGCAGGTTTATGAGGAAAATCCTCTCCATTGCTTTTATTATATAAATAAGTAGCCCAAATTCAAAACTATTGTTTATATAAAGCTTGGAAAATTCAGAACAAATAATAACAAATAATGCTACAAGGAGTTTTAACAAGAACTTTCTTTTAAATATTGAAAATTAAAGTAAAAGTATACATAAGGGGAAAAGAAAACTAGATAAGATGATATTTCTCAATTGAATTTGTTTTTTCCTCTTAAAAAGTCTATGGCTAATTTTACCACTAGTATGTAAATTTTTTGGTGATTAATTTTTCTTCTTTCTAGGTTTTATGTCAGATGACCCTGATTTGCCTGGTCTAGCTCATTTTTGTGAGCATATGTTATTTCTTGGAACAAAAACGGTATGTTTTATACTTCAAAATATTAATTTTGTTAAATTATTTTTTCTTACTAACCCTTAAATGGAAGTTTTATTTCTTCATATTTTTATAGCATAATTCTTTTTGCTATCTTCTCATTTTTACGTAGCATACTTAGAATAATGAATTATATATACAGTGCAAAGTAGGGTGGGCATGGTGGCAGTCACCCATAACTCCAGGTTAGAGGGACGGTGAGCGAGACCCAGATTTAATGTTCTCTAAATTATGGACTTCCTTTTTTTTGGAATGTTATTTGAAGAATATATTCTTAGGTTTTTATTTTATTTAATTATATATTCAGAAATTGACTTTTTTATGGTTAAAGTTCTCAGTGTAAAAGTTTAACTAAAGATGAAAATAATAATTTTCAGCAAAAAAACCATTGAAAATGAAATGAGTACTGCGTTTTCTAAGAAGGATCTCTTCTCTAGAGATTTATGGCTCAGCAAACTATTTAACAAACAAGGGATGGGAAGAGGAAGACATTGTTTAATTTTACACATTGTATTATTTTACATTCTTGAGTTTCCTAGTTCTGAATAAATTGAACAAAATTAAGACATTTTATATCTGTAGAAAATATATCTCCAATCAATCTCCTGAAGGTGATTTATATCAAAAATTTAAAGATATTTTTCCTACTTACGAATAAGTCAAAGAATTTTGTTAACAAAACCCAGTATCTGTAACAAGTGGCAGATGTTTTTTTAGAAAATTAAACGCTATAGAAACCTATTTAAGTTCTACAATGCCACAGGACTGATTAAATTCTTTGGCAGTAATTTTGAACTGTAACTGAAAATGAAACCGCAAAAGCAATTGATTTTAAAGAGTCTATAAAATTGTTTGCATCTGCTGCAGCTGAGAAAAATAAGTTTTAATGTTTATACTTGTCAAACTATGTCTGAGATCAAACACCATGTCAGAATATCTAGATTTTGTGTAACCACACTTGTTTTAATATTTTGTACCACCTGTCTCTAGTAGCATATCTAGGGTAGAGCAAGTAGGGCATTTGCCATTTTTTGTAATGGAAGGGAGACTTAAAACCCTATCACTGGCCAGAAAAGGTTGCATCTTTTTTGAGAAACAAACCCTCAAGTGCAAAAGTCATTATGTGACTTCCAGCCCAGCTGTTTTCAGACTTATCTATAGATATGCTTGTCTAACTTCAATTGTGAAAATCTGTTTGAAAAAGTTTTTTCCGAATCTGTTTAATAGATATTACCCCTATTGTAATTTGGTGAAAAAGAAGGGAAAAAAAAACATACTTCCACAAAAGGAGATTTTTACTACCCCCGTGGCAGAATCACGGTAACATTGTCGCAGAACGTTACGGAGTTCTTCCAGAAAGTTTTTTCTTTTGAAAAGTAAAAAAAAATTACCTTTATTTTTTTTGACAGAAATTTACCTGTTATATTTGAATCATGCATTTAGATAATCACTTTTTGATGCTCTCAATATACGCCGATAGTATCGTAAATTGATGTATTGTTTTGATTGTATTTTGGTCAGTTATTGATATTGATTTTCAAATGGATTTTAAATATCCCGATAAGCAACATGGAAAATTCGAATCATGTATTTGAGCATTTACTTTTTAAGGCAATAATTCTGTCAAAGTTCTTCAGTTATTGATATTGATTTCTCCATGGTTTTTAAATCCGATATTTTTTATCCAATATTATTTTTATACAACAGCCTAATTAAGAAATGAAACACGCATTTGCGGTGTCTGATTCGTGTGATTTTGTCGTCGATTTTTTTTTCGCCAAGTACTATGGATTTAATGATTTTTAATTTTATTTTTATTGTGATGAGTAGTTACAAAAGGCGAAGGAAATAATTTCTGCGTTCCCCTCCCTCCCAACAAAATGCGATAATGTTACCTATAATATTAGAATAAAAATTACATGTTCAATTAAAAAAAAAAAACATACATCTTTATTATTATTAAAAGTATCTTGCAGAAAGATATTAGTGCTAGAGAGTTTTGTCGCAGATAGCTCAAAAAAATTTTGCCACAGGGTTTACTACCAATGGTGAAGAATCTTAATAAGAGCTGTAATAAATACTAAAAAAGGAGACACCTCTGCCTTGCATGATAGCTAATTTAAACCAATCAAATTATTTAAGATTAAATACACCCCACCCCCTCTTTTCTGAAAAATGAAAACAGATGAAAGAGGAGTGTTTAAAAAAGTATGTAGTTTCTTTCTTTATCTTTTTAAAATGAAAAATTGGATTTTTATTTTCTGTTTGATCATGGAAAGCAACAACGACTGCAAGTAATCATTTTCCAAATATCAACATTAAATGCATTGAATTTTACTCAACATGTTTACATCCATCAAATGTGTTAAAATTTGTTTCTGCTAATTATGATATGGCACCCTTGGATTAAAAAGCATTTGCAATCTTCCTTAATATCTTACAGGTTAAAAATTATCTTTTTTAAATTTTAAATGTTAATTTTTTTAATTTTAATAGGCAAAATTTTTTCCTTGTGGTAGTGATTTTTAATACTTATTTCATGACAAAAAAAAAAAAAAAAACATTTTTAAATTTAATGAATGCTATGAACAACATTTAGGTTTGCGTTTCTCAAAATATTAATAAAATAGTAGCAGTATTATACTTTTTAAAAATTTTTTACCATTAAGTGGAAGTATCGAAAAACTGAACTTCAAACCAAAAACTTTTGGTTTAGTGGTATTGAACAAATTATTGAAATTCTATTTGAAATTTTTGATAACACAAGTAAAAGTATTTTTGTAAAATTAAGAAGAAAAAAAAACCCATGATTTTTGAAATATTTTGATGAATTTTTTTCTATTACCCCCTGAAATTTTTTTTGCTGTTTTCTTTGGTTGCTAGTACATCATGAATGTTGAGATTTTAATCATTAATTTGGCTTAAAAATTGTATCCCATTACACAATTATCTTTAAGACAATTTTTTTAAAATATGAGTACTGACAAATCGAAAATATCTATAATTATATATTGTTATTGTTCATTGTATTGTTGTTATTGAAATTTAAAACATATCTTAATGATAACAGCAACTAATGTAAAGTTTCTATCTAAGTATTGAAATTTCTTGAGAAAATGGAATGATAAATAGTGCAATGTTTATTACATGACATTGATTCTGTTAATAGTGCTAAGAAGTTATTTTTTTCCATTCATAAAAATATAGATTTCGAGCTTTATTGCTGATAAGTTATTTTAATTATTATTTATTATTATTGTAATAAGAAAACACATAAATATACACTTCAAAATCTCTTTATCCTACAATAATACTTTAAGATTGTATATTCAAAATTTGATTTCTCATGAAATATTGAACTCATTATGTTCAAATTTCATAATTTATTATTTAAAATTGGATACTTTAAAATAATGTAAGAATTTTTTATACCCCATAAAAATATTTTTCAACCATTACTTAAATAAATAATAATTATTTATTATTCATTATTTTTACCCATTATCTTTGGAAAAATCAATTTCATTACTAGTTCTTGAGGTAAATTTAAATTATCATTAAGGAGTCCAAACTTTTTTAATAGTTTTCCTCAAACTATTGGGATCATAATTTTTAGATTACTGCTGACCCATATTTTATATAATCATGTATATATTATATAAAATATAACCAATGAAATCTGTCGGAAAAAAGATATGTATATTCAAAGAAAAGTATGTATTTTGTTACTCAAAATATCATGATTTTACTGATTAACTAGCATATTTAAGGTTAAGCCATGGAACCATTAAGATAGAGTCCTAAGAAACCGAAAAAAATCTGATAATTTGATCAAAAGCAATTTAGGGTGTTATTTTTTATATTTTATTTTGGACTTGTACTGATTTAGAAAAATAATAAAAACAATCATTTTTAATAGCAATTTTTAATCATCAGTTTGAATTGTTTAGAATTGTTCTTTGCAATACATTTTAAAGAATAGCATTGTTTGCTTTAATATTTTTAAAAAATTTACAAAAAAAAGCTAAAGCTTAGTCTTTTTTTTTTTTTTTTTAATGCAAGGGAAGGGCTATATCAATATTGCTATTAATATTTTATTTGTAATTGATGTTTTGTTTAGTAAATAACAATTAACCAGAATAGGCAATTTAGTTTTTATACTGTACTTTTATATGGTTGTAATTATTTGTATTGTGCTCTTAAATTAATTTATAACTTGTGAGAATTTTATGACTTGATCAGAATATGTTTAGTCAGAAGCTTCTTGAATTTTTATTATTTTGCAGTTAGCAAAAATTTATTATTTTTCAAATAACATTTTTCTTTAGTTTCATTTCTAATAATGAGTGATATTTATTTCTAAATGGTGTAATTGTTCTTTTTAAAGAAACTCAGAGCAACATTTTTCTAAGCATACATTTGAAAAATTAAAAAATTTACCTGTGTGTCATTAAATCAGTTAAATTGTTTTTCTTTCGTTTCATCTGTTATAATAGTGAATGAAATAAGTATTTTGTACAGACTTTATATTTCGTATAAGCGTTGATTTTAAATATGCATAAGTGCAAGAGTGTAAAAATTAGAATTGTTATAGTATTTTGCACATTTTTGATTATATATAATACAATCTTTTACTATATAGCCAAGATGATTGATTACCTTCTTTAAATAATGCTTCTATTTTGCATTTTAAAAGATAGAAATATTATGGGATTTGTTGTAGTGTTTAGGTACACTTTAAGTAACAGAAGGTTTACAGGTTAAACATTAAGATTTTATTAACCACATCACAAACATATATACGCTCCATGCAAAATAATAAGATTATAGAGAGATAGGACTACACGTCCGTTTTCAATGAGTTTAGCAGAGAAAGATAATGTGTTCGGTTCGGATCTCACCAGAGAAATGAATTAGCCACACCTTTAATGTGCAATGATTGGTTAGATTTATTTTGAGAAATTAGATTATTGGATAAGATTTTTGATAGACAGATTTTAGTTTCAGTTCCCAATTCTGGGTTTCAGTTTCAAGCTAAAAGTTTCACTTTCAATGTAAAAGTTTGACTTTGTAAAAACTGTAATTGACACATAAAGAAAAGGGAAAGTAATTACGAGTTACCACAATATAATATTTTTTAAAGGGCACCAATCCCAGATTTGCTACATGCACTGTTTCTCCTAAATTCGCCTCTTCCTGGCTCCAGTTATCTACCAAGAGCTTAGCATCCATTCTAATGCCAGTTGCAACTGTTTTGAAGGTCAAAGGGAGCTTAACATGCCATACTGTTTATCCTTTGACTAGAATTTTTCTTTAACTTTCGTGCCCTGATATATACAATATTGCTTAATTAATATCCAGTATTAATTAAGCATGTCTTAAAATAAAGATTGGCAAGAGGATACATTTTGAATAATTTTGATGCTGAAATACACTTTTATTATTTTTAAAATTTAATTTAGCAATCTAGTAACTAAAATAAAAGTGCAGCTTATGCAATAATTATAATTTTTAACAATGTTTTTGGCAACATATACATACAGTGATGTGCCTTTTTACTTAAATTACTGTATTAATAAATAGCACAAACCTAAACATAGGAATAATGCATATAATCAATAAATACTAGTATAGTGCGACTTTGAGAAAAACTCCTCCAGACTGAAAGTCTTCTGCTATGGCAACAAGCGAGAGTGCATTTCTAATGGGGGTGAAATTGAGGAAAGAAGGTGTTGATTGTTTTACTTACCATAACCTACGCTAAGACTAAGACAAAACTATTCACCCCACACCCCTATTCGAAGTGAACTTTCCTCGTAACCATAGTACACGCCACGAGACGGATGTCTGAAGGAGTTCTCTTGAAAGCCACACTATACATTTATTTGCTACCAGGAAAAGGTACACTTTTTTTTTGAGTAAATTTAAGCATTTTAAATTTAAAAATATTAATTTTTTTTTTTTAGGAAGGAAATGAAATTGTGAATGATTAAGTATACTTACTTAAAAATTTTATTTTCTAATGTCTTAGAAATTGCTTACTAAATTCATTTTTACTAACTACTCAATGAATTTCAAAATTTTTCATATTCACTTTTTTAACATTGTGTTTTTTATACACATTGTGTTTTTTATACACATTGTGTTTATTGTATATTACTAATACAGTTAATATTTTGTTTTTAGTATCCTGTTGAGAATGATTACACTAAGGTAAATATATATGATTGCAGAAATGAAAAATTTTAAACATAGTACAGTACAGAACCTCTTATCTGGAAATCGGAAAACCAGAAAGCCGGAACGAAATTTGATACATTTTACCGCCATTTAAAAATATTAAAAAAATTTCATCCTAAGATTTTATGATTTTTCTTTCTTTTTTACAAGATGCTTACTTTACCATCATTTTAGAAATAATCATTAGTTCCCTCTACACTGTCAAGAGAAGTAAGAGTCTTGTACTAAATATCATCAATCATTCCCTTCTTCACCCCCTAAATAGTTGTTTCTTTTCTATCATAGCTCAGTGAGAAGGAGTGACTCATTGAACTCCTGTTTTCTTATCATCTGGCCCTTAAGCAGGGGGAGTCATTACTACCAGCTTCTCACTATGGGAGTCATCATGTCTGTTGATTGCTTAGTCCAGGAGAGTTAGAAACAAATAATTTTATTCCTCTTCTTTGATACTCAGAAATCTCTTAAAGTACTCCCTACAGGGACTGCAGAACTCCTATTTACCTATTATCTCTGTACCTCTTCTTTTTCCTATTATCTCTGTACCTCTTCTTTTTTTCTTGTTATTTTCTATTTTTTCTTATTTTTTTACAAATTATCTGTAATTTCTGCTATTTCCCCTTTGAACATAGTGACAGCAAAGAAATGGGAATAATGACTCAAGGTCAAGTATTGCAACTGCACCTGTTTTTAAATTCATTCATTTTGAATGGGGTGTAAGGAGGGGGCGGAACATGGTAGAACATAAATTCTTTTTATTCTCAGCTTCTGTTAGGGCTTGCCAATTTATGTTCAACTGGAGTGGAGGAGAAATGAAATCACTTAGCTTAATGAGGAATAAAATTGTGATACACATGTTTTTCCTTCTGATTTCGATTAATGTTTTAGCAAAATGTTGAAACTCAAGTGAATCTCTTCTAGATAGAAATCGCGTGCTAGAATCACGGCGATATTGTCGCAGAGCGTTAGAGAGTTTTTTGCAGAAAGATTTTTCCTTTGGGAAGTAAAAAATTTTTAATTTCTTTTCTGCAGAAATTTTTTTTCCCCATCCGGAATTATATTTAAACGGGAGGGAAAAGAAACGCTTGCGGTTTTTCACTTCCGATTTGAGAATAATAAAGAATAATTAAATAAAAAATTGTGTTTTCCTTTCTCCAGAAATTTTTGAAGAATTCTTTTTTTTCCATCTGGAATTATAGTCTTTTTCGCGCATAGGAGGGGAAAGAAATGCTCGCGATTTTTCTCTTCTGATTTGAAAATAATAAAAAATAATGAAGTAAAAAAAAAAAAAAAAATTTTGTTCTTTTCTCCATAAATTTTACAAAGATTTCTTTTTTTTATTATTATACAGAATTATATTCAAACGGGAGGGGAAAGAAATGCTGGCTATTTTTCTCTTCTGATTTGAGAATAATAAAGAATAATTAAATAAAAAAATAGTGCTTTTCCTTTGTCCAGAAATTTTTCAAAGATTCTTTTTTTTTCCATCTGGAATTATATTCAAACAATGTCTTTCTCGCGCATAAGAGGGAAATAGAAACGCTCACGATTTTTCTCATCTGATTTGAGAATAATAAAAAATAATGAAGTAACAAAATTTCATCTAGAATTATATACAAATGTTGTCTTTCTCGCGCATAGGAGGGAAAAGAAATGCTCGTGATTTTTCCATTTTCATTTGTTAATAATGAAGTAAAAAATGGAATGGTTTTGAGCCCTGGCGCAGACAACGACGAAGTAGAAGAAAGCGACGAGGAAGATGGAGTCCACCCCCCCCTTTTTGTTCATTTTACATTAAGCCTGTATATATTTTTATTTCATTATCTTTTTCCTTTTTTATCTTATTAATCTTATTTATATTACTTTATCATTTTTTCTTCTTTTTAAGATTATTTCTAAAAAAAAATTCTTTTTTAGTTGGGTTTTACAATAAAAAAAATGGCTTTTTGTAGCGATTCCGAAAACCGGAAAAATCAGTTATCCGGAATAGTGATGGTCCTGATCGTTCCGGATAATCGGTTCCGTACTGTATTTTTAATTATCCTATATGTTATATTAAAACCATGAAACAAAAATTTTCAGAATATATTCTAATTTTTTGATGATTATATGTGCATTTTCTCTTAAAAAGTTATATGAGTTAGTACTATTAAGGGTCTACACTGAAATTCATATTATCTTGTCTTACTGTTAATATATAAATTCTGTGCTTTAAAAATATATAAATACACTCTATTATGCTTTTATTTCATATTTTGTAATCAGGTAACTTAGTTATGGAAATATTTTTAAATCACTTTTGCATAAGTTCATGATATCTTTCTCTCCTCCCTCTCTATATGTTCCTTTTTGTTTTATTTTGTTATTTTCACTCGATTAAATTGTTAACGAATTAGCCTCATTTTTTAGCGTTCTTCATATTATTGTTTCGGTATATTTTGCCCTGGCTCTATTAATGCAATATCCAGTGTTCCCAATTCTCTTAAGGCGTTGCAGGGTGCATTTAGTGAAAATAGCACTTTTTGTCATAAAATAACCAGTATATATATACATACAGTGCAACCTCGAAAATACGGACTGCTGGGGGTTTAAAAGGTCCGGATTTCCGGATTTTAGATACCTTACTTAAATTGATAGAATTATCGATGTTTCGAATTCGCCAGGCCGATTTTGCTATTAAACCCGCGTGTGTGGACCTCCAACATCAATTTTAACGACTTAACATAAATATACACTTTAAATAATAAATAAGAGACATTAAAAATCAAACTTTCGTTATTTTTCACCGTAATCCATCATTTAGCTGACATAATATTAGCTATTAAAACTAAAAATATAGGCTTAAAACGCAAGCTGAATTTCAAGTTATAACTGAAACTGGTGCTTCTAGACTAGACTGTACCAGCTGATACTAATCCTTTTTTTGTTGGAGGATGAAATAACTTGTCCCCACCTCCTAAGCTTCAAGGTTAAGAAAGAACAATTCCTCTTCCTGCAGGCCTTATCAGTGGGTTTTATGACCCCCAAAGGTATGATTTTCTATGGGAACAGGGAGGATTTTGTGACCTGACAGATTTAACGTGCATCAGTCACTGTTTACTCAGGTCGGCTGGGATCGAACCTACGACCTCATGGACATGTTGGTTCTATTAATTTGGTTTCAGATAACTTAAGAAATATTAGTTTGGTGCCAATTTAGTTTCTCTCATATGCCATTCATTAAGAACATTAGTTTTAGCTGATGAGAAAAATAATAAAGAACGTTTTTTATTGAATAGAGTTATAAGTTTTTAACCATTATTAATATTATCTTAAAAATATTTGGAAAAGAACAGAATAGTCTATAGACTAATGCTTAACTGAAAAAAAATTCAATTTTTTAACTCTCTCTCCTGACCCTTATAATTGAAATTTTTAAGGATTGGGGGATGAAATTCCCCTTTTTCACTGCTGCTCAAATTTCAGGGCACTTAGTGGTATAGGAATTATTTAAGTATCATAAACATTTAAGCAAAGAGGGAGACAAATTCTTTTTTTTATTATTTTAGATTAACATAAAAACTAAAGTATGAAAATAATAAAATATTATTAAATTAAAATTACCAATGATAAAATTCTGAAATTTCGTTCTGAACCTTAAAAACTAATGTAATTTGTAGTTTCAAGTCAAATGAAAAAAAAAGAGGCTCAATTCAAAATTTTTAAGCAAAATATTGAGAATTTTTGTTTTAAAACTACAACTAATAAAAAAGATTTTCCATAAACTTATACTACAGCTCCACGACACTATTAAAGAAAATAATAAGAAATACTTAAAATAGTCATCAAATGGTTATTTTATACATTGTTTCAAAGTAATATAAAATATTTAAAAATTTTCATAACAAGTGGTTTTTTATATATCTAACTTAAAACTCTAAATGCTAAAATGGAAACAAATGAAATGTCTGAAATAAAACAAAATATATTTTGAAAGTTTGTAAAATATAAATTTCCCGCTGA
Source organism: Parasteatoda lunata (assembly GCA_949128135.1). NCBI lineage: Eukaryota > Metazoa > Arthropoda > Arachnida > Araneae > Theridiidae > Parasteatoda > Parasteatoda lunata. Next base: position 11,937,449 of record OX421980.1, on the reverse strand, counting down.
ACAGCATAAATTAAAATTTGATGGGCCTTTTTCCTCACTCTTACAACTTCTCACCCATAGCTGTCAAATCTGATTTTTTTGGAAGATTTTATTTTTAAAGTGGTTCAAAAATGTTTTATTTTTGTTTTACCAAGTTGATTTATAATGATTCTTGACCACCACTACTTATAAATAATTCAAATAAATATATATAAGTCCTAAGGTATTCTTTAAAAATGTTAAAATATTAGTTAAAATGATTTCTGCTAGCAATTGTTACCCCTCCCCCCACCTTCCGATACCACTGCTTGTGAGAAATTATTGACTTAACAATTATTTTATTATTAATCTATCTTCTGTTATTAATTTATTCTTTTATTGATTTATTATTTAGCTTATACATTGCATTTAACTTATTCTTTTGCCTTTTTAGTTTTTACATGAACATAGTGGTAGTAGTAATGCATATACTGCTGCTGATAATACATGTTACTACTTTGATGTAGCTCCTAATTCTCTTAGCGATGCTCTACACAGGTATAATCATTATTATAATCATTATTAGGTTTAATAATTATTATAATAAAATGCATATAATATGTGTTTATGATATATAAAATTAAGCTTTTGATATTATATAAACAATGAAGATTGTTCATAAAAAAACAATGGAATAAAGAAAGTAAGCGACAAGGCTGCCAATAATAGCACTGTTAATAACCAACTTCAACATTTATAAATCATGTTATGTGATAACTTAATTAAGTGTAACAGGGTTCATAGTTGTCCTGATTTTAGTATATTTTCTGAGCATCCCATTTTATGAGAATACAAAAGCGAAATTCGATAATTCCAATTAAGGTACCCTACTAATTATATACAAGATTCAGGTTTATCACCTTATCCACTGAATTCATTGTTTAAAACTTTTCGGCAATTCAGTCATCTATGAAAATGAAACTCAATTATTTATTATTAAACTCAATTAATTATAAAATTTTCATGGGGATGAATTCAGGGGTGATATGCTTTATTTATTATTTTAAGCAAATGCAGTAACAAATCTTATAAGATAGATTTTTGTAGCTAAGCAATTATTGATATGTCTCTTTCATATGATTTTTATAAATTATTGATACTAAAAGATTCTACAGTAATCATATCAAAGAATTTTAAATGATGAATTGAGGGATCATTTACTGAAATTACTTTTGTACAAAAGTGTTAAGTAGTATATTTTCTGTATTTTCATTTCAAAATTAATACCCTACTTTAAAATAATTTGAATAAGGAAATCTTGAACTCAATTGAAAATTTTAATTATATATTAGTTTAAGGGAATATTATCTAATTCATACTGTTTATTTTTTTATTGCAGCAGTACTTCAACAAATTTCTTTGCATTAATTTGAAACTATTATGAGTTCTTTAGTATTGGTTTATTCTCTATTTACATGAAGGCATTTTTTTTATATTAAAAATTTTAAATTACTAATGTAGGTAAAACAGAATTTGTCTGGAAAAGTTTCTCCCACGGCATCCTCTTAACACTTAATGTCTGTATACTTTTGCCTTAGGGAACTAAATACCATTTGTCAATTGCAACTATAAGATCAAACTCTGTTAGAGGGAATTTATAGAAATTCTGAACTATTCATTCTAGGGAATTTAGAATCCTACTCCATTAATAAAATTTATCAATACTCCATTAATAAAATTATACTGGAAACTGTTAAAACTTCCTGTTCTAAACAAAGTAATACTGGAATTGAAAATATCATATTTTATTATTAATTTGCAATAAAATTTTATTACACTTAAGCAGAACTAATTATACTTTTTTTTATCTTGCCATTTATTTTTTTAAAAGTGTTCTGGTATATGTACAGTGTAACGTCCCATATCCGGACGTCCCTTTTACGGAAGAGTCAATTTCCCGGACACTTTTTAACAATCAAAATAAACAAACATTTCTTCACCTTTCCCTCTCTTAAAAAAAAAAAAAAAAGTCTCTTGACAGGTTTTTTCTTTTCTTAGCTTCTAGTGATTTATGCATTGAACCCATAAATCAACAGAAAGGGGAACAGAAGATCTACCAAGACCATACCGTTAGTGAAGCTCCTCCTTTGGAATGCAGGAAAGGGGGGGGGGAGATTTGTTTTCAAAGGAGCACAACTGAGTCCCCTCCACTTCTTCTTTCCTATGCAGCTGGCTAGTAAAAGAGGCATTTCCTGCAACCTTTTTATTAGAGTGTTAGAGAAAGAAAAAGTACTTTGAAAAAGTGTAAACACAACAAACGTTAAAGTGGAAGGGGAATCCCCTTTAGTCACACAAGAAAAAATAAAGAGAACCCAATCAGCATGCCACGCCTTTATGCTTGATTGATAGCCACTGATGGGAGAGAAAATAAGAATTTTTTCACTGCCCCGCCCTCAACTTGAATGAAAGGAGGAAATGAATTTTCTTCTCCACCTACCCACCTTAGTGAATGACAGGAATTTCCCCTTCTTGCTTGAATCGTTCTAGCTCAAAATGGCGGAGAGAGCAATTAATATTTTTCGTTTTCTATATTTATTTTTATAATAGCAATAATTATTTATTTTCTAATATTTTGTTTTTGATTGATTAGTTATCATTCTAATACTAAAACATTATTGCCTGAAAAATAATGTTTAATTTTTTGCTTCTTAGATTCAGATCATTTTAAGTTTTGTTTACCTTGGGGGTCTATTATATGGAAAAATCGAATATACGGACTTGGGGAAGTCCCGCCGATTCCGGATACGCGACTTTCCACTGTATACTACTTCATTAAGGGTGCTGATGTTGATGTTTTGATTTGTTTGAAAAATGTTGTTCTAATATTTTATTTAGCCCTTCTACAAAGCCTTAACATGATATCTAGTTTCATAACTAGTTTTTTCTTTTATATTTTTTGAAACCGTAAAAGTATTATGTTTCTTATTGTTTTTTATTAAATTTTTGAAAAGAAAAATTAAATTATTTATGATTATAATTTTTGAAAAAGAAAAGAGTTTAACTAAGAAGATAATGAAAGAGTAATTATAATTGATATTACAAAAATCAGTTTTAAAACAAGTAGTAGACTTCAGTTTTAAAACAATTTACTGGTATTTAGTCAGCTTTTCAAATTGTATATTTTGGGACTATATAATCTCATAAAAAATTGGAGATTATAGATTGTCAAGCAAAACATTTTGAACTGAGTTTATTATGTATTTAAGGTTTTTGAGGTTGTGTTTGTATTTCAGGTTGTTATAAAATTCTTAAAGATAGATATCTTGTTATTATTTATTCTATGAATATATTTAGTTTTCCGATTTCATATTTCTTAATAGAATCTTCATATTAACCCATTATTTGAGGGTCATAAATTGAATTGTGCTTGCACACCTACCAAAAGATATCAATGTATTGTGAAAAATTAATTTTTTTAAGAAACTTATGTACACAAAATTGTAGTTAAATATTTGATGATCAGTTATCAAGAAGAAAGATTTTTAATTTTGAAATGGAAATTCTTTTCCAAAAATTATAATGAATGAGAATAAATAAGTCTTTAAGTTTTTTATTTTTCAGGTAGTGCAAAATTTGATACCATTCAGGGTAATATGCCACACACTGATTTGCACTATTCTGAAGAAAAGGTATTAATGTCCTTTTTTCCAGATAGTGCGTTGATTGAATGATGTGATTATTCAAAAAATTAGAGAAAAATTACTTAATTACAATATTATTAACAGAATTATTATTAAAGCCATTTTAAAAATTTGTCTTTAATATGCTTTTGCCAGATTTGCCCAGTTCTTTTTGTGTCCTTTATTTACTGAGAGTGCTACTGAACGAGAAGTTAATGCTGTTGATTCTGAACATGAAAAAAATCTACAAAGCGATACTTGGAGGCTGGCTCAGCTAGAAAGAGCTACATGTGATCCTAATCATGATTTTAGTAAATTTGGAACAGGTAAAAATTAAAAAATCTTTTATATTTTCGGAAAAGCACATTTTTTCAAACTTAATCTTGTTGATACAAAGTTGTAATTTTGGAACTTTTAGAAATTTGATCATATTGACAACTTTTTTTAAAATATAAATGCTTACCCCAATAAATTTACTAAATTGCGTTTTTTTGGCTAAAAAATAAACCATCTTCATATATTTCTTAAGAAATTTTTTTTTATACTGTATTTAATGAAATGAGAACAATGACAAGAATGGTTTAAGTTACGTGAATTAGGGAAAAAAAATTCATGTGAAATAAATTTTCTCTTTAGTACAATACATCATTACCTTTTTAAAGTATTCTTAAAAGTGTCAATGACAAATCAAAAATGCTGTAATTTTTCTTAAATTAGTTAAATATTTATTGTGTTTACCAAGAAATTAAATTATTTGATAAACTAAACAGGCATTATGATAGGCTGAACATATTAGACAAATATCAGTCATTGTTAATGATTAAAAATGTTTTTATTTCAAAAATTTGTAATCATAAATTCAACTAAAATTAAATTTTTGCAATAGTCTATAATTCTTTTTTTCTAAGTCTCTTTTATTTTTTAAGACTTTTTTTAGCCTAGTTTTCTTAAAGTATGCACCTATATATGTCATAGTACTTCTGTTCATAGCGTAATATCACACTTGAAAGAGCAAAATTTTTATTGTACTTTTTGTTTTTAAATTTTTTTTTTAAAAAAGTGTATTAAAACCTACATTTTATAAGATTTTATTTAATTATATCTTTTGTTCAAAGTTATTTTGCAATAAAAAGTCATCCTAATTTGTATCATTTTTTTAAAGTCGTTCTAAAAAGTAAGTGGTTGTCATAGTTTAAAATATGCTTTATCCAAAAATATTTTACTATGCAATCTTTTTTTTAAATGTAACCTTGCAGATTTTTTTGATCATTTTGGTCCATGAAAAAATTTTGTAACCTTATTGAAAGTTAAAAGAAAAAAAAAAAAAAATGCTATCTACTTCTAAAGCTCATTACATTTAGTTTTATTTCCTCTTAACCTTCTAACTATTAAATCCTGAATTTCCTTTCTTCTGACCTGGTTGTGTTCCTGTTTAATACACCAGTTTTTCTCTACGTTATTTAATTGGAAAGAATTATAAATAGAAAATGCACATCCAGGTGTTTAACATTAGAGGATTAAAGATTAAAGAGTGCAAAATATGATTTTTTTTATGCTCAGCTCATGAAATAATAGCTTAGTTAGTGGTCCCCTGAGTAATTCAAATTCACCTTTACATCCTTTCAAAAAGTACCTTTACATCACAAGCAAAAAAATTTCTATATCATGAAAAAATTTCTATATCACGAAAAAATCTTAATTCCCTACACATTTGCTATGTTTGCTTATAGGAAAAAACCTCTTTTAGCCATATACATTACCCTTGGTTTTATGAAATAACTCTCGGCATCAATTTCCCCCCTGATTTCTAAAGAATTCAAAATGCTTTCTTGAATAATTTTATGAATAATGAAACCTAAGAAGGAGATTGCCCTGTTTGAGAAGAAATTGCCTGAATCATTCTTTTCTAGAGAATTAGACATACAAGATGTGTGCATAGATTTGAGATGCAATATACAAATATTTGGTATTTAGCCTATACTGCTGAACGCAGAATATTCATTTCGGACTAATAAAGGAAGAAGCTTCTGCCGAAGACACAGCTTAGTTAGTTTCCATTTGTCTTTCTTCCCCTTCCTGGGAAGGGTTTATTCGATTAACAAAACAATAATGAAGATAAACAAATTTGTGAAGGGTCCGATTAAAAGATAAATTATTTTGAGAAGAGTCCGTTTTTATGAAAAGATATTTTGTGAAGGGTCCTTTAACGGACCCAAATTTCTTCTAGACAGACCCCTGGCAATATATATTTCCAGCTTGTGGTGAAAGGGGAAGAATCAGATATGTGGAAAGAAATTATAGCATCTGTAGATATATCAAAAAAAGGAAGATTTGAAAAGAGTAGAATTTCAGATAAACATGAAATCAAAAGCATTCAGATAAACATGAAGCAAACACATTGCACAACTTTTAAAAAATATGTAGTGTATCTACCACTAGAAAATTATAGTTAAAATGAATGCACTAGTATATAAGACATGCTAACTGGATTCTATGATGGGGTACCTATTCATAGATGAAGGTTGACATTGTCGATTACTCCTTGCCCCACATTGATTGGTGACCTTCTGACATAATGTGAACATGCTTACCAAGACAGAAATGCCCACTACGATTTGAGAACACGTACTTGGATGGAAGATCTACACTGAACAGTTGACTTCTACTTCTGACTGCCACATTGTCCTTCTCATGCTGTTGCTTCTCTGTCTAGATCGCACACAACGTATACACTCAACTGGTAAAGGCAATACAGGAGCGACCACGACCGTGAACTTAATACAGCTCCCACGATCAGAGCTAAAAAAGTATGGTGATCTTAATACAGATCTCCCGCCTTCTCACTAAACAGCAATGAATCAACTAGTGGTATCCATTCATCAAATTCTATCACAGATATAATTCTGGTGAGGGGGCCATGGTCAATTGTACACATCTCAATTTCTTTGGTCTTTGGTGTTGCGGTGCAAAAGCAGATTTTTGTGTTGGGCGGTCAGCCGAATGCAAAACCCACAGTGTTTAGTCCTCAAGAATGCTTGGTAATGATTTTATTGACCCATTGAAAAGCTGAGTTAACCTTGCCCAGTCCAAAGGTAGAATCTGAGACATGTGGCACAGGAGAGTGAAAGGGCTACCACTTTGCTGCCAGGTGTCATTTGATTTTGGGTATCACAGCATTTTTAATGTCTCCATTCTGCTTCCAGAATTGATATTTGACTGTAGTAATGGAATTATATACATTTAACTGCATTAATAAATGATCATACCCAATAATTCTGATTATTATATAAAAGCTGTTATATTAAAGTAATCGAGATTGAAATAAATAATTATTTGCAAAATCAAATGTAATCATTAAAATAATTTTTTATTATTTCAGGCAATAAATTTACATTATTTGAAAATCCAAAATCTCAAGGAATTAACATTCGTGATAAGTTGCTTGAATTCCATAATAAATTTTATTCTTCAAACATTATGTCTCTGATTGTCCTCGGCAAAGGTAAGAAATTTTAATATTTTTTTCTGCTTAATTAATTTATGATTGGCTTTCTCTTTCAGGGTTTTTACTTTGTTATATTTTTTTGTGTTAATTTAGCAGAAATATTTAATAATAGTCCTAATTAACGTGTCATTTTAATTGAGTTTAGCTCAAAACATAACAAAGTAAACTATTTAGATAATTACAAAAGAAGTTTTACTGAGCTATGTATATAATTTCCCCCCCCCCCCACCATTTTTGTCCATTCAAAATTAGGTCCGAGAAAATTGTATTTTCTGTGCTTTGGAAAGTGAAATGATAAAGACTGAATTTCTAATAAATGAGCTCTATCTAAAAATAAGTTCTTTAAGTGATTAAAAACGTTTTATTATTTAGAACTCAAAACTTTTCATATTAAATTAGTTGCATATTTTTTGAAGCTTAAATAGAATCTGATTTCAATGACTCATGTTAAATTTGTGAAGTAGTCTTGTTAATATAACATTGTAACTTTTTGTCATACACATTCATAAATGTCTTTCTATTAAATACTAGTCTTTGAGTCTTGTGATTTTTTGGCTTTTATATTTATGGTTGCATTTACTTTTTCTTTCTTTCTTTCATGATATAAATTTTAAAGATATAAAAGTAGAACTTCAAAAATCAAAAGATCTGATTGTTTTTTCAACTCTTCAGAAAATTAGCAAAATTTGGTACCTTTTTAAATCACTCCACTAGATTAAAACTAAAAAAATTAAATAAAAAATAAACTATTAGCTGCAAATTAGTGATTGTTTTTGTGTACAAAAGTAGGTTTTAAAAAAACAAACTTTCAAAAGTAATTAATTTTAAAGCCAAAATAGCAATGAGTACTTGTGATACTTCTCTAAGGCAATTTTTGAAATCTTTAAAGTGTGAGATGTTCAAATCAAAAAAGTCAATAAGATTGATTTCAGAAACACAGATTATAACTTATGACTTTAAATACATACTTTTATTTTATTACTGATAATTTTAATCCCTCAATGCCATTTTGTTGTGGTCTTAATATGTTTTAATTTTGCTAAAAAGTGTGCATTAGTTGTATTTATGATTTTATGAGCTATTCAAATTTGTACTGCTAAAGATGTGCATTAGTCAGTGAATAAAGTAAAAATTAGTCATATAACTTTCTAAAATAAAAAAGACATTTGCTTAATAATATTGGTTACGTATTTACAGTGATACCTCGAGATATGAGTTTAATTCGTTCCGTAACCTTGCTCGCATGTCAATTTGCTCGTATCTCAAAGCAATTTTCCCCATTGAAATTAATTTAAATGCCATTAACCCGTTCCAGCCCCATAAATGCTACCCCCAATTGTTTCTGTTACGTGTTTTTGAATAAGAAAAATTTATTTATAAATGACAAATATTGAATAAAAACATAATAAAAGAAAATGTAAAGCGCAAAAAAAAAAAACTGATTTTATAAAGTGTACATACATATTTGTATTTTGGTCACTTAAATGCAACTTACACACAACTTAAATGTTACTGTATGCTTAATTTTAGTCACTGCTTTTCTCTTCACTGGTCTTTGCTTTTTTAGCCAGATTAAAAAAAACTCTCCGAGGAGGTTTGTTTCTTCCTCTTTTTCAGGAGTGTTTCTTTTCCACAAACTGTGAAATTCTCTCCCACATTCCCAAGAACTCTTTTATCTCACTTGTAGAGATAACCTCCTCCATCTCTGGCTCTTCCTCAAAACCAATTTCTTGCAGAAGCCCCGAATGCTGCTGCGACTGTAACTCTTGCAATTCCTCGGCCGTCAGTTCCTGAGAGTGCTCCTCAGCAAGCTCGTTCACGTCTCTCTCACCCATCACCAGGTCCGTGGATTTTCCCAGAGCCACTATCTCCTCCTCCACTGGCACTTCGGGTTCGAATCCTTTGAAGCTACAGACTCAGGTGGCAGCACAATTTTCGGCTACAAACTCACTCAGGCCACAGCTTCTTCCATGCAGAGACCAAGGTTCTCATTGTTACACTCAGCCAGGCCTGATCAATGATTCTGAGGCATATCTCGATGTTAAAGTGATCCTTCCAGTACTCTCGAAGGGTGAGGTTTGTGTTCTCTGTCACCTCAAAGCAGTGCCAGAACAGGTGCTTAGTATACAGCTTTTTAAAATTAGAAATCACCTGCTGATCCATGGACTGCAGGATAGGAGTGGTGTTGGATGGTAGATAGAGAACCTTTATAAACTTGAACACTTCGAGGATGTCATGTTCAAGGTTTGGTGGGTAAGCAGGAGCATTGTCGAGGATGAGAAGGGCTTGCATGGCCGTTCCTCGTATCTCAAATGTTGCTTGTATCTCAAAACAAAACTTCACTTGCTCGACAGCTCGTATCTCAAATAACTCGTATGTTAGGGCACTCGTATCTCGAGGTACCACTGTATTTATATTTTAAGTTTTTTTTAAGGGTAATTTTTTTGATCAAATTTCATATCAAAAGAAATAATTTTCCTATAAATTTCGAAGAACTGCATTTTTTAAGTCAACTATAATGCATTGTTTTATGTTCAGCAGTAGCTTTATGTCCCCCCCCCCTTTGAAGTATTAAAAAAATTTTGAAATTTTAATTTATAAATAAAGCACCATCTTTAGTAGAAAAATAGAGAATGCCAGTTTTTTGACACTGAAAGAAGGTGTTTCATTATAGTACTGAAACAATCATGTGGCCTGTTTGTATCTTTTCATATTGTTTTAGCTTTATTCATATACAACACAAATCCGACCTGTTCTTCATTTTAATACTAATTTAATGTTGCATTTTTAGAAACTTTAGAAGAGTTAGAAAATTTTGTTCTTCCTTTGTTTTCGGATGTCTCAAATAAGGGTGTTCAAGTTCCTGATTGGCCTAAGCATCCATTTAGTCCTGAATTTTTAAAGGTGTTTATGATTTAATTTCTATGCTGTAGCTCATTTACACAGCATAATGTACATTATAATTTTATCACTTAAAGTTGTTTTAGATGCAAGAAGACTTAAGTTATTTCTATTCAAAGTATGATTTAACGCATATTTCAATTTAATTGAAATTAAATTATTCGAGGAATTAAATATTATTTAGTACCATTTCACATGATAAACTTTATAACAATTTATCCATTCCCTAAGAAAGTACAACACATAGTGATACAATTTAAACATATAATCTACAAGCTTGAATATATTATAACCTTCTATATATATAATATATATGCATTATAACTTTCATTCTCTCTCTATATATACAGTACACAAGTTTCTAACATAGACCTTTGAACATGATATATTGTTTAAATGTTTATATGGAATTTGGTCTTATTTAAATCATTTTATTATTAAACCTGCTTATTAAACACTGCCAATATCAGATCAAAATTAATGCTTTAAAATGATTTAAAACACAAAAATATGCACTTAAGTATAAATTATTTACAGGCAAAAGTTAAAAAACCAAGAAGTTTATCAATTTTAGTTTTTTTCAGAAATCCAGAAAAATAAGAATTTTTTTTTTGTTTTTTTTTTTTTGCAGAACTTAATAATTTTTTATTTATTAAGTAACTGTAATACAATAACAAAAGAATGACAGAAATCCATTCTTAAAATAATTTTTATAATTTTAGATATTTTAATAAAAAGTTGTTTGAAATTTATGTAAGGTGGCCCTTAAACGAAATAATATCTCAAAAAGATTAAAATCTCTAACTTCGATCTGATACAAATATTTGATAAATATTGATACATTTCTAAATTACAGTCTGATCCCGATTTAATGAATTCACAGGGACCAAAAATATTATTCACTGAATTGGGGGTAATTGTAATATCGGGTGCAAAATTTAAAAACAATTGACTAACTTTATGGAATATACAAACATCTGTAATAAGGAAATAAACAAAATAAATAGAAATCTTATACTTTTTATTGAGGAAATTAAAATACAGCTAATGATTACACGTTGATTAATTTGAAATTTTAAAGCATTTTGTGAGTAAGGTTTACTTATTTCTTTAATTTCATACTTTAAAATGTTTTTTTTTTCGACATCATGAAGAGAAAAAAATACTCCACCATTTACATCTTGTTGCATTAGGTAAGTCTTCCCTTTTTCTAAACTGTGCAATGCATCAGAAAAAGAAACAGTTTTCACTGGAGATGCATTATCATCGACTTCCATGTCAGAGTCGCTATTCATTGTTTTCAATTAATCTACTTTATTAACTTAAGTTGCATACTTAGACAGTCTGTCATCACATGTAACATAATCATTAAAATCTATTCCAAGTTCAATTTCTTTCCATGTGTCATCTTCTGAAGGATCAAATGAAAAGAGGACTTTGTTATTTTCCACTCTTGCTCCTGGAAATCTTGCTTTCTGAAGGCATTTTTCAATTGTATTTTCCGAAACTTGGTCCCAAGATTGTCTTAAAAAAAATAACGCATCCAAAACAGTGGTTTAGTACCTTTCCTCCCCATTTTTTTCTAACAATGCTATAATTTTTCCTCACAAGCAACTTTCTGTAATTAATTTTTAAGAAGTGAATGATACCAAGGTCTAGTAGCTGAAGCACACTTGTGCAGTTTGCAGGAAAAAACAACTTTTAAGTTTTTTAGATTGAAAGTTTGGGGGACATTGATAAATTGACAAAAGAATATTTCTCTTTTTTATCTTTATAGACTTATCTAGCTATGTTAAAAAATCTGTAAATAGAAAAGAAATCACCCTGGATTTTTGTTTGCTGCGTATTTTGTCAGTAAAGTCTTTACATTTTTAAAACATTTCAATTTTGCTGCTTTTCCTTTCACAAATGGCTTTAACTTGTCTGTTCCATCAGCATTTACTGCATGCAAAACCGTAATCCTCATTTTACTTCTTTTTTTTCGCCAAAGCATTTTTCATTTCTATTAAAAATTGTTTTGTTGGGTTGTAAGTCATAAAACAACCCTGTTTCATCTGCGTTGTAAATGTTGGATGGTAAATATCCTTCAATCAGGTTGAGCAATTCTCCTTTTCCTAAATTTACATTTGCATCTGCCTTTTCTCCGCACACTATCTTTTTGACTATGTCGTATCTTTTTTTAAAACAGTCGATCTTACAACTGGATGCAGAAAAGTCTTACGTTATGCTTTTCAGCTAGTTGAAGGGCTTTTTTTGATCAGAGGCCCATTAATGGCTATATTGTTGGTGCAAACAATGTTGAACCATTCCACTAGATCAGACTCAAGAAAAGGGATTGGCTTTCAATGACTTTCTTCGACGATTTTTCACCACATTCTTTCGAATTTTTTTCAACTTCTATTCATTGTTTAACACTTGTAGCTAAAGTTGATGTGGAGATTTTGAGACATTCTGCTGAAGCGCTTTGTGGTCTAAGGTTTTTGTCAAACTCAAAACCTCCCTCGACTAAAAACTTTTCATTTCTGACAATCTGCCATGTTTTATAAACTCTCAAAAATCAAATATTCTACAAAAATGAGCTCCCAGCGTACCTTACTTCTATGGAATATAAATTAGAAGGGAATTTTTTGTCTTCACAAGCATCCAGTACACCTCTATTCTTTGTTATTGTAGAATGTGAGAAATAAGAAAGGAATTTCCTGTTCTTACAGGTTACACTCAATCATTATTCTTATGGACCTGTGAGGTCTGAACTGAGATCACCCATGTCTAAAATTGATGAATACAAAAAAAGTAGTTTTATGTGCAGTATGGGTTTTGACAGTATGGATACTGTAATCTTTTGAAAAGCAATTAATAGTTTTTCTAACCTAAATTAAGAAATTTTTTTTTTATTGCCAGAATAACTCATTAGTTTTTTATTTTATTTGTTAAATAGCGGTTTTTGCCTTCATTTTAATGGAGGAGAAAGAAAGATTCTTTAAATTGCGAAGTTCGGTAAATAGGGGTCCTTTAAACCGGGGTTTGATTAGTCTTTTTCAGTGGAGAAATATATACCCCAAAGGTGTTAAGCCAATATTCTTTACTTTTTGGTAACAAATGCCTGAAATTATATTCTGACTGCTGCATTTACTATTTTAACTTAATCAATTATGTAATACTACTTTTTAAGCTGTATCTAAAGTAAAGTCAAATAAAATAAATAGTTTTAGGAGCAACTTTGTTAAGCAAAATATCTTTAATTATACAAAGTACAGGGTAATCTAGAAAGTTGGTTTTTAGTTGATGATCAGATGCATATTTTTAAATTTTTTATAATGTTATAGACAAGTAGCTTTATGTAATGTTAAAGCTATGGCTTTGTTCTATTATTTTAATTATGATAAAAAAGGTTTGAGTGTTAGAGTTTCTAGTTAAAAAATAAAATTGAGTTGAAATTATTTTCCTTCATGCTGTTTTATTTTTGAAATCAGCCAAAAATTTACATGTTGCTTCTTTCCTAGATTACTCTTCTGACTGGTAGATAAAACTGATTGTCTATTGTAAATGCATACAATGTGCATGCAATGCATTGCATGCAATGTGTTTTGCTTAATATCAATAAAAAAAATGCTAAAAAATATTATGCATTATTACCCATTTCCACCCAACCCTCCCTCTTATCATAAAGTAAGTGAAACCTTTGTATTAAGAATTGTTTTACTTTAGTGAAAATAGATTCTGTTATATTAAGAGGCAAAATAGATAGCGGTTACAAACAGTTAATAACTTCTGCTCTGCTTTTTTTCTTTCCTGGAAATGAAAGTAACTCCTTCTTCAGAGGTTTTTGTCACCTAAAATTAAAGAAAAATAACTGACTTTTTTAAATCAAAACTGTTACAATTGATTTTGTGTAGAGTAAATAGACTTCATTAGCCAAATTTGCTTTGTGGTTTTTATTGAATTATATAATACGTTAACATAATTTATAATTTGAGATAAATAATTTAAAGATAATAGCAATGTTTTAATTAACTATTTAATTGTATGAAGTATAAAATCTTATGTACAGTAAAAAAAGTTGTAAAAACTACCACGATCGAAGTTTTAAAAGAAATTTGTTGGGTTATCCATGACATTAAGAAAAATTTTATCCTCATATTTGTCACGATAGCCAAGGATGCGCCAAGGTCTTCTATTGAAGATTTCTTCAGGACAACCTACTTTTTGACCTGGACTGCCAGTCTTTTACCTCAATTACTCTGAAAATTTGATTCTACAGAATTAAGCCATTGTCGTTTTGGCCTTCCTCTTTTTCAACTAAAAGGCTTTAACACAAAAATGTTCCATTCTAGTCATGTGAGCTGCCCAGATCATTCTTTTTATTTGATTGCTTTTAGTGATATCGGGGCTCTTTTGAAAGTTCTATAAATTGTGTTAAAACGTCTTTGACAAAGAACCCTTTCCTTTGACACTTTTAATGATGCTTTTAAGAACCTTAGTTAAAATTTTATTTAAAACATGAAGTTTCAAATTTTTAGATTTATATTTTCTTGCCTATTTCTAAAATTTTATGCATTCATGTAATTATTTTTAAATTTTTAATTTCGTATTTACTCATCAAAAAGTTGCAGATTTATAAATAATTATATCTTTATTTTATATTTACTGTATTTAATTTAATGTTGCTTTTATTTATTGTATTTTGTAATTTTAGCTTCAAGGACATGTTGTGCCTGTGAAGGATATCCAGAACATGAACATCGCTTTTCCTGTCCCAGACCTTCAAAATGAGTATCATTCATGTGTAAGTAATCTAATAGTTGATATGTTTTTTGCTGTTGGGCCATTATTAAAATATTTATTTTTATTTTGGGTTGACTGTTATTTTTTTTTGTTGCGGTTTCCTCCAGAACTGATAATTGAAATATTTGTCACATTTATAGGGTTCATATTTGTCCTGATAAGAATTATTTGGTCCTATTTGTCTTGATTTTTTTGCTTTGGATCTGTTAAGTATTATGAAAGCCCCTACTCGAAGGAGGGGATGTGATTTGCTTATTTTTGCTGTCAAAGGGATAGGAGGGGTATAAGCAATTGTACGTAAGATACTAAAATCCATTTATTTAAGAAATTTTCTTGAAAAACAATACAAAATGCAATAAAAAATTTCACATTGAAAATTTCAAATTTGGAATAACCAATAAAGGTAAACTTAAGGAAAGAAAAAAAATTGGAAGAAAAACTCTTCAAAAAATTTCAGAGGTTGAGAGTTTTGAACACAAAAGTTTCCTGAAGAATATTCTATTATAAATTTTATAAAATGAATTAAAAACTAAATTTTGTTTCATGATAAGTTATATCTTTTATAAATTCAAACCAATTTAATTTTTATAAATTTAAGAACCAACTATATGTTAACATTTAATTTTACTTTTGTTGGTAAATATTTGATTTTTTATTCAAAATTCCTATTGTATAGTAATTACAATATTGAAAGTTGGTAAATGTTGCTTGCATTCCAGAGATATTTCCAAAACTGTTTCTTCCTTTGCCCTAATAAGCTGACTAAGAAAAGTATAGGAAACGTATTAAATGATGTATAAACTTAGAATATAAAAATATTTTATTCATTTGTGTTTATTAAGAAAGGAAAATGGAAATTAGATTTTTGTTCTGCATTGTACAGGGACAAG
Organism: Parasteatoda lunata; assembly: GCA_949128135.1. Classification (NCBI taxonomy): domain Eukaryota; kingdom Metazoa; phylum Arthropoda; class Arachnida; order Araneae; family Theridiidae; genus Parasteatoda; species Parasteatoda lunata. The sequence continues at coordinate 11,921,730 of OX421980.1, read as the reverse complement.
TTTCTAGTTATAAAACCAAAAACAATTACTATGCTAAACTAAAAAAATAACCATGTATGTAGATTGGAATTCTTTAAATACTTAAATTTCAAATAAGAAAAAAAAAAAAAAAGGAATAAATTTTAAAGAATTTTATCTAATTTTTTCTATGGAGTATGCAACAAGAAATTAGACAATTTTGCATTTGTGACATTTATTTTTCTGTTCTGAATCTCTTAAAATAATAATGCTTATTCAAAATAACATTATTTAAACATTTGACATGAGATACTGGTTTAAAGAAAATATAATCAACGAATTTTATAAAGAGCACTATTTGGATAAAGTAGAGTATAAAATGGCTTTATATTAAAATGTAAATATAGTGACTCAAAAGTGTTTGTACACTTATGATTTTCAATGAAATAAGACCATCCATTAATTGTAATTAATATTTCAGAACGGATGTTTAATATTAAAAAATATGTTTTATTCTAAGCAAAAGTTTATTTTTAAGAAATCAATATTTAAAAAGTAACAAAAACTTGATCTCACAAAAGTCATCGTACACTTTCAAATAAATCACATTAGTAAATATTTTTTGTTAAATTAACATTTAGTAAAGTTTCCTTTCATATCTTCAATAGCATTTGAAAGTATGTAAGTAAATGTGACTTGTTTTTTTTTGTATTTTATTTTTGATCTGGTCCCCGTGGCAGAAACACGGCGACATTGTCGCAGAAAGCGACTGAGTTCTTGCAGAAAGATTTTTTTATTTGGGAAAAAAAAATTTTTTGGTTTTGGCAGAAACAAAAGTTCTCAAAAAAAATTCTGCAGAAACAGAAACTGTTTTACAAAAAAATCATTTCTACGGAAACAGAAAAGTTCTGCAGAAGCAATAATGGTTCTGCAAAAATTTTTTCTTAAAGAATTGTTTTTCTAGCGTACCTTGGAAGGGGATAGCGCTCGTGATCCACCGTTAATCTCAACACAAACAGTTACTGCGATAAAAAAAAGAGAAATTTTTTCCCCTTTATTAAGCTATTTTTGGAAATTTGCCAACTTCGGCCTCTATCGCTGGCGCAGTAATTTGTTTTGTGTTTTCTTATGAGAACAGAGCTTTATATATTTTTTGCACTTGTGTGGAAAATTCCATGCGTAAAAAGATTCGTTTTTTTTAAAAAATGTCTAGCGAAAAGGTTATTTGTTGCTCTTGTGAAGCAACAATAATAAAAAAAAATTTGAAAACTCATTTTTCAAGGCGGCATTCCGAAGAAGAAATAAGATGGAAGTCAACAACATCTAGCGATGTCAGAGATTTTTTTTCTGGAAAGCGGCCGGAAAAGAGGAAAGAAGCTTCACACGCTACTAATATTGAATAAAAACGCTCTAGATTCGAACCAAATATTCCTACTAGTAGCGATGTCGATAAAGATGAAACAGCAAATCAAGAAATTTTAGAAGCAATCAAAGGTAAAAAATAACTATATATATATATTTTTTAAAGGTAAATTGTCTACATCCTTTGAAGTAAGTCGCCGATAAAAAAAAAATAAAAAAAATACAAAAAACACTCGCAATCTAACAATAAATGAAATAAAGCCTGAAAGATATCGCACTATCTACGATTTTTTGGAATGCGAATGAAAACCAGATTGGTGGAAAATATTTACTGGCGAAAAACTTTCAAACAGGTTTCCATATGCACGCGAAAAAAATCACATCCAGTGAGCTATGACTGATGAAGACTATTTCGTTTCGAGATGTTGACTTTAGCGTATTGAGTCGGAAACCGCGGCTACGTACTTTCGTTCTGAACTTAATCTGATCACGAAAAAAGTTTTATTTACCTTCTTTTTTAAAAAAAAAAAATCTTTCAATAAGTCAGTACAATGTTAATCGAATCTAATTAATTTAACCACTCAATCTGTAATTGTTTTCATGTAGAAAAAAATTGAAACAAAGATTGCGTTAATTTTTTTGCTTTTAGAATTCGGTTATAGTTAATCATATTTTATTATCATATTGATTAAATAAAAAGTTAAGCGATATTGGGGCGAAATAATGTGAAAGCTTTTTTTATAAATATTCTGAAAGCTTTTTTTATATTTAATATTTAACAAGTGTAAAGTTTTTTTTTGCTATAATATTAATGCACTGCAGGCCGTACTCCTGATCCAGTTTGTGTTCAGTTCTTGGCACTGTAAAACTATATTGTATGTACTGTTCATCGTAATTTTTTCTTTTAAAATTCGCCAATTCATCTTTAGTTTTAAAAAAATAAGCATCGAAATTATTTTTAAATTAACATTTTCTTTTATTTTAGATGGATTTCAAAGTTCTGATTCTATAGTTTTGGTTCAAAAGACTTTGAACGTTTATTATAAGGTGATACTTTGCTAAATCATGATGTTTTAAGCACGATATTAAGTTTTTCACGTCCTCTATATTTGTCGAATTAATTATTTTTTTGCCAGAGTCTCCTGATTTTTTTAAAAATTGTTCCCGGAACGTAAATATAGGAGCTATTTAAACAACTTCCCTTTTAAAACATACCGTTGCCGAATCACGTGATATCGCGTGACAATTCTTCCTTCTGCTTGTATCAATAAAACGGATTAAGTGGTACCAATATGCATTCCATCATCCAATTATTTTTGCGGAAAATATCACGCTTCGGTTTAGCAATGACACAGAGTATGAGATAAAAGTTGTAAAATTTAAAGTAGTTGCTAAAATAAGGAAATTTAAGTTTGATTTTATCTTTGTAAATTACACCCTTCACTGTTAGATGCAGAGTAACCCCCCTGCACTTGGATAGCAATAAACATGTTAAAATATTTTTTTCATTTAAAATACTGACAAAAATTAAATTTTTCCCGTTCGGTACTTTACAGATTAGCGCTAAGTTATTGTACATTTCACAGGTTATTCTATAAAATGATTCTGCTGCTATTGTACTCTGCAAGTTATAATATTTCTGCAGCGTGAATACTGAATTGTATATTAATTCTGCAGGTTTGGCAAATCAAATTCAAGAATTGAAAAATGAGAGACACAATAAATCACACGATAAAGTGAATGAAATACAATCAACAGCAAATTTCACAGCTGAAGAAAAGGAAATACTTTTAAAATCTGCTAGATCCGTTGACACACTGATAAAATGGGGTGAAACCCTTGAACGATGTAATGAAGGTCTGAAATGCACCACATGTCATATAATTCTTAAATTTAACTTTGAAATTGGTGACAATTATAAAGAAGATAATAAGCCAATAACGTTCAGGCACCTTAAGTATGATCTATGCCGGCATTTGAATAGTATTACGCATATTGAAAACCTGAAACTAGCAAAGAAAATTAGCAAGCAAACTAAAGAATCCCTAAAAATAGGAAAATTAGCAGCAATTAACTGTGCTTCTGCAGCTTACTTGTCATTCAAACTTTAATGTTCATACAGAGATTTTGAAACAATACTAACAGAATTTTACAACAGCGGAACTGAAGTTGGGTTGAAAAATCATTCAAAAGAATTTGCTCGAACATTTCTTCCACATATATATGACATTTTTCGTTAAAAAAAAATTTGTAATTTTATTATAAGCAATGATCTTCCAATCGGAGTTATTGCTGAGAAAATGACATCTAATAGACGTAGTCGTCACATTATTGGTATTAGGATACCTATATTCGACATAAATCACAAATCCTTCTATAAATCAATTTATCTGGAACATAATGCTGTCACTGATTTTACCAGTGATGGTCTATCGAGCAGTATTTTAAACACGCTTGAACAATTCGTTCTTGAAACCACATATATTAGCAAGCATTTAACTGGCCTTGCAGTTGATGGTCAATACATAAATCTTGATGTTGGAAAACATCTGCAAGATAAATTGGCAAAAAAAAATAGTTGTGTCATGGGATCCCATGCACCGAATTGAATTAGTAAAGAAACATGCCGAAACACCCAAAATAGTTCAAGATGCTTTCGAATTAATACACGATACCATGAAAATTTTTCCCATGGGTAAAAGTTATGAATTATTATTAAAATATGCAGAAAAGTTTGGTCATTTTTATAAACCAAAATTATTGAAAACAATGAAATTTTCTTCTTATTGTGAAGACATCTTTAAAACATTTATCTGTGATTACCTAATATTGGTGTCTGCTTGTGAAAAAGATCCAGATGGTTACATTTTAAGAGATACACTTATGAGTAGGGAAAGAATTTTCTATATTTTAGCTCTGTAAGATGTTTGTGGTTGTCTTGGGTATGCATCAAGAAAAGTCCAAAATTCTGATTTGTTTCCTTGGGAGTACACATCAGTCATCGAAAGTACATTTTCTTCCTTGACTATAATAAAAAATTATCTTGAAGAACTGTCAAAGACTATTTCTAATGCCAAAGAATTTGTTGATTTCTTAAATAATTTGCCAAAAAGTTTATTTCCTAACTTGAGATCTGCTACAGAAATGTTTCCACTTGACCCTAACATGACTGGCACTTTTCATGACGTGCCACTGCCAGAAAAACCAGTCAGTTCAAAAATTTTACGAGCTCATTATTCCATTAAAGACTCAGCCTCATTATTGAAAAGCAACTTAATTGATTTGTCAAAGTATGTTGGATGTCTAATTAGTCTGGCAGATTCATATTTTTCAGAAAATAAATCTAAAAATAGAGAGACTATAAGTGCTTTTGCAATCACAAAACATTTAAACTTTTTATTTAATAATGAATTTTTGCTGTATCCAAATACCAAAGCAAGCATAGATCAGGGAGGAGAAACCAAAGGGTTAAATAAAGAGCATTTTAACTCTATATTGGATGAAATTCCTTTTGTTTCAAAAGATACAGTTATGAGGGAAACTCTTTGGTTTGAATTTTCTATATTTAATAAATGGATGTATTCCAAATTACATTGCTACTTATGTGATGACAATATTTGTTCTCAAAATTTACTATTCAAAAGCGCATTCCAAGAATTAAACAGTAGGATACCAACTTTTATTTATTTTTTTGCTTCTTCACTTAACATACCAATTTCAGAAGCTATTTGTGAAACATGGGGCTCAATTATTGACCGTGTAAATAAACAGAGATTAAGATCTAAAGAAGGAAATGAAGAAGATGTTTGAACAAATGATAAGAGAACATTTATTCAAATAAATGGACCACCAGCTGGATACAAAAATAATCGAAAGTTTATAAAAGCAGGCTTAATTGATATGTATGGACCCAATTACGCTGTATAATTTACGAATTTTCACAGTAATAAGATTATGAAAAATTTTGTCACTTCCAAAGTAATTAACAAAGTGAATACAGAAGCCAATTGTTTACCATGCTTTAAATGATTAAAAAAATATTTTGTATTATGTATTACTCAACTTTAATATTAATTTTTTCACCTGATTTGTTTCTGTACCTGATATAACTACTATAATAAAACATTAAATCATACTGTTTTAAACTGATACTTCAAATTCAGTTATTTTGTTTTATAAATTTAATCTTTTTGTCCATTCTTAGCTATTTTTATTCTATCTTTTTACAAGCATTTTTGTTTGCACATCTATACATTTATAATTTTTCTTTATTATAAGATTATACAAATTTAAACTTAAACAAATTTAAACTTATGAAATTAAGAAAAAAAAATCTACACAGTTTTATTCTATGCATGTAGGCTTTTTTTATAACCACAAAGTGCATCTATTATTATAAATTCATTGCACATATATTTATAACGATAAAAATAACTTGCAGAAAGATATTGGTTCTAGTTAGGTTTGTCGCAGATAGCCAGAAAAAATTCTACCACAGGGGATCTGGTGAAATTGAGCAGAATATCTTTTATTAAGTTAAACAGAAACTTTTACAACACTCAAATGTAAATTTATGAATTTTTCCACAAATTTTATAATTTTAATTTCTGATATGAAGTCCTTTTAAGCATTTATCACGTATTGCACAGTGGAATAGGACACAATAAACTAATTTAGCGATATTCATTACTCACATACCTCTATGATGACAAATAATCCACTTTCAAAAGTTGTCTATTGTTGTCTAAAAGTTGACCACAAGCCATATTTTTAAATTATGAAAGAAAATATTATGGAGTTAGAAAGTAACAATTAAAATATAATTTTGCTATCATAAGTTTGATACTAAATTGCAAATAAATAAAGAAAAAAATTAAATGAAAAATAGTTAAAGCAGTATACCAGGCTTGGCCAAGCTCCTGGATGGTTGAGCCATTTTTTAAAATTTTAAATTTTTCGCGAGCCACAATTAAATACGTATTATTATATTTATTGAAAACATATAAATAAAAGTACAAAATATGTGCATTGAATTTAAATATTAAAAATTAAACACATTTATATTACTTCTTTTGTTAATTCTTTAAAATTTGGTGAATAATTGGTGACAATACTTCTTAGTAATTCTTTGAGATGCTGGTTAGTTAATACTGATCGGTGTTTGGATTTCACGAATTTTTAAGTGGAATAAAATGTTTCACATAAGTACGTTGTTCTGAATATTGAAATAATTCGACAAGCAGCCTTTTTTAATTCAGGATACTTCGATTGTGGTACAAATTTCCAAAATTCAGTAATCGACGTTGACTTATATTTCAATTGTAGAGCTTGATCTCTCTATTAATTCTGATTCTCCTGATGCTTTTTGGCTCATAATTATATTGGAAATAGAAAACACACCTTGAATTAGGTTAATTTCAAATGGATTCAGAAAAAAATCAAGAGACGATTTAAAATAATTCAAGTCTTGAAATTTATTTTGGAATTCCGTCAATATTCCTTCTAGCTTTTTTATATACTGGTTGAGTTTTTCTTGTTTAATATTGAAAAAAAAAAAATTTCATTCGAGGAAAATGACAAAATGTTTTATTTTTAATGTCTTTTTGAAATTTTTTTTATTTAGTTTGAAAACTAAATATACACTGGGAGAGATCAGATATTATTTTATCTTTCCCCTGTAATTGTAAATTAAGTGTTTGCAAATGTTCCATGATATCAGCTAAAAATATTATGTCTTGTAACTACTCGTCATTGTCTAAATCTGAATAGGATATTTCCTTTTCTTTTAGAAATGCAGTTAGCGGACCAAACAAATCTGCAAAACAATTTAATGCGTTGTAGCTAGATAGACATTTAACAATGCAAAAGAAATTAATGTCATTTGGAAGTTCTTAGTCATTTAATTCTTCAAAGAGGTTTTTGAATTGTCGATGATTTTTTGCATTGGTGCGAATGTAATTTACAATGTGTATCACTGTTTTCATAACATCAGGATATTTTAAATATTTTGTAACGAGATGTACTCAGTGAATTATGCAATGAATCGGTATGAATTGTGGAATTTGAGAATCATCTCTTAAAATCCCAATAAGACCGTTTTTTTTTTACCCACCATTGCCTCCATCAGTTGCAATTTTTACTAGTTTATTAAGAAGAACATCAAAACTTTTCATTATGGAATCTAATGCATTTTTAATATAGACACCTCGGGTTGACTCTTGAAGTGCTACTAAATCTAATAATTCTTCTTTAACAACGAAGTCAGGTGAAACAAAAAATATGAAAACTGCCATCTGTGATATTTGTCGATTCGTCAAGGAACGATGATAATTTTTTAAAAATATAATAGCACAAAAATGAAAAGGGAACTCTGGTACATTTATCGAGAGCCACAAATAATCATTCAAAGAGCTGCATGTGGCTCGCGAGCCGCAGGTTGGCCACCCCTGCAATAGACTATAATTTTAATTCTGAAATCCAACAACATTTAAATGTATGATGTCTTTAGTGGGGTAAAAGCTTTGTTGCTTTTTGATTGTTGATTTCTTAAAAATAAATTTTTGCTTTGTTTTTTTAAAATTTGCCATGCAGTTTTGTTAAGAATAGATTATACATCTTATTAAATGCTCATTCTGAAATATTTATTTTAATAGAATAGAGCACTATTTCAATAACAGTTATGAGTGAAAGAACACTTTTGGGAGCCACTGTAAATATAAAAACTTATTGATTTTTAATCACCTAGAATGTTTTTTTTTTTTTTTTTTTTTGCTTAGTGAGAATATATCAAACAATACTTATCCAAGAATTTTTTTGTGGTCATTCTGTACTTGCCATTTGGTACACTTTGAGAAAAAAGTAACACATTAAAATTTTTTTATTCATTATAAACAATATATTCTACAAGCTAAACATATTATTTTCTCTCTTCATTTGTTAATTTTTTAAAAATTAGTATTGTAAGAAAACATTAAGAAATGAAGAACAAAATCGCGCCGAATTGTCAAATTAAGTTTAGTGTAATTATTTTTTAAAGATGATATATTAAAAAAATAACATTTTAAATAAAATACTTTATTGACACTTTTCTTGTACCCATCATACACTTCTTGAGGAAAAAAAACACGCTGACCTGGAAATTTTAAGATTTTTACCTGGAAAAATCAGGGAAATTTGAAACCTGATTTGAGTGGCAGTATGCATTTTATGAAAACCAAAAACTTTATTGACTATTGTACATTATGAAATTGTTATGGTGATGAATTCAGGGGTCATACCTTCATTTATTATTTTTAGCAATACAAATCTTGTTGTGTAGAGTTTTGTAGTTTCACAATTATTGATTCATCTCTTTCATCAGATTTTCAAAATTATTGATACTTATCAACAATGCAATTAAATAGAATTCTTAAGTTATATGTTAAAGGATCATCCATTGAATTACTTATTACAAAAATGTTGTAACTGTGTTTTCAATTCAAGATTTTTTAAGTTCTACTTAAAATTATATAATTTAAGGAAACTTGATAACAAATCTTAATTACATACTAGTGTGAGGGAATTTTAAGTTATTAATACTGATTTTCTTTAATGCAACAGAACTATAAAAATTTTTTACATATTGATCTCAAACTATGATGTAGGATTCTTAGTTATCTCAATGTTCCTGATTTTCCTGATACAAAATATTCTGTCCTGATTTTTAGCATTTTGTCTTGATGTTTTATTTTTTTTTTTCGTTTTTTTTTTTTTTATAATGTAGCATTTTGATGAACATGCAATTTCAAAGGAAACATTTGAATTGTTTTTTTTTTTTTTAAGATTTCTAAATAAAAAATTTTTAAAATGACTTGTGACTTATTCTAAGTAAAAAAATAAGAAAAACTAGACCTAGCAATGTAAAAACTAGCATTTTTTATTCAAAATTAACAAATCAATTAACAAAATATGTTATAAAATTAAGGAAATTTTGTTCTATAATTTTTCATGATCTCTATGAATTAAGATTAAGACTAATATGTATCACATGATAAAAAGTATCAAATTTTTGTAACTGATACTCAGGTGTATCATTAGCAGTTTGTGACTGATGCCAAAAAATTGGTACTTATCCATCTCTTATTTTTTTTACATACTGAAAAAAGTTGTTTTTATTTCAAGTAGTAGCTCTTAGTATCAGTTGCTTTTTAATGTAACCCCATTACAGCAACTTTTCCATTATAATGACCAACACATTAAGTCATGTTTGCTAATCCAACGGCATCACATCATTTTAATGCCCATTTGATTTTTTTATTCCAGTGGAAATTGCTTCGTAAATAAGTGTCAAATAATTTCAAGCTTTTAAAACAATATTTTTAAATTGGTAATAAGTCATTTGATTAAATAAAATTTTCAAAAGTTATTATTAAAGCCACTCTTATTTTTGATGTTAATGTACAGTCTGGAAAAAAAAATTTTTTGATTTAATAATCAGATTTTCATCTATTAGCACTCAATCTTAATGGTTTGAGGAGATTACATCAAATATGCTAATTAGTAAGTGTAGACCACTATATCTCGAGAACTTTTTGAATGGAAACAGTTTTGCACACATTTATAAATTTTGCTAAGCCAAAGATAATTTATTGCAAAAAACCACTTTTAATTATTATTTTTCTTTCTTTTATGTAATAATGGTCAAAACATTTTGTATTGTAAGATATGCATATTTTTGCATCATTTTAATGAATGTAATTTTATATGGCTAAATACAAAATTTGAACAAAATTGATTGAATACTTCCTGAGAAATTGAATTTTAGGAAGTGAAATAATTTGATCAATTTCTTTAAAATTTTGTATTTTGCTGTTTAAAATTACTTTCTTTGAAATGATGCAAAAAAATTTTATGCCTTACAATTCAAAATTTTTTGACTGTATTTTTTAAATAAAATAACATAATTATTAAAAATCTTTTGTTTTTTGCTTTTATTAGGATAAATGAATTTTATAATTGAATGTGAAAAATTTTTATTAAAAAAATTCCTGAGGTATGATGAAAAACTCAGGGATTCTAGAGCTGCTCTGTTGGCTATCGTTTCTGACCATAATCCCATTACACAGGGCATATTGGATTGCCATTATCTTAAAAACCTGGCATCACTTGATAAAACTATAGTACTCCAGTGGGTTCCTGCCCACTGTGGAGTTCCAGGCAGCGAGAACGCCACCTTCCTGGCTAAAAAAGGGTGCTTTAGTTATGCAAAGAATTTCTCGTCCCATGCCCTTCCATACTATTAAAAATCTTATTAAAATATCTATTAAAGCCAGTGCTCAGGAAGACCTCTATAACCGTGTTTCCCAAAAGTCCTGGAAGAATGGCATCCCAAATGTAATGGCCCAAGGGGTAGAGCAGTGGCTGAATTTCGCCTAACTACCAGTCACGACTGCCTAAGAAACCATCTTTATAGACTCAAAATTGTTCCTTCCCCGATATGCACTCTGGGCAGCTATGGTGAGGTCATGGACTCCGCACATCTACTCCACTGTCCTGCTCTGGGCAAGACTTTCCTCGCTGAAAATTATTGGGAAGCTAACGATATGCTAGAGTAATGAACTGTATTTCAGCATTTTTTGTTTTACTTTGTGTTCTTTCTTTTTATTGTTTTCTGTTGTAACTGTTCATAATCTGTCATTAGAAATAAAATAAAAAATGACGAAATACACAAAATGTTAAATTAACATTAAGGAGTCTGAACTTAGGACCACTCTCCTGGCCAAACTATTTAGATCATATTTCCCAGATTACAGCTTCCCCTTATAATTTAAGAGTCAGAAATCCAAATGCATCAAAAAATTTATGTTTATTCAAAGAAAATATGTTTTTGTCTGATTTTGTAACTTAGAATATTGTCTGCCTTAGTTAATTTGCATATTTAGGTCAAATTGAGTCCTAGTACATGAAAATCCAAGCATTAGATCAAAAGTTATTCAGGGGGATTCTTTTTTTCTATTATACATTAAATATAGAGCATCTTGAATTTCCTTTGAGTAAATGAAGAGTTACATGACCCTCTACATTTGTGTAGGTGGCCGTGATCTATGATTTATTGCTGATTGTGTTAATATCAAATAATCTATTAATTATGTAATTCTTATTAATGTAAAGTATTGTTTTTTTTCATAATTAATCAAGTTTTTTTTAATTGCATATAAACACTTACAGTATTATTGTGCTGTCACAATATAATTTATGCGCTCGTGTTATAATGTTGGTTTTCTATGCAATAACTGAAGTTGTCTTGTTGTTCAATATAAGGGTGTAATACTTAAAATTCAATCTCTAGTGTCAATATATTTTAATTTGGAGCAAATAATAAAGTTTTTCCATTTATAAAACCATTCCCACACACAGGACATGATGCAAATTTTTTTTTGCTCTAATTCTATTGAGATCCTGCTCATGCTAATTATAGCCCATCAAGATACAAAAACAGGAAACAGGAAAAACCTAGCTTCCTTGGTTAATCAGGAGGACTACTGTTTGTATCATGTGAAAGACACTCCCACCTTTTCCCTGCAATAATATCACTATATCAGAGTTTTCTGATATTTTTAGATTCAATTTTGATTAATAATTTATAGATTTTTAAAGGGAGGGGAAGGAATTATGTTGTTGCAAATACTAGGCTATCTTTGCAAGTGTATTTACCTCCTCATTGCCAGGGAGCCAAACATAATTTGGAAACAATTGGAGAAAATTTTGATTACAATTATTAATAAGATAACTAATAGTTTCTTGACACAGAACTTCTTTGATAAAGGAGGAATACTTTATATTTACCAAAGGCTGAATTGCTGTCTAGAAATCAACAAAAAACACAATTTTTTCCTGCAAGTGAAATTGTGTGATTGTAATTGTACTATGATTGTACTATTACTAATACAATATATAAAGGACAACATGATGTAGGAACCCCTAATATAAAACTGCATTTACTCAAATGTAATGTGGAAAGTTGTATGACAAAAGGTTATAAGCAATTATGTCTTAAAAGTAATTTTTTTTACAAATTCTGAATAGTTAATTAAAGGTATTTTTTAAAACTGGGTTTACTTGTTTAAGGAGTTTTTAAATTTTTATTTTAAATCTTTTTTTATTTCTTTAATTATTTGTTTTAAGTTCATAATAGGAAATAAGTTTTTTTAAAAAAATTATTTCTTGCAAATATGCAAATATGATAAATAAAAAAAAATATTTTTAATTTTTTTAAAAAAATTATTGTTGTCTTTTATAATGTTTTATTATGCTTCCTTTAATTTTTCTGTTATTATTATAGCCAACATCATATTTAGCACATCTTATTGGTCATGAGGGCCCTGGAAGTCTTTTATCAGAATTGAAATCTTTGGGTATGCATTATTATTTAATTTATTAATATGTTGTTGTAGTAGGAAAATTTTAACTTTTTAGTTGCTTTGTATACTTTTCTGGCCGTATATATATATATATATATATATATATATACATACAGTGTAACGTCCCATATCCGGACGTCCCTTTTCCGGAAGAGTCAATTTCCCGAACACTTTTTAACAATCAAAATAAACAAGCATTTCTTCACCTTCCCCTTTCTTAAAAGGGAGAAAAAAAAAAGAGGTCTTTTGACAGGTTTTTTCCTTTCTTAGCTTCTAGTGATTTATGCATTGAACCCATAAATCAACAGAAAGGGGAACTGAAGATCTACCAAGACCATACCGTTAGTGACGCTCCTCCTTTGGAATGCAGGAAAGGGGGGGGGGAGATTTGTTTTCAAAGGAGCACAACTGAGTCCCCTCTACCTCTTCTTTCCTATGCAGCTTGCTAGTAAAAGAGGCATTTCCTGGAACCTTTTTATTAGAGTGTTAGGGAAAGAAAAAGTACTGTGAAAAAGTGTAAATACAACAAACGTTAAAGTGGAAGGGGAATCCCCTTTAGTCACACAAGAAAAAATAAAGAGAACCCAATCAGCATGCCACGCCTTTATGCTTGATTGATAGCCACTGATGGGAGAGAAAATAAGAATTTGTCACTGCCTCGCCCTCAACTTGAATGAGAAATAAGGAGGAAATGAATTTTCTCCTCCATTTACCCACCTTAGTAAATGACAGGAATTTCCCCTTCTTGCTTGAATTGTTCTAATTCAAAATGGCGGAGAGAGCAATTAATATTTTTCGTTTTTTTATATTTATTTTTATAATAGCAATAATTATTTATTTTCTAATATTTTGTTTTTTGATTGATTAGATATCATTCTAACACTAAAACATTATTGCCTGAAAAATAATGTTGAATTTTTTGCTTCTTAGATTCAGATCATTTTAAGTTTTGTTTACCTTGGGGGTCTATTATACGGAAAAAACGAATATACGGACTTGGGGAAGTCCCGTCGATTCCGGATACGCGACTTTCCACTGTATATATATATATATATATAAAGTTGATCATTTAAATCAAATTTTATAATTCTATCTATTAATGATGTAATTTTTGAACATATATTAGTATGTTTTTTTTTTTTACTATCTTTATTAGAAAACTGTCTGAAGTATTATGTTCTTTGCATGATATTTATATTAGCAGATGCTTTTTTACTTCATTTGATGCTGTTTGAAAAATATCTGAAAATTAAGATACAAATCTGTGTGAAATTACAAGGGAGCATTGCTCCTTACACACCACTGCCCCTCAACCTACAATAATTGCTAATTTATTATTAATCTTTTTTTTATTTAGCAAACAAGCTTGGATATATTCCCACGATTGAATATTTGCTCTCAATTTCTTAAATTTGTATTGTAATTATTGAATGAAATCAGTGTGGATTTTATGAGACCTTTTGTTAGTGATGTTTAATATCCGCCAACATTTTCCAACAACAATTAGATTTACAGTGTAAGTTAATCATGATGTTTAAGTGCTATCATATAAGATTAATCAGACAAAAGCAATTAAGCAACTTCTAGCAAAATTTATTTTAAGCCATTATTTGCATGCTTGGTCTACATTTTTGAAAGAGTATGCATCATTCGATTAGATTATGCATAACTAAGCAATATATGCAATAGCATATAAAAACTTTATAAAGAAATTTCAAATTGTACTAAAAAGTTAAGCAATAATATTTTGTTACTGAATAGCATTATAAAAGTATTCCATTATTTACATAGTACCATTCTTATAAATTTAAAGAGATTAAAAACGCACTGTTTGTGCTAGCATTTCAATCTTCTTATTACCAATTACTATTAAATTATTTATTATTTTCATAATTTCACTTGTTTTTTATCTTGATCGCTGATTTTATCTGAGATAGTCATTTAGACTATGACCGTTTTGATTTCTTTTAAAGCTTTTTTGAGTTTAAGTAACAGAACAGAGTATCAGAACTTAAAATACTGTGAGTAGCTGAATTTATTGGTCAGTAGCCTACAAATTTCTGATGAGCTATTTGGGCATTGTCCTCATGATATATTTGCTTCTCATTGGCTTAAAAGCTTATCAGATTGTTAGATATTGGTTTTATGATATATTTAGTTATGCAGAATTTTAATTCAAACTAATTTTTAAATTAGATTTTATTAATCAATTTTTCCTACTCTAATATGTGATTGCTTGTAATTAACTCTTGTATTGAAGGATTTTATTATTTTCCATACCCTGTTTGCCAACCTCTCCAATGGCCTAAGATTGTGATGCAATCTTATAAGGTTTGCTTTGCAAACCATTCTTGTTTCTCTTACTACTAAGTTAAACTCATTTAAAATGTGTTCTAGCATAAAATCTTAAAAAAAATATAAATCAATCATTAATATCTTTAAAATTAATTCCTCTTTAAAAAATTAAAATTTTAGTAAAAAAAAATGTATTAAAATAAAATTTTTTGAAATGAAAAACTTGCAGAAACAAAGCAATAATTATGATTTTTAAAACTACATATATGAAGTGACGTCTCATACACATTTTTTCAATGTTTCATCTTTCATAACTGTCATCAACCTTTTCTTCTGCTCTTCAATCATGCTTTTTTTAGTATGCTTGAAAGCTTAACATTACGACTAATACTCATTTTTCAATGAATAAAATTATTATTGAGCCTGCATAAGTATAATTAAGACGTAATACAGAACACTGTGTTTGTTGATATGAACTATTCGCTTTTAATCTTTCAATTCTTCTCAACTTACTGGTCAGTTTATTTTAACTTTTCATTGGTCTTGTGAGAAAAGATTTTACATTTAGAAATTTGTATACATCTATTTTACACCTGCATGCTTATGAAAGCTCACTTTGTTGCTAATATATATATATATAAGCTCACCGGTCAAAAAATTAGTCACCCTAATTCGCAAGCGCTGATGTATCGTTGGATTTTGTTAGATGATGCAGTGGTCAAGTGACGTGCTCAATTGTGTGCACACTGCTTCACGGTGATCAAAGGCAAGTAGCTATTAGTGAGATATTTTTGTTTTAAGCGGAAATTGTGTGTAAATATGGATAAGTGTAAGGATGTGATCGAATGGCAAAAACGGGCAATTGTGTTTGGCCCTGCCAATGGTCATACGGTGAATGAAGTTACTGGATTTGTTGGTGTTTCGATGCTGACTGTTCAACGTGTCTACAAGCAGGGGTGTAATACACGTGGTCACGAAGGACGATGTCAGATTTGTGGTCGGAAAAAGATCCTGCATGAAAGGGGCCGGAGACTGGCTTCCCGATTTGTCAATCAAAGTCGCTGCCAAACCTGACAGGAATTGCTTCAGTTAGTAAATGAAAGTCCATCCCAACCTGTTAGGGAGAGAACATTGCGACTAGAACTGCATGCAATGAACATTTGGAGTCGAATATCTCGTAAGAGGCCATTGCTCACACAGGCACATAAAGCTGCGCGACTTCAGTGGGCTAGAAGTCACCGAACGTGGACAGTTGCTGACTGGTGAAATGTAATATGGTCTGATGAATCATGCTTTTGCCTTTATTCAAAAGACGCACTCCGTCGAGTGCACCGAGGAGCAGGTGAAACATTTCATCCTAACTGTGTGCTAGGTCAGGTTCAAGCCGAAGATGGGCCTGTCATGTTTTGGGGGTGTTTCCCTGACTGAGGTGGCCACTAACATGAACCAACATGTTTATTTTAACATTCTGGATGATTAGATATTGCCTTTCAGTCAACATCTTCATGAAGAGTATGTTGTCAATACACCTATTTTTCAAGATGACAACAGCGAAGTTCATCTGGCTTGTTGGAATAACGTGTAAAACGCCGAAATCAGCATCCTCGCAATTTGGTGGATTTGCGCGATCAAATCCTCAGCGAGTGGATTAAACTGGATTCGACGTACCTCCAAAACCTTGTGGGCTCCCTTCCTAACCAATTCCAGGCTGTTATCGAATCCAAAGGCGGTGTTACTTTCTATTAAATGATGTTTTTCACGATTTCTCCAAGGGTGACTAATTTTTTGTCCGGTGTGCTTATATATCTGTGTGTGTGTGCGTGCGTTCTATGTATACATATGAGGGCAATTGAAAGAAATATAACAAAATCATTTAAGACTTATTTATTAATCTTAATATGTTTTAATAGGTTGGGCTAATAGTATAGTGTCTGGTTATAAACCTGGTGCTAAAGGGTTTGCATTCTTTATTGTGGATCTGGAACTAACTGAAGAAGGCATTGGTATGAAATTTTTTTATTATTAAAATGATCATTTTCTATTAAAATGAAATTTGTTACACTCAGTTTATTTCTGAGGATAAAAAAAAAAAAAAAGAATTCTAAATACCTAGCGTTATAGCGTTCATTGCCAGCGATTAACTAACTGAATTAACTGTCAGCTACTGTTAAAACAGTATGCAAAGCAAAAAACGGAACTTTTGATTTGTGATTGGATGTTCAAGAACTACGATGATAAATGTTACAAAGTGTAACCTTAAATATGCTAATTAATTATTGTTAAAGTATTTTAAGTCACAAAATCGAAATGAAAATTTAATTTCTCTTGCTCAAGTTTTTTTCTGACAGGTTCATCTTCTTGACAATCCAAGTATGGTCCCAATAGATCAAATATGGTCAGAAAAGCAGCAAAAATTTGTCCCATTTATTTTTTAATTTTTCTATGTTAATGGGAAAATAAAAAATTTTGCTCATAATTTTAAAATCTGCTTATGTAATGATAAATTCAGGCAAAATATAGTTTTTCAAGATTACAGTAAGACGCTGTTTCCTTTAGCGCTGTTTCAGTTCAGCGCTCTTTTATTTCAACCCGGTGATTCCCCGAAATTATGCGCAGGGACTCCCCCAAATCTGTACATAACATATCCGAAACTGTGTAGTTGTGTTTCTTGTTTGGTGCGGTGCTGTGCAGACGCATTTTTATCATTTTAAACATTTGTTGACATTATTGTAAGTATATATAAATTTATATAATACCATAACGATTAATACAGTGACAAATATTATGATCTTAGTTTTTGTCATGGGTGATAATGAAAAACAAGAAAAGAAAGCAACCAGTAAAAGCATTTCACTGGAAACTAAAATGCAAGTGATTGGAAGATTAGATTCTGGTGAACGTCAATCTCAAATTAGTGCTGCATTGAATTTGGCAACTTCAACAATAAAGACAATTCTTAAGAATAAAGAAAAAATACTGTCATCGGCAACTGCAACTACATCAAGCTCTGCAACTAGAATTACCTGTTCTAGAAATAACATTGAAAGATAGAGGAAATTGAAAAACGACTGTCTATATGATTTGACCACGAAATTGAAAGCAATATGCCATTAAGCCAATCTATCATAATGGAAAAAACTAGAAGAATTTTTAATTACATTCAGGTTGAGGCAAGTGACATAAATGAAACTTTCGTTGCTAGTGGAGGATGGTTTAATAGATTTAAACATCTAAATAATTTTCACAACTTAAAGATTACAGGAGAAGCAGCAAGTGGTGATACGAAAGCGGCGGCTGAATTCCCAGCGACATTAAAAACAATAATTGAACAAGAAAACTATCCTCCAGAATTGGTTTTTAATGTTGATGAAACAGGCCTGTTTTGGAAAAGAATGCCAAAACGAACATTTCTATCCCGTGAAGAGAAACGAGCACCAGGATTTAAAGCCGCAAAAGATCGCTTAACACTTCTACTGGGTGGTAACGCAAGCGGAGATTTCAAATTAAAACCACTACTAGTTTACCACTCCAAAAACCCAAGAGCGATGAAAGGCATATTTAAATCAACTTTACCTGTAATTTGGGAGTCTAATAAAAAATCATGGATAACTATAAAAATTTTCCAGGATTGGTTCACTGAACATTTCTGCCTGTCTGTTAAACGTTATTGCGAAATTAAAAAACTTGAACAAAGAGCACTACTATTAATTGATAATGCTCCAAGCCACCCAACAAATTTATCAGACTTAACAACATGCATTCCAGTGGAAGTGGTTTTTTTGCCGCCTTACACAACTGCCTTAATCCAACCAATGGACCAAGGCGTTATATCCAATTTTAAAGCTTATTACTTGCGCCAAACATTAAAGCAGATGTTTGACAAAATAGACAGATAAGAGAAGCAATCAATAAGAGAATTTTGGAAAAACTACAATATCATGAATGCTGTAGAAAACATAAACCTTTCTTGGAATGAAATTACAGAAAGATCTTTGAAAGGGGTATGGAAGAACATTTGGCCAGATTTAAGTAAGAGCGAAGACATTGGACACTCTGTCGATATGGATGAAATAGTGGAATTAGCAAAACAAACCAGTTTAGATGAGATAAATGTGGAAGACGTCGAAGAAATAGTTCAAGAAACAGCAGCTAGTCTTTCTAATGATGAGCTCAAGGAATTAACTGGGCAAGAAGAGAACAAAAGTACTGATAGTTGTGATTTCGTAGAAGAGCAAAACGAACTTTCGATGCCGTTTGTAAAAAGGAGTTTGACTACTATAACTGAAATTATGAACCAATTTGTTGAAAATGATCCAAATTTTGACAGGAGTTCAAAAGCAAGACGGAGTGTTATAGATGCTTTATCCACTTATCAATAACTTCTAACAGAACGCAAAAGGAAAACACGAACTACATTAGATGCTTTTTTGACAAAAAGGCAGAAAATTGGAATCACAAAATAGATTGAATGATCTGACTGACTTAGAATTTTATTTGTTTGTTATAAGTAAGTATCTTCGTTTATATTGTTTTTATTTTTGTAAGAAATAAATGTTTGGTTTTATTTTTGTTAAAAAAAAACATAAATATTAATTTTAATATCTAACCAATTTTCTATTCATCTTCCCCTAGCCCCATTATTTACATGTTAAGATAGCCTCATTTAGCGCTCTTTCGCATTATGCTCTACTTTGATGGAACGTATCCTACGCGTTAAGCGGGGTCTTACTGTACTTATTATTTTTAATACTTATTTTAATAATGAGTGTTTAGCAGATATATAAGTCTATGTAATTGAAACTAATGCTTTAAGTAAATGAAATAAGGACAGTAAAACTTAACAACTTTAATATAACATTTAACAAGTAAATAACATTAGTGGAAATATTAGAACACAATTATAGACAAAGATCGCTGACGTTATCTCTAGTAGAACACAAATGCTAAACTAAATCTCTTTGTTAACAGAAAACTAAACTGAAACTTTTTGTTAAGTTGCCAGATCACGAAAGTTCAAATTTAGTGTCACTGACCTGCGATAAAATGTCTGTCTCGATTGAAGCGACCATCGTATGATATTTTGTGCTATCTTGAGTAATTCCAGCAGTGATAAACTGAGATTCCACCTGTGAAAACCATATTGCAGGATTTTCTTTCAAAAATTGGGGAACTTTAACAGCTACACGCGGAAGTTCTTGCAGGCGCCGTTTTAGAACTCTTTCCATTCTCGCCATCCATCAAGTCGGTTGTCACCAGTTTAGCAAATATATAAGTCTATGTAATTTAAACTAATGCTTTAAGTAAATGAAATAAGGACAGTAAAACTTAACAACTTTAATATAACATTTAACAAGTAAATAACATTCGTGGAAATATAAGAACACAATTATAGACAAAGATCACTGACGTTATCTCCAGTAGAACACAAAAGCTAAACTAAATCTCTTTGCTAACAGAAAACTTTTTGTTAAGTTGCCAGATCACGAAAGTTCAAATTTAGTGTCACTACAAGTGGAAAGAAGTTTGTAAGGTATAAAAATTTTTACACGTCTTTAATTTATGTAATTTCAAATGGTAAAATCCAAAATTTTAGTAGGGTTGGTGGAACAGTTTTTGAAGAATCTAAATTTAGCAATAACTTTTGAAATTATATTGTATCAGAAACTATGTAATCTATTCTGCTTAAACTTTTTTTGTCATCTTAAATTATATAGTTTAAAATGAAGTAAAAATTGATTTTCAAAATAACTTAAATTTTTTATTCTTATTACAGTGGAAAGTCGCGTATCCGAAGTCGGCGGGACTTCCCCAAGTCCGTATATTCGATTTTTCCGTATAATAGACCCCCAAGGTAAACAAAACTTAAAATGATCTGAATCTAAGAAGCAAAAAATTAAACATTATTTTTCGGGCAATAATGCTTTAGTATTAGAATGATATCTAATCAATCAAAAACAAAATATTAGAAAATAAATAATTATTGCTATTGTAAAAATAAATATAGAAAACGAAAATATTAATTGCTCTCTCCGCCATTTTGAACTAGAACGATTCAAGCAAGAAGGGGAAATTCCCGTCATTCACTAAGGTGGGTAGGTGGAGAAGAAAATTCATTTCCTCCTTATTTCTCATTCAAGATGAGGGCTGGGCAGTGACAAATTCTTACTTTCTCTCCCATCAGTGGCTATCAATCAAGCATAAAGGCGTGGCATGCTGATTGAGTTCTCTTTATTTTTTCTTGTGTGACTAAAAGGGATTCCCCTTCCACTTTAACGTTTGTTGTGTTTACACTTTTTCACAGTACTTTTTCTTTCCCTGACACTCTAATAAAAAGGTTCCAGGAAATGCCTCTTTTACTAGCCAGCTGCATAGAAAAGAAGAGGTGGAGGGGACTCAGTTGTGCTCCTTTGAAAACAAATCTCCCCCCCCCTTTCCTGCATTCAAAAGGAGGAGTGTCACTAACGGTATGGTCTTAGTAGATCTTCTGTTCCCTTTTCTGTTGATTTATGGGTTCAATGCATAAATCACTAGAAGCTAAGAAAGGAAAAAACCTGTCAAAAGACGTTCCCCCCCCTTTTTAACCCACTGGTGGTTAAGGGTGTCTTGGAGTCAGGAAAAACTTTGATGAAACACTTCCACAAATATAGCCAGGTGTTTTTCTTTCCCCCCAAGTAGTACAGTTAAGTCGTCAATCACGTCAACATCGACAACACCCCCATTTCATACCCTTTTTACACTGTTTGGGAGGTCTGACCATGGCGGTCATGCCTTGCTTCAGAAAAGGACAAAGTAAAAGCAGGAATTTCGTATTTTTCTGGTGAATGAAATAATGCCTTTTTTTTTTTTTTTGAAGTAATAAGCAGTTTTTCTTTTTAAAACAAATAAACTAAACTTCATGAAATCTTATCAATTTAATTGATGTAAAATTAAAAATTTTAATAAAAAGAATTTAGAGATATTTCTTTCGCTTCATTATTCACTCTTTAAATTTTATTCAAAACTGTTACATGCATAATCGTTTTAAATTCCAAACCTGGTTCTACTATTCACTGCTACTTTTTTCCGTTTTTTAAATTTAGATATTTCAGTATTTTTTAACTTAAATTCTAAGAAGATTCATTAAGCTTATATGTATTTTGTGTTCGTTCTTCAATTCTAAGTAAATCGTATTATTTTATAGTTATCATTATTATTTTGAAGGTATCATAGTTACTTTCTTTTCCTTCGATAGTTTATCATCTCATCTCAACAGCATTCACAAAAAGCAAGATAATCATTCTAATCAAACGACTAATATATATATATATATATATATATATATATATGTATATATGTATATATGTATATATATATATATATATATATATGTATATATATATGTATATGTATATATATATGTATATATATATATATGTATATATATATATATATATGTATATATATATATATATATGTATATATGTATATATATATATATGTATATATATATATATATATGTATATATATATATATATGTATATATATATATATATATATATATATATGTATATATATATATATGTATATATATATATATATATATATATGTATATATATATATATGTATATATATATATATGTATATATATATGTATATATATATATACATATATATATATATATATGTATATATATATATATATGTATATATATATATACATATATATATATATATATGTATATATATATATATATATATATATATATATATATATTTTCCACTTTATAATTACGCTAAATGTTTTATTAATTATATTTTTAAAAAAATAAGAGAGCCACGCAAATAAAATAAAAAATCTTTCCTTAATTTTTTATTACAAAACTAATTATCCCGCTGATAGTTTTCAGTTTTGGAAAAGCAAAATGTATTCTGTAAATGTTATGACAAATAAAGAAATTGATTTAAATTCGATCGATATCAATCTTTTTACTAATTATCACATTTTACTAAAATTAAATACAACTTTTTTAAAAAAAGATACAGTTCCTTCTACTAATTATCCCACTGATAGTTATCAGTTTTCGAAAAGAAAAATGCATTCTGTAAATGTCATGACAAATAAAGAAATTGATTTAAATTCGATCGATATCAACCTTTTTACTAACTATCGAATTTTACTAAAATTAAATACAACTTTTTTAAAAAAAGATACAGTTCCTTCTATTAATTATCCCACTGAAAAATTTCAGTTTTGGAAAATAAAAATATATTCTGTAAATGTCATGTCAAATAAAGAAATTGATTTAAATTCGATCGATATCAATCTTTTTACTAATTATCACGTTTTACTAAAATTAAATATAGCTTTTTTTTTTTAAAAAAAGTTACAATTCCTTCATACAATAAATGTTTAAAAAATGTTCTAAAGACTATGGATGTATGTATAAGAAACATAGAAAATATCAAATTAATGACCAGGTTAATCAAATGAAGAAATCTCCACTCGACATGTTTTTGGATGAATACTGCGATTTGTACTTTTGGCTTATACATAAATCATACCACAGAATAAGAAGAGGAAGGACTTTGCAATTTCAGTCTTTGTTATCATATTTTTTTTTACTGTTCTGTTTTTTCTCTATCGCTTCCAGTATGTAGTCGGGATCTCGGATAGTCATCGATCTGGAATATCTGGGATCCAGGATTTCAGGCAACAAACAATCAAAGTAAAACCTTTTAAGTTTTTCTTCCATTTCAGTTGCCCAAAACAAGTCATCTCTTTCAATTTTTTCAACTTTAATTCCTTTTGTGGTCCAAAAACAAAAAAAGCAGAACTTAGCTTTTGTCACGTGCAATTGTCCCTGCACCTGAAAATAAAAATTGTGTTTTTTGTTTATTTCTGTAATGCAAGACTTTTCTTTGTTCGTCTTCCAAAAGGTGAATTTTCTGTCAAGTATAGCTTCATTTGGAAATAAATTCGTACAAGTCAGAGGACACTTAACTTCAACAATACATTTATTTCCATTTTCGTCCAAATCCTGTACAATTCCGTCAGGAGTGGCACCAAAGAAACTATATTTCTCGTCAACAAATAATCCGCATTCTTCAACCTTTATATTTGCAAATTCTTCTAAAGCTTGTACTGCTGTTTTCTCCTTCTGCCGACCGTACATCATGGCCTGAGTGTCAAAATTTTGGTACAATATGCTTTTGACAATATTTTTACAGCTGGTTGTTGGTAACTTATTACATACAATTCCAAACATCGATGAGGTAAGCAACTTCTTCCTTTCTTCTTTCCAAAGTGGGCTATCTCTCTGCAACTTAGTTTTTTTTTCTAATATAGATCTTTCTTCTGAATTTTTTTCTAACTCATTGAGAAATTCAGCTTTTTTTGTTTCAAACAATTCTTTTGGAATATCTGGTTTCTGTGAATTCGGACCATAAGCATCATCAGGAAACAATTTTCTTCGTCTACATTTTTTTGATTTATTTTCTGTATTTCTTTTACGTTTAGCTGAAGACTGTTCTCTTTTTTTACAAAATTGGCCTGGACTATTGTTAGTTATTTCTTTATGAATTTTACTATATTTTTCTTTGGTATTAAAAGCCAACAAAGAAGCATTGCATCTCGCTTCGTATGACCCTTTTAAAGAAAAATTTATTCTTTTTCCCCCGACATGTTTGGCAATGACTGCGTTAAATGATTCCACCGCATTATTAGTGGAATTATAAAGTAAGCTTCTGGAATGGTTAGTCAAATTCCCTATTATTTCCATGATTTTAAACAAAATCCCACTTTCTTCTAATTCTGAGATATGATTTATATCATCTCTATCATTACAAAAGTATGAAGCACAGTGTGTATGGTCTCCAAAAACATGTCGTGGAGCGTTTTTCATATCCTTTATTAGATCAGCTTGTGCATTTAGTTGATCTTTTCTATGCTCTGACGCTTTCACAATTGCATTTCTTAATCTAAGAATTCTTTTGTCTAGTAATTTGCGAACAGCGGCATGTCCTAATTTTGTATTTCTTGTTACCTCTTTCAATTTGTTACAGAAATTTTTTAAAAGGTGGTTCCGACATTAAATTTTTTCAACTTCGAAGGTGCCGTATGGGTTAGCATCCAAAACTTTTTTGTGCACATTACTATCACCATCTCCAATCATAGCTACATATTTTACACCATATAATGGCATGCTTTGAAGGAAACCTTGAACAATAATGTCTGCTTCCATTGAGGTAGAGCTGCCTTCCCAATTTTTATAACATTTGTGATGTGGCACTTCAACCTCTTTTCTTTGGGAAACTTCGCAGGTAAAACAATATTTATTTCGAACTTGTAGGTGCAGCACTTTTTTAGTTTGATAACCAATTATGGCAGCCTACAAGAAAAATCAGAATATTAGCTTTTGTTTTGTTTAAAAAAATCTTGTGTTCAAATATTTTTTCATAGTGTTAACTGCTAACAATTAATTTTAATTGATAATATGTAAGTTTATATGAGCAAAAATCTAATTCGAACTCTTAATTACAAAATATAAATTATAAATCATATGTTATAAAATATAAATTATAAGCAAATATTACTAAAATATAAACCTAATACTATATAATTATGCTCGGGATTAGAAATGATTATATATATTCTGTTGGTCTTGACCTAAACCTGTTAAATTAAATTTAAAATGTATATATATATATCTTGTAATTAAAAAAATGAGCATGTTTTTTAAATATAAAAGTCTCTTCAAATATGAATGTTGTTTAATGATTTTGAAAAAGTAAAGAGGCAAACTTGAAAGAAAAAAATTTCAAACATAGTAATAGTTTATTTCCTAAGAATTACTGGTAGTTATCATTTA
The DNA here is from genome assembly GCA_949128135.1 of Parasteatoda lunata. Lineage (NCBI taxonomy): Eukaryota > Metazoa > Arthropoda > Arachnida > Araneae > Theridiidae > Parasteatoda > Parasteatoda lunata. The sequence goes on along the minus strand of OX421980.1, from coordinate 11,895,867 downwards.
CTATGCATTATTCTGCTTAGTTAGAAATAAAAAATTAAATAAAGATATTTTAAATTGATTCGTCTAATAAATAATTATTTTTATTAGTCCCAAAGACAAATTGTGGCCTTCAACTCGTTATATATATATATAAAATCTCGTTTTTAAACAAAAAATAGTGATAATTCGAAACTACCGATCTGTCTCGCATGTGACATGTCGCAAAACATTTAATTATTGTAGAAACAAAAATATGTCTTATCTATTATATTTTTATACAATTTATGAAATAAAAAATTATTGCAGACTTACTGCCCCAGAAAGTGAAGAATAATTTGTTCTGTATGATCTTTTGCCCCAAGTTCCATCTGCAATGACGGTTACTAAAGGTATTCCTTCTGCATCCACATCACCTTTTTCCAGAGCTAATTGTTTTTCCTCTTCAACGGCTCTCTTCATCTCCACCTGAGCACATTTGTCCCATGCCTCCGCTACCTTACTATGTTCCTTATCATAAGTTTTAGAAGACATAGGAGGAATATTTAAAGAACTTATGAATTCCTCGAGGTTAGAAAAACCGATTCCAATTCCTATTGTACCGATTACGGCAGCTGTATTAATACTGACTGATGTGGCATCTGAATCCTCACTCCAAATTGACTTTTCTAAATTGCACATAGCACATTTGAATTTAAAATAACTTTTTAAACCTTTTCTTGTCTCAGAAACAACTTTCATGTGCGAGAGGTTGCAACTTAGAGGTGTGTGGTCATTGAGAAGTTGCATTTGCTGCACAAAAAAGCTAATATCCACGATTCTCCTTCCACTAAGCTCAAAATCCGAATAATTTTCTACTGGAGATTCGATGAGGGAAACGTCTTCCACCTCCTTCCTGCAATTAGGAAAAATATTCATTAAGAAATAATCACAATAAAAAGAAATCAAAAACACAATTTTTGAAGAAATTTTAATACTTAAATGTCACTATAGAGTTATTAAATTTAATGAATTGAAACGAGGACTGTGGAGTTGGACAATGATGTTTTACACAAAATACCTATAATTATAATCGTAAATAAACAAAATGGAAATGCAAAATTGCATGTTAACATTAACTTAGAAATAATATTTAAAATTTCCTAGCCTAAAAAATTTAATATTGGATGATTACTTAAATCATAAATTTTTCCTAGCCTAAAATTTAATTTACAGCTAGTTAGACTCGTGTACATACCTATCATTAATTCCGCAGACCTGATTTAAATAATGAAAAAAAAAAAAGTTAGAACTATATGTTACACGTGTGGCATTTAGTGTCTAGTTTTAAATGAATAATAGTTAAAGCAATAAGAAATATGAGTACAGATTGCCCTCCATATGAAATTTGTACGATTGAATCATTAACTTAAAAATTAAATATTTTTCTAAAATAAAATATTTCTTGTATTTATTAGAGCATTTTGTTATCCTTATAATTATGTTTTTAACATTGGAAAATAATCTCAATTAACTATGCAAAAATAAGTTTAAATAAACAAACTGTTTCTGAAGATATAAGACATACTCTAAGTAGACATTTTATTTAAATTAAATTATTGCTATTTTTTGACGAAACTAATTTAAATATGAAAAATACCATGATATGTATACAATTTTAATAAGAGAGAGGTATATAAAACTAAAGTGTAAATATTTCAAAAAATCTCTTTCACAAATTTTAAATAAAAATTAAATAAAATAGTTACCTTTTTTCTCTCCATTCCATAAGATTGGTTCCTCTCTTTTTCTTTCACTTACTGGACAAATACATCCTTTTTTTAATTTTACAGTTTCCCATGTTAGCAATCTACGATAATCTATAACAAACTTTCCAAAAAAATCTAAACATAAAGTACAAACAGAAATACATGCGGATGCACTCAAGAAAAAGGTGGTAAGGAGAGTCATAAATCATAGTGAAAGCTGCCTTCAACCTCCTGCGGTGCAAAGGGTAATTTTCCCTGTGGGTCATTCTGTTGAAAAGGGTTTTAGAAGGGGGTGGAAATTTTGAGTCTGATGATTAGAATTATTGAAACTAATTTACAATTTACGTAGTATGTATAAAACCTAGAATAAAAATATTAATCTTAAGTTAAAGAGAGTGTCTTAAGCTTCAAATCTGTCTTAAAATTTTTCCAAAAATGCTAAAAATAAACTTGCAATTAAAGTTTATCTCCTGAATTTCAGTCTTTTAAAGAGCATGTTAGTTTTAAAAAAGTTTTAAAAATACTTAAAATCTACCAACTAAAAACTTTGTAAGGAAGATTAATAGTAGACATTTCAAAGCATAAAAAGAAGCAAAAAAAATTCCATAATATTAATTAGTGATTAAATAAAGAGTAGGGTAAGAATCATATAATTCTCCATAGGTTAACATAGGGAACGAGTAAAGTAGAATCTCACTCCAAGACACCCTTAAGGAAATGGGCGAAATTGGGAGAATGCTTCTCCCCTACACACAGTTCCCCTATCCATTAACATGGAAAAACCGGTTTTGCTATGCAGAGAAGACTGCAGGTTAAAATACGATTTTTTACGTGCATAACCGTCAGTGGGTTAAGAGAGGGGAAGGTGAAGAAATGTTTGTTTATTTTGATTGTTAAAAAGTGTCCGGGAAATTGACTCTTCCGGAAAAGGGACGTCCGGATATGGGACGTTACACTGTATAAGAAAGAAAAATCTTTAAAAAAATTATGTTTTGCAAAATTTTTTTTTGATTATTTCAAATACTTCTGTAAATATAGTGAAATTGCAAAAACATAAATGTACTATAAAAAAAGACCAAACTGTCGAATATTCTCCTGATTAAACTATTGAGACTGTATTTTCTGGATTACACCTACCCTCTATATTTTAAAAGTCCAGAATCTGAATTTTTTTTGAAAAAAGCAATCCTGGTGAATGCCAGTGATTTGGTTGAAAATTGGTTAGCTCATGGCAGGTGTAGGAAGCTTTTGAACATGGGAAGCCTTTTCTGACTAAACTTTGGTTCTATGTTGGGTTCCTAGATATATGACACCCAGAGCATAAATTATCGGGCCAAATATGGTTAATATTTTCAGTGGCATGTAAAATGCTTCAGGCCCTTTTCTTTTTTGTCATATGCAAGCCTCAATGAAAATCATGACTAAATACGCAATCAAATACTTTCATGAGTGACCCAACTAGTTTCTGTTTATTAATTGCAACTGTATCCAACAGCTCTTCGATTTGATATTTATTATTTGCATGCCATATCAACATGAGTGATTTGATGTTTATTATTTTAATTGAAAGGAAAACCTGTCAAAAAAACCTTGATGTCTTAGGTAAAACAGGGATAAGCTTTAAATCAACAAGTAATCACTGAATGCTTCAATCCGTGAGCAGCGCTTTACTAAGATTGATACAAGCAAATTGTCCTGAAGTTTCAGTCATTTCAGCAGTAATTAAATTTTTTTTTGTTGTGGTTTTCCTATAATTTTTCAAATTCCGATATATTTAATACGTTATTAAGGTATGCAAATTTGAGCCATAAGACATGAGCAGCCCTTTACTATGATTGATACAAACAAACTGTCCTGAAGTCTCCGATTCTCTTTTCAGCAGTAATTAATCGTTCCCCCCCCCCCCCCCGGTTTTCCTATAATTTTTCAAATTCCGATTTATTTAATGTGTTATTACACCATGCAAATTTGAGGCATAATTTTTTTTTTGAAACGTTCGATTTGTGACCATTCGGTCGTAATCTCTCATCTTTTGATGATAGTTTTCAGAAGTTATTTATTATTTTCAACCCTTTTCACATGGCTTTTCAAATTCGGGTATTTTTTTATACAATGTTATTAAAATGTGCCAATTTGGAATTTGAGTATTTAGTTTTTGACACATTCGATTTGTGGCAATTGTATATCATGTAACATGTGGTCATATGATAGATTTTCAGCAGTTATTTATCATTTTTCTCCTCTTTTTACATAGTTTTTCAAATTAAAATATTTTAAGTACTATGTTATGACGTGAATTTGGAATTTACTTTATCACTTTTTGTAGAGTTTGCTTGGCTCGCTTGATTCATAACAATTCCATTGTAATTTCGCATTGTTTGATGATTGTTTTTTTGCAGTTATTTACCATTTGGTCCCTTTCGTACGGTTTTACAAATTCAGATATTTTTAATACGATATCATTATGACGTGAGAATTTCAGATTTGAGTTATCACTTTAGCTTACCCCTTAAGACACCCCTTAGTATTAATTTAACTTTTTGTGTATTTTGCCATATTTTCTGAACTGTTAAAGGCCAAGAAATTCTTGCACACACATAATTATGAAACTTGTTTGTCCAAAGATAATTCAATGTAATAAATAATTTATATTAATTATTTTTTTACAATTTTATTTAATTATAGTTCAACCAATTTTAATTCTTTGGTAGTTTAATTATAAGCCATAAGCAAAATATGCGAGAAAAATAGGTGAAAATATTTTTAGTGAAAAAAAATGCAATTAAGACATCAACAGTGTTCTAGGTAAAAGAATTAAATACTTATCTATATAAAAAAATAAATATTAACTATTTACAAAATGACAATGGATTATGCCTATGAGGTATAGACTTAATGAAACCTTACATCTTACCTTAAATAAAAAAAATAGAAATGTTTCTAGTTTAAATCTTATTGCTTCAATAACATATTTTGATGTGAGACACCAGACAACTGAAGTGCCTAATGGAAATTCCTGTAAAAATCAAAATGTGTTATAAATAATTCTTCATATTTTTTCAAGATGGGCCTGTCTTTAGAGTTCTTCAATGATTAATTACTCAACTTTTCAATATTAGTATGAATTTTTTTTAAAAAAAAGGATAATGTTCTTCATTTAACAGCCTGTGATTTATTTGGAACTAAGTTTATTAAGTTAAAAAATATTTCTAAACCTTCATTTATTAGTTTTAAATTGACACATTGTTTGTGTTAAACTATTTACTACAAAATTTCTGTCATCTGGTCAGCTTTACCATAAAATTGGTTTAGGTTTGGGTACTTTAATCATTAGAAACTATCTCATTGCCCATCGTAAATAAATGTCATATCTAAGTCTAGCTTCTCAAACAATTAAGGCTACATGTTAGTAAGTGTAATCCGATTATTATATCAAAAGTTATTAAAGTGTTTAATTTTTTAATTTCTACACTGTGCGTACATAGTTTATTTTTTGTTGTTTTCTTTTCCTTTTGAATTTAGTATTTCTTCCTTTAGATCACACTGATGAGATTGTCACACTTTTATTTCAATATCTTGCATTGCTGAAGAAAGAGGGTCCTCAGGAATGGATATTTAATGAACGCAAGAATTTAAATGATATCACATTTAGATTTAAAGATCGAGAAAAACCTCAATCTTATGTTTGTTCTTTAGCTAGTGCTTCTTTTGTAAGTAATTTTTGATTTTATTATTCAGTATTGTTTATGGGACTTAATGCAACAAGAAAAATTATTAAAAATTATTTATTTTGAAAAGTTATGAACTAAATTCATAATTTTCTTTAAAAATGTTGAAAAACACACTGTTACGTAGTATAATTGCTTCTTTCTGTGTGCATAAAAATAAAGACAGTATTAAAATTGTTTAGTTCTTGGTTTTTTTATATTAATCATACAAGACAACTATGTTGACCACAATATTTATAAATAAATCTTATTACTTGATTACTATAGTTTTAAAGTTCACTTTTAGATTTATTTTGTGACCAAATCCCTACACTCATGATTTTAAAATTTTTTTATGCAACTTACTTTGGTGTTGACCAAACTATTTAGTTTGAAACTTTTATCTTGTATTTTTCTCATTAAATTTAAAACTAAAAACACTAACTTTGTATGAGTTTCAACAGAAAAAAATGTCCATAATAATTCCTTTTCAATCAACTTTTTTTTAAATATTAATTAAAAAAACAAAAATGCTTGAAAAATTGTTTGATCATTGTTTGATATCTATTTGCTACTTAACAGCGTTGCTATATTTGATGTAAGTATTGAAGAATGATTACAGTGGAATCTATCTCTTATTTTAAGTTTTAATTGAAGTAAGAATTAATTAAAATTAGAATTAATTCTAAAATAGTAAAGAAAATTACAAGCATCTTCAGTAGAATACTAAAGTATTATACTTTCATACTTTGTAATGTTAACTTTTATTCAGATTAGTTATTAAATCACATAGGTTTATATAAAGTTTACTTTAAAAACATGTTTTTGTTTACACTTTCAATGTTTGCAGTCTAGTTAAATTAAAATAAATTAGACAAAACAACTTCAAATTCTTTTTATTAGGATTATGAGATGGAGGACATTTTATGTGGTTCTTATATACAAACCAAGTACAAACCAGAGCTGATTACCAAAGTCTTAGATATGCTGATTCCCGATACCATAAGGTAAATTTAATAAAGTTCATGTAATTTATGATTAATAATCTATTTGTTTATAAAAGTAGATAAATTTTTCACTGAGGATTCTTTTTTTTTATGAAAAAAATTTATCGAGGATATAACTAATTAGTACAGATTGTTTAACAATTTTTTTTTCAGTTTTAATTTTATTTTAGCAGATTACAAATGTCCAGTCTATGAAAAAGAATTAAGTTAAATTTGTTAAATAAAAATATTTTATTATTTTGCAGTTTTATTTTGAAGCTGCAATACCAAACAATTAATACATTAGAAGATCTTTATAATGCAAAACTTGAAACATGGGACTTCGTATTATATAGAATTTTATGTTATATAGAATTTTATGTTATATAGATCATTATAATTATACCATATTAATTATAATATAATTAATGTGGGTTCTGGAGGAGAATTGTGATTTATAGAATTCCGTTATATAGATCTACTGTATTTGCATATGCTTAACCAATAATAACTTTAAAAAAGTAATACTCATTATTTTTGATTTATGTATATCAAGATGACTTATGTATACTCTTTAAAAAAGAAGTGGTTGTTAATATAAATAATTGTTAATATAAATATTTACTCATTATGTGAAGAAATTTTTTATTAATAGGATTTAAATGACAGCATCAATGAAAATTCAATTAAGTTAGGCAAAATTTCTTATGCTGGAATACAAGAGAGTGTGGCTCACAAATAAAATTGAAGCACTGAATACTTAAAAAAAGAAAAATAATAAATGGAACCATTAAGTACTGAATGCTTTTTTTTATACTTAGATTTGGTTTACATAAGGTTGAATACTATATTTCTTAAAAATTGGACGACGCTGCTCCACCGCCGTAGTTTCGCCACAGGTGCCCACTGGGTAACGAGAAGAGAGTAGCAGTTCTGGCACTCCTGGCCAATGGGACAATACATCCCAAGTGCCCACCATTAAAAAAAATATATATATTTATTAAAAATAAAATTTAAGTAATTTTTTTCAGTCTCATTTTTCTGTTTTGTTGATAATTAAATTGTTAAATTGTGAAAGTATTGTCTGGCATTTACTTTTTTATTATTTTTGTGTAGTTATATTTTAGTTTGTATCTTTATTTTGATTATGTTGTTAATGATATTTGATCTCTTATTTACTCTAGATTTGTTTAGTGAGTTTTTCTTCATAAATCTGAGGTATTTTCTTGTTGATATTGTCAAATTGTTTGGCTTGCACTTATGAAAGAATCAGGTGAAACATGTAAACTGCAGTTTAATAGTATGTACATACATCCCTTAATAACAGAAATCAGTGATACATTAGTGTCATCTTCGTTAGCATTAGGATACAGTTTGGAATTGATCTCCTGCAGCAAGTAAAAAAGAAATGAGTTCCAAAAGGCTCATAACAGTTTACTCGTAAATCCAACTATACCATGTTGCCATTGCATTTCGGAAGTTTCAAATTGTCATCTGTGCTAATTCCCTCTACCCAAGAGGCACTTTGATTCTAGCTTTTAGCCTTTGGAACTCAAAATAATAGTCATTATTTAAGATAATAAACTGTTAATTAATATACTTGAGCAAAAAATCATCAGGTTTCTGTCAGAATGCACTTTATTTCAAGAACGGACAATATGGTAGGCGGACAATTTCCATTCCTTTCCTATTTCATTAAAAAGACCTGCTTGCAGAATTGAAATAAAAGGCAACATAATTTCTACTTGCTACAGGAGAAAATAGAAGAGAAAGAACACTGCCAATGTGAGCACTTGGCCTTTCCTCTCAACCTATTTCGCATTAACTCAATGTCATCAACTAACGCCTAACAAAAATTATTACAATTTACCTAAGAATAAAAATGTATGCTAGTTCTCTTTTTAATGTACAACGCCACAGCTCCGCCGCCAGATTAATCATTGCACAAATAAACATAAGACTCTAACATAAACCCAAAATTTTATTAAGTTATGTCAGTTGATTAACGCATTTTGAGTACTTTGATTATCAGAATATTATAGTCATAGCACTGTTAATATATTTTAACTATGCTGTTAAATCTTTTTAATTGTTCTGCTATATTTTAATTTTTTTTATTAAAATTTTGTGTATAGTAATTAAATTTTATGCATCAAACTGCCTACATCCATAACTTTTTATCACTATAAAATTCATAATGCTGTTAAATATGACATAAATTATCAAGCATTTATCTGAAAAGAAAATTAGGTTTACCAGAATATTAATTTACACCCATACTTTCAAGCTTTGATAAACATTCACGGAAGTTAAGTGGCTTTTAATAAACTCTTAATGAAATGATCAAAAATTTTACAGATTAAAGTCATTTGGCTGTTTATCTAGAAGAGGTAGATATCTTGTTTCTTCTTAGGATTCTAAAAGTAGTGTTTTATGGTAAAGGAGGACTTCGGTTTCTTACTTAATGAGTAGAAGAAGCATTTAAAGCACTTGAACAGCATGATAGATTTTTTTAGTTAAATGACTGTCATATTCCTTTGTTTAAAGTATTACAAATGACTTACATTATATAAAAATATTATACTGAAATCTAAGTGTAATTATTTGAGCATATTACTAGAATCTCATTACTAAGAGTGATTCTTTGCTTTCATTTCTGGTGAAAATCTAAAATTATTATTGTCAACCAGCTTCCTTGTCTATCCCCTTTTCCCTAGACATAATTTTTTAGGCTTATGTTCCTAGTATCAGATGCTGATATATTCTGTTGTGAGCTAAAAAGAAAAGAAAAAGAACTTAACCCCTGAAGAAAGTGAAACAGATCTAATATTTTTAATTCGAGTGGTTTAAAGAATCCTTCATTCAAATGATTACATGCTATGTAACAGTTTTTGTAGTCTTTTATTCCTTAGCAAAAAACTGCTGCTATAAAAATTAGTAAAGTTCTTTTAGAAAACTAGGTATGAAGGTTTGTGCTAGTGAGGTGCCTTCTATAAACTATAGATCTGTTAACAAAGCTTCAATAATTTAATAATTTTGAGGCAAACATAATCAACACCGGATAACCATTTTGAAAGATAAATTTTAATGTCTAAAAATTATCTCAATTTTCGATGTGTAATGACTCTTTAAATGAAAGCTAAGTTCTAATGCTTAATGTGTGTTTTAGGGCATTAATTTATTTTTTTTTTGATGGATAATTTGTTATTTGCATTGTTTGTATTTTTTTTTTTAAATTAAATTTTTTATTTCATTTAGATTTTTTTTAATTATTTATTAATGCACCTTTTTTTTTTATTTATTTATAAGATATCATAAAACCTCAGCTATTAGTTTTTTGTTTGTTTCTGAATATTCTGTTAACGGAATACTTCTGCTAAGGGAAGTCTGTTTCATTCTTTTTCTTTCCATAAGCACTTAGCTCTTATTCAGTCCTTTTCTAAGCGTCAATAATACGCAATCAGATTTCATCTTTTTTGCCTTATTATACGAATATATATTCTTTATTTTCTTCATTTTTTGTTTAACCTTCATGCATAATTCCACCATTAAAATGCCACCGGTTTTGTTTTGTTGTCTTCATTTTTTGCGATTGTTGTAGTAATTTTTTTAAAACTACAAAACTGCTGAAGCATTAATTTTAAACATGGTAATTTCATTATCAATTCATGCATACCATATTATCATTATATTGATTTCATCTAAACTAAATTATATACTGTTAAATATTATCTTATTAAATTTTTTTTCTTCTTTTTAAGGATTGCTGTGGTGGGAAAAAAATTTTGTGACATTTGTATCAAAACTGAAAAGTGGTATGGAACCAAATATCATTTGGATCCCATTAAAGAAAAAGTGATTCAGGTTAGAAGAGAATCAGCTTTTATGTAAAATTTCTTGTATTATATTTATTAAATCGGTGCAGAGCTTTTTTCCTCTTAATATAATTTTTTTAAATGCAAGACATGTATTCTATTGTTAAGGTTTTGTTTTTAATCTTTAACTGTTTAATTTCGCATACATTCAGTTTTATAATTTAGACCATTATCTATTGTAACTTAATACAGAGTGATACAAAATTATACATATTCTGCCAAATTCTATTATCTTTAATTTTTTGTGATCTGACCATTTATTGCATTTAAGAAGTATTTAAAGGGATAATTTTTAAATAAAACTATTAAATGTAAACTGGATAAGTCTTAAAATAAGAAATGATTTCAAAATTAGCTAACACAAAATTATACGTATTTTTCATGAAAAATGATTTTAATTCCACAAATTTCAACAAACGCATATCCACCATTTAGATTAATATATTGAAATGAAGTTAAGTTCTTTTAAATTCTCTATTTCATTTCAAACAGTCTGTATTGCTAGTTGCAATTTATTCTTATTGTATTGACGATTGTTCACGTAAATTGTTTTACTGAAACTCTAAAATGGTTTTCTTGTATTTGGGTCAAAGGAGCAAGCTGACTAATTCATAACTTCAATTTTATTTTGTTTGCATCAACATCTAGAGTGTATAGATCTATTGTCTTGTTGAAAAACAAGTTTAGATTACCTATATGTCTTTTAAAACAGAATGTGTCGATAGTCCTTGCAATCCATTTTAAGTGAAATAAAATCTAAATTAAGTTCGTCTTATTTACTTTAGGTTTCCCAAATATTTCTTACTAGTAATATTAATAATCACCCAGGTCATCTTAATTTAACTTTTTGATCACCAATAAATTATATTAAATGTTTACAGAATTATATTATTAGTAAACACTCAGTATTCAATGTTTTTTTTTTTTTTTTTTTTGGACTAAAGTTTAATCTTGCTGTTATATGATAAGGTTTCAGAACACTCACCATTTTAGAAAATTGAATGTTAGAATTCTGCTTTATTTCCTGAAAATTGGATTGTACAAGGCATCAAGGTTGAGCACTAGCAGATGCTGACTTATTTGACCCTATTTGAAAAAATTTTTTTTCCAAATAGGGAGGTTACAAGTTTCTCTTGTATGTTTATTTGATCCATAATTGTCCTGTTTGGTAAAATAAAACAAATTTGATTTGTGAACCAACTGAACAATTTATTATTTTAGAAATGCAGCTTATTTTCTTTATCCATGCTCCAATTTGCTGTTATTTTACTTTTCTCAAGGTCAGACTAAGGTTGCTAGGCTGCAGGAGACTTGATGTAAAATTGAAATTTCAACTATAAAGTTATCTTATATTTGATTTGAATATCAAAATAAGTGTGGAATATGCATAGTTTTGAAACTGCATTTAAAATTTGTTTACAGTCAAAATAAATAATTTGTAAGCTCATATAAAGGCTTAGTGAATCCTTTTTAGTAAAATATCATTATAGATTATGCAGAACTACATATCGGTTAGATTTACATTATTTCAGTAGTGTATGTGTATTATTGAGTCATTATAATATTGATTATAATGTGAGTCATAGTAATATTAATGATATCTTTTATTTTAAAAGTATTTCATTACTGTTAACCTTTTTTTAAGTTATATTTTTAATCCCCTGGTTGTTAATCCCAGCTTCTTCCAAACTTTCTGATGTATGCTTTCCTTTATCAAAATACCAGTTTATGTATGTTATTGAAAGTATTGCTTAGTAGGAAAATTTCTGAATAGTTTTACCCAGGGGCTCAATGCTTAAAGGGTTAATTAATGTGTTTGATTGTTGCTGAATTGTGATATTTTGAACAAGAAATTGCACAGTGAAATAACCAAGTGCCATATAGAATTAAACTAGGCAAATAGTTAATGAAATATGTGCTACATGTATAAACTTGTTTTCTCACAACAAAATGTTACAGCTTCCAATTAAAGTCTTAGCTAAACACAATATTGAGTCATTATTACTTTCATATGGTAATTTTTTTAATAATTTCTCCATGATAAAATATTTTATACGATGTCTATATATTATTATATTTTTATTATTATTTCTGTATAGTAACTATTAACGAGGTCTTGTTTTGTATTTTTTCAGAGCTGGAAAAATGTGACTATTCATCCAAGATTGAAATTACCACTTCCTAATGAATTTATACCTACCAACTTTGAGTTAATTCCCCAAGAAAATGAAGTAAATAATGTGTGTTATGTTAGAATAAAAAATTTTCATTTATTCAGATTACAAATTATATTTTAAGTTATTTTTTTTCCAGATGCCTAAATTTCCTTTTTTGCTAAGAGTAAGTATTTTAGTTTATTCAATACAGTATTTTTATATTATAGTATTTTGTTTTCAATATTTATGTTTTATGCTAATCACAATTTTGTTTTATTGTAACACTACAAAACTTTACTCTACCTGTAAAGTAGGGATGAACTACATTTTTGTTTAACAGGTTGATCAAGAAATGGCCACATGCCCAGGTATTTATGCTTGTTTACATCAGCTATGGTAATTTTTATATAAACAGTATGCTGTAATAATATTGCATTGAAGAATATTCAGGGTGGCCACCCACCTGCAAGGTTGCCACAGGCGACTAAAATGCGACCATTTGCTAATATTTTCAGGAATAGGCGACTATTGGGAGACTTTTTTTACTTTTGGCGAAGTTTTTTCGCAAAAATTAACGTTACTTTTCAGTCCCCTCGCTAACACGTACGTAATGCCGCCTACCACGTGCCTGTGCTCAGTGACGTCATCACGCTAATCCCTCCCTTGTTATTTCAATCTACTAAAGAAAAAAAATGAAAAATCTGGGTTTTTTCATTATACGTTCATTCAAGTGAAGCGTATTTTATTTTTAATTGTATATCTATGTGATGATTTGATTTTCTACCATACCAGTGTCCACTTCATAACACATTTCAGGTAAGTGAGTTTTATGTTGATATTGATTTCTTAATATTCAAGATATTTTTCTTTAAAAAAATTAGTAAAATTACATTTTATTTTTTGTTGCTGATATTTTTAAAAATGCATCAAAATAAAATCGCATAGGGACGAATCGGTTTTATAACAAAATGACAATGCCTCTGAAAATATGCGATATATCGCAAAATATTGATTAAACGTCATCAGAGTGAGCTACTATATCTTCACGTCGATAGAGTAAGAAAAGTGAAGTTAATAGCTAACACAGTTACCGCTCTAAGGAAGACTAATTTCATTTCAGTTTTGCTGCAAAGACAATGTTTGTTTCGGAATTGGTTTCGGGATGTTGAATGGCAAAGGACAATTTTAATCTTGGGTTGTGGTTTTGTGTGTTATTAGCTTCAGAATGTAGAACCCAATAAATTATTTTTTGCTTGCTTTTTTTTTTCCCCTTGAAGATTACTTTTCACTGGGACTTCACATTTTATTTTGTTAATTATTTTCCGAGTGACTCCTCCTAATATGAGATGTTCTCAACTATTTTTTTCTAAATTTATTAAAACCCTCTCAAAAAATATGAGTAAATTTAAATAAAAAGAAAACATGTTTTTTTAATTTTAAAATTAGTTTTTATGTTCAAAAAAAAATTAAAACATAGTTTGCATTTTTTATATAATTAAAATGATTAATTTATTTTCTTAAATAAATAAAAAATTAAGCGATATTTTGTCGTTTTTGAAATGGTTTTTTTTTTTAATAATAATTTTTAGTTTTATTGTTTTTATTTTTTATAAAATTTCCTTTATTTATTTTATCAATTTTATTAAAATAAGGATAAATGATGCAAAATTTATTTTTACTTTCGGTACTGCACATATTTTTTTTTCTCCTAATAAATACGAAAAAGGCTGACGTTTTTTAGATTTAATCTATTAATTTTTTTAAAAAAAACACTATTTAAAATTTTTTAAAAATTAATACTAAGGTAAGGGATATTTTAAAAGTAGCAGTATTTAATAATCCAGAAAACGGGGAAGAATTTTGCTCGGTTTTCCTGCTATTTTGAAGTATAACGATTATAAAAAATAAAAGAAAGCTGAATTAGGCAGGGAAGGGACAAATGTTTTATTTTCTACTGTGTGTTGGTTGTTTTTCTGATAAGCTGCCGTCAATCAAACTTAAAGGAGTGGCATGCTGATTTCGTTTTCTCTTTGATTTACGAGGGGGTGGGGAAATTGTATTGCTCATGCAATTCAATGAATGTCTGAACTGGAAACTTCTAGCTAAGAGTGACATGTGAGATTTATTTTAAATCCACTTTAGTTACTCAGTTTTTGTTATTCTTGATTTATTATGATGAATTGTTTTATTATTTCCAATAATGCATTATTTATTATGGGCAAAACGTTTTTTAATCACCAGTTATATTCATCGATTTGCCGTCAACTAACAAAAAAAAATTTTTTTTTGAATAAATTCTGATTTTTTAGAAATGCGGTATCATTAATAAGTTTTCTTCATGTGGAATCACAACTGCTTTCGTTAAAAATGGTCTTTTTATAAAAATAAAATAAAAGGAGAAGATTGTTGATTAATTTAAGCATATAATTATTTGTTAATAAAAGCAGGTGATTATTTTATGAAGCAGATAGCAGTTTTCTTTTTTTAAAAGTATATATTTTTTTTCTAAAGTGAACATTTCTTTGATTTGTTTTCTACTCTCGCTTTTTTTTCCCTTTTAATTTTTAATGCATGCATGTAAAATATTTTGTTACAGTATTATTATTTTTAAACCAATAAATCTTAAATCATTTTTTATTGAAGAAAAATTAAATAAAGCTTGGGTTTGCTTTTACTTTGACTTCTTTATTATTTTGATTTAAAAAATTAAGCAATGATATTGATGTTATAGTTGAATATGTTTAGAATTAATATTTTCTTTTGTGATAGATTTATTCCTTTTTATTTATTTTTGATTGATTTAAAGATTTTCCATAGGTAATTTTTGAACATATGCTAAATCGCGATATATTGCGACGTCTAAAGGACAATGTATTGCGATTTAAAATTTCTGACATCGCCCAGTCCTAATTGCGGTATTTGACAATTAAGCTATAGTTTTAGTTATTTGGCTAGTAATTTTGATAAATTTTTGTTCCTGTTCAGGCGACTATTTTCATGCTTGAGGCTACTAAAGGCAACTATTTTTGATCATTTTTTACTGTGGCAACCCTGCACCTGAAAAACCTGGAATTATCATGGAATTTTTTTATACTGGAAAAAAACAGGAAAAATCAGGGAATTTAAAAAAAAAAGCTGGAAGTTTTTTCAACTTTTTTAATTTCCCTAATTTAAATTATTTATTAATTTTTTTAATTTAAATTATTTTACTATCCCACGTTTTTAGACGGAAAAATCTGACCAAACAGTTGAAATATCAACTTTGAGATACTTTGCTTGCATCAAATTTTGCTCCATTATAACCCTGCTTAACTAAAATGCCACGTAAAACTCTCCCGTGGTTGCTAAACGAATCGAGAAATCTTTGACTTCTAGAAGAGTATGGGATTGTGCTGTTTAGGAAAGGTGAAGATGCACACACACACAAAAAAAAATTCACATAAAGATTGCTAAATAAATATTTTTGTCATACGATCGCCAAATAACAACCTTGTTCGCATCTTTTTCCAAAAAATAGCGAAATAGTATTGTCGGATACCACGTGATGGAGGCGGAACCAAGTGCCCACTCCTGGTGAACGAACTGTACTTTCTAATGTTGTCTATTGTTTTATTACAACTACTAGCCATTTTTAAATTATAAAGGAAAATATTATAGAGTTAGCAAGTACAAATTAAAATTAAAATTTGTTATTTTAAGTTTGTTACAAAATATATATTTTATTATAATAAGTTTGATGCAAATTTGCAAATAAATAAAAAATTAATAAAAAAAAATTAAAGCAATAGACGATAATTTTAATTCTGAAACCCGAAAACTATATTTTACAAGCTAAATATATTATGTTTAAATATGTTTAATATGTTTAAATTTTTTAAAAATTAATGTTTTACCAAAACATTAAAAAGGAAAAACAAAATCTTGCCAAATTGTTAAAATAAATTTAGTCTACTTATTTTTTCAAGATGATATGTTAAAAAAATAATATTTTAAATGAAATACTTTAAAATATTGACACTTTTCTTGTACTCATCTTGCACTTTATGAGAAGAAAAAAAAAACATGCTAACCTGGAAATTTCAAGATTTTTACCTGGAAAAATCAGGGAAATTTCAAACCAGATTAGAGTGACCACCCTGATATTGTTTTTTTTTTCAGTACCACGTACAAATGTGTAGCAGAAATGAAAAATAACTTGGATTGATGGTGAAATAGGAATAAATAGAGCGGTTATCAAGCATGGTTATTAAAATGTAAGATTCGAAACCTGCAAATCGTAACAATGTATTAAAATTTAAAACGTCATCAAAATGCGCAAGAATAACTGCCGAATTAAGGATAAAAAAAAAAAAAATCCCTTAGATTTGTCATGAAATTGACATGAATTAAGTGCACATTTTTATGTGCAATTTGAGTGTTGTACTAATACATATTAAGAATATTGGGATTTTTCAAAACCATGCGCAGGGCCCATGCTAAAGACTTCAAATTATTAGCCAGTAAATTAGCCACATATCAAAAGTATTAGCTAAATTTCAAAATTCTTAGCTGAAGGCAAATCTTAAAAATTTCTTATGATTGATTTTTTCATATAGAAAATTTCATATCAAAATACAAATATACTATAATTTGAATTATTTTATGAAATGCAAATTCAAATCAAGATCAAATTAAATCAAAAATTTGATAACTTCTTAGACTAGAGTAGTAGTATGAGGATAAACCTTTGAAAACATTATGTTATTGTTCCGTTATTGTATATGTTATTGTCATGAGAAAGCATATTTTCTGCAAAAATATTTAGATGATAATATGTATCTTGCTACCACTTAATCTGTTTATTAGCTCAAACTGTATGAAAAAATTTGCCATGTGATATCGTGCTATCCGGCAACTAACATGGCAATCTGCATTTTACGATAGTTTGTCTCATGCTTACATAATCTGTCCTGTTACTTACATTATCTGAACTTAATATAATTCTTATTGGTTATGCGACGTATCTAACGAAAAGTACTGTAATAAAATAAAAAATGCAGGATTTGTTCAGAAAAATTTCCTTTGACCTTTTTCTCCAGGATTGAGGGGAATATAAATTTTTCTTTTCCGTAGAAAAAATCATTCACCAATACTTTGCCAAAACACAATTTTTTTAGCTGAATTTATGATTTTATTGCATTTAGCGAGGTGGTGAATGCTTATCACGGGCCCTGTATGTGGAATTGCAAAGTATTAACTGTCGAAAAATTGAAAAAAATATATTTTTCTTGGATTTACGGTAAAATTGATGAAATGCCTTTTTTTTCTTCTTTTTTTTAAATTTGGTCTTCGTTTTTCAATTGCTTTGCATTTCAAGTAAAGCTATCCCAATATTCCTTTATAAAAGATAGCTTTTCTTATTTTTTTTTTCTCATGAAACTATTTAAGTTTCTGTCTTTCAGATGTAGTTTCTGTTAACTGTTACTTTTGTTTAATATTTTGTTGTTTTAATCTTTTTCTGCTTGCTGAAAAAGTAGAAAAATAATAATTCTATCTAGTTGGGCCTGTTACATATTTATTTATATATATATACTAGCTGTACCCTGCGTGCGTTGCAACGCTTTCAGTTTGAATTTTAATTTTGTATTTAAGTGTGTAAATGAGATTTGCGATTATGATTTGAAATGAGAATTTTATTTAAAAACCAGTGATAATCTCAACAGTTAATTCTCTAGGATATCGCTGGTGCATTTTCAAACAGACATGTATGGTGATGCACGCGGACCATGAAACATATTTTGGCTGATGATCTGAAAAAAGTTTGAATCAATGGCGACATCAGGTATATCTGTTGATATGAGCTGGCCAATTTGTCATGGTGTGATTTTTTCAATAAGCCAAATCATGTGGCAATTCTCTTTCTTTTTTTCTTTTCTTTCTTTTTTTTGCCATTACATAAAATACATCAAACACCGTGTCTCTCCAAAAACATGACGCTTTGCAATGAAACCAAGTATTGAGCTTAATACTTGTTTTAACTCACGTGCGGTAATGCATCATGAAGATCTGATGATGTTTGCCTAGGTTACAAAAGATCTTTAATTTTAGCTCAAGCAGGATTGCATGTGAATGTAATAAATAACTCTGGCTGCCCATATGCGCCCCGATACTTATAGCACCGAATGAAGTCATTTGGAAACACGAATGTACCGACATTTTTTCGCCAAGAAAAGTTTCGATTATCTTGCTTGACCAACACCTCCTAGAAAAAGTAGGCCTCAGCACGGGTTACCAAAAATATCCTTTAGTAGTCCAAACGTAATGACATATTTCCTATTTTCAACCACTGCGCAGCTTAGTACCCCGAACGTAAGAGACATCTTTCTTATCTTTCAAAAACTGCGCAGTTAACTTCGTCATATCGGACTACGAAATTTATCCGTGCTGAGGCCTTCCTTCTTCTAGGAGGTGTTGGCTTGGCCCGATAACAACGTTGATAATAGCTCGGCGGGCATTTATTTTTTTAAATGAAAGAAATAAAATGAATGTGAATTCGAAAACTTTGTAATAACAAACAATCTAATAGTTTTCAAATGACAACAACTGTCAGCAATGAAACCTTCAAAAAATATATTTAATTGTGCCAACCTAAAATTGTATACTAAATATAAATAATTATTAAAAGCGTAAAATATAATAATTATTAAAATTTTTTTATAGTTATAAAATAATTATAAAAAAATAATTATCTAAGTGACTGTGGTCACAAATTTGCGAAATCGAAAATTCACATATTTATTTTAAATAATAAAAAAGCAGAAAAAAAGAAATAAATTAAATAAGAAATAGAAAAATGATAAAATTTAAAACAAAAATTTATTTTTTTAAATGAAAGAAATAAAATGAATGTGAATTCGAAAACTTTGTAATAACAAACAATCTAATAGTTTTCAAATGACAACAACTGTCAGCAATGAAACCTTCAAAAAATATATTTAATTGTGCCAACCTAAAATCGCATACTAAATATAAATAATTATTAAAAGCGTGCAATTTGAATAAAATTTGCTTCTATTTTTATTAAACAGTTTTCACAATATACGTGATACGACCGATAATTACGAAATCTATTCTCGTTGATTTTACGTGCTTGTGCTCACCTGACATAAAGAAACTTGCGCGAATTATAATTAAATATTAAAGTATATGTAATTTACTTTTCTAAAAGAATAGAGCTATAAGATAGAAAAGATCACTGTTATGATCTTCAAGATATTTGAAAACTGAATCGCTTATAGCAAAATTTAAAACAATGGCTAACTTTTAACCAATCAGAAAATTCCATTTCGATTTTCGCTGATATCGCTGGAACGGTTTGTCGCAGAATGTTCTAATGTCGACATAAACCTTCCTCGTGCTTTGAACTATCTGTATGCCAAGTTTCACAGCTTTCTGTCGGATGGTTTAGGAGTCTATAGGTGACAGACAGACACACATTCACTTTTATATATATATATAAAAATCAGACTTTATAATGTATAATATAGGGCGCACAACCTGCGGGTCACATGCAGCTCACCAGCTGTTGAAGTGCAGCCAGCGGTAGCAACGGAACATAGTAAAAAAATTCTGATTCTTACTTTTTTGAAAGGAAAAAAAGTCACATTTTGTATAGCGCTTTAAAGTCATCAATTATGATCACGCTCAAATTGCTCAGATACTATTACAAATCTGTGGTTTTTCAAATGCATTTTCTTCGATTCTTGTTATGGATTTCCACAGTTTTAAAATTCTTAATATTTTTATATGTTATACATATTTGGAAATGAAGGTATAATTCTATATGTGTTTTATTTGTGTCCATGTCAAATCTGAGTGACTTTTCGATCATGTTTTTGCAGACAATTCGGATTTTCACATAAATTTTAAAATCTAATACCATATTATTATGACTCACGAGTTTGGAATATCGTATTTTCATTCTAACTTTTAATCTGCTTCATTTGTGCCAATTTCGCTGTAAATCCAAGCTATTTGTATGCAATTTTTTGACAGTTGTTGCTCTGTATTTCCATATGGTTTTGTAATTCTGGATATTTTTAATATGTATTACTACGACACTTGAATCACGTTTTAAAATTGGTGCTTTATTTGTGCCAATGTAATCCCGAATTTAAGTTTTTTTGTCCTTTTTGTAGTCATTGCGACCCTTTTCTATGCTGTTTTGAAAATCCAGATATTTTTTAAAACGATATTTGTATGACTTTCGAGTTTCAAATTGCGCATTTTTATAATAAATTTTGAAGTGCTTTATTTGTGCCAATTTTGTCCATTCAAGTTATATTTGATCATTTTTTTTCCTTTTGTAATTGTTATGCTTTTCAAGTTTTTATTTTATTTTTAATATCTTGATATTTTTAATACAGTTTTTTAGAACATGCAAAATTTGATAGTTGGTAAAAAAATTGTTTTTTTTTCTTTAAAAAAAACTTTATTTTTAATTTTTATAGCTTAAGAAAACTATTTAAGATTTAGTATTCTTAAAATCTCTAATAATTCACTAAATATGAATCTCCTAACCTGATAAATATATCCCCTACTTATTTTGAGCTATAATGTGTTTGTTATATTTCAAATCATTTCAGACAACTATATAAGTTCTTTTTGTAAAATATGTTATTTGCATTTGTATTGCTCAGTAAAATATTTATTTTACTTTTATTCTACAAACCTTACAGTTTCTTTGTTTGTAAATAAACCTTTCTATTATGTGATGTGAAAAAAAAAAACATTACTTTCTCCCAATTTTTTTTTTTTTTTTCCTACTTTTTTTTTCTAAATCTGTTTTTTGATTTGAAGGAAATATCTTTATAAAAAAGTATAAATTTAGTATTCTTCAGGTTTGAATTTTTGGCAAATATGTTACTAAGGTAACTGATAAAAAGAATTTCATATCGAAAACAATGATGTTTATATAAAAATTGCCATAATTGCAGTCAACATTTATAAATACTTTGGCATGTGGCCCTTCATTGGTCAACCTGCTGCTGTACTCAAAAAGGCTGTGCACCCCTAGTATAACACAATTGCTCTGAAAAGCACAAGCTATGAATTTAAATTGTAAAATTGGTTCTCTTTTTTAATTTTTTTGCTTATTTATAACCATTCTAATTCTTTTTTCTTTTTAGAATACCAAAATGAGTCGGTTATGGTATAAACAAGATGATTATTTTCTTCTACCAAAAGCATGTCTGAATTTCATGCTTGAAAGGCAAGTATTGTTTCCAATATATTCAATTATATAATCTGATAATAGTGCAGATTGTGTGTGTTAAATTCTTACAATATGGAAAAATAATTTGCATTATATAATCAATGGTGCTATTATCACTTCAGCCCAGTATGCAGGATTGTTACTAATATTGTTATTATACTTAAGGATTTTTATTATACTTTTATTATTTGCAAATATTTTTATTATTTGCTAAAGGTAACTAATTAAAGATAAAAATTTTAGAAAAAATGTATGCCATGTTACTGATTTTTTTCTTTTATTTTGTTATCTCTAATGTAAGCTTTTTTTTCAAATAAAACCGACTGTATGATTTATTTCAATACAGGGTTGCCACAGGTGACTATTTGCTACTATTTTAGGCCTTACTATTTATGGCGAATTTTTTTTGCCTGAAAAGGCTAAAAAAGCAATTATTTTCAGGAATAGGCGACTATTGGGCGACTTTTTTACTTTTGGCGAAGTTTTTTCGCAAAAATGAACGTTACTTTTCAGTCCCTCGCTAACACGTACGTAATGCCACCTACCATGTGCCTGTGCTCAGTGTCGTCATCACACTAATCCCTCCCTTGTTATTTCTCCCCACTGAAGGAAAAAAAAATTAATCTGCATTCCTTCATTATACGTTCGTTCAAGTGGAAGCGTATTTTATTTTTAATTGTATTTCTATGTGATGATTTGATTTTCTACCATACCAGTGTCCTCTTCAGAACACATTTCAGGTAAGTGAGGTTTATGTTTATTTAGATTTTTCTTAATATTCAATTCTTGAATATTTCTTAATATTCAAGATATTTTTCTTAAAAAAAATTAATAAAATTAATTTTTATTTTTTTGTTGCTGATATTTTTAAAAATGAATAAAAATAAAATCGCATAGGGACGAATCGGTTTTATAACAAAATGGCAATGCCTCTGTTAATAGGCGATATATCGCTAAATATTGATTAAACGTGATCAGAGTGAGCTACTATATCTTCATGTCGATAGATTAAAAAACGGGAAGTTAATAGCTAACGCAGTTACAGAGCTGAGAAAGACTAATTTCATTTCAGTTTTGCTGCAAAGACAATGTTTTTTTCGGAATTGGTTTCGGGATGTTGAATGGCAAAGGACAATTTTAATCTTAGGTTGTGGTTTTGTGTGTTATTAGCGTCAGAATGTAGAACTCAATAAATTATTTTTTGCATGCTTTTTTTTCCCCTTGAAGATTACTTTTCACTGGGACTTCGCATTTTATTTTGTTAATTATTTTCCGAGTGACTCCTCCTAATATGAGATGGCTAGGTATCATTTCGTTCTGAATTCATCCATTTATGAAAAGAAAATTTATTTTAAGAAAAGATTTCACTAAATGTTTTATTATTTTTTAAGCGATTCGATTTGATTGCGGTATTTCGTTTTTAAATAATTATTGTTTAGTTCTGATAAATTTATCTTTTCTTTATTTTTTTCAATGTACCTCACTAATTTGATTGTATTTAGTTATTTTTAAACCAATAATTCTTTAGTTTTGCTTTTACAAATTAAAACAAAGCTTATATTTTATTTTATATTTGGCCATCTGTCAATCCAACTTTATTATTTTAAATCATTGAAATTGATATCGATGTTTTTTCAAAAATCATTTAATAC
Organism: Parasteatoda lunata; assembly: GCA_949128135.1. Taxonomy (NCBI): domain Eukaryota; kingdom Metazoa; phylum Arthropoda; class Arachnida; order Araneae; family Theridiidae; genus Parasteatoda; species Parasteatoda lunata. The sequence continues at coordinate 11,872,514 of OX421980.1, read as the reverse complement.
TTAGAGTATATTTTGTTAGTTTTCTCAACTATTTTTTTCTAAATTTATTAAAACTCTCTCAAAAAATATAAGTAAATTTTAAAAAAAAGAAAACATGTTTTTTTTAATTTTAAAATTAGTTTTTATGCTCAAAAAAAAAATTAAAACATAGTTTGCATTTTTTTTTATAATTAAAATGATTAATTTATTTTCTTAAATAAATAAAAAATTAAGCGATATTTTGTCGTTTTATTGCTTTTAATTTTTATAAAAATTTCCTTTTTTTATTTTATCGATTTTATTAAAATAAGGATAAATAAAGCGAAATTTATTAATATTTTTACTTTCGGTACTGCACGTATTTTTATTATTTTTTTTCTAATAAATACGAAAAATCTGATGTTTTTTAGATTTAGTCTATTAATTTAAAAAAAAAAAAACGCTATTTAAAATTTTTTTTAAATTAATACTAAGTTAAGGGATATTTTAAAAGTAGCGGTTTTTAATAATTCAGGAAACCGGGAAGAATTTTGCTCGGTTTTCCCGCTATTTTGGAGTATAAGGATTATAAAAAATAACAGAAAGGGGAATTAGATCCAGAGGGGGCAGGAAAGGGACAAATGTTTTATTCAGGGTGGCCACCCACCTTGAAAACCTGGAATTATCAGGGAATTTTTTTTATGCTGGAAAAAACCTGGAAATATCAGGGAAATTGGATAGAAACCTGGAAAATTCAGGGAATTTTTAAGAAAAGGTGAAAATTTTTTCTGCGATAATTTTTTCAATTTCACTAATTGAAATTATTTACTAATTTTCTTAATTTAAATTATTTTATCCATTATACCCCCATTTTTTAGACTGAAATGTATTGCCAAACAGTTGAAATATCATTAACTTAACAATACTTTGCTTGCATCAAAATTTGCTCCATTGTAACCCTGTTATACAGAATGCCACATAAAATTCTCCCATGGTTACTAAACGATTGTAGAAACTCTTGACTTCTTCGGAGACTTATGGGGCTGCAATTTAGGAAAGGCAAAGATTGTGGTGGAGGTGGAAGAAGGGGTTAGGACAGGGGTCGGCAAGGTGTGGCTCTTTTGATGTAAAGTTGTGGCTCTCCAGTTCCATACGAAAAAATTAATAAATTGTTACCAAAACCCTTAAAAATAGGAAAAAATATTTTTAAGTACCTAATTTCTCAAGAGCTTTCTATTCTTATAATCGTTAATTACAAACCGCTACGCTCAGGCCCGTCGTTAACGGGGGGTTAGAGGGGTGTATCACTCCGACTCGATTCCGAGTATTCACCCAGAGAAGTGGCAAGTCTATTGTCTGTTTGAGCATGCCGTTACCGACGCTATGAAAAGGCACAAAAAAAGGATGATGCCCACGGCTCTGATCTTGTGAGTGAAACAGTAGACAAGACCCCGGAAATTTCTGTCAACTTGAAAAATCCAGGTTGTTTTAAAAGTATTTAGCTAGAAATGCTTTTTTTTTCACGTTTTCTCTTACTCTTTCTAAGAATAAAGACAATATCTTTGTCCATGTCGTTAAGAAGGGGAAGGAAATGGCTCAATGCACTTACAGCTGTGGTTTTCTCTGACTGTCCAGTTTCTTTTCACTCACCCCACCAGTTACTTCACTGACCTGTCCTTAACTGCCCAGTACCAGTTTACAAGTACTTAGTTACTCAAAGCGTATTTTATAAATTAATATTATTATTGAATGTAAGTAGAAACTTTTTATGAATATTTATTATTTGTAGTCTTATTGTTTAAATATTAAGGTAAAATTAAATTGCATTAAATATGTTGTTATTTTCCAATTAAATTAATTCCTCATTTATTGCTTCAAAATTTAGGTATAAGACTTTTTTTCAAAAAAGAAAAAAAATGTTTTTTTTTTTTTTTTAAATATATATATATGGGTAAAAATTGATTTTTATGAAGTAGATAAAAAAAATTTTTAATCTCTTTTGTACTGTAAAATGATTAAAAGAAAGAAAAAAGAGCAATTAAAAAATCTTTATGTTATTTATATTTATTAGTAGGAGCTTGAGATAGAAATAGATACATCACATTTGAATTCTAAATATAGGAATTCTTTTTCCTTTTTTTAAAGAGTTCTTTACTAAGCTTTTTAATTTTGTGTTTGAAATAGTAATTTATTTTTAAATTTAATTTTTCAGTTGAGATTATTTTTCATAGATCTTATTTAATTGAAATTTCAAAAATCAAATTCTATATTTGTTCGTAGCATTTGTTTTAATAATAAGTTCAAACTGCAATCCTTTATGAACAAAACTAAACTAATGTTTATTTTATTAAAAATGTAATGTGTTTAAAAATAGAAAAGCTTCAGTTTTTTTTTTTTTTTTAATATTTTTTGTTACTATGTTTATGTATTTCGTATGTATTTAATGTTTTTTATATTATATTTTAAACTTAAGTTAACAATTTTCCACTTGTTTAAGTTAATTATTAGTAAAAAGAAACTTAATATTTTTGCAATTATGTAAAAACTCAGTTCACAGTTTTGTATTAAAAGGCAGGATAATTAGCAAAACAAATAATTAAGAAAATTGTAGTTTAACTGCTTTAACTAGAAAGAAAATTATTTCGTGATTTAAGGTTTTTTTTTTTTTTTTTTTTTTTTTTTTTTTTTTTTTTTTTTTTTAATATTTTAAAAAAAGACAAAAGACTTAAACATTCTTCGGTAAAGCATTTTGAGGTATTTACAAATCATCAAATTTTACAAATATTTATTTATGATTTATCATGCTACAATGTTTGAATACATAGTTAAGTTTTTTTTAAAGTTTTAATTATTATTTATATTGTGTTATTTTTATATCAGGAAATATTAAGATAAAAAAATTTAGTATTTTACAAATCATTTAAGGCAAGAATGCGTGAAAAAATTTATCTGTGCTTCCAAAACTAGTTCATCCCCCCCCAGAAAGAAAAGAACTATTTCTGTATCCCCATTCAAGATTTTAGTCACGCCTCTTATATTAATAACAATGTAAATTATAAAACGAATAATAAAAATAAATAAAATTATTAAATAAAAATGAAAAATAAAATTTTAGCAATAAAAAAGCATTAAAAATAATTATTCGCAAATAAAATTACTAAAATTAAATAAATACGCTTATAATATTTGAAATGCATCAAAAAGAATCATACTTAGATTAAGAATTAAAAAAAAAAAAAAGCACGAGTCATAATTGATGTCTGATAATTTTTCAGTTTATTATTCAGTTTAATAAATAAATACTAATTTTATTTTCATCTACATTTTTTAAAGCCTTTGATGTGTATGACATGTAATTACTATGTAAAACATTATGTTATGAAAAGATCACCCTTACTATAAATTATTAAAAACCTTGTCAAAAATAAAGATAAATATCTACTTCAGCGGATGTAGTAAATTAAAATTTAAAAGGGAAAATACAAGCATATGAAATTAAAAAATATCTAATACAATATATTGATAATAATCTTTATAATAATAATAACAGGCCTGTTTAATTGCTAGGTGAATGTTAAAGTTTTTAATTTATAAAGTTATTTAATTTGGTAAAAAAACGTTAATCGCCTTTTTACACTCGCCTTCCTCAACAGTGATTTGTTTGTTTTCGATTGTTAAAATTCTAACGTGTGACCTCTATCCGTTCTTTTACGCGTTCACTTGAAACAAAATTTCTTTAAATGTATATTAAGAGCGGTCATTCCGAATCACCTGCATATTATTAAATAACATAATCAAATACATTAATGTTGTAATTTTGCGTATAAAAGATATTTAAAACAATAGAAGATCGTTACTTTCAGTGATTTTTATTAAATTAATTTTTAAAAAAATTTTAAATTTTTTGAGTTGGAAAGCTTGAGGCTCTATAAATTTTATAATTTTTTGCAATAAATATAAAAAGAATGTGACCATCGTTTCTAGCACTTAATCATAAGTCGATTTAACGTTTGCTTTGACAAAAAAATTTTAAATTTATTTAAATGTTTAATAATTAAGTGCTTAAAAATTGTTTTTAACAATAACAAGAATAGACGGTACATATTTTTAAAAAAGGACATTGTGAAAAAATTCTGATATAATATTAAATGAATATTAAATGAATATTAACTATATAATATAAATGAATATTATTGCGGAATTGCTATGAAAAATTAAAAGGAATTATTATAAAATCTATCTGATAAGATTGTTTTTCGTTACACATTCAATAAAAAAAAAAAATCTTGTTTTCTGTTGAAAATTTGACAAGAATTAGTAAGAAAATTTACAATTTTCATATAATTTTATTGACCCAAGTATTCTTATTCTCCCCCCAAAGAAATAATTAAAAAAAAATTAAATGAAAACTAAATTTTAAAAATATTATTAACATATTTTAAAAATAAAGAATAAATATTATTCTGCATTCAAAACCGTTTTTTTAATTAAAAATGAAATATACTTAAAAAAAAATACTATAGTATTAAATAAAAAAAATTTAGTGGCTCTTTAGTAAAATTGTAACTTTTGGCTCTTTCATTTCAAAAGGTTGCCGACCCCTGGGTTTGGATATTTGCTTCTGTTTTTAATTTCTATGTTCGACACCATGGAATTACCCAATTGTAAAAACAAAAACAATTGACTAATCTAAACTAAGAAACCCTGTGGTTAGATTGAAATTCTTTAAATATTCTAATAAGAAAAAATATGTTTTTCTATAGAATATGCAACAAGAAATTTGACAATTTTGCCTTTACGAATACTGGATAAAATAATAATGCTAATTCAGAACAAATAACATTGACATATTATTTAAACATTTGACTTTGGATATTGGTTTAAAGAAAATTATATCAATGTCTTTTATAAAGAGCAATGTCTGGATTAAATACAGTATAAAATGGCTCTATATTGAAATTTAAATAAATATAAAAATTTATTGATGTATAATCACATGGAATTATTTTCTTTTACTTAATGAAAATACTTTAAACAGTACTTATCCAAGGGTCACTCTGTATTTGCTATTTGGTACATTTTGTGCAAAAACTGTTTAAAAAAAATTTTATTCATTAGAAACAACATATTCTACAATACTAAACGTATTATTTTCTCCACATCTATTCAATATGATATATTGAGAATAACATTTTAAATAAAATACTTCATAATATTGACACTTTTTTTATATCCACCTACAATTAATGATAAAAAAAAATTGCACGCTGACCTGGAAATTTTAAGATTTTTACTGGAAAAATCAGGGAAATTTGAAATCTGATTTGAGTGGCCACCCTGTTTTTTTTCTCCTGTATGTTGGTTGTTTTTCTGATAAGCTGCCGTGAAACAAACTTAAAGGAGTGGCATGCTGGTTTCGTTTTCTCTTTGATTTACGAGAGGGTGGGGGAAATGTATTGCCAAATTAAGAAACTTGAAACTTCTAGCTAAGAGTTGACATGTGAGATTTATTTTAAATCCACTTTAGTTACTCAGTTTTTGTTATCCTTGATTTATTATGATGAATTGTTTTATTATTTCCGATAATGCATTATTTATTATGAACAAAAGTTTTTTAATCACCAGTTATTTTCATCTATTTGCCATCAGTTAACAAAACATTTTTTTTTTTTTGAATAACTTCTGATTTTTTAGAAATGCGGTATCATTAGTAAGTTTGCTTGATGTGGAGTCACATCTGCTTTCGTTAAAAATGGTCTTTTTATAAAAATAAAATAAAAGGAGAAAATATGATTAATTTAAGCATATAATAATTTGTTAAAAGCAGGCGATTATTTTATGAAGCAAATAGCAGTTTTCTTTTTTTAAAAGTATATATTTTTTTTCTAAAGTGAAAATTTTTTTGATTTGTTTTCTACTTTCGCTTTTTTTTCTTTTAATTTTTAATGCATGTATGTAAAATATTTTGTTATAGTATTATTATTTTATAACCAATAAATCTTAAATAATTTTTTATTTCTGAAAAGTGAAATAAAGCTTGGGTTTGCTTTTACTTCGACTTCTTTATTATTTTGATTGAAAAACTTAAGCAATGATATTGATGTTATACTAGAATATGTTTAGAATTAATATTTTCTTTTGTGATAGATTTATTCCTTTTTATTTATTTTTGATTGATTTAAAGATTTTCCATAGGTAATTTTTGAACAAATGCTGAAACGCAATACATCGCTATATCGCTACCTCTAAAGGAGTATGTATCACGATTTAAAATTTCTGACATCACCCAGTCCTAATTGTGGTATTTGACACTTAAGTTATAGTTTTAGTTATTTGGCTACTAATTTTGATAAATTTTTGTTTCTGTTCAGGCGACTATTTTCATAGTTTTAGACTACTATTTTCATGCTTGAGGCTACTAAAAGCAAAAATTTTTGATCATTTTTTACTGTGGCAACCCTGCAATAGTATAATATAAATAGTTGTAAAGCTCCGTCAAACAACAACATAAAACGCCTCGATTTACTGATGTTAACTAACCTAACTCTTATGCTTGTTTACACCTGTTTGCAGTTTGTATTAGGGAGTTGAATCATCAAATGCTGCATCATTTAACATCATCAATTAGAATTTGTGTTTCTTATTTAAGTTTCGAGTTCTTTTTTAACTTGGAATTCTTTTTTTGTTTACTTTTGTTTAAAATGTTTTGGCATCAACTTGACTCAAATCATGAAGGTGTATAAATAGGCTTTTTATTTGTACTTCTGTGGCCATGTTGTTGTTTTTTAATCAATTTTTGCTACCTTTGTGTGTTTTTGTTAGTATTTTATTTCTTATCACTCATTGTAATGCTTATTTATATACAGCAATTTCCTGTAGATAGGCTACCGCTTATATGTGTTTAAAAGTTCGACTGTTGTGATGTGCGTCCTATGCGAAGAATTAATTTACCTCTAGCTACGCATGATAAGTTTGCGATCACAGATTTATTCAAAAGTAGATTTTTGCAGAAAATTTTCTGAACTAACAAAGCTATTTCGTAAGGTTTTTTAAAATTTATTTTTAAGTTTTCGATTGTCGAGAAACTGAATGACGTTATTTACAAATGGATTGCAGATTCAGATTTGTAACTTAAGAATAAACTAGTGTGCTATATATTTTACTCTCTTCTCATCTATATGTTCATTGTAAATGTTTTATTTTTAAATTTTCACGAAACTAGAAAAAACTCTTTTTTTTTTCTATGCATCAATCCAATTTCTGCAGATATTTTTAGTTGAAATTCTTTTTTATTTATTTTTCAACGCTGATTAGAAATTTCTGCCACTTTTGCTAACCAATGTATACAATATATAAGAAATTAAAATTTTAAAAAACAAAGCTTTTGTATTAAATAAACATTCCTAAGAAAATTAAATCACAGGACTATGTAAATTGTTACCGACAGTTGAGTGACTGATGTAAGAACTGTCAGAGTGCAGCCGAAAAAAAAGATAAAATTTCAAGGATGGAAAAAAATTCAAAAATAGAAAGAAAAAAAACGAAGTTCTGTAAAACAAATCACCCAGCTGAGTTTAGTGAAAATACCAAAAAAAAGATGGAGCAAGACTTCCAACTATTAATAACTTTTAATCGGGACATTAGCTTCAGTCTCAGAAATCAAATTAATTTATTCGCCATTAAAATTTATAATTTATTTTATTTTCTCTTAAAAGTATGTTTTCTTTTATATTTTGCATTGTCTTTCCTTTGAATCAATTTCAGTAATATTTTTTTCTTCTGCATTTACATCAGCATTTCTTATATCGAAAAAAAAAAAAAAAACTGTTTAAATATTTTTAATCATCTATAAACTTATTTATCACTGATATATATGTTTTATAATAAATAATTGAAGTATAAGATTTGAGGAGGAAAGATTTTGTCTTATCAGAAATATGTTTCTTTTATAAATTAAATGCAATCGTAGTTTCTTTTTTTCTTCAATGAGTTCTTTTACAAAATAGTATTTTACATTTTTTTTATTATTATTTAACTGTTTTGGTTTGAAAAGATTTTAATTTTTTGATGATAAGCAAAAAGAACTTTATTTTGAATATATTTCTTTAGAACCCTGATCTTTTAATTGTGAGAAAACTTGTTCTTTCCGTATCGTTTCCTTTCTATGTAGCTAGAACAAACCTAGTTTAAAGAACCATTTTGTAATAAATCCTATTTTTGAAATAAAATGAAAAACAAACACAAAATTAAAATTGCTAGTCTATAACTGGTGATCAAATGAATAAGTAATTAGTTTATAATTTACGTTATGTTTTACTGACATTCCCAACCCTTCCTGACACAGGTCATTCTGCTAGCAGTAACAGAGGTTTAGGGAGAAAGAAATTTTGAATTTGAAACGTTTCTCAATCGGAAGAGAAGGAATTTTCTCTTTCATAACTTTGCTCACACTAAATTTATGTTGTGCTGACAATGTCATAAATATTTTTGACATCACGGAATATGCGCAAGTTTCGCCCTTCCTATGACTGCCGTAATCATTCATTTTCTTTTTAGCCATTCATTTTCTTTATTGAAGGTTGAAAGTCACTGAAGAGTACGCATTTTGTAGGCATATGCATTGTAATGCTACGCATTTTGTTTTGCATATTGCATTTTGTATTATATGTAGCAGCTGGACCTATTGCAGATATAAATATCACTCCTGAATTTGTGTTTCCTTGCCAGACAATTGAATAGCTGTAGCATAAAAATCAAAACATTGTTTCTTAGCTTCCACTTAACCCACATTCTGTCTTCGGCTATATTAAATTCCTAAGATAAACGTGCAAAACTTGAAGCACTAGAGTTGCCTGACACCATGTAATTTTATTTGTTAACTATAATAATCCCTGTAGCAATAATTAGATATTAAGTATGCTAAAACACAAACATCTTATTGACGACAATAGACAAACAACTTCAATTCACAGACTGGGAGTTAACTTTCTAAGTGTTGCTTAAACACAATAAGGAATAATGATGTTCAAGATGCCACATGACAGCACTCATGTATTCAATATTTATTTGTTATTGCTTATTTCAATAGTCAAGCTTTTACTATGTAGATAAAATTGAAAATCTTATATTTTAAAGTTTTATATTGTTAGCTGGGAGTATTTTAACCTTTTAAACATATATACTTTTTATAGTGCTATGGCATATGTTGACCCTCTGCATTTCAATATGACTCGACTTTTTGTACAACTAGTAAGAGACTCATTAAATGAGTATACATATGCTGCAGATTTAGCTGGAATCCAATATTTTCTTAGATGCTCTAAAGCTGGAATATTTGTAAGTCTCTTTTTTTGCTTTTACTTGTATTATGCGACCTAACTTATGATTTTTTAACTAGCAAAGATAGTATAAGCATTTAAACATAGCTTCCATTTATCTGGTTTTTTCAATGGACTACTAATATTGCTACAATAGTTCCTCTTAGTTTAACAAAAATATGTTCTGAGTTTTGGACAAAATACAGTACAAACCAAAAAGTTTCTGAAAAAAAAATCCCTATTAAAATTTTTTTTCCACAGTTTATTTCTTGCTGTTTTTTTTTTTAAATTTTAAATATTACTACTGAACAATCATGTAATTAGCATAAATTTTTTTTTAAATATTTTAAAACTTAAAATTTTATTCATTCATAACTTCTCATTTTTAATAATCAAATAATATGTCACCACTATTTAAAATGAATTGTTCAAAATTGTCAATGAATTGTTGTGTTCTATTGTTCAAAATTATGAACCCAAACATTCTATATCAAGTCCAATCAATGATTCCATAAATTATAAATAGTATTACAGTATATAGTGAAATATAATTTTTCTATTTTATTGACTATAAATTTCCTAGAATTTCCTGTGTCTGATTTGCATGAAATTTATATTATTTCTTGCTAAATTTTAATGAATCTTTTCCTTTAGTAGTAGCTATGTTTCCCTGAAACTTGTTATCTATGTTTTTTTTCCTTGGTGCAATTTTATCTATTCTCTTTGCAGCTAAATATTAAGGGATATACTGATAAACAGCATATTCTTCTTCAAAAAGTTATGGATAAATTGACAGATTTGAATTTTGATCAAAAGCGCTTTGATATTTTGAAAGAAAAGGCAAGTTTCACTTAATATATTAATCATTAATATATGAAGTATTATTATATAAATAGCTCAGTTTTTTCAATTGTTTTTTGCTGAAAATAGTTTTGTTTTGAATGATATTCATCTATTATTGAGTTTCTTGTAATGTCAGGTTTATAAAAAAATATGAAAGTATCTTTGTGATAGGGTAAACCAACCAGTGAAGGAACATTTCATAGATATTTTTTAAAAATAAGATTTTAAACATTTTTACTTAGATTGATTGGTAACAGTAGATTACTACCTTACAATAGGAAGTCATCAAACAATGCATTGAGTTACCTGGTCATAGATTCTTCTCTGGAACAATTTTTGAATTTGTTAGTATCTGTTCAACACCTTGTTTCTTTGACAAAATTATAAGGTCAGTGTTCGTAGTTATCCGTTTAAAGTACAATTAATTGCATATAATAATGCTTTTTTTCTCATTGTGAAAAAAATAATTCAAAATATGGTTATTGAAGTTACGTCGTATTTATTTTAAGCATGATAACATTAGCAGGTACTGAGATTAGGGGGTGTTTATTCACTGGATTACCAAACAAAAAACCAATGAATGAACAAGTGTTCATTTACTGGTATTTTTTCAAGTTAATGAAAATAAGAGAAAAATTTTAATTTTCTTGTACCTTTAGTCATATTATACATCAAAATTATGTTAAAAATACAAAAAACAACTTTTAACCAGTGAAAGAACAGGTATGTTCCTTCACTGGCAATAGATTTCAAAGTGAATGAACAGTATGTGTGAAATATGATTTTACATGGATAATTAGTAGTTCTGCGATATAAAGGACGTCTGAAATTCAGTTAAATGTTGTTTAAATAGTTCCTAAAACAGTTTTATTTCAAAATGCTAATTTAATTGCTAAATTCATTTAAAGAATTAAAATTATAATTTATTTGTTATTTATCTTTATAAATGTAGTGGTTAGTTTCATCATATGTTAGACAACTTAATAAAGTATGTTTACTGATCAAAAGCTAACTAAATATAATAATAAAAGCTTGAATAGAACATTTCTTTGCTTGCTTTTGGTGTCAATAATTAGCTAAATTATTATCATATTGCGGCTTTAACGCTATGGCGGAAACTGGTAGGAAAAATCCATTTAAAGACAATCATCCAGGTGAAAAATGAGTGGAGTTTTTTTTTAAGACTACATCCACCGATAACTAAGGGCAACTCGAAGATAATTTCAAAAGGCAAAACTTCCCTTAGAGATAATAATATTTGAAAGACTCGTTTGAAGAACTTTAGAGGAATCTTTAGGAGGGAAGTAGCCCTGGCATCCTTTTAGAAAGTGATTGCATTTACAATGCAAACGAAACGGGAGTTGAATACTGCCCTTAAACGGGGAAAATATTCGGCCCTAAAAATTTTAAGGGTTTATATTCTATAGTACCTAGGGGGAAAAAGGAACAACAACGTTGGCCAACATTCTAGCTAATGGAAAAGAAGTACCTCCATTGGTAGTTTTTCCTTACTGACGAATTCTTTGAGGTATTACAGAATCAGTTCCTGCTATGTATTTCATTGGAAAAAGCGATTCATGAAGTGAAACAATGACCGCAGCAACATTTTACGAATATATTGCAAATGCTTCTTTCTACCCATGGCTAATAGAAAATTTTATCAAATTCCATATTTTGCTTCTTCTGGATGGGCATAAATCTCATATCAATTTGAAACTGAGCAAGTTTTGTTTATCAAAACAATTTCTCTGGTTTAGCTTTCTACCTAATTCTGCTAGTGTATTCTAGCCTTGTGATGTCTTTAAAAAAAGGAGTCAAAAAACAATATGTAGAGGTAATTTTACACCTATTTTTAATAGGCTTTTGAAGCATCAACTGATGAAGTTAAAATACTTTAATAAAATGTTGTATTTTTCCATTTTATGTTGAAAACGTTGACTTTAACAAATGCATGCAAGACAGACACAAAGAGTTAATGAGCAAGAAAGCTTATCAACAAAACACGTATTTCATTAAGCAAGAATTTCGAGTAATGATTCACTATTTCCTCCGAAGCTTGAGAATGAAATCTCACAAGATATGCTGCAAATTTTTAAAGGAACATTGACAGAAGAGTCTAATCTCCCAAATATCCAATAGTCTGTGCTTTTCTAAATATGGAAGAATTTATGGCAGAAAGAACATTTGGTTAAAACTATTTGTTTTGTAATTGCTTGCTTCGGGGAAAAGAGGACTTAAATGAAAGTAAATTAAAACTGATTTTACATATAAAGAATAAGATGATTGAAGATAATTATTTTGTATTTTAATTTTCAATAATTATTTTTATTTATAATTATTTAATATTTTCTACACCAAAATTTAGGTTTTTGACAGTAGTTTTCAAAACAAAAAGAGTTTTATGTTGTAATAAGAACGTAATTGATGAAGCACTTGTAATTTTACATGTATGTTAATTTAATAATACTTAATATTTATAATAGCTAATAATTTTCCTTCACCAAACTTTTTTTGTTTTCAGCAATTGTCCAAAAGTTTTTTTGACATGATGGTAAAAGTTGGATAATTGTCAAAAATTTGCCAACCCTGCCTAATTATGATATTTTTTCAATTGCTTAAAAATATTTTTTGAGTGCTTGAAAGGTGCTTAATTTTTGCTAAAATTATGTTACCCTGATTATACATTAGTAAACAATAAATATACTGATTTTTCTATTGCCTACATGAGAAAGACTGAGTGAGAAACAGTCAACATATATTTTTTAGTTTAAAAATTTATCCATTGTATTAGTTGATCTTCAATTTTTTACATAAAAATATCAAGTTTTTATGTATTAGTGTATAATTCAGTCCTTATATTTATACTTGTTGAAACTAGAAAAAAAAAAGTACTGAATTCAAAACTTCTTTATTTATTTGAATTGATCTGAATTTGAGTTCTTTTCTTCAAAGCATGTTGACAATATATTTGTTATTTTTCATAATTTTATTTAAAGCACGTTGAATAGAAGATCCATGTAACATAATTCTTTAAATCGCAACTCTCTATACACTGCATTAACCAGAAAATAGCAATGACAAACCAAAATAGACAAATTTGTTGGATATACTTAAGTGCTAATTTTTGTGTTTTTAAATATTTGTATTTAAAAACTTTTTTAAAGCATTAATATTGATCCATTCCAGATATATATGTTTTCATGTTTAATAGATAAGTTTAATGAATTTTGAAATGATCTATATAACTTAGAATTCTATAAAATGCAAAGCTTCATCTTTCCAGGTTTGTGTTATAGAAATCTTTTACTGTATATCAGAGTGTGTAGCGTTTTTAACAAGTGCTTAAAGGTGCTTATTTTTGATTTGTGTTTTTTAAAAGCCCTTAATGGTGCTTTTTTTTTATTTGGTGTTTGTTAAAAGTGCTTAATTTTTTATCTTTTAAGAAGAGATGTTTTCTTTGCCAGATCGATTGTCGTTCTAAATTACAAAAAAAAACCTGATTTTTATAATTTTCTTTGCAATATTTATCAGAAACTAGTTATTTTATCATGATTATGTAATGTTTTTGAATTTTATTGATTTTATGTTTATAAATTAAGAACTTTAAAAGGATAGAAAAAAATTATTTTTGTTATTTCACAAATTCTGGTTATGATTTTTTTTTTTTTTGGAAAGTGATTAAAAATATTATTTGAGTGCTTAAAAAGTACCTAAAAGGTGCTTATTTTTTGATGAAAAATCTGGCTACGCACCCTGTATATGTAAGTTGATAATATTACCTTGTTTCTTACTTGTAGAAAGTGTATTGGCATTTGGCAAACTCTTACCACTTTTTAAAGTTTGCTTTTGATGATGTCTTGTCATTGAAATTGACATTACAATATTAGTGTATCATAAAAACATTGATAATTTATTTTTTTATTTAGTTAAGAAGAGAGCTTAAAAATTTTGATGCACAGCAACCCCACCAACATGCAATGTTTTATACATCACTCATTATTTCTGAGAAAATATGGAGCAATGAAGAACTTCTCAATTGTTTAGATGGTATGTGACATTTAAGAATGCACAAAATATTTGCATCCTTAAATGCTTCGATTTTTTCTCTTTTGCTGAATTTCAAACTGTTTATCAAAATCCAATAATAATTATATGACTGGCTAAACTTCCTTTTTTTTGACTTATTGGAAAATTCATAGATGCTTTAAAATGCTCTTGTTGTATTTTTTTTAACTTTTTTCATTTTTTAGATATTACTATTGACAAAGTAAAGTTGATGGTTCCTGGTCTGTTAGGAAGAGTTCATATTGAAGCTTTACTTTACGGCAATATTTCAAAGCAGGTAAGAGAGGAAATGTATCCCTCTGATTTTAATTATTAAAATAATAAAAGAACTTAGCACCAAATATATATGTAATTTATATGTATAATATATGTTTTTATATGTATAATATATGTTATATGTTTTAAGGAATTATTAAAATTGTTCACAAAATTGTTGATCATTTAAAAAACAAAAATACAAGTACACAATGAGCTTTTTTTTAATCAGAATATCAGAAAAATTTAACTCAAACTATAGGTTGCAGAAATATTTAGAAGAGAATTGTTCTAAATATTTTGCAACATCTTAGTAGCTTTGATTTGCTCCATAGCCATCCATCCTGAATGAAATAAACATATTTTTAGCAGTTAAAATATGAAATTTATTTTAGTTTTGAACTATCCATCTGCACCTTTGTATTAGTGATTTATTTAAGCTTTTTCAGCGATATTCATCATAACTTGGCTGGTTGTTGGATTACGATCTAAGATCATTTTGTTAATTAATAGAGTTCTAATCAAAATCAGTTTCTTTTCAGCTTTTCATTCAGTGTTTTTTAAATTTTTTATTGCTTAAATTTTATTTTACATTTTCACTAAGTCCCAAAACTGTTCATTTTGCATGATATTGATACTTTTTGAAGTATTTTTCAAGGCATTTTAATTATCTTGTTTCTCATTAGCCAGCTCATCAAACCAACACGCTGTTATTTTGAAATGGGTTCAAACTTTGTTAAGGAACTAGTGACATCTCTACGGTGGGATAATCATTGTAAATTTTCAGTAAATTATCAGTTTCATATCACACATATTATGATGTTCAATTTCGTTATGCTTATCATTTGTAGTCAGTTTTTTATTATAATTTTGTATGATTTATATGCTAAGTGTGTAATTATCATTTTTCTTAAGTTAACAAATAATAAAAATTAAGATTAATTGGCTGTTTATTACATTCAAGAAAATGTAATTATTTACCTTAAATATAGTATATAAATAGCGTTAATGTTTGATTTAATATTTTTAGGGTTTAAATATAATCTATATTAAAGATTGCTTTTGAATTAATTCCTAAGAATTCATGCACCTAGGGATTAATTTGATAGCCAATCTATGTTAAACATTATCTTTATCATTCTTTTGTTACATTGTATAATCTTCAAATTTTTACTCTTTCGTGTTATTAATTCACTTTGAATATTTTATAATTTTAAATTATTCAATGTAATTAACCATTCTGCCATGGATTTTAACAAACATTTATTCTGCATATTGCGCCATGTTTTTGTTTGGAATACTGATTCTTTGGGGAGACTGATAATTTTTTTTAGTAAAATGCTTTTCGCAATTTATTTTAAATTTTATTTAAATTATTTTGTAAAGTAATAATGTTTCAAATATCCATGTGGCAAGAATACCATGTGGAATGGCCATTCAAAGAGGTGATGTCATACACAGAAATTCACCAGATGATGTCATGGAGCTGAATGATCATTGGTCATAAGGATGATATCACTGTTGATGGATAAATACAGAGAGAAAAATTTTCTTGAGAGGTGGTTGGAACTTTTTAAAAAATTCTTTTGAGGGATTTTCTTCTTTTTCAAGAAAAAAGGAAATAGGCTCATCACCACTGGGATGCCACACAAGAAAGGAAGAGGTTCTCCTCAAAAACTGGTTCTAGTCATCATGAGTTTACAAGACTATCATCGTTACAGTTCTACCGCAGAGTCCAATGTTCGTGGAGACAGGTCACCGCAGGTCGTCAGACATCCAGGTTGTTGAGCTGACTATTCCCGAATGCACTTTTCCACTACAGCCCTTTTCAGGGTTCTTTGTTCGGAAAAATAAGGACGGCGTCAATATTGCACAGAGATCGGAACTGCTGAAGTCTCTTTTGGTGGTTGTGGAGATGACTATGCCAAATTTGTAGGGATCAGGGGACCAAGAAATAATAGAAGTTTATGATCCCAGTCGTGAAGATCACTCGAATGAGATATTGAGAGAATTCATCAATAGTATCTAACTATT
This sequence comes from Parasteatoda lunata, assembly GCA_949128135.1. Lineage (NCBI taxonomy): Eukaryota > Metazoa > Arthropoda > Arachnida > Araneae > Theridiidae > Parasteatoda > Parasteatoda lunata. The sequence goes on along the minus strand of OX421980.1, from coordinate 11,856,042 downwards.
AGTTGTGCCGAAGATAGAAGATGAAGACCTCTAAATCACCATTCTAGTGAAGCATGGCTATATATCGAAGCTCCTTAAATAGATAACAAAACTCGTAGAGGATGCAAATAAACTGAGTTATGAAGTACATAAAAATGGAAATGTTAGGGCAGGTAACAACTGAAGTCTTGTCAGGAATGTTAGGAGGTAGGCAAAAAACTACTAACTGCCTTTTCCTACAATCATAAATGAAAAAGGAAAATATTGTGGGGGGGGGAATTCCTGTGGAAAACATCTTTAATTTCCTAGAAATTGAAAACTGGGACATAGAAAACAATGCACAAGTGGGCGACCTTTGTGTTAAAATACAAACAAGGCAAACAACGTTGAAGAGCACAAAAATATATATAAAATACAGACAGCTATTTCGGATGCTCAAAGGGCAACCTTCATCAATGCAACAGAAAGAAATAAGAGAAAAACAGGGTAAATATAAGAGAAAGGTGACGTCACCAGAGGGTTTAGAGCAACGGCCAATGGGTGGGATGGGTGAATGGATGACGACGAATAGGAAGCAAGGAACAAAAAGGTGGTTAGTTAGGTTTAATCAACGATTTTAAAACAGGAGAAAGGTAAGGAACGCTGGATAGGTCATTGACCAACAGTTTGGAATTTTTGAAAATATTATAAGACTCGTAAAAATCTAAATCAAAAATTGAAAAACAATTTTGAATGACTTTAGAAGAAGAAAAATTAAAATTATGATTAGAGTCCCAACAATGTTGGGCAATAGATGAGCGTTTAAATTCTTGTTTTTTGGCATAAGCTTCATGTTCCTTAAAGAAGTTAAAAATCTAAAACCTAATGGTTATTTGATGGCCTCATTTGATGTTAAATCAGTGTTCACTAATGTTCCTGTTTAGGGGGCTTTGGAATGCCTAAAACTTAGACTTTCGGAATATCATTTTTCCCGATATGAGGTCGATGAATATGTTAACCTCACCCGTGTTTGTTTACAACAAAATACTTTCGTGTTTGACAAAAAATTTTACCGTATGACCAATGGTCTTGCCATGGGAAATCCTTTGAGCCCTATACTTAGTGACATCTGTATGCATTATTTTGTAGAGGCTGTTGGTTGCGACAGCTGAGAGAGCATGAAAATCCGAGGTAGAAGGATCGAGGATTGTATCGAAGACCGAAGGTACGAGGATGAACCAGAATAGTTCCTACGCGGATGAACACCGGCGGAGGAGCACAACCGGCGGCCACGACTGGGAGTGAAGAGGCTGATGTCGAGTACTTAAGAGGATGACAGTTTGCCTTCGGGAGAGTTGTTGTTCAGCGTCCGAGACTTCGCCACGATATTTCGTTTTCTACCCGGTGACGCCCACCTGTAGTTTGAGATGTTTACAATCAAAAGTTAAAGTTTTAATTGATTTTTATAACAAGTTTTAAATGTTTTTAACAAATAATCAGTTTATTGGAGTTTGTTAGTTTCTTGATGGTTTTGTTATCTTTGACTATTAAAGAGGATGTTTCATTGTGATATTGTTTCATTTGACGTCTTACATTCCTATCACCGAAATCCATACAATTGGTGACCTGTGAACGAACACGTATATTTCTGTTTCTGCAAACTGCATTTGGGAAATTCTACTAGCCCATGAATTACGAAGAGATGCTGGTGCGTTGCAAGTTTTAAAATTCTTGGAAAGCCGTGAGTACGAATTGCTTCTATTGCTGGAGTTATACATTTATACAAATAATGCCTGGATCTACGGAAACCGCTGATCAACAAATTGCTCGTGTCACTGTAAATTGATCCAGACAAATTGACACAGACACAGACAAATTGAAAGTCAGTTCACTCTTGCCAGAGTAACAACAGAGTCAACGAAGTTTCACCATGTAGTTTCTGCTCTACAACCGGAGGAACTGGCGATTATTTGCGATATTGTTATCAGTCCACCTGTGGATAAGCCGTTCACTGCTCTTAAAAAAAGATTGTGCGCTCAATTTGCTGAATCTGAAGCACAACGCTTAAAGGATTTGATATTGGGAATGCAACTTGGTGACCGCCGTCCTTCAAGACTGCTTCTGGAAATGCGAAACAAAGCCGGTACGACAATTAACGATGAACTTCTTAAGTCTTTATTTTTGCAGAGGTTGCCTACTAATGTTCAACAGATTTTGGCGATTTCCAACGATAATCTGGACAAGCTGGCGGAGATGGCGGATGGTATTATGTCTGCGACAACTAACGCACAGTCAGCGTAGTTGCTTGTTCAACGGATCAGACGGATTTACGGTCTTTATTGACAGAGATCACTGCTCGTCTCTCACGGTTGGAAGCCCGTACATGTGACCGGTCAAGAAGTACTAGTCAGAAACGCTCCACTAGCCGAAGCCGACAGTCTGCAAATTCACAATATTGCTGGTATCATAGAGTATTCAAACAACGAGCGACAAAATGCCGACCTCCATGTTCGTTCCAGCCGGAAAACTGCTGAGGCCGTCATCCCGTCAAAAGGGTGACAGCGAAGCGATGAGCGGATTTATCTGACGGACAAGCCTACATCCTCACGTTATCTCATCAATACAGGAGCTGACGTCTCTGTGATACCTCGTGCTGCCTATGCATCCAGTGACCATTCTTCACAGATGAAATTGTTCGCCGCAAACGGTACGACCATTCCAACGTTTGGCCAACGCCTGTTGAAATTAGACCTCGGACTCAGAAGAGAGTTCAGCTGGCCTTTTATCATCGCTGCCGTGCCTCAACCAATTATCGGAGCTGACTTCTTACGCAATTTTGGTTTATTGGTCGACGTCAAAAATGCTGCAGTAATTGATCCTTTGACCAAGTTGCAAACAAGAGGTACCCGGTATGCTGGGATTACTTCAACGGTAAAGGTAATTTTAGAGAACTCTAAATTCCACCAGTTGTTGTCAGAGTTTCCTTCTCTGATTAGGTCAGGTGTCACGCCAAGAAAAGTTAAGCATGGAGTGGAACATTGGATACAAACAAAAGGACCGCCTATTTTTTCGAAACCTAGACGTTTATCGCCAGATAAGTTGAAAGCTCAAAGCAGGAATTTGAATTTCTGGTAGCATCAGGGGTTTGTCAGCCTACCAAAAGCTGTTGGGCAAGTCCGTTACACATGGTTCTAAAAAAGAATGGCGACTGGCGACCGTGTGGTGATTTTCGTCTTCTTAATGGTGTGACCGTGCCAGATAGGTACCCTGTTCCCAACATGCAAGACTGTTTTCAGGTTTTGGAAGGTAAAATGATATTTTCTACCTTGGACCTGGAAAAAGCGTATTATCAGATTCCAGTGCTCAAAGAAGACGTGCCAAAGACTGCAGTAACAACGCCGTTTGGATTGTTCGAGTTTTTGTATATGCCGTTTGGATTATCAAATGCTGCCGCAACTTTCCAACGCTTCATTCATCAAGTCTTGGGTGAGTTCGAATTTTGTGTACCTTATTTTGATGACGTATTAGTAGCTTCGAGGAACGAAGAAGAACATTTAATTCATTTAAAAAGAGTTTTTCAACGTTTTGCTCAATATGGTGTAACACTCAACGTAAGCAAATGTGTCTTGGGACAGTCTTCAGTGGAATTCCTAGGGCATTGTGTAACGGAAAAGGATATTACTCCGCTTCCTGATAAAGTTTCTGCGATTGATAATTTTCCTCAGCCAGTTACAATTAGAGAGCTGCGTCGATTTCTTGCGGTCTTGAATTTTTATAGAAGATTCATACCGAGAGCTGCCCACACTCAAGCAATTTTGAACGAATATTTAAAAGGTGCTAAGAAAAATGATAAAAGCGTGATCAAGTGGTCGGAGGAAGCAGTTGCTGCGTTCGAGAAGAGCAAGAAGGAATTGGCGAATTCAACAAAGCTGTACCATCCTGTCATGAATGCACAGTTGGCGATGGTGGTAGACGCTTCAGATACTGCGATGGGTGCTGCTTTGCATCAGCGGATCGAGAAAGAGTGGCAACCACTTGGGTTTTATTCAAAGAAGCTTGCACCATCTCAAAGAAAGTACAGTGCTTACATCAGAGAGCTCTTGGCTGCATACATGGCAGTCAAATACTTTCGGCATATGGTAGAGGGTCGACCGTTTACAATCTACACTGACCACAAGCCGCTGATATATGCCTTTAAACAATAGGAAGATAAGTGTTCGCCAAGACAATTGCGTCATTTGGATTTTATTGGCCAATTCACAACGGATATTCAGCACGTGAAGGGAATAGATAACTTGGTTGCAGATGCGCTGTCCAGAGTAAACATTGCTACCATAGAAACACCTTCCCACATCAATTTTCAAGAAATGGCTAACAACCAAAAAGGTGACCAGGAACTAGCCGAAATTTTAGCTCAAACGGGTAACTCATCTTTGGTACTTCAACCATTCGTAATAGGTGATCCTGGTGTGGAGCTGCTTTGTGATGTATCAACCAAACGGATTCGACCATTCGTACCCAAGGTGGACAGAAAAAACGTTTTTTCCAAACTGCATTCTATTTCACATCCAGGTATTAAAGCTACTATAAGGTTGGTGGAAGAGCGATATGTTTGGCCTGGTATAAAGAAAGATGTTAGGACATGGGCTCAGCAATGCTTGGCTTGCCAACGTTCTAAGGTGACACGTCACACTCAGAGCAAGCTTGGTACATTTGTTCCACCAAATGCCAGGTTCGAGCACGTGCACATCGACATCGTAGGTCCCTTGCCGCCATCAGAAGGTTTTCGCTACTGTCTTACTTGTGTCGACCGTTTTTCCAAATGGCCAGAAGCTTACCCGCTCGTAGATATAACAGCCAAATCTGTTGCTGAGGTTTTCTATGCTGGATGGATTGCTAGGTTTGGAATACCTCTACGAATCACAACAGACCAGGGGACACAGTTCGAAGCCTCACTGTTTGATGCCCTGACTAAGTTCCTGGGTTCGGCCCGTCATCGAACAAGCCCTTATCATCCCGCAGGAAATGGTCAAGTGGAAAGATTTCACAGACAGATGAAGGGAGCGATTAGAGCCTACAGTACAAGTCAGTGGACCAGAGTTTTACCTACCATACTTTTAGGTTTTAGAGCTGCATGGAAGGAGGACTTGCAAGCAACGACAGCGGAAATGGTTTATGGAACTCCGATACGACTGCCTGGAGAATTTTTATGTCCATCTACAGGTACAGCGGATCCCGCAAACTTTGTTGGAAAGCTGAAAGAGACCATGCAGGAGTTGCTGCCAGTAAGGTCCAGACATCAGGGTCATAGAGCAGTTTTTGTAAGTAAAGACCTTTCGTCCTGCAGTCATGTTTTCCTGAGGACGGATGTCCTGAAAAAAGGCCTGCAGCCACCATATGAGGGTCCATTTCAAGTACTGAGTTGAGGGGAGAAGGTTTTTAGGATTCTTATTCATGGCCGAGAGAGTACGGTAAACGTGGATCGTCTAAAACCTGCATATGTATCCCGAGATGAACAGGACATATTTCCTAAAAGCGAATCAACAGCTAGGAGTGAATCTACAGAGGATGAATCTACTATCCTAGAACCTTGTGACATGCCAAAAGAGGTTAAGACACGACCAGGCCGTCGAGTTAAGTTTCAGGGAAAGTATCAGCAATGAGCTGGAAAAGTCTCGCTACCGCTGGTAGGGGGCTACTGTAGAGGCTGTTGGTTGCGACAGCTGAGAGAGCATGAAAATCCGAGGTAGAAGGATCGAGGATTGTATCGAAGACCGAAGGTACGAGGATGAACCGGAATAGTTCCTACGCGGATGAACACCGGCGGAGGAGCACAACCGGCGGCCACGACTGGGAGTGAAGAGGCTGATGTCGAGTACTTAAGAGGATGACAGTTTGCCTTCGGGAGAGTTGTTGTTCAGCGTCCGAGACTTCACCACGATATTTCGTTTTCTACCCGGTGACGCCCACCTGTAGTTTGAGATGTTTACAATCGAAAGTTAAAGTTTTAATTAATTTTTATAACAAGTTTTAAATGTTTTTAACAAATAATCAGTTAATTGGAGTTTGTTAGTTTCTTGATGGTTTTGTTATATTTGACTATTAAAGAGGATGTTTCATTGTGATATTGTTTCATTTGACGTCTTACATTCCCATCACCGAAACCTATATACAGTATACTATTCAAAATCTTAACTTTCCCCTTTTATAAAAGATATGTTGATGACAGTTTTGCTTTGTTAGATGAAAATAATTGTAATTTAGACAGAATTCTTAACGTTATGAACAGCATTGATTCTTGCATTCAGTTCACATTTGAATTAGAGACTGAACAAAAACTTCTTTTCTTATATGTTCTTGTGATTCGGAATGACAATTCATTCCATACTACTGTCTTTCGTAAACCTTTTGCTGTTTCTCTTCCCCCTCATTACAAATCCCCCCAACCAAAAACGTGCCTCTTTTCGGTCTTTTGTCTACCGTGCTGTTAATATTTGTTCTAACATTGATTTTCTTGATGCAGAATTAAATTACATTAAAGCCATTGCTCATGACAGAGGTTATTCTAACATGATTGATAATATTTATAAAAACTTAACTAAACAATCGCCTACTATAAACCTTCCAAAGAATTTTCTAACACTTTAGTCATTTTACCCTATTTTTCTAAAATAAGTCGGCAAGTTGCTAATATCCTAAAGAAGTTTGATTTTAATATTATTTTCAGTCCCATTAATAAGATAAAATTTTCTAATCTCAAACAGCCCATTGACAGTCAAAATAGCTGGGGTATATACCAAATTAATTGCCAATGCAGCCTTTCATAAATTTTTTATTTTTCATTTTATAACCGTCGTTGAACAGCCGACCCAATTTCATGGGTTTATGACTACTAATGTTCAACTCTGTAGCCTTGTAATTTTGAACCAATCCAGAAGACAAGGAAACTCCTGGATCAGTACCCCCAGAGGTATTGATTTGTTATGGGAACATGGAGGACTTTGAGACTCGACAGATTTAACGTGCATCAGTCACCATTTACTACACGGGGAGTCTTCGGCCGGCGAGGATCGAACCCACGACCTATTGGATATGGGCCCAGCGCCCTACCGACCAGGCTATCCCGGCCTCCCCTTTCATATATTTTATTTTATAACCGTCGTTGAATAGCCGACCCAACTTAATGGGTTTACGGCTACTAATGTTCAACTCCGTAGCCTTTTAATTTTGAACCCAAAACAGAAGACAAGGGAACTCATGGATCGAGTATTGGGAGAAATTTGCCTTCATGGAGGACTTTTTGATGGAGCTAATCCGCATTTGCGTTACATGGAGAGGAAGACCACGAGAACCTCCCACGGTTAGCCTGACGGCAAGGAGACTCTAACCCATGATCCGTCTACCACTGAGGATATTTCACGTCAGCACTGTGGTCAGTGCAAGCCGGATGCGGAATTCGTATCGACTGGGATTCGAACCCGGTTCGCCTCATTGGAAGGCGAACGCTCTATCCCCCAAACTAAGCGTGTCTTAAAGTGCCGTGCCGAGGAACATGAAGCTTATATCAAAAAACAAGAATTTAAACGCTCATCTATTGCCCAACATTGTTGGGACTCTAATCATAATTTTAATTTTTCTTCTTCTAAAGTCATTCAAAATTTTTCTTCAATTTTTGATTTAGATTTTTATGAGTCTTATCATATTTTCAAAAATTCCAAACTGTTGGTCAATGACCTATCCAGCATTCCTTACCTTTCTCCTGTTTGAAAATCGCTGATTAAACCTAACTAACCACCTTTTTGTTCCTTGCTTCCTATTCGTTGTCATCCATTCACCCTTGCTCTAAATCCTCTGGTGACGTCACCTTTCTCTTATATTTACCCTGTTTTTCTCTCATTTCTTTCTGTTGCACTCATGAAGGTTGCCCTTTGAGCATCCGAAACAGCTGTCTGTATTTTATATATATTTTTTTGCTCTTCAACAATTGTTTTCCTTGCTTATAGAAAACAATGATTAAATCATAGTAGAGTATGAAAAGCCTATCATCAAAAAATCTAAAGGAACGAGAAAAGCTTCACCTGAAAAAGGGAAAGAAAATACGAGTATAAGTTCCACCACTAGATATGAACAACAGACTAAAGGAAATAAAATCAAAGATACCCATAATGAAATTCATATCAATGGGACTAAATTTTCTGTGCCCAAAAAGTTTGCAAAGAACCACCAATACATTAAAGATGAAAACTTTGATTATAAAATGTTAAAAAAATTATGAATTAAATAAATGTCACTGAATTTAATTTTAAAAATAGTAACAACAGTATGATAGTGAAACCCAAAACTGACTATGCAAGTCAGGCCATTTTATATTATGTACAAAATAACAGAATTCCTTTTTACACTTATCTGTTTTCTTAAGATAGGCACGCAGGAGTCATAAGTTAGCAAATTCTGAAGACCTATCAGCCTGAGGATAAACTTGGGCTCTTAGCTACTGAAAGATTTTCTGTTGTTAGAAGTTCAACAAATGACAAAGAGATACAGAGGCAAAATATTAAAACTTAGCATGTAACTAATCTTACTTAAAAGAGAAGGAAATTTTAAAGAAATATGCAGCCTGACTATGTTGAATAGTATGCATGTCAATGTTAAATCATCTGTAAGAACGGGCCAGACTTGCCTCAAAGCCATAGGTGCCAAGGATTCTACCATTCAGCCACTGTATGTGAACTATCACCCACATGTGTTGAGTGTGAAAATGCCACTTGGTTTCCACATGTACTAAAACTGAGAAAGAAAGGCCACACTGCTGTAACTGTGACCTGAAACGTGAATGATCAAGGATGTGCTGAATTCCTCACTGCACCAAATTAGAAATTAAATGCCTCAGCAAAGAATTTTTCAAAAGAAAAGCTATGTAGTATATCCCATATAAACAACCTGATATTTTAGACCTTTTTTTTTTTATCATAAACAACAACACTTCAATAGGAAGAACTGGTATCTCTTTTTTCAAATATCCTATTGCAAAATAATACCAGCCTCTAAATACACTTGAAGACACGGAAAATGCAATAAATACTATATACACTCTCTCAGAAGTTAAGAGAAATAAATTGTTATAAAAATTACATTAGAAAAAAATTGCAAAAAGATTAAAATCCAACCTTTACAAAAAAAAAGATAAGAGTTTTTGAGGTAGAAATGAGGCATATTTGCTGAGGTTGAAATGAGATTTATTTGCTGAGGTTGTTATATGACTTGATTTTACCTCATATTTACCTGAAGTGTTTTATTTTTATACCTATTGGAAGTTGTTAATTTTCTACCTTAGGTTAAAATAAAGTTAATTTTAATTAAGTTAAGTTAGTCTTAACTTAAAGTTAAGTTAGTCTAATTAATTTTAATCTAAGTTGATTTTCTACCTTAGGTAGAAAATTAATAACTAAGTAATTTTTTACCTTAATATTTAATGTTGATTTAATGTACATAGTTATTTGAGAGTTTACATTAGAGGATGGCAAAATTAGTTTTTATATATTGAATTTTGAAGATTTTACTTTGAATTTTAAGTAAAGAAATTGCATAGCTAGTAGCGTGCAATAATGTGTGTGGATTTTAAAGTTTTGTAACATTTACACTCAATCAAAACCAAAAGTGACACACTGTGTTTCATATGTACTTTGGAGATTTCTGCATGAGATCTTACTTGAAATCAGTTATATTATTTTCAATATGTAGGAAAAATCAATTTATTATGCTTTAAATTAGATGTGTATTGTTCTCTTTTAATCAATGTGCTAAGTAAGTTTGGCATTAAGTTATACTATAATATGTTTATTGAATAGTATTCTTGTAAAAAGACAATTGTTTTTAAATTTAAAAACATTTTTAGAAAGCTATTGATTTAATGAGCATTGTTGAAAATGGATTGCAATTGAAAATGGGATCTAAATATGTAATGCCTGGGGAATTACTTAGAGATCGTGAAATACAACTACTTGACGGTAAGTAATAATTTATTTATAAAAAATGTTTTATGTAAATGTAAACTAATGTTTTTAAGCTATTATTCTTAAATTAATTTTTATCAACTAAAACTAATGTTTCCACTTTTTTAGGCACTTTTTATTATTTTTATTTGCTTAATGTATTCTTTTGCTGTTCAATATTTTCGTTAGTTAGTGAAAATAGTGCTATATTTTCCTGACTGTTTTTTGTACTTTTATTTACTAGATTCCAGCAAAAGTTTGCATTAAAACTTGATAAGGTTTAAAAAAAAAATGCAGTACTCTCTTGTTGAACGTAAGCACTGAAATGTTTTATTTTTTTTAAAAATATAACAATGTGTTTTAGTTTTCATGTTCAAAGTTTGCATAGACAGCTCAATATTAAAATTATTCTACTGATGACACAATTAAAAGTAATTATTATCTAATTTGTTAAAAAATAGTAATCATAATTTAGCATTGGTCAAAATTAGAGGTACAATTTTAAATTTGATAAATGTATTAAAAGTTATTTTTTTGTTTAAATTGCTAAAAATAAGATTAATATATATTTAGGCATGGAATAGTAAAAGACAGTAGGTATACAAGAATAAAAATATATTAAAAAACGATAAGAGAGAGTAGTGGCATCAAAACTCAAATTTTCGCACAAGGTAAACAACTAATAATTTTCCAGAACATATTTTTAAATTTTTTTTTCTTTACACAAATCCAAAATGTGTTTTCTTTTTTTTTTTTTTCAAATTTACTTTAAGCATGTTTTCTAATTTTTAAATTACAATGATGACTGTGCCAATTGTCAGAAGATTATTCTACATGCTACCCCATATTTTATTTGAAACTGTCCAAAGAGTGGGTATGTACAAATGAAAATAATCTCGAAAAAATTTAAAATATTACTATTGATAATTGATAAAACATATTTTAATTGTGGTTAGAGTGGTCTTAAAGATTAGAGTGGATTAGTGAGACATGTATCTTTTTTTAAACTTTATTAGTTTATCACATTTTCTTATGGTCAAGTTTCTAGGCAATAGGGTTTTTCTTTTAATAAGGAAATTATAACTGATGAAAAACCAAGGAGGAGTTAAAGCACATCAGTAAATCTGAGAGTTATCAAAGATTTTGTTTAAAAATATACATCTGATGAAAATGAGCCTGGTGTCTAAAATATGATTTTTTAAAATTTAAATGAGACATTTTTTTTTTTTAAAAAAAGTTCCTTAAAAAATCTATAATTAGTTAAATTTTAAAATGTAATTAATATTGAATTAGTATTAAATTAATATCATTATTTAATTAAATATTATATTAATTAAATATTATATTAATTAAATATTATAATTATAATGAAAAAATTAACGTTTATAATTTATTTTTATTATAATTGTTGAATTTTTAAAGATAATGAAAATAAATGAGGGAAAAAAATGTTTTATAGTAATATGTAAATGAAAATGTATGGTTAAATTTTCTGAAAATAGAATAGAAATATATCATTAACAACTTAAAAGCAGGCTAAAATGAACTGATCAAAAATTTTATTTCGTAAATCTTATTTTTTTTTTCTAATTTTTAAAATTACAAAATAGATTTTGTTAAATAAGTAGACACTGCACTTAATTGCATTTTGTCATACGTTTTTATACAAAGTAAATTACCAAATTATTAAAAACCAAACCTGCATAGGAAAAGGCAATCTGAAGATACAGCCTCTTTTCTAGGGCCATCTATTTTGTATAGAACACCAATACATATATGGTAAAAAACCAATGAAATTTCTTCTTCGCATTGGCAACAAAAACATCTAGTGAGCGTCATATGCATGAGGGCTTATAAACCATAGATTCTCAACCTTTTTAACGTTGCCACCCCCCTAAGGCGAAGAAAAAGTTTCAACGCCTCCCTGTGTGAAAATCCAGTTATTTAGAGCATGAGGGAGAAGAAGGTGTGCTGAATTATAATACACAACATTTTAAGCAATTTTTTTTACAAATTTATATGCAAGTTAACTCGATACTTTTCAACCAGCAGATAATCACAGTCTTTGTGTTGTAATTAAAATAAATAAGATAATGAAAAAAAAGCACTGCAAGGGAAACCTATTTTTAAAAAAAGTCATTTATTCTCAATGAGATAATTAAAAAAAAACACCCAAAAATAACTTTTTTACTCTAAAAAGTAGTATCAACAAAACAATCAAGTAACTATGTCAGGGGGATGATTGTGCTTGATGGTTCAGAGAATATTTATCATTCAGTTCGATATTTTAAGTGAGGTAAAGACACAAGTCCCACTGTTTTCTCTTTTTTGTGACTAGATCCGTCACAGCACTGAATTTTTATTTGGCAAAATAGGAGAAAGAGAAGGCAATAGTCCAAGGTAGTGATAACTAATGTCACTTTGAAGCCAAATTTCTGTGAGACGATCACTATTTCAAATTTTCATTAGTAGAATGTTCGACCTAAATCCAAACCTCTACTGTTTCAATATTCACAAAAGAGTTCATAACACATTGAGAGACTTCCAGGGACAAAACATTGCTAAAACGGTTAGAAAATTCCATGTGTAAAGACTCAAGGTGTTGACAATATTCTTGTGTATCATCAGAGGGAATTTTACCATTCATTTTAAGATCTGATAAGATTTGTAATTGGCTAAACTCATTCCGATTAAAATTCTGCTTCTTCAAAATTATTATTATTTTTTTTTTTTTGAAAGACAGAAATAACTGATTTTGAGTGATCAAATTGTAAATTAACACCATTAAATTTTGCAAAAAAATCCGTTATGTATGCAGCCTCTCTCTTAAGCAATTAATTCTAGCAAAATGTCTCTCAGAGCTATGCCACTGTCTTCCAGGAACTCAAGCACAAAAAAAGATTCTAAGACCTTGGATTTGGAGAGCCAACGAATCTTGGTGTGTAAAAGCAAGCAATTGAATTCTTCATCCTTTTTCTTATGCAGCCATCTGAATAATCAATCGTTGAGAGCATTACTTCGAATTTTGTTCACAGCAGAGGTCGACATATTTCAATGACTGATGAAAATGGTCACTGAGATTTTTTCCAATTAAATGTTGCCTGTGAATCAAGCAATGAACATCTAAAATATGAGATTCCTCCCTCTTCAAAAGGGCAATAAACTCACTATGTCGACCCACCATTGCAGGAGCTCCATCAGTAGTAACAGATATAATATTCGCAAGAGGAATATTCTTTTTTTAAAAATGATATTTGACAGCAGTTTTAAAAATAGTATCACTTTTGGTATCTACAATCAAGCTTCTTGCAAAAAGCATCTTTTGAATAATTTTATCTTCTTTAACAAATCGAACATGCACCAATAGTAAAACCTCATTACTTGGCAAGGTTGACTCAAACAACTTGAAGGGAAAATACATTGGATATCAAATGTTTGCATAAGGAAACTCCGTCCTAAGCCATCTCATCAATTCGTCGTTGCACAGTATCAATGTTTAGTGTGATTTTTTTTTTGCATTGGATATGGCTGGATGATGTAAAATTGTTTCTAAAACTTCCTTGATAGCCGGCAGTATCAACTCTTTGCCGATGGCATGAAAAATTCCCAGATTTAACGATTTTCATATATTATAAGTGGCTATCAAATCATTGTCACATTTGTCTGATGAGGTTGCTAGTAAGCCTTAGCCTCAAGATGCCTTCAAAAACTTGTCCTTTATGTTCGCGAAAAATGGTAAATATTTTGCTTGTCAGGGCGAATTTTTTGCAAATGTTTCTGTAAACGGGAAGGTTTCATTGCCTCATTAGATAAAGTTTTGTTACAAAGTATAAACATGCGTAGTTGAGAGTTGTTTTGACGACAATTAAACAAATCCAAATTCCAAGTACGAGACACTGTATTGACGACACTTATTTTTGTAAACTGACATTGTTGGCGACAGCAAAATACAAACAATGGACGAAAATAAACTATTTCTCAAAATTAATAAACAATTTACGATAAAGAACTAATTCACTCTCATACCTGGCCAACTAAACAATGAAATGGAATCGAAACAAGGGGGGAACTGAGAGGAAGAGCACGAAAACAATCATAAGAAACATGGGTCAAATCAAACATTCATACTGAAAACGCATGCATTTCAATTTTCACCAAATTGCTTGATTGAGTCAGAGGCAAAAACCTAACAAATACGCTGCCCTGGCACGAATTGGAGAATAAAGGTAGCATAAGTTTGTTTTATTGCTGTAACCAATGGAGAATCAGATGATCCTAATTTATTATATTAATTTAATCTTTTCTTCTTCAATATCAATTTTAAATAATTTTATTTATAAAATTAAACTTAATTTAATAATTTTATTTTTTAGTTTTAAAATTAAATTTGAATGGGAAAACATGCTCATCGCCCCTTACCACCCAAAACATACCCACTGCCTAAAACAAGTTCATCCCTACCCAGGAGGCGGTAACACCCCATTGAGAAACAGTGGCTTAAACGCACAGGTTTGCATATTTCTAGATGAAAATTCTTTTCTCATTTAGGCAAGAAAAAGCTTAAACAAACTGAGGTATTAGATGTACAGAAATAGAGAGTAGAAAATGAACAATTCTTATAAACTAACGTACTGAGTTATTTAGATATATTATTGTACTTCATGATTAACTCAGAAGATCAGTGCGTTTTATCAACAAAAATCACTCCGATATGCTTTTTTTCATTTTCTTCTTCAGCTAGACTAGAATATATAAATATCCAATGAGCAGTCGCGAATGGGGAAGCAATCTGAAAGGAACTGCAAAAGCAGTTTAGAGAATTAAGGAGCTGCAGTGAAGAGGAATTGGAGCCCTCTGGCAGTATGATAATTTTTCTTTGTAAGATTTAGCAATGTAATTATTAAAATGGTGTGAAGATTACTTTTTAAAATTAGAAATCGATAGGATTTTCATTATAAACACATTGTATTTGTGGAAAAGCCCATATTCAATAAGAAATTTTTACAGCAATATACATATAAAAAAGTATATTAAAAATTCATTTTTTTCTTTATTTGCATTCTGAAATATTATGATTTATTAAATAATCACAATAAAAAATTTAAAAAAATGCAGCAATGAGTTTACAAAATTGCATCAATGAATAATAATCAATATAAAAAAAAATTAAACAGCCTCATTGTTTATTTGAAAAAATTTGATTTAAGCTAGGATATCAATGAAACAACCGTGGGAAGATATAAAGGAAGCCAGTATTGTAGAGGAAGCCCACAGCAATATGAGGCAGAAAAATCAAAAGATTTCATGAAGAAAGTTAGGCCTAAAATGAAATCAAATGCAAAGGAAATACTTAGAACGTCTCTTCAGTTATAATTGAAGAAAACCAGAAATATACTTTTTTTTTTTTTTTACTTCTAATGAAGCATTTGTATATTTTTTAAACAAAAATACTAATTTTTAGTATTCAAGTTAGACATTGTGAAAAAATTTTTTTTCTTGATTTTGACATAAAATTTATGTAGTTTCCCTCTTAGATAATCTGTCTTGAAATCCTTTTTTTTTTTTTTTTTTTTCTTTTCGATTTCATCTAAAGAGTAAAGTTTTATTAACGTATTTATGCTAATTATCTATCACCATTCAAAAGGGAAAAAGTATTTATAATTTTTTTTTTATTGTGTTGAATGTATAATATAAGATATTTGTTTCGGATCTGTGCTTTAATTTAATTAATTTTGTCATGTTTTTTTATTTCTTCCTAAAATATTTCTGAAAAAAGCTTACATTTTTTTAATTAGTCAGTTCTACCCCTGTAAATGCTTTGTCTTTTTGGTTAAATCCAAACAGCTGTGAAACAGTTGTTTTGCACTGAACTATTATTTTCTTTGGTTTACTTAATTTGGATTCCTGTTTATAGGAAAAGAAATATTTTGTGATGAATAAAAAACCATCCTGTATGCAATTTTGAGGTATAAAATATTTGTTCATGTAAATTTAGAGGTAGACTCATTTTTGATGTTTTGACATTCTCTTACAAATATTTTTGACAGAAATTGCAAATTCAGCTTTTAAAATAGAATAAAAATTGGCTAAGTGAGATAGAATGAGATTTAAAAGTATCATAAACTTTTATAAATTAATAACTACTGTTGGGTATGAGCCTTTTTTTCAACAGTCAATAAAATTTACAAAGTAATTGAACTTCAGGTAACAGAATGTTCTTATAGAAATAAATATTTATTCAACAATAATAAAACATAAATTAAATTACAAATAATTTTGATGAAAATGTTAACAAAACATATTAATTACTTTCACATTATTGAGACACCTGCCGGGTCACAGTCTCCATTTCCAAAAGAATCTTAACATGGTAGAAGCTTTAGAAGAAACAAGAGGGAGATTCAGTTTCATCAACCAATTACACACAACTGAGCATCTTGCATAAATTATTGTACAAGTAGGTGAAAAGTTGAGTAGTAATTGGTTTCTCCCATGAAGAAAACAGAGTCTCACGATCGTGGTACCACTTCTGATGAGCGCCCGACATTAAACTTTTATGACGTCATCCTGTCATTTAACTAGAGATAAACGAGCATAAATTTGACTGACTGGATGTATCATATTTCCAGCAAGAACTTTATCTTAATCTGTGAGAACATGTATGGGGTGTTTTACACCCCTGCTCTGCAAACAAACAAAAAATTTATATTCTTCATTTTTGAAGCTAAAATTCTCTAATGCATTTAGTGTATGACTTTCTACTTGATCTTTTGAGTAAGCATTTTATAAGTATATTGTGTAGAAATTGTGGTATGACACACCCCATGTGCCTGCTTGTCTCTTTTCCGAAGGAATGCGTATATGAGAAATAACTTCTTGTGTGTAACAGTGTAAATATTTCTGATGGCAAGTTTAAATTATTGCTTATTTAAGTGATTGATTATTTAATTTCTAAATGAATATAAATCACTTTAAGCAAATTATTTAATTACCAGAATGACTATTAAATGCCAATGATAATTCTTTCTGTCCTGAATTTTGCTGCAATAAATGCTCAAATCATTTTGCTCTCATTTGCTAATTCCCCTTTGCCTTTACAATAGGGTTTCCATGGTATTTGGAAAACCTTGTCCTTGACTTTTGAATTTTGTTGAAAAAAATTAGGGCCCTGAAAAACACTTGAATTCTGTGATAAGGTTCTTGAAAATTTTATGATTTTCTTTGAGTAATTTTAAAAATAGTAATATCTTTCCTGCAGAAAAGCACAAAAAAAGAAAAACTTCAAGCTAAATGATAGAAATTTAAATCACTCTCCTTCCTTTTGCCATTTTTTTCAGAAAAAAAGTGAAAAGGAAATATTGAACAAAACCATACCTAGTATTACCCGTTGTTAACCATGTTGTTGCCATCAGTTATTTTTAAAACATGCACAGTTTTTCAAAATTCCGATTTTTCCTATACCGAAAATCTGGTAATTTCCAATGGATGCAATTTATAATGCTATCAAATTTGAAATTGTAAAGAAATTTGCACTAACGCACTTTTCTAAAAGTTCCAGTGAATAAATTCTTGACGGTAAAAGGGGAATACATAATTTTTTCCTCCTACGTTTTTCTCACCAGCTCATCGTTCACCTTAATGTTTAGAAAGTCTCAATTTCTAGCAAATAATTTCCACTTTTGTTTATAGTTTTAGTTACTGCTTGGTATGCAGTGCTTCTTCCAATTTAAAATATAATTGTTAGTATCTTCATTATTATGACGGATAAATATTATTAATATCCTTCATACTTAACTTTTCACTCTTTTAATTTTTTAATACGGATCAATAATTTTTTATTGTTTTTGTTTAGATTTTTA
The DNA here is from genome assembly GCA_949128135.1 of Parasteatoda lunata. Lineage (NCBI taxonomy): Eukaryota > Metazoa > Arthropoda > Arachnida > Araneae > Theridiidae > Parasteatoda > Parasteatoda lunata. The sequence continues at coordinate 11,838,233 of OX421980.1, read as the reverse complement.
CATTTAAATTTTACTGTTAATAAGTAAAATTTAGTTCTTCAGATTCTGTGAATTATGAATCAAACACTATGATTCGCATGAAAGTAATTTACGAATAACATGTCAAAGATCTCATTAAAGTGATTTATAAATCACACTACTGAGTTTGCATTAAAAGGCTTTCTGAATCATATAAAGTGATATGCATTTAAGTTGTTTTTTTTTTAAAAATCATGCATTGAAATTTTCATTCAAGTGATTTATCATGTATGCGAATCATGTATTGGGATTAGAAGGATTTAAGAATTGCAACTAGCATAAGAAGGATTGAAAAATTACCGTTCACAATTCTCGTCAAAATGATTTATGCTTCACACATAGCGTATCTAATATAAGTTTCCTATCGAATCACAAATCTCATTTTGCATTACAATGATTACCAATTTACACATTGATTTTTCATAGATATGATTAGCAAATCACGTATTGTGTTTTGCATTAAAGTAATAAAAATGGTTTATGTACCACTCATCCCGATTTACGATTTGTTAAACTAAACCATTTTTAAAACTATAATTTGTTATTCATATTGTCTTGATTTACGAAACATTTATAGCATTACAATTTGCAAGCCATACATTGTGATGAGTTATTTGCACAATCTTTAAGGCTTGCTTTATGTTCATATAATTTGGATTTATATATAATATATTGCAATTTGTATATAAGCGATTTAGAAATTAAGCATAGTGTATTCACAAAGTTTAGAAAATCACACTTGTTGCCATTTATGATCTATTTAAAAGAAAGCAAAGTTAGGTAAATATTAGTTCATTTTCTGTAAAATATTGTACCCAGGGCCCGTTTTGTGCCGATTTCAAGTGTAAGCAAAATATTTTTGACACTTAAGGCTAATAATAAATATGTTCAGATTAAATTAACTTTTATTCATAATTTTAAAAACAAGTCAGACTACAAGTTTTATTTATTGTTTTATAAAAATGCAGTGCAAACTACTTATGTAATATACTTTTATTAAATTTGATAAAGCAAAAAAAAAAAAAAATTCCTACCATAAGCAATTTCAGAAGAGCAATCAAAATATTAGATATCTATAGTATTACATTTACATTTTCATTTACTTATAATATATTCCTGGTGTTCTCAAATGGAAAAAAAAGTATTGTTTGCATAGAATTATAAGTCTTACCTTTTCATATTTTGATATTATTTTCTTTGATAATGATAAAAAAAATTGGATAATAAGGTTAACATTTTGTTTTGCTTCATATTTTAACATGGCAAAATACAAGAAATGAACGAAATATTTCAAAAAATTCAAAATTGCTCAAATGTATACACATTTACCGTATATTCCGGCATATAACGCGCACTTTTAATACAAAAAATAATATTGGAATTTACGGGTGCGCGGTATACACCGAATATAAGAAATTATTGATTAAAAAAATTTTAATATAGAAAAAAACTTTATTTTAAAGAAATAACATACCTTTACCTATATACTTTATTCATTTTCGTTATTACATATTACGTTAAAGTTATTACATATAACGTTATACGTAATGAACGTTATTACGTTCATTATATTCGTCTTCCGTTATTTCTTCAGGCACGTCATCACAATCTGTTTCGTCTTCATCATCTGTGTTACCCTCATCCATAAATAAACAGTCATCTTCTGATCCGTCCAGATTATTTGAAATGCTGCATTTTTTGAATGATTTTCTAACAATCTCAGGCTTAATTTCATCCCATGCTTTTAATATCCATTCGCACACTGTTTCCAAACTTGCGTGACGCATATGTCCTCCTTTCGTAAAGGTTTTCTCGCCCTCCAACATCCAAGTGTTCCACTGTTTTTTTAAATTGGCTTTAAATGGTTTGTTTAAGCAGACGTCTAATGGCTGAACTAATGGTGTCAATCCACCCGGAATAACTGCCATATCGGTGTTACATTCTTTCAACAATTTTTTTGTATTATCTGTAAGGTGGGACCTAAACATGTCCCACACTAAAAGGCTTTCTGGTTTTCTTACGCAACCAGGACGGATTTGCCAGACATTTTTTACCCACAATTTAACACCATTTTCGTCCATCCAGCCTTTTTCGTGGACATGAACAAAAATACCGTTTGGAAAATTACATTTGGGAAAAGTTTTTCTCTTAAAAATAACCATTGGTTTTAGTTTCGTTCCATCCGCTAAGCAAGAAAGGGCTACGGTGAAATGAGATTTCTCATGTCCCGTTGTTGTTACGTTGACAGATTTTACTCCCTTTAAATCAATTGTTTTATTACCAATCATGTCAAACATGACTGGGGTCTCATCCATATTTCCTATTTGCGAAAGTAAATATTCCTTTTTTTTTCGCAGTTCTATAATATATTTTTGAAAACTTAACAATTTACTATCCAAGTCTTTTGGTAGTTTTTGTGATACTTAGGTTTTTTCACGTAGAACTAAATTTTTTCGAGCCATAAATCGGCTACACCAACTCACAGTAGCTTTGAAATTTTCACTCTCGTGTGGATTAATCTTTGCCCATTTTAGAGCAAACAAGCGAACACAGTTTCTTGTTACAATCAAGCCATTTTGCCGATTTTCCAAAATCCAGTTTTCTACATTTTCCTCTAACACCGGCCATTTTGCTAGTCCTGTACGCAATGCACACTTATCCTTAGGCATATCCATTATTTTTTGTTCATTTTTCTTCCATTCACGCACCGAGCTTTCCCCAATACCAAAATGTCTCGCCGCAGCCCGATTTCCACTTTCTTTCGCAAACTGAATTACTTTGCATTTAAATCCAGCGCTGTGTTTGCTTCGTTTGATAGGAGCCATGTCTACTACTAAAAACTACACCGAATTCTTGAAGCTTACAATGTTTACTTTTCAAAGGCAGGACATCAAATGGTGCGATTGGCCGAAGAGGAATTACGTTTTGTCTCCTGATTCGTGGTATGCTTTTGAGACATACACAATAGACAGCATTCCAGATAACCATCCCCCCCTTACTTCTAGAATGTGGGGAACAACATTCTTCCACACACCTGCACTGCTGAATACAACTACATCTCTTTTCTCAGAATCACATTATTACTCTTTCAACTCTACCCTCACATACATGTCAAATTCAGTTCTTTTATTTTTGCAAAAGATAGGGAAAAAAACTTTTTATTTACGATCTTGAAAAACGAAATATTGCACATGTACAATCCTAATTTTCGTGAGCGTTATACGAAGAGTATATCTTAAAATTTAAAAAAAGTATTAGAAATTACGGGTGCGCGTTATACGCCGGGGCGCGTTATGCGCCGGAATATACGGTAGTTATTCAGATGTATACAAATGTTTCATTTAAAAGTTTCTTACTTTATTATGTAAATTCTATGCTCAATATTTATTATTAGGATTAATACATTTCTGTATTTCATTCATCCATATTAATAGTTTTTTTTTTATGGATTGTTTCGCACAGCGCATCTTGACTAATGGTGTAAAATTGAATGAATAAAGGTAGGGCTATTTCAATCACCCATCATAATTGGACGACTTTACATAATCAGATTTCTATACATTCTGATGGCTACAACATTTGAACAATGATGTTTCTGATAGTTTGCTCAAAAATACAAATTAGTTTTATCAATTGGCATTTAAATTTTGATTACCTGACCAGAACATCTGCTCCTGCACCCCAGACTCCAAGGTCAAGAAAACTGAGATGGGCACATTAGGCCTTGGCCCTTTATGGGCTGTCACGCCACTGAGTTTATTTAAATTATGTAGGCTAACTAAAATATAAATGTAATCACTAAATTTTAAAACGCAAAAAAAACAATATGTTGAATTTTTTTTTAAAAAAAATTATCATTTATATAAGATTATAATTTATTAATAGGAGAGGTAACATAATAATATTATAATTTTTAATTTTATTCAAGTTTTTCATAACTTTAAGTTTAATATCGTGAAAATTATAAACAAGGATTATTAAGTTCCAAAAATATAGAAACATGTAAAATTTTAAAATCTGAAAAATCAACTTTAAATCAATGAATCGGCAATATATGTATGTATGTATGGATGGAGGGAGGGACCAATGTTGCACCAATATTTGCAATTTCCCATTTTACTTTGCAGAAAAAGCGCTTTCCTCCGCAAAAGAAATTTTTTTTTTAGAACGTTGGCAAGTTGCTCCATCCACTCCAAAGGGTTTTCTTTAAGAAACATTAAAGGAAACTCAACAAGGCTCAGTTTCTATGAGTGATCGTCGTCTGCATCTCCAGATCTGGTGAAAAGATCTAAGACAAGGAATGCTGCACTGCTAAACAGTTTGAAGCATTATTTTGTCACCAGACTATTAGATACATGTCAACATTTTATTATAGGAAAATAAGTTCATTTCAACAAGCAAAAAAAGAGCTTTTACAAAGAAAACTGTAAATTATAATTTTAAAAAAAGAAAAAAAATTAGCCCACTTGATTTCAGTACTGTCTTACTCTGCGCCCTAAGCAGCCGTTTATTAGGCTTACATCTCGAACTGGCCCTGATTGGACCATAAAAGTTTTATTATATTCAAAACATATTAAAGATATTCTGAGTTAATAAAAAGATATGTTTTTAAAATTGAAACAGATTTGCTAATTGTTTTTCAATTCTAATACTCTCCAATCAATTCATGAAAAGGTTTACTGGTGGTAGTCTTTTAAAGCTTGCAAGTATGCCTATGTAAATTGGAAATTTTTTGATAATCTTCAAACTGATATAAATCACAATATAATTATCAAATCATTTGCATTGATCGTTGTGGACTACTCATATTAAAAAATGGTATAACTATTAAACAATGTAAAATTGTTAAACTTAATATAGGCTTCAATGTAATAAAATCTGGTTGATGTGTATTTTAACATACTGACTATTACTGAGTAGGTCCTTGAGAAATTTGATTTTAGTTCCTTGAAAGTCATCGAAAAGTTCTTGAATTGTTTTGTGAAAATGGAGTGGGAACCCCGTACAAGCAGGCATCTGTTTTTAAAGGTGCTATTAAAGCAAATAAAAAGTGAACAATCTGAGATTAAGACAATTAAAAATTTTCAGCACTGCATGCAAAAGGAGATTAAATTTTTCAAAAGAACCCATAACATTTGATTGACTAAGTACAAATGTGTATAAGGACTGTAAAATTTATGGGATATGCGTAAAATGAAATAAAATGATTAGTAAGAAAATTAAATGCCATAACCACATGAACGTATATTGTTTAAAGTGCATGCACATAAAATAAGCGTTGTGCATTAGTGAAGTGTATTAAACTTAGTGGTTTACAAGTTTATTTTTAACCATTTTTCTAATCATTCATTTTTTGTTCACTTATTATAAATAAGAAACAATTCAAAAACTGAACTCAGTTTAGATCTAATTTCAGGCTTTGAATAAGTATGAGCTATTTATATTGCCCGTTGTGTAACTTTTTAGGTAGACATTTTCACAGGTTTATTATGGTTGTTTGCTCAACTACTTTTTATAAATGCTGAAGTACAAAACATTTATAAGTTTCGTGATGTTTCATACCATGACTTACTCAACAATCAGTAAAGTTTGGTACATCCTATCATTAAACTACACATTCAGCAGTAAGAACACATACTGGGTGAACACCAAATTAATTATGCTCTGTTAAACAAAATATTTTCACCAGCAATGAGCTATTTCATAAAAAGGTTTTTGAGAATTATTTAAAACACTATTCTTTTGATGTTACTACACATTAAATGTGAAACATCATTATTCTTTGAAAAAAGGTAGAGTTATACAACCCCCTAGATTCTTTAGATAGTAGCAGATGTGATTTGTGGTCAAAAAGTTGGTAAAGTATAAATTAGGTTACATAATTTGTAATTACAAAAGAATATTTAAGCATAAATTGTCATGATGTCGCATATGCATTAATTTAGTTTAATTCTATTCGTAGCACATTTCTTTTGAAGAAGTACAATAAACTATCCAATTTCCTAAATTGCAACTCCCTCCTATATTTTGGGGTAGCCGCATTCCAAATTCATTTTAAAAAGGCATGTTTATTCTAAAAAAGTATATTTTTGTGTCTGATTTTGTACATTAAAATATCATCTGCTGTAGAGTAGCGTGAGAGAAATTTTTTTTTGGGGGGGGGGGCACTAGGCTTTTTTATTAGGAGATAGTTTTATATATATATATATATTTGAAATACTAGCATATAATTAGATGATTGTTAGGAAACATGAGTTTCAAATTAATGTACTAATCCCTCTTTAGCCCGATCATTTTGTAACATATCTGCATTAAATACGTATCATTTTTTGACGGTTTCTACGATTTTTTTAAATAGGATGCTATTAAGACGCCTAAGTTTTGAATTTGATTACTAATTTTTTTACATACTTCGTTCACAAATATTCAATCGTAAATCCACATGATTTTGTGACTATTTTCTGGGCAGTTATTTTTCGTTTTTACAGTATGCATATAAAATGTAAAGAATAATATTTTTTTCACTATATGCAATAATCTGCCAATTTTTAATATTGTTAGGCATTTTTGTAATCTTATTTTCTAAATTGGTGCTAAATTTTCAAAAATTGTTAGATAATGAAGTGAAATTGTTTAGAACACGTTCTAATGAAATGTCATAAAAAAAATTTAAATTAACTTCACTTAAATTGAACAGTAAAAAAATAAAAATTTGTGTGAAAAAGATTTTATTTGTTAATAATTTATAAATATTTAAAAAAAATCCTCTCAAATGTTGCGTAAACGTTTATACTTAGATTCTTTTGTTATTCTTATGTTTTTGTCATTCTATTTCATATTAAGATTCTTTTGTTAACAAATCAGAATATAAACTGAATTTAAAGTGGGTTAAAATGGTTTGCTGTTATGAAGAAAATAAACCTATTTCGATATCAAAAATTTGTGAGAGCCGCCTCAGTTTTTTTTTTTTTTTTTTTTTTGTTTGTTAACTTGAAATCATGAAGATGTTTGCTGAAAATTGTAAAAGGAGGAATAAAAAAATTTATGGTTAGTTAGAGAATTATAAACCCCTAAACTTAAAGTAAAAAAAAACATGCAGGTTACTCTCCAGGTTGTAGGAATTAAACTACAGGGTTTAAATCTGATTTTCTAGATAGAAAGTCTAGATTTTTGAACTTAATGCAAGTTTCTTTCTTTTTTTTTTTAAATTTTTTTAAGTGATTTTATTGTGATTTTATCTGTTTTAAATTACATTTAGTTTTCCTGCCAAACAACTTTAAGGGGTAAAAAATTTTAACTACAAAGATATTTAAAAAAATTTCTAATAGTTGGATGCAATAAAAAATGAATTCAGTTATTTAGTTCAATAATTATCAACTAGTTCAATAATTATCAACTGTTAAATTAGAATATGTAGAAATGCACAGAATCGGAATACAGATTTGAAATTTGATGTGCTGAAAAGTCAATTTTCATTTATGAATTTAATGATAGCATTTTTGAAATTCAAATTTGCTGAATGTTTTTGCAATTTTAAATACTCTTTTGAGAATATATACATATATAATTGGCTATTTACTCATTGTTGAAAAAACCCCAACTTATTTATGTTTCTCAAGGTCTGCATTTTATCAACTCAAACTTGACTTTAAATAACATTGCATTTAACATGTAAACAATATATTCATTAACAAATGATCTCTTTTTTTTAAAAAAAAAAAAATCCGCCTTTAAGAAAAATAAAAAACAGATGATCAAAAGGCAACAATTAGGGCTTCATCCTAATAAATTAAAATACTAAAAAACTGTTTACAGTATTTAAAAGTGTTGGTAAAGAATCATTAAAACTAAGCTAAACATCTCCTAATTACAAGCAGAACTTTTGTTTTATTGAACTCATTGAGTTCAAATTGTAGCAAATTTAAAAAATAATTATATAACAGGTTTTTAAGATAGCGTTTACATAGAAGTAACGGTCATAAAATTATTTCATTAAATTAAATATAAACTATTGAAAATATTTGATTTTTTTAAAGGCTTCTATACTTTTAAATTAAATAATAGCTGTTAAAGTTCAAAAATAATAACCATAAAAAAGTTCTGCAGTTTTGAAAAATTATTGGGAGGGGTACATATTTAGGGGTGCCCTGTGCCTCATAACGTGACATTTACATCTGCGCTAATAAATTAGCATATTTTATGTCACTTGCTTGAACTATTAACATTGAATCCTTGTTCGTGAAAATCTTAGATCAAAATTTATTCAAGATGATTTTTTTTTCATGCTAAAATTGCATTCATTGGAATAAAAGTATTAATATTGTATAAAATGAAAGAAAAAAATTTTTGTCAGCTTTTTCTGCTTTTATTTATTATTTGTACCATATCCATGTCTTTCTGTGCACATATTGTATATTTTTCTGTATTTGCGTTCTCAGGAAATTTCCGAAATTTCTCACTCATCTGCCCCGAATTCTGATCCTGCCGCAAAATTCTAATCCTATAATATATTATAGGGCTGTAATATTTATAATAAATAATAGAATAAATATTTATAACCTTATAATAGAATAAATATTTATAACCTTTTTTGCACTTATGATATAGTCTTATGATGACTTTATAACATCTGAGTTTGTTTAAACTGTATATTATATTAAGCATTGATTTTATTCCTGTCACAATTTCCTATTGTAAATGTATATTTAAAAAATATATCTTCAAAAATATTTTTTTAATATTTGTTCTGTTTTTTGTCTAATTATCTTAAACTAATATACCAATTTTTATTGAGAAATTATTATCGTGTAATTTTTTTAGGTGTTCACTTAGTATATGAAGTAAAAAATGAAGTTCATAATAGCTCAGCGGTTGAAACATACTATCAGTGTGGTGTTCAAGAAACAAGAAACAATATGCTTTTGGAACTATTAGTTTCCGTTGTTGCTGAGCCATGTTACAATTTTCTACGCACTCAAGAGCAGTTAGGTAAAACCTATAGCTTCTAATTTTCTAAGTTTACCCATCAAATTTATCATCATTGCTTTTAATCTTTTTCTTGTATTTTAAGGCTATATCGTATGTAGTGGCACAAGGCGTTCTAATGGAGCTCAAGGGCTAAGAATTCTAGTTCAATCTGAAAAGTCACCATCTTTTATCGATGGAAAAATAGAGTCCTTTATTCAGTATTTTGAAGTAAATATTTGTTTTTTTTTATGATGCTTAGAAAAGTGAGTTAGATTTCTCTTGGAGACTGAGATTTTTAGTGTAGTCATGAAATAACCTTTTTTTACTGTTATTCTTTTTTAGTGTTAGTATTACTCAGTGTCAGTACTAAAAGGCTCTAACATAACTGGATATTTCTTTATCCATGCTTACAATTTCCAAATTTGCACTAAGTTATTCAACTAAAAAATGCAATTACAAATTCTAATTTTATTGTGCGAAAATCTGATTATGTAATCTGATCATGAATATGGATCATTATTACTAGATACTTTGAATTTAAGAAAATTTCAAACTTCTAAAAAAATATGAAACAGATTGGTTAAAAACATGTTATTTTTACCTTGTCTCTAAATGAATTATTACCTATGAAGGTTTAAGTAATTAGTATAATGTTAAATGCATACATATTTTTGAACACTATATCATGAGAATAAGAGCTGGTCCGAAATTTTAACTAATAATATTGTTTGATATTTTCAATATGTCCTCACTACGGTATTTTTCTGCGGTAGCGCCGCAGCGCTATCGGAAAATAAGTTGTTTTTTTCCTACATGCGGCGCTTCCGACGAAAAAATTTTTAGCAGCAAAAAAATTTCTCAAGTAAATTTATTTAAGATGAAATAATTTTCTGAGAGAAAGACTATTAAAAAAAATTAATAACGAAGTTGACGAAATATTTGTCCGTATCGCGATCTGCTGCAGAACAATTGCCAATTCTTAGCAACCTTTCGGCAGTAGCCTGCAATAAAATAAATAAACGAAATAATAATTTTAAAAAAACATCGCGTAAGGAGAAAATTTAAAAGGTAAACATCTTGTATCCACCCCCAGCTTAAAGAAAAATCAAAAGCTAGAAATCTACTTAGCGCCTTGGCAATTGTAATTGGAGCAGACAGAAAAGGAAGTAATAGAACCCCAAATCCGGCACTCACGGGACCGACGAAATGCCGAACTTCGGATCTCTTTCGAAAATTCCAATATGGCGCTCAAATATTACTATAATTCAATTACACTGTCAATTTTAGAAAAACCAATAAAATTAGTCAAGTTTCGATCGTAGATTATGATGGGGTGAATTTAAAACTGGTCCATCTTAAGAAATTTTATTAATTAAAATAATCATCTATATAATATAATCAAGAAGAAATAATCCAAAGGAGAAATAATTCAAGAAGTAATCTGAATCCTCCGATGAAGAAGAAATAATAGTTTCTTCTTCAGAGCAAGATCATAGTTCTCGTTTTTTTTCTTTTAGATAACATTTGGTTTTAACAAACGACGCTCACCTCACAAGAAAAAAAAAGCTAACAAGGAACTACATGAAAAAGTAACAATTTATGCTAAGGAACTAACGATAACAGCAAAAAACAAGCTAAAAACTAATAACGATAAAAAAAAAAATAAAAAAAAGAAACAGGCAAACAACTAACAACAAGAAAAAAAAACAAGCTAACTGTAAAAAAAAAAGAAAAAAAAAGAAATTAACAGTTAATAAACTAATAAAAAAGCCGCAAAATAAAAAATAAATGAGTCAAACAAAAAACCGCAAAAGGGATAGAATTCATTTTGTACTCCACGTGGTAGTTTCAATGTCAACTGAGTGTGGCCAATTTATGGTCAAACAGAAGAGGGAAATGTGGGGACAAACCAGTAAGGCACAGCTGTCAAGATTGATTGATCAGTTTCTTCCAACTTGCATTTCTTTATTTTGTTCATTGGAAATGAAGGTGTTTTTACTTTTCACTTTATTTGAAACTGCTTTAGAAACAGATGTTTCCTTTGACACAGATTTAATATATATTTTTTTCAAGCTTTTTATTTTTAAAAGATAAAATAAAGTTATTTACTTCAACAAAATAAAATTCCAAATAAAAAAAGAATATACCGTATTTTTCGGCGAAAGCGCCGCTTCGTCGCAAGCGCCGCACATCGATGAAAATGAAATTTTTTAAAAAAAAGTTATAGTAAACGCCGCTCCGGCGCAAGCGCCGCAATGGCACTACACCGCGCATATCAGCATCCTTATGCAAGAGACCTTTAAATTACCATTTAGAATATCTGTATAATAAAAAATAAAATTTTTTTATACATTTCATAAAGTAAGGTTATAATTTCTAAATTATAATAAAAAAATTATTTTTCCGCAAAAAAAAAAAAAAAGAAAAAAGAAAGCAACAAAACGATATAAAATAAAATTGTTCTTATCTGTTGGCACCACACCAAAAAATAAACTTAAGTACAACAAATAATTCTGAAAATAATGTTAAGTGCAACAAAATATTTTTTAATACATCAAATAACGTAATTTCTAAATTATTTGGGGGGTGGGGAGAGAATATCCTAAACTGCGTTAACAAAGAGTTGACGTGAAAAAAGTTTTCTCCTTCAGCAAAAAAAAAAATACAATAAAAAAACGATATAAAATAAAGTTGTTCTTATCAGTTGGCACCGCGCCAAAAAAACATAGCAAATAATTAACAGCAAAAAAATATTTCTATGCTCAGCAGCTGAATTAATGCTGGACTAATTACAGAAATCCGTAAAACAATGTAATAAGAAAAATAAAATGAAAAATTTATTAAAAAAAAAGATTTTAAAATAAAAAGATTTTAAAAAATTTATTACAGTAAACAAACTAAGGAAAAACTAATAATAACAAGAATAAGAAATAACTAAGAGCGCCCCAAAAAAATTCTGATGAAAAATTCCTCTGCTTGTCATTTCTACTGGAGCTGTTTAGGAGGAATCAATCAGTTATTTTTAAAGGGGTTGGGGAAAAGAAAAGGGCATACAGTATTGGACCCCTAATCCGGCACTTAATCTGATCTAAATTTTTTTTTTTTTTTTTTTTAAGAAATATATATTGATGAGACAAAAAAATCAGCTATATTCTCTTTTTATTTGGAATTTTATTTTGTTGAAGTAAGTAACTTTATTTTATCTTTTAAAAATAAAAAAGCTTGAAAAAAATATATAATAAATCTGTGTCAAAGGAAACATCTGTTTCTAAAGCAGTTTCAAATAAAGTGAAAAGTAAAAACACATTCATTTCCAATGAACAAAATAAAGAAATGCAAGTTGGAAGAAACTGATCAATCAATCTTGACAGCTGAGCTTGTGCATTACTGGTTTGTCCCCACATTTCCCTCTTCTGTTTGACCATAAATTGGCCACACCCAGTTGACATTGAAACTACCACGTGGAGTACAAAATGAATTCTATCCCTTTTGCGGTTTTTTATTTGATTCATTTATTTTTTATTTTGCGGCTTTTTTTATTAGTTATTAACTGTTAATTTTTTTTTGTTAGTTAGCTTGTTTTTTTTCTTGTTGTTAGTTGTTTCTTTTATTATTATTTTTTTTTATCGTTACTAGTTTTTAGCTTGTTTTTTGCTGTTATCGTTAGTTCCTTAGCATAAATTGTTACTTTTTTTTGTAGTTCTTTGTTAGCTTTTTTTTTCTTGTGAGGTGAGCGTCTTTTGTTAAAACAAAATGTTATCTAAAAGAAAAAAACAAGAACTATGATCTCGCTCCGAAGAAGAAACGATTATTTCTTCTTCATTGGAGGATTCGGATTACTTCTTGAATTATTTCTCCTTCCGATTATTTCTTCTTGATTATATTATATAGATGATTATTTTAATTAATAAAATTTCTTAAGATGGACCAGTTTTAAATTCACCCCATCATAATCTACGATCGAAACTTGACTAATTTTATTGGTTTTTCTAAAATTGAATTATAGTAATATTTGAGCGCCATATTGGAATTTCCGAAAGAGATCCGAAGTTCGGCATTTCGTCGGTCCCGTGAGTGCCGGATTTGGGGTCCTATTACTTCCTTTTCTGTCCGCTCCAAATACAATTGCCAAGGCGCTAAGTAGATTTCTAGCTTTCGATTGTTCTTTAAGCTGGGGGTGGATACAAGATGCTTACCTTTTAAATTTTCTCCTTACGCGATGTTTTTTTTAAATTATTATTTCGTTTATTTATTTTCTTGCAGGCTGCTGCCGAAAGTTTGCTAAGAATTGGCAATTGTTCTGCAGCAGATTGCGATACGTACAAATATTTCGTCAACTTCGTTAGTAATTTTATTCAATAGTCTTTCTCTCAGAAAATTATTTCATCTTAAATAAATTTACTTGAGAAATTTTTTTGCTGCTAAAAATTATTTCCTCGGAAGCGCCGCTGCATCGGAAGCGCCGCATGTAGGAAAAAAACAACTTTTTTTTCGATAGCGCCGCGGCGCTACCGCCGAAAAATACGGTAGCTGATTTTTTTGTCTCATCAGTATATATTTCCTAAAAAAAAATCAATTACATCAGATTAAGTGCCGGATTAGGGGTCCAATACTGTATCCCCTTTTCTTTTCCCCCACCCCTTTAAAAATAACTGATTGATTCCTCCTAAACAGCTCCAGTAGAAATGACAAGTAGAGGAGGTGGGGTGCACCGCTCTTTTAAACATTTTCTTCTCTTTCCGAGTCACATTGTGTTATTTCCATTGAAGGAGAGGGCATTCTACACAATAAAATTCCACTCCCAAAGATTGTGAAAGTGAAACTCATTTCCCCTTCCCTCATTCCTTCTTCAGAATTTTTCTGGGGCGCTCTTAGTTATTTCTTATTCTTGTTATTATTAGTTATTTCGTTATTATTAGTTTCGTTATTATTAGTTTTTCCTTAGTTTGTTAACTGTAATAAATTTTTCATTTTATTTTTCTTATTACATTGTTTTACGGATTTCTGTAATCAGTCCAGCATTAATTCAGCTGCTGAGCATATAAATATTTTTTTGCTGTTAATTATTTGCTATTTTGTTTTTTGGCGCGGTGCCAACTAGTAAGAACAACTTTATTTTATATTGTTTTTTTTTTTTTGCTGAAGGAGAAAACTTTTTTTCACGCCAACTCTTTGTTTCTTTGTTAACGCAGTTTAGGATATTCTCTCCCCACCCACCAAATAATTTAGAAATTATGTTATTTGATGTATTAAAAAATATTTTGTTGTACTTAACATTATTTTCAGAATTATTTGTTGTACTTAACTTTATTTTTTGGTGTGGTGCCAACAGATAAGAACAATTTTATTTTATATCGTTTTTTTGCTTTTTTTTTTTTTTTTTGCTGAAAAATAAATTTTTCATTATAATTTAGAAATTAAAACCTTACTTTATGAAATGTATAAAAAAAATGTATTTTTTATTATACAGATATTCTGAATGGTAATTTAAAGGTCTCTTGCATAAGGATGCTGATATGCGCGGTGTAGCGCCATTGCGGCGCTTACTATAACTGTTTTTTAAAAAACTTCATTTACATCGATGTGCGGCGCTTGCGACGAAGCGGCGCTTTCGTCGAAAAATACGGTATGTGATTTTTTCCATAAATACAAAGACCGTTGATTCATAGACTTCTCCTATGACAAAATTTTTGTTGAGTTCTGAATATCAAAAATTTAAATTTCAAAATCTTCACAAAATTCCATTAACGAGATACTTATTCCTCCCTTACCAGCAATCCCTTTTTTCTTGCCAGAGTTCTCGTTTACATATCGTGGTAAGTTTTTCCCCTAGATATGTATGTGTATATCACTGTTTTCTGCATCTTTTTTAATAGAATTTACAGAGTGTAAAAGAAAAAGTTCCAATAATTTCAGTGTTTCAGAAATAAAGAACAAAATATTAAAATGTGATAAAATTTATATAAATGTGATAAAAATTTTATAATTTTATTAGAAATGCAAATGACTTAAGTAATTTAAAAATATAATCTAAATAAAACTAGTTAGACTTTGTTGCACATAACTATTAGAACAATGTAAAATGGTTCAAATAAAATTACTTAGAACAGACATGATTTAGTTTTATAATGAAGCACCGTCCTCAGTATTAAAGCATCAATGGCAAATACAGAGATTTGAAACCAACAATACATTAACAACGGGGAAAAAAATTATTCAACTGGGTAAAGAAAACGAGCTAGCTACCAATTTTTAGGAGATGACAGAAAAATGTGGGTTTGGTGGGCTGAAGCGATTGTAAAAGTTAAAAGAATGTTTATTTTTCTACATTTGGAAAAAATTGGAGACCGTAAAGATCAATTGTCCCAATTACTGATTCATTAACAAACTTTAAAATATAGAATTATTTCAGAAATCCAGTTCAATCTGTAAAGAACAATGTAGAAAGTTCACACTTATGATTGAAGTTTCAATGATGGTTGAATGATGAAAGAGAATTTAGTTTCTTGGTTTTTGTTGTTTTATTTTAGAGAACTTGAAAAACATTCAATCTTTAGGATTATTATTTAAGTAAACCATGTTTTTAGATTCCATGTTTTCAAAAGATTGGGCAAATGTAGTTAATATTAGTCTTGCTAATGCAATTTAAAGTTATGATTATTTTAACTATGCCTTGTTATAATTCATAATAGAGTATTGTAATTGCTTGTCTTATTTTTAATTGCTGTTATGTTTAATTTGATTGTTATTGACTCATTTCAGAAATATCTTCTAGAGCTAACTGAAGAGGAATATAAAAACCATATAGATTCCCTCTCTTTATTACGTTTAGAAAAACCAAAAAAGTTAAGCATTCAAAACACAAAGTATTGGATGGAAATATCGACAAAGCAGTATCATTTTGAAAGAGGTAATAATTAGTTTTGCAGACTGCTCTGGATTCTCCAGAAAAATAAATAAAATTAAATATTTCAATCGAATTTGTATTTTCTTTGGAAAATGAACAACTAGTCAAATTTTCTTTGAGATAGCTAAGTAGCTAAATTTACTTTTTGTGAGGTAGATAAGTAGCTAAATTTTCTTTTTGTGAGGTAGATAAGTAGCTAAATTTTCTTTTTGTGAGGTAACCAATCTTAAGGCCAAAATGTAAATATTTTCTCAATGCTAATTCATCATTGCATTGAATATAAAGAAAAACTGATTCTGAAATATGCAAAGAGGTTTTCCTTTTCTCAAACATACACAGAGCAGAGCTTGTTAAGTAATAAAACTGGTTGAACCTCTTTCCTTGCTTTGGAGATCATCTTAGTTATGAGGCTAACATAAACATTCAAACCCAAACAGTTCAGAGGCCCCACCTCATTCATGTTGGGAATTTCAATTTTTCTAATTAAAATTAGCAAAAACGTGCTTGCTGTTTTCAAGGTTACAACTGTGCTTTCTCCTGTGATTCGCCATTTGAATTACGTGATGAAACTGACAAAAGAATAGCAGTTCTATTGCATAGAAAGCTATAAGCAATAGTTGTTTACACTCCAGATGCTTAGCTTTCTAAGATTTTTTTTCTTTATGACAGTTTTAAAATGCTTAAAAGAAAGCATGATCAACTTTAAATCTGTTTACTCAAAAACGTGGCTTGTTTTAAGGAAGTTAGTCATGTCTTATTTGTCAATCTTGTTTTCAGTTAATCATGCTTATTGTCAAGCTTATAATACCAAGCTTGACTCTTATCACATAGAGAAATGTAATATTCAATCATCAAATTGTGGTTTGTGTTCACTATTTATAAAACGCAAGTGTTATTATAGTGGAGGTTTTATTTACAAGTTTTTTAATCAATCATAATAATCCCTTTGCTTCGGACCATGCTGGTCCTTTATTCTTCAAAATGTTTCTAGACTATAAAATTGCAGCAAAATATGGCTCTGTAAAAACTAAAACAAATGCAATTGTTGAGAGTTTCTTGAAATCTACCAATGAAGATTTGGTGATAATGTTAAAAACAACCAAGTTTACAGTCCCTACTCA
The DNA here is from genome assembly GCA_949128135.1 of Parasteatoda lunata. Taxonomy (NCBI): domain Eukaryota; kingdom Metazoa; phylum Arthropoda; class Arachnida; order Araneae; family Theridiidae; genus Parasteatoda; species Parasteatoda lunata. The sequence goes on along the minus strand of OX421980.1, from coordinate 11,821,220 downwards.
TGGCAGTAATGAAAGATACATTGAAAAAATATTTTCTATTGATATATTTGGATTCTACAATTGAAAGTTACTGCATTCTGATTTCTAAAATTATGGAATTCCATAGAAAAACTGCATTTCATTCTGCTGTGATAAGTATATAAATGAAATAGATGAAAATACTCCTTAAATGTTCTTCAGTGGTTGTGTATATCATTTGATTCATTTGGCTGCATAACACTCAGCTAGGGAGCTAAATTTACCTTTTGAAGACTTTTTAATTGATATTTATTATTAGTTGAAAAAAATTCAAAACTCTTACATTCTTTAAAGCTTTGTCAACAGCATTGTGAAGTAAAGCTTCATAAAATTTTAAATTGTCATAAAATTATTAAAGTATAGAGTAATAAGTTGGGTATCAATGGAAAAAGTAATAGAGTCCTAGAGCAATGGGAAGATTTTATCATGTTTTTTGTGTAAAAGAAATTCATGAATATGCAGCTTTCTTGAGATTTAGGAAAAATTTTGAGAATCCTTTGACATAATTGTATTTGCTCTTTTTTTCAAGCATTCTACCACTTTTCATAAGACTGAATTTGTGTAATATTAAATTGATCAACTCAAAGATAAAGTACTATTAATCTTGTTCTTTTTATATTAATTTCAGTCAGTTATAATTTGCTTGCAATTTAATAGTGTTCATTGCAATTAAAATCATTTTTTTTCAAACCTTTGTTCTTTGTCTTATTTTTGTGAGTAAATTTATTAATAGTACATTTTTTAGTGTTTCTTTAAATGCAAAAAATATTTAAATATATGCATTCAGTTTTAAAACTATCAATAACTTTAAGAATGGAGTATTGTTTCATGTTATGGTTTGTTTATCAGTGTCGATCACCTTTTTAAAAATTGACATGTCTGGTTTCAATTTTTAAGACCTTTTAAATCTTAGATTGTTTATATTTTTCACTATTTTTTTCCTTAGATCCACTAGAAGTTGCTGTTCTTGCTACAATTACCAAAGATGAATTGATTTTATTTTTCAAGGTATATAGTTTTCCTTTTTTTGCCTGATATGATTAAATTGACTGGATTTATTGACTTGTCTAACTAGTTTCAACCCCTTTTTTGCCACCTAATTCTGACAAAATTTATTTGAAAATCACAGAATTTTCTATAAGTTTTTATTTTATAAAATATTTAAATGTTTTTTTTTTTTTTTTTTTTTTTTTTTTTTAAAAGTTTTGCTTTGGATGAAAAGTATTCTAATTAAACCAAGATTAAACAAGACAGGCCAAGAGCTTATGCATATGAAGCTTATTTGTCATGTAATTAATTTGTCATTTGATTTACATGGCAATAACTGTTTTTGTTCAGGATTATGTTTATAATCAGCAAGAGCATGATTTTAAAATTAATATTTAATTTGTAATTCAATAAGAGCTGAACCAAGCTTTTTAGGACATAGAATCTAATACAGTACGGAATTATTTATCCCGCATGGAATTTCATTTAGGTGAAATGAAAATAAAGCATATTTTCATGCAAATAAATGTTGTCCTTATATTTTTTTACACACTGTATCTCGTAAACAAAATCTGATGACACAAATTATTTCATTTTTTGCTTCTATCTAGAAGGAGGAAATATCAACAAATAGAAGGTGGTAGGGAAATAATAAGAAAAATACATTGCTGTGTTTTACTATATCAATATAATAAAGTAAAAAGAGTAAAGTTGAAATATAAATTTTTAATTAGAATAATAAATCTGCTATTTTTCTTTTTATTCAATATTAAAGTAGGAATATTGAGGTTTATTGAATCATTTTTAGTGATCCATAAAAATGAGAAATTTAGACGTCCAGGATAGCAATGGTCCCAACTTTCCAGATAATTGGTTCTCTACTTTATAATGTAATTTTGCAAATACTAATGCATAAAATTTTTTTTTAAATTCGGTGGTTCACAATTTCTGTCTTACAAAATCATTTTCAAAATGTTTGTAGTTTTTTAAAATGAAACAAGGCATGAAACTTAAAAAATCATCCTTTTTCTAATGAGGATCATAATGACCCCTTAGGCTGTTTTTAGGCATTTCTATGATTATTTATTTTTGAGTCAACATGAAAGCTTAAAATCTTGATACAGTATACTTAGAAAGAATTTACGAAATTTTAAAAAATACATGAGCTTTTAAAGCTCACGTATCTTAAAAAACAACAGAGTAAATAGGGGGAAAAAGCTGTGCACTTAAGCGACGGCAAATTAATATTTGAATTATTAAGGAATACAAGATGGATTAAAATAACTTATTTATTTGCCTTATGGTAATGCTTGCTGCTAGGAACAATTTCAAATAAACTGGTTTTGTATTATTTTAATTATTCCCTTGCTCTTACTGATTTTAATAACAATGGTCAATGATTTAAGAAGTTTTTGTTCTTTTGCACTTAAATAATTATCTGTAACAACCTAATTTAACTTTTTTTGACGAATTTTTTACAAAGATTCTAAAATGATAAACTTTGGGCAATCAATACAGAAGAATCATTATTTGCCATAAAACTATATTATAAAATAGAGATAATAAATGAGTGATATTTTTATTAACAAATTGGTTGAGGTTAGTAATTCTAATCATATTTAATTGTAAGTAATAAGAATATTTTATTATTTTTAGACTTAAACATCTCAAAGACAATCAACATTTTAGCTCAAAACATTGTTCCGAAATATTTTTTTTTTACATTGAAAGTTAAATTTTTAAATGTAATTCAGTTTTGAAAGAAATTTTTCATAGGGCTACTACAGTAATGTTGGTGGAATTGTGACTATTGCTTTCTGTTTATAGTTTATTTATTTTGAAGTCATGAAGTATAAAAATAAGCTAAATTTCAATAAGAGCATAATTTTTTCCACCTTTTTGCGTAAATATGCTGAGAAGAAGTAAGATGTATAATTTGTGATAATGTGCATGGTTTTTCTTATCAGTAAATCCACAGATTCGACCTTTTCTTAATTATCCTTCTCTCAAGATATTAAATTTAAAGGAAACCAGAATGTGCAACATGGGACAAAAGAATGTTATGTTCCAAATATTCCGGCTGTAACTCACTCTTTTTTGCTAATATTGTCATACAATGTCTGATTTTTAATAACAAATTGATGTTTTTTAAAAGTTTACTGAATTCCAAAGACTACAAATAATTACATATAAATATTTGGTGAAAAACCTCTCAGCATCAATAATGGTATAGCTGACTACAGTTGTATTTTTAAGGAAGATTTTTCCTAGAGGTAGTAAAATAAAATTGCTCTGGTTTACTACAAGTAGAAATTTTTTAAAATTCATCCGCACCTAAAGTTTGAATCAAATAATTATCAGACCTTCTATATACATGTTAAATTATTTATCTGTAATAGTGGTCAAATTTAATAAATCAGGAAATAATTTAAAATTACATTTTTCTACCAATTTAAACATTAAAAAAAAATCCTCATAAGAGTTGACACCCAGGTAATAGTTTGGCACCTGCATGATGTAAAGTCAAGATGATTTGGATGAAGGAAAAAGGGAACTTCTTCAGCTCAGCCTATATCTTCTTATTATGAAGTCTAGTACTTAGCTTGACCTGTCAAGGAAGGTCATATAACTAGGAAAACATCTATGTATCTTGAGATCAGGGCTGGATGAAAAAATGAGTCACTACTAAGAGAACTGAAAGCATATCTGCTATGAGTTTTGAAGGATATCTTCATTTTAGAACCTATCCTTGATTCACTGAATTCACCTCTGGAGACCCATACCAAGTTGAGAGACATTTCCTCAAAGCACGACTCTTCTATTATGTGCTGGATCAACATGTGTGCCTCTGGGACAATAAATCCAGGATATCTCATCCTTACTAAACAATATGTATTTATTATAACACTCGAAAAGACATTTTACCCTCTTTCTTTATTTAATTCTTGTGCACCTTCAACTATTTATGGTATGCTGTGCTATTCTTAGTAGAAATAGTTTCGAGACAAGGCACTTTCTATTTAGTTCAAATGTTTTGAGGGTTGCAAAACTACAAAACCTGCAGTTTTCAGCCTGGAATTAACATGTATGGTATTCCTATTTAAAAAAGAAAGAAAATTTGATTTAGAATAAGGCTATCTAGACTTAGGAGGCTTCAGCACTCTTATGATCTTTTCATTTCTTTAAGAACTTTGATGCACTGTTCTCCAAGGTATTGAATTGTTTTCCATATTGGAGAAGTGTCAAGCCTTAAGTGTTCTTATTATTGGGATTCTTGTTACAGGATATTTAAATTACAGCTGCTACAGCTAGAATTATCAGCAAAATCTGAATCAAATGAAGCAAAATCTTTAAGTAGAAACGTCCTAAAGTAAAGCTGATACCTAAATAGGACATCACACTCAAATGTGATGAAACTTCGAAATTTTTAAAACATAGTTAATTATTTCTGTAATTCCTTGTAATAATATTTACTACAGTACTTCTAAAAATGTAAAATTGTCACTTAAATTATTTGACTCAAAAGTTAAAATTTTTCCTAATAACACTAAAAAAATGTGGAATTTATCCCACTTTTTTGACCTGTACTGTATACCTTTAATAAATATAGTTGGCAACCTACTAATTTTTCTTCAGTTATGTTTAATTTTGTGGAATTTTAATTTAAAAAGTAAATATGTGATTAAAATATGTATGAAGAATGTTTTTGTTAACATAACTGCTAGTTTTGTTAATACATATTATTCTAATCTGAATATATATTTTCACTGTTTTGACTGTGATTAAGGAAAATAAATTCTTTTTTTAACATTTAGGAGCTAGTCTCTTGTGATGCTCCTAAACGCAAAAAGTTATCTGTTCATATATTATCAACGAATTGTAAATCTGCAAATGATTACATTGATGGAGAATTTCCTTGTGTGCCTGACTTGGATCCAACAAATTATGGCTTAATTCCCCCTCCTCCTGGATTCAGGGTAACTTCTGTGTTCTTTAATAAATTTTATTTCCTGTGTAACAGTTTGTATAACAAATGCTAATTCCAAAAATTCTCCTTTTTCTCCACAGCGTCCAATCAAAATTGAAAATGTTAATGAATTCAAGAATTCCTCTCCGTTGTATCCTTTAGTGCCTCCATACATACATATTCCTTGCCCACTATTAAAACCTGAAAAAGCAAAACTCTAATCGAACTTTAATTAGATTTCAATTAGTCAAATTAATTGCATTGTATATTTTTACATACTAAACTCAATTATTTTACAAGATACCATTTTTCATGTATCTTTTTTTATGTACGTTTTAATAAGTCTTACATTTTTTACTTGGTGTATTCCACTGAGCTGTATTTAGAAAGAAAAAGTACTGTGATTGTTTTTGTATGATTTTTGTGGCTATGTTTTCATCTCACGTTGAGAGAAAAAAAGTAAAGCGATGGAATATTCTGTTTTGTTCATTTATTTCTAACAGCAATATCAATTTCAGATTACTTATTACAAGTAATTAATGTCAACAAAGTTTGATGCTCTTTGAGAACATAATTTCAAAATTAAATGCAGCTACCTTAGTTCAAGCATTTGCATGAAGAGACTCCATGAAAAAAGATAATGTAGTTCAAATAATTGAGAAAGTTGGATTCTATGCAATTTTTATTATATGTATGATTGTATATCAAAAGTATTAAATTTATTTTAACTTGTTTTTATCTAATAAAAGTATTACAACTTTTTAACATAATTTATGTATCATAGTTGCGAATTGCAACTTTATTTTCCGTGAGTAATTTTCAAAGATGTAAACACTTTCAAAATTCAGCTAATGTCTTCAAATTATACTATCAAAATAAACAAACTTCATACTTAGAAGATTTAGTCAGCTTTCTTAAAAAATTTGTATATAAAAAGTACATCAATCAATTCACAACTTTTTTCATGCATTTATGCTGCTATTTACATTACTTCTCATCAAGTCATTAGTGGCAATAAGCAAAATGATAAGTTACCAATTCTCTTACGAAAAAATGTGCTGGAGTAACCTAGTTTTCATAGATAAAGAAATTATTCTGAAGTAGACTAAACGCCTAAATTAGACTGAAAAAACAGTGTGCCTCGAACTAATTCTCAGAAAGCTGGAAATGATTTTATTTCACTTACCTCATCCTTAGTTAAGAATTATAGGGGTTAGAGACATTTTCTGATGTGAGCTAAACACTTGAAAATTGTGAATTTTTAAGCATTTTTCAGTTTTTGGCGCATAACATCTAAACGAAGCTTCGGACACAAAATTTTGAATTCACCCAAATTAAAGAGAAGTAAATTCTGCATTGAATTGTAGATTTAAATTGACTGATTGATTTGGCCAGAATTAAGAGTCGCTAAATGAGCCAAATTTTTTCCTTCGGATGAGAAAAAACATTGCACTCCCTTTTAACTGACTGTGGCCAAAAAATATCTCTTCATATAAAAGGTGTGAAAGTTATAAGAGCATGAAATTTTGCTGACTGGGAGCACTTCATTTTTAAATTTCGCTCAATTCTACTCATAGGTACAAGCGAAAAACCAAAACTAGCCATAACACTGCTATTCTGCAACATGTCTGAGGAATCTAATTCCTACCTTATTTTGCTGTTCAGTTAGGTTCTTTTAAAAGTACCTAATTGATGGTCTGGGGGTGGAAGAAGAGTAGAATCTAAATTGCAAACTGTTTCTCCAAACAAGTACTTAAAAGCAGGGATTATCATTCACAGGATTAATTTATGCTTATTTAAAGTGATTAACAATGACTAAATAGGATCAAAGGTTAAAAATAGTAGAGAAATTAATTAATTTATTATAAGCAATTAGCGTCATGGATACTGTCCATATCCATGAAAATATAAGACATGGCTCAAAAGTGTCCAACTTTTGCACTCGATGACATCTAATATTATTAAAGCTGCTGTTTCTTACCTCTGAGTAAAACAATTAAATTTAACCACTTATCCTTATAAGCATGAATTATTATACCAAATATAATAAACCCCAGGGTTTAGAAAATTAGACAAAATTTTCAGAAGTGAGAGTAATGATAGCAGGTTACATTTTTTTTTTTAATCTTAGAAATCCATAAAATTTTAAAATACTGGAAAACAAAAGAAAAAATAGTGTGTGCAAAATATTTTTAAATAACTTTTAAAGACTAAAGTTATATAGCATAGAATTTTAATTTACATTATATATATATATATACAGTCAGACCTTGATATAAAGTCATCCGCATATAAGGTCACTTTTCCAAAGTCCGAGCTCACTGAATAGAAATTCCTTGTTATAGATTATCGGATATATGGTCACGTTTCAAGAATCTTTATCGCTTATAAGGTCATTTTTATCTGAGGCGAGGGGAGCTCTTTTCTAATAAAAGCCTATTTAACTTCCTTACAAGGTAATTACCCCTCTCAAGTTCTAGGAAAATGTTGCAGCCAATGAACACACCTAGACCTGGGGAGAGTTTCCACCCCCCAGTTCACCAAGAATTTTCCCCTGCCTTCGCTGCCAGTAATTGCTCATCCCTGTCCACACTTCCAGGGAGGGGGGGGCTTTCGCTGTTCGGACGAGAACAAAGGATAAGTTTTCCCATCATGTCACTTGACCATTTGCTGACCACACTAGAGGAAAGAATTTCATTCGAACCTCTCTCATCGTGTTATCATGTTTGCAAAGAGAAAGACGACTCTATTAGAGAGAGAAAAAGTCGCTGAGGATTTTGAAAATTCTAATTTATCAAAAGCACGTTTTGCGGAAGAATATGGTATACCACCTTAAACAATATTCTGTCTTCTCATCGCAATGGGAAATGAAAAAGAATGCGTTTTTCTCCTTATGAGAAAATTGAAGAAGCCATTCTCCAATGGATAAAAATGGCTAGAGCACAAAATGTGCCGACATCGTGCTCAGTATTGAAAGAAAAAGCTCTGCAAATAGCCGCGGGATTAGGAGAAACTAATTTTATGGGGAGCAGTGGATGGAATCAGAGATTTAAACTAAAACATGATTTAACTTTCAAGACAGTATGCGGTGAAGCTGAAGGTGTTGACAAAGCTGTTTTGAATGACTGGAGGAAATCTGTGTTAGAAGATGACATTTTGAAACGGTATAAACCATGCGATGTATTCAACGTCGGCGAATGTGGTCTTTTTTTCCGAATCTTACCTGAAAAAACTCGAGTGTTAAAAAATGAAAAATGCGTAAGTGGCAAGAAAAAGTAAAGAAAGACTTACAGTATTTTTAGGGGCCAATATGGATGGCTCTGAAAAATTGAGACCTCTTGTTATTGGTAAATTCCAAAAGCCACGTTGCTTTAAAAACATGAAATCTTTACCTGTGGATTACGACGCTAACAAAAAAGTGTGGATGACTGTCACCATTTAGGAGACAATACGGCGTTTAGACAGGCACTTTGTGAAGAAGAAGCGAAAAGTTTTTTTCATAGCAGACAATTGCACAGCTCATACCAACATCCCACAGTTATCCTCAATTGAGCTTGTTTTCTTGCCTTCCAATGTGACCAGTGTTCTCCAACCATTGGATCAAGGAGTTATTCAAAACCTAAAAGTGAGCTATCGTAAGCTCCTCCTGAAGGACTTAATCGCTGCCAGCGATAAAAAAAAAAGAGTTTCATGTTACTGTTTTGGATGCCATTTTCTATGTGTACAAAAGTTGGAACTTGGTGTCCACCACATGCATAGCAAATTGTTTTCGTCATACTGGTTTTGTGAGTTCTCTGAATATCGTGGGTGATGAAACCGAAGAAGAAGATGATATTCCTCTATCTGTTCTGATGGAAGATCTGAAAAATTGTGGCCATGCCATTGAAGGGGAGGCTGAATATGGTTTGATTGATGAGAAAATTGCCACCACTTCTGAAGCTACAATTTCAGAAATTGTTTCACAAGTTTCACAAATTGTGGACAGTGAGGACAATGACAGTAATCCTGAGACTGTAGTTGTAACCCAAGTGGAAGCCTTTAATGCAATAAATGTCATACGAAATTTTTTTACAAACCATGACGGTGCTGAGGAACATTTTGAGAAGTTACAAAATCTAGAAAACATTGTTCGAAAAATGAAACCAAAAACGAGACAGACCTGCATAAATGATTATTTTAAATAAGGTAAGATGTAATGTATGTATGTACACTTCGAGGAAATTTGTAACAGCTTTATTTTAAATTAATTTTTTTTTTAAATCTAACTTTCTTTAATTTTTTTTTAATTCTGTTAAAATTTATTGTCTTAAATATTTAATTTATTAACTTAAATATTAATATATTTAATTTATTGACTTAAATATTTATTTTTCGTTTGTTTCATTCCATTTTTAAAAATCATAATGTGTACTATTTACATGCTTAGTTACGAACTGCTAATGAATTGGTTAAAAGGTCACCCCGCTTATAAGGTCACTTTTGCGATGTCCCTAGGGGTACCCTTATATCGAGGTCTGACTGTATATATATATTTTTTTAATGACGCAAATAAAATTGTCATGTATACTCAGTATTTGGTTTGATTCTAAAAAATGAAATTTTTTAAATAAAACGCTAGAAGAGTGTTGATACTGTGTAATTTGATGCTCCTAGATATATTAATATTTTTATCAAATTGTTTAAAAATATTAACAGCTTAAAAGAAATTAAAACTAATTTTAACAGTTATATGATAGAAGGTTATCTTTATAAATTTTTAACAAGTAAAGTTAATCTTAACAAAATGCGTTTAAAAGATTAGCATGTATTTTTAAAACAAATTTATTTTTAAGAAGAAACAAAACTAAAATGATTGAGATATACGTACAGGAGTTGGGAAGCAAAACGATAATGTAATGAACCTCCTAGTATTGAAAAAAAATTTTTTTGCTCTTTTGTTTGAATTTCCTTAAAAATTATAGTTATGTTGATTTCTTAAAAATTTAACCCAAATTACATCTAATTTATATACTTGAACTAAAAATTAAGCTAAGGTAAAACATAGTTAATAATTTATCTTTCCAAAAATATAAGTTAAATCAAATTCTTGAGAGTAAAATTAATTTACTAGACTTTTAATTTTATAAACTACTCATCTCGATCGAAAGTACTTGAACAACTTATTTTTTTAAACTACTGGATTTTTTAAAATTTGACTTTGTTTGGATTTGAAAGTAAAATACTGTGTTTTAATAACATTATCAGCGTACAGAATTATATAGAAAAATGTATCATTACAATTAATTAGTCAACACAATCCTAGTATATTTCATTATAAAACAATGTTGATGTAATTTTAAATTTCATGAAAGATAAATAGTTGCATTAAAAAAGAGAGATTGCTTACTTTTTATAATAAGAATACATTTGAACAAGGCAGTGGCGTAGCAAGCTTAACTCGCGCCCGGGGCACAATACCTTTTTTGCGCCCCCTCCCTATTCGAAAACCATATAATATTATATGTAAAATATACTCGCAAATTAATAAATAAATAAAGTAAAATAAATAAAGTCATAGGCTCAAGCTAAGCTTTAAATTTGAGACAAAAAATGCAGTTGAGAAAACAAGACTAGATTTTGAAATTTATACGATCCTCTAGAATTAGTTCAAAAGATACCTATTATTTATTTTACATATACATAAAGAAATATTTTGAAAACGCGTAGTTTTAAAACAATAAAAAAGTAAATATTTATTATTTCTAAGGAGATAGGGGAGTGTCGGGTAGTCCCGCCCACTTAAGGAGTATTGCTTATATTTCTGTATAATATTGAGTAATAATCAATATTTTATATGTTTCTATTGTTTTTATCATCTAATTAAATAATGCAAAAAGAATAAACCAAAAAAAGAATAGTTTAACTTAAAAAAATAGAAATTAAAAAAATTTGACTACTGTATTCAACATATTTTCAAAACTATTGTTCACCATGTTACCAGCTGCATAAATACTTGAAACTTTGAAAATAATAATTTTTTAATATAACAATTAATGTCCGATGGCCCATTGACTTGAAAAAATATTCGTTACATATGAAATTGACAGTGGGCGGGGATACCCGACACTCCTCTACATATATTTAATAATAATATGATTATAATACATTAATAAAACTAATTACTATTTATAAATTTTTCTTGCTTTTGATGAAGAAAATTTATCAATAATATCATCAAAGTTGGTCCTTTCAAATTTTTCTCTTTCCACACTTAAATATGCTAGGTGATTTTGTCCCATCGTTGATCGTAGATATGTCAAAATAAATTTTAATTTGCTGAATGAGCGGTCGCAGCTAGCAATTCATGCTGAGATAGTCTGGAGTATTTGAAGTGCCACTCTCAGATTTGGAAAAAAAATTTCTCCATACGAGATTATAAAAGTAAGAAATTCTAATGGAGTTTAAGGTTCAATTTCTTTTCTACTGCGGAGTAACATATTTCGATAAAGAGTTCTATTCCATTTAAATCTGTATTATAAAATTCATTCAAATTTTTACAATTTTTTTCAAGGTCGTTATCAACATTATCCTAGTTCAATAAATTTTCAATGTCTAGTAGAAATCCAAATTTGAAATTAAGGTCACTTAATCGTGTGCATATTTCTTGTTGGAGACGATCAAGAACGCTTTTCATAACGCGAGTCACTTTCTGCGGTAAGACCAGCATCTCTAGCTCATTCTCCGGGCATTTTGCGGCAGTCTTCTTACACGTATTGTTGTATCAATATCTCATTTTTCACAAAGAGACTTCGCTTTTTTCTATTGCCTCTTCACAGAGCTTGTATCGAATTTCGGCTAGTTCAGTCGCTAATGATTCAAGATCATGGAACGCTTCGCTAAAATTCATTCTAAGATCTTGTAATCTGAGCTACACACGATCAATCCTCCTTAAATCCAGCCCTTATCGTACCAAAAATGTTATGAGACTAAAAGTTAGAAACTAAAGTTATGAAACTAAAAGTTAGTATATTTTGCAACAGAATTGTAGTTTCACTTCTGGTGTCACTTGTAGTGGTAGTGTCCTCTGCTAATTTTTTGATTAGTTCTACTAAATTGTCTAGCCCATCGACAATAACGATAGCCGCTTGTATTCCGGCGCCCCATCGTGTTTCAGATTCACGTTTGACAGTTTTTGTTAAAGCATTTTTTAATAATTCCCGTCGTAACGTTGAACTTGAGAAAAGAGATATATGTTTTCAATTATTCCAAAACATGTAAACATGGATCTTGTTTAGCTGCAGTAACTCCTACTAAATTCAATAAATGGTTATCACAATTTACAAATGATGCTTTATGATTTTTTTTCTTCCCATTATTCTTTGTTCAACGCCAGATGTGGGACCTGCCATCACGGCAGCATTATCATAATATTGTGATCTGCAGTTTGTTCATGAAATTTCATCGGAATTTAATTTCTCTAAAATTATATTTTCGATCGAGGCTGCATCTTTAACATGTATTTCAATAAAACCCAAAGAAGATTTTTTGATGGAAACTTTTTTATTCATAAAATCAACATCTACATACCTAACGACTTGGGGCATTTGTTCACGATGAGAGATATCAGTAGTTGAATCAAGCAAAAGTTCATAATATGTATTTCTTTTGATATCGTTTATTAGTTGATTTCGAACTGTAGATGCCAGGAGATGAATGAATTCATTTTGAATCTGTGTTGACAAATATGAGACAGTTTTTGGAGTTTCTGTGGCATGTTTAAGATTATTTGCTAGTAGCGATCAAACTAAGCTACAAGTCTAAGTAAAGATAATAGGTTTCCTACATTTGCACCATCTTGAAGTGCTAGTTTTTTAACATGGCTTCATTATTTGTTTTATTACTTACCAAGAATGCCTTGAACTTGAAAGGTAGTAACACAGTGAAATATACACTATAATTTATGTTAACATTAAACTTTTAATATTTAATAACATTTCATTTTTATTCTAAGCAGAGCGCGATGACAAGGACGCAAAACTGAAAAATACACTCGCAAAATAACTTAAACATTAATATTTCGGGTATTTCCCTAATTTGTTGCGGACTTCCACAACCTGTCGCAAGTGTCACAGATATGTACAGTCACGGAAAAAAAGTATCCGTAAAAAGTAACTATATCCAAATAAAGAATCATTTATTTTTTAATACAGATAATTCTCAGGAACACAAAAAATACGGCGTTTTTGTCCTTTCCTAGAAACGGCAAAACGCTGTATTTGTTGTGTGTCTGAGAAGTATCTATATTAAAAAATAGACGATGCTTTAGTTGCTATTTTCCGGATATTTTTTTCCGTGACTGTACATATAAGTACATTAGAGTGTTATTGTTATCGTTTTAAAATAACAAGCATAAGCTACATTGCGTTTATAGAAATAAAAATATATAGTGTTCTGAAGGAAAGAATGTTTGTACTTTGTGCACTGCAAATATTCATTATAACATATTATTTTATCAGACAAATCAAGAAAGGAGATAATTTATGTAACCACACAGCGTAGATGTCATAAGGAAGTGCTGACAGACACAGGTCGAGTCAGCCAGTGCCGTAACTTCACCCCGTGGGCCCTGGGGCAAACATTTTTGACGGAGGCCCTGTTATTTATTATATTAGCGAATATATTTATGAAAACAAGTAATTTGTTCGCATATAAATTGGATTAGAAAACATTGTACGTTTTCCACGTGGCAAAATACAAAATTTCAGCGAAATCAATTAATCTTGAGAAATTAAATTTTAAAAAAGTCGTACTTATAAAACTCTATTTCTCAGGAACTGATGCACTATTCAACCAATTTCGCTCAAATTTGTATTTTCCATGAGGAATTAGATACTTTAAAATAATAATAATAAAAAAACTATATGCCTTACGATTCAAAAGTTTTCAGACTATTATTGTTCCAAAGGGATCGTTAAGACACTGTTCCTAGCAGATTACCGAAGTCAACCATCACTGGCTGCGGTCAGTGTGCGGGTGGGTGACCACTTGGATCAGTCTGCGTAGGGACCGAGGGTGTGCGGTATTTGTCCTCGTTAAACTGTTCTACAATAAAGTGTTCGACTTCGCGTGCAGGTCACCGGGCTACTGAAGCGGGGGTGCCATCCCCTCTACAGAGGATCAAACCTCAAGGGATGTTTCCCAGACCGTCGCCAATAGCCTATTGTGCAGCACTAGCGCGACGTAAATGATCAACATCAAACTATTATTAAATAATAAATATTTACTAAAAGTTATTTTTTGCTTGGAATTATCTTTAGATAACAGAATTTTATAATCGTGTGCAAAATTTTTTCAATTCCCTTAAAAAGCTCTCGATCTGTAGTGAAATACAAAAAAATAAAATTAATATTTGGGGATCCAAACTTTGGATAGCTCACCCGACCCAACTATTGGGACCATATTTCCCCGATTACAGCTACCTCCTATAATACGGGGGTTAGAAAATCGAATCTCTCGAACAAAAGTTATGTTTATTCAGAGAAAGTATGTTTTTGTGTCTGATTGCGCAACTTAAAATAAAATATCGTGCACTAATTAATTTGCATGTTTGATGTCACACCCTCGAATTATTAAGATGGAGTCCTAGAACGTGAAGATCCGATCATTAAATCAAAAGTTATTTAGGGTGGTACTTATTTGGTTCACTGTACGTAAATGTTACCAATTTACGACATCTCACCCAGGAAATATGACGGGGGAAAATAGCTATTTATTAATGTTGTCTACTCCTGTCCCACATGTCCACAGTAGCCTCCTTTTCCTCTAAATATAATGCTATGAAAATATATAAAAATATAATGCTATATATTTTTAATTTTTTATAATCATAAAATACCAATTTTATAAACCTGTTGAATCCGGTTACTGTATCATTAGTAAGGTCTTTTCAAGACAAAACCATTATAAAAATGAAAATTATTTTTTAGTTTCAAATCTAAAAGTTTTTGGTCGCGTTATAGAAACTGAAGGAAATTATAGACTTTTTTCTTTTCTATCAGCACATATACCCACATTTTAAAAAGTCCTAATTGAAAAAATATTTAGAAATTTTTTCTCTATATACATCGATTAACAAAAACAAAGTTGCCTTACTCCAATATGGACAGGTCCCTAGAAAATCGTTCTTGAATATTTGGCCTATGTATTCATGACGCCATGTAATCATATGTGACAAAATTATGACAAAGAGTAATAGTTTGTTTATGAAAGAAAAATGAGAAAAGTCAAATCATATTTGCTAATTAAAAAAAAAACTCTTTTTAATGGTTTGTCTTTTTAATTCAATGAATTTTAATTGCTACGGATTTCTAAGCTGATGTTCATAGCTTTTTTATTAAATAAAATGCGTTCTTTTATTAAATTAAACGTGCATGATTTATTTTATATAAAATAAAGATTGCATTTCATTTTTTAATGAAAACGAAGTTGTTAAAAACCCTAAAAATTCAAAGTTCCAATTTAAAGGACTTAATAATTTGAAAAGTATAAAATAAGAACAAAATCCATGCACACAATAAACAGTAAAATTATCAATTAAAGTATTTACTATACAAATTAAATTTTATATACGAATGTTAAAAAAAGCAATTTTTATGTTACCATTCTTTTAAAAAAATTCGAACAGTATATAAATATAAAATTTAAATGTATTAAATGAGTGAATGCATACATTTACTTACCTCCTTATAAATAAATTTACATTTGGTTTTCTTGTTTTCCGAAGAAAAATTTTATTAAGAATGGGATTTATCGATATCACGATTTATGTTTGAAAAAAAGGAAGTTACAAATAATTTCAATAACTCTTAATTAAAGTTAGCTTTTATTTTGTTCAATTTTTGAAATTAAAATTTAACAGAAAATTTATATCTGAATTAAAAATGGTTAATTTAAATGACGCAATTAAATGAGCTAAAAACTGGAATTTAACTGGAACATTTTACGTTTGTCTCAGAAAAAATCTCTTTGTCTGATCAGAATTCCGGATTTGGTCTTTACTTTGGCTCTTCTGATCTGTCCATCTTTACTTGTATAAACTAAGAGTATTCTTCCCAAGTGCAAATGTATTCTTTTGAAATTATCATTCCAAATCAAGATGATATCTCCAACTTAGGATGGTATGTTGGTTTTCGAACTGTCAGTCTATGATGTAGCTGACTCAGATATTCACTTCGGAATCTTGCTCGTAAATCTGTCATCTGTCTTCTTCTATACGCAAGTCTTTTGTTTAATTCCGTCTTGTCAGTTAGCTTTAATCTATCCAAGTCCGTAGTACTACTAGTACGAGTGTATTTCAGGAATAAATCAGGTGTTAAAGGACATAAATTATCGCTAACATATGTTAAAGGTCTTAAATTGAGTTGGCTGTCACAATCACACAAAACAGTTTCAATTTCCTGGTAATTCAAGGAAGTATGGCCTAGGACCTTCCTCAAAAGTCCTATTAACCTCTCAAAAAATCCTCCCCACCATGGAGCAGTCGGAGGTAGGAATCTCCATAAAATTGGAAAAAAGGTTGTCTTTAGTCTTTCTAGGTTGATATTCTTCAGAGAGTTGTTAGTTCCAATAAAATTAGTCCCATTGTCGGAGTAGATAATTGACGGACGTCCTCTGCGTGCGATAAATCTTCTTAGGGCAAATATGAAATTATCTGTTGAAAGTGATGTCAATAGTTCTAAGTGTACTGCCCTATAAATCGCACAGGTGAAAATTGCGATCCACACTTTCTTGTTGTCCTTCGTAAGCAACGGTCCAGCAACATCCACTCCTATAACTTCAAAAATTGAGGCGTTTTTAACTCTGTATTCCTTCTGGTATTTCAGGTCTTTTCACATTAAATCGTTGACAAGTTATGCAGATTTTTATTACCTTTTTTACAGTTCTTCTAGCTTTTAATATCCAATAATCTTCTCTCAGAGCTACCATTAAAGATTGTACTCCAGGATGTCCAAGTTCTTGATGTTTGTGTAAATTAAGGCTCTTAACAACATGATGATCAGATGGTAAAATAATTGGAACTTTAAAGTTTTCATTGTCTTCTCGCATAATGATTTTTGTTTTAATTCTCACAACCCAAGTAGCACCTGATATTAGATATTATCAGAAAATCGTTAAAATCTAACGTTATCTTGCACAACTTCTATTATTAGAAAGATACAAGAGGTCGCTGTTTGCTCAGCATCGTACAATATTACATTCTATGCAAACTAAGATTATCTAGCTTTCGCCATAGTATTATTTTGCATTAGTTTTAACGCTTTATAATATTAGATTTTGTATTTTCTGATATTATCTTGCTTTGCTCTTTATTTTTGGAGTAAGCAAGAGGAGGATTTGGATGGTAGTAGAATAATTCGGCGATATAATTTTACTTAATTTTCTGTATTGCTGTGAAGCAGTAAAACATAGAACAATAGTTTTATAATGTCATTCCATGCATTATTTACATAGCAATGAAGAAATACTAAATAAAATTATTTTAGAGAACTCTGCTACCATCCATTTCCCTCCCTCTTACTCCAAAGTATATCTTATGTTCTGCTGATTTTTTTGAATATTTCAAATTTATTTAAGAAATAATACTATATCACAACTTTTATTGATATTATTTTCCTTTCTTCATGCAATGGGTTTTCTGACAAATTTTATATCATTAATAATTTTCAAGTTTTTAATTTTAAAATGTACTCTTAATTTCTTTAAAAAAAAAATTAGCTTATTTTATCAAAATCTCAATTGAATTTGTTAATTTGTAATCTATATACATATTTTGTTTTTAAATGTGTAACTTAAGCCATTTGCAATTTCTCAATTATCATTCATTATTTATATTCTGAAATTGTAAATTAAGAAAACAACACCACATAATTGCTAAGTTAAATTTACATTTGAATTGAGTCGAAAATTTAGCTTAACTTTTTTTTCTACTATATAGTCATTCATTTCCAAAAATATTACAATAAAATTATATCTCGAATTTTTAAACTATTATTTTTTGTAATAACTGAAACAATAAAGAAAATGAAAAAATATTACTTACTTGCATAAATTATTTCACTTCTATCACTGAAATTAAAGAGAGAACTACTTACGTAACTTTATCCTTTTAGAATCTGAAATTTTACTTACAAAACACTTGAAACAAAACCTAAAGGCACCTGTAGAAATATTTTCAGGGAGTGGAAACAAAAAAAGCCTTTATGAATTTCTATTAAAAAAATTTTCAATTATTTTTTGTAATGTAAAAATAATTTTACACTGGGACATGAGAAATTTTTAACGATTTAATAATTAGTTAATGTACTTTTATTTACTTAAAGTTTAGATAACATTTAAATGTCAAAACCAAAAAAATTTTTTAAATATTGTATTTTATCAGAATTAAATTTGCACAAACATTTAATTACATACAAGAATGAGATGAAAAAACATAATACTTTTTTACTATAAGTTGCTTTTATATTGATCCGAATTTAACTACCATCAGTTACTTTTGAAAAACCTTGCTATCACAAAATTTTTCTTTAAAATCAATCAATTTATTGTTTGTATTTCACCGATAAGAGTTTTTGCATTATGAATATAGTAAAAACAAACATAACATTACAGGCAAACGTCTTGAATGAGACTTTTTAAAAAAAAAAAGAAAATGCAATTGTACGTGTTTTCACAAAGAATATACAAGACCTCTAAGATGCAAGTTTAAGCAATATTCTTTTCTAAATTGAATTAGGAATTTTTATAATAATATAAATGATATTCAGTCAAAGGAACTTTTTACGATTATAATTATTTTACAATTATATTATTTTAAACATGATAAAAATAAAAAAGCAGAAATTTTTGTCTCAAATTTTAAATGAATAATTATGTGAAAATTTCCAAAATTAAAATAATAAACACAATGATGATAATGAAAATCCTCAAGAGTTTGAGTTATACTTTAAAATCAGCATTAAAAAAAAATTGCTTCCGATATCATCACAGAAATTAAATGGAAAAATACTTACGTAGCTTTATTCTTTAAATATCCGAAATTTTATTGAACAAAACACCTAAAACAAAACCCAAACACAACGTGGAAATTTTTCCAGGGAGTGAAACCAGGAAAGCAACTAATATTATGAAAATTGCTATTATTTTTTGTAATGTAAAAACTACTTTTAGGGGCACATCAGAAATTATCATCAATTCGATAATTATTTAAAGGTGTTATGTACTAAACCAACAATCTTTGCAAACAATTTACGTAATATTTTAATTTCAAAACTGTCAGTAAATATTATGCTTAATCTAAATTAAATTTGCACAAACATATAAATAGCCATCAAGAACGAGACGAAAAAATAAAAACATTTTTAACAGCATCTTTTAAAAGTTGCCTTTGGTATGAATGATCAAATTTTGACAACAATCTATTACTCTTTTGACAACGTTACTATAAAAATAATGATTTTTGTTTAAAACAATTACATTGCTTTCATTTCGCTGATTATAGATTATGCATTATGACATAAATAGGTATAGAAAAAAGCAAGTGTAATATGTAAACATTTTAAACAGAGCTTTTCAGAAAATAAATTTTAAAAAATTAAGCAGACGCTAGAGTCAATTTTCTGGTATTGATCAATTAGCCATAAAAAAATATAAAAAAATTCTGTATTTAAAAACCTGCTTTGCAAAGAACCTTCTGATGAAAACTTAAACAAGATTCTACTCTACGTTGGTTTAAATTTTTTTCTTTAACAATAATGTAAATAAATGTTCAGCTAAATTTTTAATATTATGCCAAAGAAATTTTTACAATTTTTAAACATCATAAAAATATATATATACACTTTTTATCTCAAATTTGAACTAAATAATTCAAAATTAAAGTAAAAATACAATGCTAGTAGTATAAATGCCCATAAGCTAGAGTTACTGTTTAACAATGATCTTAAAATAAAATTGTTTCCGATATTTTGAAAATTTTAAAGAAACCGAATTTTATCTACATCTAATTTCAAAATGCTTAAACATTACTATCATGACTATAAAAAAAATTTCCAACATTATATCTTATTAAGTTTTATTAATGAACACATATCTGCCTATGCCATTTTCTAAAATTTCGAAGATTTATTACAAAGATGCAGTATAAATTACACAATGCAGTAGTTAAGAATAAAAAAATTAATCAAACCAAATCATGACAAACATTATTTCACAATTTAATTATATTATTTTAAAACAAAACACAATATAAACTTCACTCAACTATAAAAGCAATATATTCTTACCGTCATTGTTTAATATAAACATAATCCTTAAGAATACATATTTGTCATTAAATAAAATAATTTTTATCTTTAATGCAAAAAGCAACAGTTTGACTATGTTTTATCATTTTAATTATTATTTTTAAATAGAAAGAATTCCAAAACTTTACAGTCATTTATTTCATGCAGTTCAAAGTTCTTTACCCTTCACTTGCAATTTTTTGCTTATGTGCAACTATATTTCAGAGCAATAAACTGATGAATCTTTGCTTTATTGAAAGATTTTATAATATTGTCAGCAACAGTAAACAACGTGTAAAACACACAGCAGGGATGAATCACACAGATACACCTTTCTTCAAACTTCTACACTACAACAAGAGGAATTTCAGCTCCGGCAGATTTAAAGAGAATCGAAGCACAGAGCAGTTGTTTTGTTTTCCGTCAGGATCGAACTTACGGGCCCTCGTCTTCTACCAGTATGTCATTCTTCATTTGCATAATCCAGCAGCCTCAGACGAAGCTAAAATTATAAGAGAAGAAGAGCTAAACTTTACATTGAAAACACTAAATTTAAAACTCTACATTACTTTACATTGAAAACATTAAATTAGTAAATTTAAAACTATTAAGCATTGAATATTTCTTTCAAACTTAAATCATTTAAAATAAATTTTAATAGGTCTAAAATTTAATAGGTAGATTTCACTAACAATACCTGCACCAAAAAATCTTAGTATCACTGCGCAAGAATCGAAACACATTTCATTTATAATGTAATAATTTTATTCATTGTTAATTATTTTTTATTTTAAAAAAAGAAGAAATTATAGTTCAAAACCCTTAATTCCTTTTTAATTGAAGTGAATATTCAAGTATATATACAGATACAAAAATATATCAAATTCAATGCTTTTTAATTTTTTTTAAAGATAAAGTACAATGATACTTAACTATCAAAATATTTTTGTACATTGTATAAGCTCATAGAGCCAATAGGAAATATTCACACTTTTATTAGGAACTACCTAAATAAAAATTTTAACACCATTTCAGCACTGCTCTTCATTTAACGTAAACACAATTTTGAATAAACCATATTGTTGCTAATTTTTTAACCATTTGCTATCATTTATAAATTAATTAATCATGTATCAAAAACATGCAAATCTGTCTATACTCAAGAAATGAAAATCAAAATGTTTAACTCATTATTTTACAATATATTAAACAGGAAATTTAAATAGTGTAACAATAATGTTCTTCTTGTGAATACAATTTCAAACGTTCTAAAATGTAATGGTTTTTACTAAAAAGTAGCCGATTAATTAATAATAATTTTAACATGGCAAACTTCTTTACTAAAAATTATTTTTTATCTTTATCATTGTTGCAGTGAAATTCTGTCAGATGCAAATTACCATGTAAACATTGTTTTTACGAGCCTATTCTAAACTAACTACAATACTTGTAATTTATAGTCGGACAATACATTTTAACAGAGTAGTCAACTACTGCAAGCAAACATTATTAAAAATGAGCACAATCATAATATTTATTGAGAGATTCATTAAATTAATTCTTGAATGTTTTGAAGAAGCGGTCAAGATTATTAAGTACACTGAATGTTTCTACAGGAAAAACACTACCTACGATACTACTTTAAAGTTTTATGTATCTATCATTGAAATTTATAAAGTTTGCTAAAAAATTACTAAATTATAAATACCTTTGAAGTTAAAAATGTCATTCTAGCTGATTACCACGATTAATGACGGCGATGTAAACATTCCCATTCCTAAGGAAGTTACAACTCAACAATTGCACTGGCGGAAACAGCTTATTTCTGCTAATATTATCTTTATGTTTTCTGGCATAAGTTTGAATTGGCTAAAAATGATATTTTAAGTAATGATATTTAATTTATTGTTTTCTTTCATAAATAAATGTTTATTTATTAATAATATGGGATAACCTTTCGCAAAAATGTGGCGCTGTACCAAAAGTAATGAAATAGATGATTATTTTGAAAGTTCGGATGTTCGATCAAATACTATATAATCTTATATCAAATTAGTTCTAACATTAGAAGATAGGATTCAAGAGTATTGCGTTTTCTAGCACGGCAGTATTATATTGCATCTTGCTGATATTAGGTCATATCTTTTTGCTACCTGGGAAGTACATTAGCGTCTGTAAATATCGACAGGAAATTTAAGACTCTTCAATTTTTCGCCTTGGAATGAATCTTCTTGAACCCTTTTCAAGATTTTGAGTTCAGCTTTAATAAGCTCTTCCATAGATAATTTTCCTGTTTTCTTACTGCTTGCTCTGGAATTTTCAAGAAATCTATATATCTAGCCTGTAATTCTGATTATTTTCTGTAAGAAGATATGCTGTTGTAAAATTCGTCATTTTTCATATTTAAAGATGATACTATGATTTTCTTCTCGGCATACACTATTTTTTTCATAAGGAACTAAATCAAAATTAGGCCAGTTTTCTCTTCATTCTTTTAGCCAAGATGGTCCTTCGTGCCATTGTCTCTTCAATAGGGTTTAACTGTGCAACCTCTTGAAGGCAAATCCGCTGGATTTTGGGTTCCCGGAACAAACTTCCAGTCACTAGCTTCTGAAAGTCGTCGAATTTCGTCCACTCTATTAGATACGAAAATCGTCCAAGGGCCTTCTTTCCTTATCCAATGAAGAGCATCTATCGAGTCCCCCACCCCAAAAAAAAATGTTTCAATATCTTCCAATCTTAAATCTCTTTTTAATGTATCAGCCAATCTAGCTCCAATATTACATGCTAGTAATTCTGATCTTGGTATCGACACTTTTTTCAATGGGGCAACTCTAGATCTTGCTTGAATAAGTTGGCAAGTAACTTTTCCATCCCTTTCCGCCCTCAAAAAGATGCAAGTCGCATATGCCACTATCGAAGCGTCACAAAAGGTATGAAGTGTTAAGCTTGATTTAGAAAGATTTAAGTTTGAAAGTCTACGAGGAATTTTGAAGTTGCTCAATTCTTTTAATTCTTTCCATTTTTCGAATCTTTTAATTATTTCGTCGGGCCATTTTGAATCCCAAGAAATTCCAATCTTCCAGCATTCTTGTAGAAGAAGTTTCGAGACCAACGTTATAGGACAAGTGAACCCTACCCAGAAAGCATGCAACCTTACGACAACGTTGTGCCTGGATTTTCTTTTCATTATCACGAAAAGGTTTGCAGTAAAAACCTTTTTTCAATAAAGCAAAAATATTGCAATTTCCAACCTTTTATCCTAAAAGGAAAACTAAATGATTTTTAAAGCTTTTTAAAAAAATATTGTTTCTTAGGTTAAAAAATAAGCAAATGGCAACCCTTATTTTTTCATTTTTGTTTGTTGTCATGATATGGTCAGCAAAAATATAAAGCTGAAACCTTTTTCCAAGGAAACGAAATAAGGCAAATATTAACCTTTCCAGCGAAAATATTAATAAATAATTAGAAAATATTTTGCAAAAACCCTCATTTAAGGGAAAGCAAATAAACTGGCATAAGACCATGTTTTGGGATTGTTTTCGAAGGTCTGCGAAAGTACATTACAAAAACCTTCTTTTAAAGTTTTCTCGTAGTCACGGTTTAGATTTAAAAAGTTGGGAAAACATTTCTTTTGAATCTCAATCATATCGTCAACGGCTTTACCGTCTTCCTGTAATAACGAGAAATACTTTAGCAGTTTTGCCTTTTTAAGAAAATGTGGACACAACAAATACAAGTTATCGTCAATTTTTCGAAATTTTTCCTTCGAATAATTTCATTGAAAAATGAATAAAATTTAAAAAAAATTTCAATTTAATCTTCAATATTTTTTTAGAAATTTTAATTTTTTTTTTCTTCAAATTTGTCTTTAGGGGTCCTATACGTAGCGGTTCCTTTAAAATGTGTGGCCTTTTCTCGTTCATTTTACCTTATTGCAGACCTAATTATGTTATAGAAATAAAATATCTGCATAAAGAGAATTTTATTTAAAATATTCGATACAAAAAATTCGCCCAACAGTCCCTTGTGAACTAGAGGGTCATCGAGATTAAAACTCCACGTTTTGTGACAAACGGCGTGATGGTGACAGTAAAATCAGCATTGCGCACCTTTCCTCCGCGCTTTTATTTCCCTGACAAGCTGGTATCCGCACTAAAGCTGGGTAGATTCAAAGCTTAGATCCATAGCTTTTTTTTTTCCATAATATCTTTGGAGTGAATTTAAAAACTTTTTGTACACAAAACTCGCTGTATAGTGCGCAAAATAAGAAACAGACCACCCTGAATAAATTTTGCTCTAATGATCGGATCTTCATGTTTTATGACTCAATCTTAATGGTTCGAAGGAATGACCTCAAATATGTCAATTAATTAGTGCAGACGATATTTTAACTTACGAAATCAGACGCAAAAATTTACTTTTTCTGAATAAACATACCTTTTTTCAGACGTATTTTGATTTTGAACCCCCAAAATATAGGGGGTAGCCGCAATCTGGGGAATATGGTCCACAAAGTTTGATCAGGAGAGTGATCCAAAGTTTGGATCCCTTAATTTTACTTTTTTGCGTATTTCGCCATATATCGACATCTTTTCAAACAAGTTAGAAAAATTTTTGAACATAATTTTAAAATTCATTTATCTAAAGATAATTGAGCGAAACAAATAATTTTTTGTAGACATTTATTATTTTTTATTATGTTATTAAATTATAGCTGGAAAATTTTTGAATTGTAAGACATACAACGTTTTATTAAATTTTAATGTATGTAATTTTACATAGCAAAATACAAAATTGAGTTAAATCGGTCGAATTGTTCCTGCGTGTATTTAAAATTCGATTTCTCAGAAACTATTCAACCGATTTTGCTCAAATTTTGTATTTTTGTAAATGTTTAACCATTGCTGATAATTTGCGTTAGTTTTTTAGAGTCAAAAAATTTTTTATATACATTTTCAACAAAACACTGTTGAAAATAAAAAATTTTTATTAAAAAAATGTAAAAGAAAGTGATATAAAGAAAAACACGTTCTTATAAAGGGGAGGGAGGCTAAAAGTCTGTTAAATTAAATTTTACTCAAGTCGTTTAAAAAATGTGAAGATATTCTTTTAAATCTCTACTCTTCCTTTTAACGTCTTATTTGTA
Source organism: Parasteatoda lunata (assembly GCA_949128135.1). Classification (NCBI taxonomy): domain Eukaryota; kingdom Metazoa; phylum Arthropoda; class Arachnida; order Araneae; family Theridiidae; genus Parasteatoda; species Parasteatoda lunata. The sequence goes on along the minus strand of OX421980.1, from coordinate 11,795,779 downwards.
TTAGCTGACAAATACAAATAAGACGTTAAAAGGAAGAGTGAGATTTAAAAGAAGTATTTTAGATGTATATATCTAAAATACATAAAACTAAAATGGAAAAGCAATAAATAAAATTTGAAAAAACTAGAAAAACTTCTATTAGCCTTACTGTACTGAAACTTTAAGGCAATGTTTAATGTTCAAACTTAAAAATTCTCATTCGATTAAAAATAATAATAAAAATAAAAGGAAAGAAAAAAAATAATTTCACTAAATTTAACTTAAAAAAATTATTGTAAACCTGATTCCCCTCCATCCCATAATACTGTCTTAAAAACTACTGCTTACGTCATGCGCAACATAGCACTAATATTACTGCTGGTGATCATTTGCACTCTTGGAGTTTGCTTGCTCGATTAAAGTTGAAATTGGGGTTTCAGTTTTATTGATATTCTGTTATTTTGTTGCCCATTAAAGATATTTGCTTTTCTTTGCAACAACAAAAAAATAGGTACACCGTTTAATTGTATTTCATTTTCATTATTAAGTATTTAATTTACGTATTGTTATTTTTCTTTTTAAGATCATTAACATATAACTTAGGAATCTAAAACTTAAATTTATTCTTGGGATGACACAACCTAAGGAACAATGAATAATTACCATGCTCTCTTCTTAATTTCAATAAATTTTAAGTAAACACTGAAACTATAATTTAAATTAATTATCAATATTTTAATTTTTTATTGTTATTACTATTTTACGTAAATTTTTTTTTGGATATACGAGTTGCCTGAAGATTCATGTAAATAGTTCCAGAAACATTGCGAAAAAAAGCAAAAAGTCTACTTTACATAACTATTAAATAATGAAATGAATACTAACGTTAATTAAACTTGCATTAATATAAAAATATGGCTCAACAAATAAAAATTATACTTCCCAAATTGGAGATACATCCATATAAAAAGTTTTATGACGCTCCTGACTACTTATCAGGATTTTAAAGTCTAAACTGTGTATTACTATAGTTTGAATCAGAGTTTTGCTAAACGTAGCGTTTATAATATTTTCTTAACCCACTTTCGAGTGTATCCATAGCTAGAAGATTGTACTTTATATTTCGGTCACTTCCCGATTAGCTTAAGCACTTTTAATTTCGAGACAGGATAATATTGTTTAATTCGTTCATAAGTATGATTGCTTATAGGAATAATTGAGATTCATTTTGAAATTGGAATTAATTTGTGAAATTTGATCTCAATAATGGATCAAAAATCGTCGAATACTGTCAAGTTTTGAATAATGGCCATAAAAATTTTTGTGATCAGTACTAAGACACCCTGGTTTAGTTTGTTTTAGGCGATAGTTCGGGTTCAACGAGGTAGATTATGTGATCGATTGTAGCAGCTCTTGGGTGCTAATTGATGGATTGCTTCTACCACACAATTTTCGGTACTTGAATGTAGTTTATCTATTGATTCGACTTCATATTTATGTATAGTACGAAACAAAATTAATAACTTTCGTCTTAAATAACTTTCAATCTAATACGTAAATGGTTTACGTCTTGTGTCTCAATTTTTTAAGCCAAATTTAAGTAATTTAAAAGCCAAAATGAGAAATTTGAATGAAATCGGACTAATAGTTTCTAGGTAGTCCAATTCTAAAAAAAAGTTATGTAAAATTCGATTTCTGAAGAACACTTCCATTGATTTCATTCAAAAATGTCATAAAATGTATGTGTGTATCTACATATATGTGAATATATGTACATAAGATATATGTACAGTCCGCAAAAAAAAAAAACGAATCACCCTGAATAACTTTCGTTCTAATGATCGGATTTTCACAAACTAAGTGTCAATCTTAATGGTTTCTGGGGGTGACCTCAAATATGCTAATTAATTAGTGCTAACTATTAATTAAGTTACGAAATCAGACACAAAAACGTACTTTCTCTGAATAAACATATATTTTTTTTTACATATTTGGATTCCTTATCTTCAAAATATAGGGGGTAGCCGCAATCTGGGAAATATGGTCCCCATAGTTTGGTCAGGAGAGTGATCCAAAGTTCGTGCCCCTTAATGTTAATTTCACTTTTTACGTTTTTAGTCATATTTTTGAAACTAATAAAGCAATTCAAAGAAAATTGCACCCAATCATAAAACTCATTTACCCAAAGATAATTCCATGAAAAAAATAATTTTTAATAATTATTTATTATTTTTTATTATTTAATTAAACTGAGGATGAAAAAATTTTGAATTATAAGGTATGAATTTTTTTTATACCATATTAATCTACATATTTTTCAATTGAAAAATCTAAAGTTTCAACTGTTTTTATTTATTAGAAGCTGAGAAAAATTAAAATTAATTAATTATTTTTAAAGAAATAATTTGGCGACAATAATGAAATAACTAAATGGGGCGATTAATATTAAAATGTGATAAACTTGAGTTGAACTTGACTTCGCGCGCGCAGCGTAAAATTTCATTCAAATTTTTTTCGCTAATAATCGTTTGCTAATCTTTTTATTTCTTTCAAACTATAAAATACGATGTTTCTATTTTAGTCGTTTAATAATTTATTTGCAATTTAGAAAAGAAATTTGAATAAAACAATTTGAATAAAAAACCCTTTATTCCACGAATGTCTAGTTTAATAAAAGCGTGCTTCTGATAGAATATGATAATATACCAGGTTGTGCTTATTTAATGTGATTATTTTTTTTTATTTTGTTTTTCAATAACTGATACAATTTCAATAATATACATACGTATGCATAGATTTGGAATAATATATTTATCAATTTCTTGGATATATATTTATCGATTTATTGAATATATATTTTATAATTATTAATACGAATGCCTAGTCAAAATTTTTAAGCATCTTAAAACTTCTTTTCATCTTATATATCGCCTTAATCTTAAAATAAATTTGTAAATTACCTGTCCGCGCGTGTTTCGCAGAATTATTTTTCTAAATTTTTATATAAATTTCTCAAAATCTTATTTTTTATGCTACCATACATATTATTTTTCCATTAATATACAAATCAATTGTTTAAGTACTTTAATTTATGTTTTCCTTTAAAATAAAATTTCTTTTTAAGTTATTTTCAAATTTTTATTGAAAGAAAACTTAGAATTATTGCCAGCTAGCTGAGAATTAAATCTTGTTAAGAAATTAAAAATATTCTACTAATCAATATCATTCGATGCAGAACACCTGACTATTTACTAATCATACATTATTTTCGAAAATAAAGATAAATTATTAATTTTCCTTTTTTTTTATTGTTTATTATTTATTTGAGTAATGAAAAGTAAATGCGTATGTGAGCACAACAAAAACATACAACAGATTATTTTGTTTTTTTAAATGAACAAAAAACTATGGACATAAAATTTTATTTTGACGTTCAAAGTTATTCCTGCTTGCTAACTTAAGAAAGTTACCCTTTTCTTTTAAAAAGTTGAAAATATCTGCTTAAAAAGATGTTTATATTATTTCTCAACTTTTGCACAGTTCAAAAAAATATTGTTATATCAGGAAAATGTTTGATATGCCTTGTTTCGTTAAACAACTACTAAAATAAAAAATTGTAAAAAGATTCGAAAAACGTGCTATTTTTAGTATCATCATCTCAAAAATTGTTCTTTTTCTTAGGATTTTTTCTACTTAAATAACCTATAATAATAGTTTTAATACACGTTTTGAAGAAATAATGAATGCAAATTTGGATCTAATATTTCGTAATATGGAAACAAGAATATTAATAATTCATTTATAATTGTTTCATTGCATCGAAGTAGTTAATATTTTTCGAAACAATCGGCCTTGCAACTATTTAACTTTGACTCTTTGAAATAGGGGTCATTTCATGCATGTCATTCGACTTTAAAATTTCAAATATAAAATGCAAAAATTACAAGAATGCGTAAGCTGGCTTTAATTAATAATAAAAAACGGAAAAAATCGTCGGCAAAAGAAGTTATCGCATGAAAAGAATGTCAGAGTTAAAAACTGTAACAAGTGTTACTTTTGTTTAATTTGGGGTATTATAAATCAAAATTTTCTTTTCCTTTTATTTCTTAAATTATATTTTTGATAAACTAACGAAATGAGTATGCAAATAATATCCATTCGTTTTACTAGAAACCAACTTTACTTTGTATCATTCGGAAATCATATGAAGTGCAAATTCTTGAGCTCAGGTGTAGGGTAGTAAGATAAGCACACCGGACAAAAAATTAGTCACCCTTAGAGAAATCATGAAAAAGATCATTTAATAACGTATAACACCACCCCTAGATTTGATGACCGCCTGGATTTGGTTAGGAAGTGCGCCCACAAGGTTTTACAAGTACGTCGAATCCAGTTTAAGCCCCTCGTTGAGGATTTGATAGCGCAAATTCAAAAAAATTGTGAGAATGCTGATTTTGGCGTTTTACCCGTTGTTCCAACATGTCCCACAAATTTTCAATGAGGTTCAAGTAAGGTGATTTTGCAGGCCAGCCGAGATGTAATTGAGTGTCTGACTGTTCATAAAACCAGTCACATATACTTCCATCCCCTTGAACTTTGCTGTTGTCATCTTGAAAAATAGGGGTATCGACAACACACTTTGCATGAAGAGGGTGACTGAAAGGCAACTCCTAACTGTCCAGAACCAAATAAACATGTTGGATCATGTTAGTGGCCACCTCAGTGAGGGAGCCCAATCCATAATAAGAAATACACCCCCAAGACATGACAGACCCACCTCCGGCTTGGACCTATACTTGCACACAGTCAGGATGAAATGCTTCATCTGGTCTGCGTTGCACTTGCAGACGTGCGTCTTTTGAATAAATGCAAAAACATGATTCGTCAGGCCAGTCAGCAACAGCCCATGTTCGGTGACTTCTAGCCCATTGAAGTCACGCAGCTTTACGTGCCCGTGTGAGCAATGACCTCTTACGAGATGTTCGACTCCATAGGTTCATTGCATGCAGCTCCATTCGCAATGTTTTCTCACTAAAAGACTGGGATGGATCTTCATTTAGCAACTGAGGTAATTCCTGTCCAGTTTGGAAGCGATTTTGGTTGAAAAGTCGTGAAACACGTCTCCGGTCACTTTCAAGCAGGAACTTTTTCCGACCACAATTCTGACGGCGTCTTTCGTGACCACGTGTATCACACCACTGCTTGTAGAAACGTTGAACAGTTTGCTTTGAAACGCCTACAAATCCAGCAACTTTATTCACCATATGACCATTGGCACGGCCAAACCCAATTGCCCCTTTTTGCCACTCTATCACATCTTTACTCTTACCTATATTTACACACAATTTCCGCTTCAAACAAAAATATCTCACTGATAGCTACTTGTCTTTGATCAGGTTGAAGCAGTGTGCATGCAGTTGAGCACTTCACTTGACCACTGCGTCATCTAACGAAGCCTAAGGATTTATCGGTGCTTGCGCACTAGGGTGACTAATTTTTTGTCCTGTGAACTTACTTCATGCATGATCAGTAGTTTCAAGAGTGAACTCTTACATTAGAAGGCAGCTAACTTCCTTAAAAATTCCAATTCGGAAGAATACTTGTTATTTTACAAATGTTATAAGGCATGTGTATTTTTTTTAAATGGTTATATATATAATTTTAACATTGGTCATTAATTTTCTGTTAATGAAGCAAAAACTAAGACCCTAGTAAGCAGCCAAAAACTAAATCATTATGAATTATTATCCTGGAACTTTTTTTTTGGAATTCTCTAACCTTGCTATTTAAACTATATGATCCGCTGTAATAAGTTTTTGTTTGACTCAAAATATTGGCATTTTTCATATTTTTTACAATTTACATACATCAACATACTTCACGAAATGAACATTTTTAAAATTTTGAACTCATTTTTTCAAAGAGCGAATCTCTAACAATACTTCGGCAATTCATAAAAAAATAATTTAGCACAATTTCTAAGTTAGTTTATCCTCTAAATACCCCCTCCCCTCAATTTAAAATTCGATGATAAAATTGATTAGTTTTTGCAAAAAGAAACTGCTACAAAGCAACTGAAATAAAAGAACTGATAGGAAAGACTACACAAAAGTTTGCTATTCTACACTAAATAAATTATTTATATTAAATAATTAAAATATAAATTTACAAAATATTTTTTTGTTTTATATAATTTTTACATTTACAAATGAGAAACTTTATGGCATTCAGCTAATTTATACTTTACAATATTTGCAATGTTCAAAATGCATAAAAGGTATCCACTTAAATCCTATAGGAAGGAATTCATACATTTTGATTCTATTTATCGTTTTCTATTAATTAAGCCACAGATTATTTAACCAAAGAATGTCACTGACTTATTGATCAAAAAGTTAAATTATTACTTTAACTCAGTAAAACTTAAAAGAGTTATCTACCACGTATGCATTTAAGTTTCAGATAATTTCTTTTATTAAACATTTTTACCTTATGTAAAGCGGTGGGTTGAATAGTTCCTTCCAACAGCATTAATTTTTAAATAATGTTGCTAAGCTATTTTTCATCTATAATTTCTGCTACCATCTTCTAATAATTTCAGAAAATAAAAAAATACCAATGAAAGGATTTGTTTGCGTAAATGCTGGAAATAGTTAAGGGTAGAGGGGTCTCATTATTTTCTCTAATTCAACAATTAATGCTAGTAAAATTCTAATTAAAATTAGCAAATCTCTAAATAATCTACAATTGCAAAATACAACGATAAACTCTAAGTAAAATTGACTCCAACTTCTGATGAATTTTAATTTTTTCAAAGATTTAAGACTCTTTTTTTTTTTTTTTTCTTCTTCTTTTTTTTTTTTTTTTGGATTTGACCTTTCCTTTAAAAAGTCAAGAATCTAGTCCTTAATAAATTAAGAACTCTGTGATATCAGCATCGATCGTAATTATAAAGTTATCATTAAATTTAAAATTAAATTTTTGAAATTAAATATTGAATTTTGTGGTGAATATAAACATAATAAAATACATCATTTTAGTTTCGCCCCCACATTTTAAACTTCTTAAGGGCCCTACGAACTCTACTTAAAATGACGCTATCGTATCAGATGTCGGTAGTGATGGTGAGAATAGTAAAATAAGTTTTTAAATAAAGGAATAAAACAAAGAAACTTTAGTAACCATATTTGGTGATAAATAAGTAACTGATCGCAATCGAAGAGCTTAGGGAAAAAACATGTAACCTAAATATTTGTCAGAATGAAATGACTTTTAATAATAAAATAAAAATGCAAGTAGAATTTACTCTTATACTATTATATATATATATATATATATATATATATATATATATATATATATATATATATATATATATATTTGCATAATAAATAAATACAAAAAACACGAAGAAAATTAAGAAAAACAATAAGTTTTATTTATTGCGCATAAGCTGCAAGTAAATAGAACACACAAAACAAGTTCAAAATGTAGATAAAATAAGGAATAAATTACAGAACAGTGAAAAAAAGAAAAATAATTAAAAAATAAAAATAACAAAAACCGGAAGGGAAAAAAAAGAACAAAATTTTTTTTTACAAAAATCCGGAAAATAAAAGATATAACCTTTTCATCAGCCCACACGATTATATCCACAAAAAAGAGTGCTTTCTAATATTGCGGATATAATCGTGTGGGCTGTTGAAAAGATTATTATATTTTATTTTCCGGATTTTTAAAAAAAAAATTTTGTCCTTTTTTTCCCGTTTTTTATTTTTTTATTATTTTTCCCTTTTTTTTATTGTTCTGTAATTTTTCCTTTGTTTATATATATGTTACCGGCAAAGTATGAAACGCCGGCATTGTATAGAATGCCTGACGTTTTTAAACTAAGTATGAAATGCGAGAAGCATTACATACTTTGCTTAGGTATTGTATACAATGCGTAGGCATTTTATAGAATTCCAAATGCTATTTAGGGAAAGTATGAAATAAACGTCCTGATGAGGTTATTATGTAAATGATTTACATGTTAATGTGAATGACCGAAATCGGTGGTTTCCGGTGAATGTTGACAATCGCTTTGGTGAATGTCCGAAATATTTATTGCATCCGATTTGATATTATATTATACGTGGATATAATTGCATTTATTCGATATTTTAATACTTACTGACGATAGATTAGAAGAAACATCAGTGTAGGGTATACCGGGCAAATGTATACTGGACAATGGCACTGAACCTTAAAAAAACATCAGTGTAGGGTATACTGGGCAAATGTAAACTGGACAGTGGCACTTAACTAGACCTGGTATATATTTCGGACATTTACTAAAGGTCTAGTCATACCAGTTCTAGTTAAGTGCCATTGCCCGGCATACCCTACACTGATGTTTTGTTAAGGTTCACTGCCACTGCCCAATATGCATTTGCCCGGTATATCCTACACTGATGTTTTTTTAAGATCAAGTGCCACTGCCCGGTATATCCTACACTGATGTTTTTTTAAAGTTTAGTGCCACTGCCCGGTATACCCTACACTGATGTTTTTTTAAGGTCAAGTGCCACTTCCCGGTATACATTTGCCCGATACTCCAAACACTGATGTTTCTTCTAATCTATCGTCAGTAAGTATTAAAATATTGAATAAATGTAATCTATCGTCAGTAAGTATTAAAATATTGAATAAATGTAATCTATCGTCAGTAAGTATTAAAATATCGAATAAATGTAATTCTAACCATGAATAAATTCATATCAAATTAGATGTAATAAATATTTCGGACATTCACCAAAGCTACTATGTGATTGTAAACATTCACCGGTGAAAGTCAATAACCACCGATTCTGGTCATGCACATCATTTACATAATAACCTCCTTAGGACGTTTATTTCATACTTCATATATATATATATATATATATTTCAATTTTATTGAAAAGAAATACCGTGGATTTTATAAAACCTTCTGATTACGCATCAGAATCATGCCCAAAATTTTTTGCAGGATATCTTTTTCTTTTCCTTACCTGAAAGACTTGAACTGAGTTGTAAAAGCAATTAGCCATACAACTCTTCATAAATCATAAATTTATAATAAATTAATTAAATTTGGTTTTAGTGCATCATTTTTATACAACTAACATCTTTAAAAAAAAAAAAAATGTCAGATAATAAGTTCAACGTTTAAATTTTGAAATATTGGAAAATGAAAAATAATTTCCTTTTCATTTCTTCATTTTAAATTCAAATTTTATTTTCAAAGTATTAAAACGAATACTATGCCCAGAAAGCAGATCCAAATATTCTCTTCTTGGTTGCCTATAGCAACAGAGACCCACAATATGACGTCTCGTCATTCATTCAGTTTCTTTATGGTTGTTTTAAATTGTTTCACTTTATATGGCGAGGTAATTTGGCATTTTTTTAAACTTTCGCCATATATATAAATCTTTATTGTGACCTAATTTACCACCCAATTTTTTCGAAATTTTGTCTACCCCCCCCCTATTTCGAGGGTCAAGATTCCAAATATGTAAAAAAAAAAATATATGTTTATTCAGAGAAAGTACGTTTTTGTGTCTGATTTCGTAACTTAATTAATAGTTAGCACTAATTAATTAGCATATTTGAAGTCACCCCCAGAAACCATTAAGATTGACACTGTGTTTGTGAAAATCCGATCATTAGAACGAAAGTTATTCAGGGAGATTCGTTTTTTTTTTGCGGACTGTACATAAGATTATATATGTACTACATATATGTACTTAAGATTATGCATACTTACTTATATGTACTACTTAAAGTATATATACGTACATACGATACGCAAAAAATAAATGGACCATTCTAAATAATGATCGTATCTTCACATTCAAGGACTCAATCTTAAAGGTTCGAGAGGATGACATATATGCTAATTAATTAGTGCACACGATATTTTAAGTCACGAAATCGGACACAAAACATACTTTCTCTGAACAAACATACCTTTTTTATAGTGTTTCTTGAGTTTTTGACTCTCAAATTATAGGGGTGGCCACAATCTAGGAAAAAATTGTCCCAATAGTTATAGTTAGTAGAGCGATTCGAAGTTTGTACCCCTTAATGTTAATATTATTTTTTACGTATGAGACCACATCTTGAGAGCTTCTTAAGTGAATTGAAACTCTTTTTGCACTCATTTAAAAAATTCGTTTGTCCAAAGCTAATTACATGCAAAATATAAATTTTAACAAAAATAATTATCTTTTATAATTCTATTCAATGATAATCTAAAAAATTTTGAATTTAAGTTAAACAATTTTAAATGGCAAAACGCAAAATTTGAACGAAATCAATAGAATAGTTCCCAAAAATGCGACTTATTCAAAATTTGATTTTTCAGGAACTATTCGATCTATTTTACTCAAATGTTGTATTTTGTCATTTAAAGTTTCTTTCTTTAAAATGTTATAAAAAATTATATACTTTAATATTCAAAAATTGCTCGGCTATTATAAAATAAAATTTAAAAAAAAAGCAAATATTTACTAAAAGTTATATTTTGCAAAGAATTATCTTTTGGATAAACGAATTTTATATTTATATGCAAAACTATTTTAATTCGTTTTAAAAGTTCTCAAGACATGGTGAAATGCGCAAAAAGTAAAAGTAAAATTAAGGAGTCTAAGCTTTGGAATCAGACCACACTATTGGGACGATTCATCTCGGATTGCGAATACCCGTTGGACGGCTCTTTTGACCAAAGTATTATTGAGACCATATTTCCCAGATTGCGGCTACCCCCTATGTTTTGTGGGTCAAAAATGTGCATCCGTCAAAAAAAGGTATGTTTTTCAGAGAAACTACGTTTTATTTTTGCCTAATTTCCTAACTTAAAATATCGTATGCATTAATTAACATATTTGAGATCCTTTGAACCCTTAAGATTGAGTTATCCGATCATTAGATCATCTCGCAGTAGAGTGAACGTTAAGATACGGTTCCCAGTAGAACATTGAAGTCAAGGATCTCTGGCTATGGTCAGTGTGTGGATGGGTGATCACTTTGATCAACCTGCAAAGGAACCAAAGGTGTGCGATATCTATCCTAATTAAACTTTTCAACCATTAAAAGCTCGATTTCACGCGCAGGTCGTCAAGCTACCGAGGCAGGAGATCCATGCCCTCTGTAGAGGATCAAAATTGTGTTGACATGTCTTCGAATCATCCTCAGGAATGTTTCCCAACTCTACACTAATAGCCCATTGTTTATCGTTAGTGCCACATAGACCAACAAAAAGAACCGATCATTAGATGAAAAATTTCTCAGAGTGGTCTGCTTTTTGTTTTGCACAAATAATTTATTCATTCTACGTTCATATGACATACAACGTACTCACGTGTGCATGTACTATATGCATGCACTATCTAATAACAACGTTATTCATACAACGATATTTAAAGTAACCACATACATATAATTATATACTGCGTGTGTATGCATGTATTTTTATTTATACATTTGTATGCATGCGTTTTTATTTACACGTGTGTATGCACCTGTATACATATAATGTACGCATATATTCCTGTACGTACAATATACATTTGTGTCTATGTACGTACATACAATTCATGTGTATAGCATAAAATTTCATTCAATAAACGCAAGTACGCAAACAAAAATTTCCTCCTATTTTTCAGAGAAAGGAGCATATCTGACGAGGAAGTAATTTATTTGAATGAAGATTGTTTCGCTAATTCCATCATGTTAAATATGTTGTGTATTCACTGGTGGTTATTATAACCTATAATATCATTTGTTTATGTATTGATGAAATGTTGATTTAATTATGGTATATCTGTTTCGTATCATTCACTAATGGTTATTATACAGATAATGTTTTTAGATATTAACAAAATACCTAATATAATTATGGAATATCTGATTTGCACTAATGCACTTGTCATATACTAATTGTTATAATAATCATAATTTTTATTCGTTGTTATGCATTAAAAAAATACGTTTGGAATTTCTACATTCATTAAACGATTTTTTTTAAAAAAATATTTTGTTATCATTTAATTTCTTACGTTTATCATATCATACATATTAAGTAATAGATAAATAATCAGTTGCGTTTTATTTATTTTGACAAAAGATTATATTTCATGTTAATTTTCTTTGATATGCAAAAAACTGAACACTTTTGCACTCATCAAAACTTCTTACACCACATAAATTTCCGAATAAGAAAGAAGAAAATAAGCAGAGTTTCTTTAAGTATTACATATTTATAGTGTGTTTTCCTTAATCAAATCGTTGAATAAAAAAAAAATTCATATTAAACGGTATTTTAACTTGTAAATCGCTAAGTTCTAACAGCAAAGTAAGTCAGACTGATAAAAAATGACTATTTCCCCCAAAATAATCAAGCAAAATTAATAGAAAGGAGAATTTTCCTCGAACTGAGAAGCTATAAGAAGTAAAATATAAAACAAATAATGAAACGTACCGTCGTACAATCGTGGGAAAAATGACATCACGTTCAGAATGACGTTTTAGCTGACGTAATCTAGCAATAGTATCAAATTGCATTGTCAATAAAAATCTCATGACGAGGTAGATTTTAGCTGAGCATACGAAACGCTGCAAACAGAAACCTTATAATTATGTAGATTTAAGATGATTTTCACCTTAGAACTAGCTTTATTCAAGGTTTTCTTTCACTCGAAAACCTTAAGACAACCTCGTTTTAAGGTTATTATGTGGAAGGTTGTTATCCAAGATTTTGGATTAGGGTAATGTGCGTAGAATAGAGCAGATTGTCGCAGACCTCGTTTTAAGGTTCGAAGGTTTACACGTAAATCGTGTAAAAACCCTTTTTAGGTTTACATGAAAAGGTTTTTGTTGAGTGAAAAAAACCTTATATTGTTATCTGGGTAATAGGATCGAACAGCTGGTGTGCCAAAGATAGAATTTTTCTCTTGGTAACTGGCTCACTATTGTTTTCTTCTTTAACCAGCTGACAGGATAAAGTGTCATTTTGCTTGTCCCATTTTAGGCCTAATACTGACACTTCCTTTTCACAGTTGGAATTATCTTGCACAAATTTGTTCATCTCAAGTAGGTAGTTATTTTCCCAGCCATGTAAATCAAATTTAGCAGCTTTCAAAATTCTCCGAGATTCAGATCTAAAATGTTCCAATTCTGAAACTGAATCTACACTTGCAATGCAATTATCAACATACATAGAGTCTTTGACCTTCACTGAAGGACTTTTCAATGGCTCCTCTACCTGATCTAATACATGATTCAGAACAGCCGCAAGTAAAAAAGGGGCTACATGATATTCCGAACACTACTCTACAATGTCTATACGTAATTATCTTTTGAGGATCTCCGTCTTTCAACCACATGAATCGTAAACCATCCCTATCAGATTTGTTAAGATATTTGTAAAAATGCCTGTTTGACATCCGATATTACTCCGATCTTACCCCATCTAAACCTATTTAATACAGCTGGGATAATTTCTATGAGATTTGGGCCCTTTTCTATGCATTCATTTATTGATGTGGAGTTTTTGGTTTTAGCTGATCCGTCAAAAACAGGGCGTACTTTAGTGGTTGAATTATCTTTAAAAACTGCCCTATGTGGCAAATAATGTATTCCAAAGCTTTTAGAATTATCATTATCCTCATTAACTTGCTCTATTATACCTTCCTTTTCCCATTGGTTAAAAACCTCTTGATAATCATCTGACCGATTCGCTGATTTAAGGAATTTAACTGTGTATTTTAATCTTTTATATGCCAACTCTTTATTATCGGAAGGATGTCCATCTAACCAGGGTAAATTAACCGTAAATATGCCCGTACTGTTTCTACTAACCGTTTCTCTGAAATGTTTCAAAGCAAGTTCTTGGGTCTGTGTTTTAAAGCGTTTTTCACTACTATCTTTAACACCCAAGGTTCCAGAGATCTTCAATTTTTGCATTATTTACATATAATGACAATACTAACATTGAGCTAGTTGTAGATGTTCCCTCTACCTCAGATTTACCCATTACTGTCCACCCTAACAAAGTGTGTACAGTCCGCAAAAAAAAAAAAAAAAACGAATCACCCTGAATAACTTTCGTTCTAATGATCGGATTTTCACAAACTAAGTGTCAATCTTAATGGTTCCTGGGGGTGATTTCAAATATGTTAATTAATTAGTGCTAACTATTAATTAAATTACGAAATCAGACACAAAAACGTACTTTCTCTGAATAAACATATATTTTTTTTTACATATTTGGAATCCTGACTCCCAATGTAGACAAAATTTCGAAAAAATTGGGTGGTAAATTTGGTCGCAATAAAGATTTATATATATGGCGAAAGTTTAAAAAAATGCCAAATTACCTCGCCATATAAAGTGAAACAATTTAAAACAACCATAAAGAAACTGAATGAATGACGAGACGTCATAATATTGTGTGCTATAGGCAACCAAGAAGAGAATTTTTGAATCTGCTTTCTGGGCTGGGCATAGAAAATAGTATTCCTTTAACATTTTGAAAATAAAATTTGAATTGAAAATGAAGAATGAAAATGAAATTATTTTTGATTTTCAAATATTTCAAAATTTAAACGTTGAACTTATTATCTGACATTTTTTATTTTTTTAAAGATGTTATTTGAATAAAAATGCTGTACTAAAACCAAATTTACTTAAGTTATTATAAATTTATGATTTATGAAGAGATGTAGGGCTAATTGCTTTTACACCTCAGTTCAAGTCTTTCAGGTAAGGAAAAGAAAATAGAGATCCTGCAAAAATATTGGGGCATGATTCTGATGCGCAATCAGAAGGTTTTATAAAATTCACGGTATTTCTTTTCGATAAAATTGAAATATATATATGTCACGGCCAAAGCCCGAGGTCCGGCCAAAGTCTGAAATTTTCTTGATTTCGGGAATTGGCCGACCAGATCGCAAAGTGGCCACGATGTTCCGGCCAAAGTGCGAAATAATTGAAACGATCAGTGAATATTTTACTTTGGCGGCCTTCTATAATTATATAAATAATTCTTATAAATCTTCTAATTTAAAAATATAAAAAATAGAAGTTTTTAAATTGTCTATTAAATAATCATTAATTTAATAATCATTATTCAATTGTCTATTTAATTGTTTAGTCATACTAGTTATACATACACCAAAGGTCTAGTCATACTAGGTCTAGTTAAGTGCCACTGCCAGGTATGCATTTGTCCAGTATATCCTACACTAATGTTTTTTTAAGGTTAAGTGCCACTGTCAGGTATACATTTGCCCGGTATATCCTACACTTATGTTTTTTTAAGGTAAAGTGTCACTGCCCAGTATATCCTACACTGATATTTTTTTAAGGCTCAGTGCCACTGCCCGGTATGCATTTGCCCGGTATTTTTATCTTCTAATCTATCGTCAGTAAGTATTAAAATATCGAATAAATGTAATTTATCGTCAGGTATCGTACAGGTATCCACATACCGGGTGGTACGGTGGGACCAAAATTTGTTAATATTTGTTTTATTAAAAAGTTTATTTGCTAATTTTGCCCCTTTTGTTTTCTTTTTTAATTTAAATATATAAATCTCCTAATTTAAAAATATAAAAAATAGACAAGTTTTTAAATTAAAATTTAATTTTTTACATTGTCTCAAATTAAATCAAGAAAATATCGGACATTGGCCGGAACATCGTGGCCACTTCGCGATCTGGCCGTCCAGTTCCCGAAAAAAAAAAAAAAAAAAAAAAAAAATTCGGAATTTTGCAGCCAATTTGCATCGTTCTTGGCCAATTCGCGATTTGGCCGGCCAGATCGCGAATTGGCCGAGGATGGCTGGCCAAAGTCTGAAACTGTTCTTGATTTTGGGAATTGGCCGCCCAAATCGCGAATTGGCATGGGAAGATCAGCCAAAGTTGGAGAAAAAAAAATCATTATACCGGGCAAATGTATACCGGGCAGTGGCACTTAACTAGACCTAGTATGACAAGACCTTTGGTGTATGCATGACAATTAAATAGAAAATTTAATAATGATTATTAAATTAATGATTGTTTAATAGACAATTTAAAAACTTCTATTTTTTATATTTTTAAAGTAGAAGATTTATAAGAATTATTTATATAATAATAAAAGGCCGCCAAAGTAAAATATTCACTGATCGCTTCAATTATTTCGGACTTTGGCCAGCCATCCTCGGCCACTTCGCGATCTGGCCGGCCAATTCCCGAAATCAAGAACAATTTCGGACTTTGGCCAGCCATCCTCGGCCACTTCGCGATCTGGCCGGCCTATTCCCGAAATAAAAATAATTTCGGACTTTGGCCTAGAGGGCCGGCCAATTCGCGATCTGGCCGGACTTCGGGCTTTGGCCGTAACATATATATAAACAAGGGAAAAATTCTAGAACAATGAAAATAGGGGGGAAAAAAATCAGGAGAGAAAAGGACAAATTTTTTTTTTAAAAAATCCGGAAAATAAAGATATAATCTTTTCATGAGTCCACACGATTATATCCGCAATATTAGAAAGCACTCTTTTTTGCGGATATAATCTAGTGGGCGGATGAAAAGATTATATCTTTTATTTTCCAGATTTTTGTAAAAAAAAATTTTTGTCCTTTTTTTCCCTTCCCGGTTTTTGTTATTTTAATTTTTTTTATTTTTCTTTTCTTCCCCTTTTTCATTGTTATGTAATTTTTTCCTTGTTTTATCTACATTTTGAACTTATTTTATGAGTTCTATTTACTTGCAGCTTATGCGCAATAAATAAAACTTATTGTTTTTCTTAATTTTCTTCGTGTTTTTTGTATTTATTTATTATGCTATATATATATATAAGAGAAAATTTAACTTTTTTTTACAATAAAATAAAAATTTTACATTTTTATTATATTGTTAAAGGTCATTTCATTCTGACAAATATTTAGGTTACATGTTTTTCTTAAATAAGTAGGATTTGCAAATAGCATCCTTATGTATAAATTCCGAAACTGACTTTTGCAAACATGTTTTTTCTCTAAGCTCTTCGATTGCGATCAGTTACTTATTGATCACCAAATATGGTTACTAAAGTTTCTTTGTTTTATTCCTATATTTAAAAACTATTGTCACCATCACTTCCGAAATCTGATACGATAGTGTCATTTTAAGTAGAGTTCGTAAGGTCCTTAATAAGTTAAAAATGTTGGGGCGAAACTAAAAAGATGTATTTTATTATGTTTAAACTCACTACAACATTCAATAATTAATTTAAAAAATTTAATTTTAAATTTAATGATAACTTTATAATTACGATCGATAATGATACCACAGTGTTCTTAATTTATTAAGGACTAGATTCTTGACTTTTTAAATGAAAAATCAAATCAAATCAAAAAAAAAAAAAAAAAAAAAGGAGTTTCAAATCTTTGAAAAAATTGAAATTCATAAGAAATTGGAGTCAATTTTACTTAGAGTTTATCGTTGTATTTTACAGTTGTAGATTATTTAGAGATTTTCTCATTTTAATTAGAATTTTACTAGTTTTAATTGCTGAATTAAAGAAAATAATGAGATCCCTCTACCCTTAACTATTTCCAGCATTTTCTGACATTATTAGAAGATGGTCGCAGAAATTATAGATGAAAAAATAGATTAGCAACAATATTTAAAAATTAATGCTGTTGGTAGAAACTATTCAACCCACCGCTTTACATAAGGTAAAAATGTTTAATAAAAGAAATTATCTGAAACTTAAATGCATACGTGGTAGATAACTCTTTTAAGTTTTACTGAGTTAAATAAATAATTTAACTTTTTGATCAATAAGTCAGTGACATTCTTTGGTTAAACTCTGTGGCTAAATTAATAGAAAACTATAAATAGAATCAAAATGTTTGAATTCCTTCCTATAGGATTTAAGTGGATACCTTTTAATCATTTTGAACATTGCAAATATTGTAAGCATAAATTAGCTGAATGGCATAAAGTTTCTCATTTTTAAATGTAAAAATTATATAAAACAAATAAATATTTTGTAAATTTATATTTTGATTATTTAATATAAATAATTGATTTAGTGTAGTATAGCAAACTTTTATGTATTCTTTCTTATCAGTTCTTTTATTTCAGTTGCTTTGCAAGCAGTTTCTTTTTACAAAAACTAATCAATTTTATCATCGAATTTTAAATTGAGGGGGGGGGGTGAGTATTTAGAGGATAAACTAACTCAGAAATTGTGCTAAATTATTTTTTTATGATTCGTCGAAGTATTGTTAGAGATTCGCTCTTTGAAAAAATGAGTTCAAATTTTTACAAATGTTTATTTCTTGAAGTATGTTGATGTATGTAAATTGTAAAAAATATAAAAAATGCCAATATTTTGACTCAAAGAAAAACATATTACAGCGGATCATTGAGTTTAAATAGCAAGGTTAGAGAATTAAAAAAAAAAGTTGAAAGATAATAATTCATAATGATTTAGTTTTTGTCTGCTTACTAGGTTCTTCGTTTTTGCTTTATCAACGGAAAACTAATGGCCAATGTGAAAATTATATAAATAACCATTTAAAAAATACACATGCTTTAAAACATTTGTAAAATAACAATTATTTTTCCGAATTAGAATTTTTAAAGAAGTTAGCTGCCTTCTAATATAAGAGTTTACTCCTGAAACTACTGATCATGCATGAAATATCCTACTACTCTACACCTGAGCTCAAGAATTTGTTTTCATATGATTTCCGAATGATACTAAGCAGACTTGGTTTCTAGTAAAACGAATGGATATTATTTGCATACTCATTTCGTTAGTTTATCAAAAATATAATTTAAGAAATAAAAGGAAAAGAAAATTTTGATTTATAATACCCCAAATTAAACAAAAGTAACACTTGTTACAGTTTTTAACTCTGACATTCTTTTCATGCGATAACTTCTTTTGCCGACGATTTTTTCCGTTTTTTATTATTAATTAAAGCCAGCTTACGCATTCTTGTAATTTTTGCATTTTATATTTGAAATTTTAAAGTCGAATGACATGCATGAAATGACCCCTATTTCAAAGAGTCAAAGTTAAATAGTTGCAAGGTCGATTGTTTCGAAAAGAATTAACTACTTCGGTGCAATGAAACAATTATCAATGAATTATTAATATTCTTGTTTCCTTTATTACGAAATATTAGATCTAAATTTGCATTCCTTATTTCTTCCAAACGTGTATTAAAACTATTATTATAGGTTATTTAAGTAGAAAAAATCCTAATGTTAGAAAAAGAACCATTTTTGAGATGATGATTCTAAAAATAGCACGTTTTTCGAATCTTTTTATATTGTTTTATTTCAGTAGTTGTTTAACGAAACAAGGCATATCAAACACTTTCCTGATATAGCAATATTTGTTTGAACTGTGCAAAAGGTGAGAAATAATATAAACAACTTTTTAAGCAGATATTTTCATCTTTTTAAAAGAAAAGGGTAACTTTCTTTAAGTTAGCGGGCAAGAATAACTTTGAACGTCAAAATAAAATTTTATGTCCATAGTTTTTTTTTGTTCATTCAAAAAAAAAAAAAAAAACAATATGTTGTATGTTTTTGCTGTGCTCACATGCGCATTTACTTTCATTACTCAAATAAATAATAAACAATAAAAAAAAGAAAATTAATAATTTATCTTCATTTTTCGTAAACAATAGTATTCTTAGTAAATAGTCAGCTGTTCTGCATCGAATGATATTGTGTGTGATCAGTAGAATATTTTTAATTTCTTAACAAGATTTAATTCTCAAATAGCTGGCAATGATTCTAAGTTTTCTTTCAAAAAGAACTTAGCAATAATTTAAAAAGTATTTTTTTTTTATAGGAAAACATAAATTAAAATACTAATACGATTGATTAGTATATTATTGGAAAATAGTATAGATGGTAGCATAAAAAATAAGATTTTGGGTCAAAATTTAATTAAAAAGTTGGAAAAATAATTCTGCGAAACAAGCGCAAACAGATAATTTACAACTTTATTTTAAGATTAATGCGATATATAAGATGTAAAGAAGTTTTAAGATCATTAAAATTGCTGACTACGTATTTTTATTAATATTTATAGAATATTAATAAAAATAAAATATTAATAAAATTCAAGAAATTTATAAATATATTATTCCAAATCTATGCATACGTATGTATATTATTGACATTGTTTCAGTTATTGAAAAACAAGATCAAAAAATAAAAAATAATCACATTAAGTAAGCACAATCTGGTGTATAATCATTTTCTATCAGAAGCACGCTTTTATAAAACTAGACATTCGTTGAATAAAGTGTTTTTATTCAAAATGTTTTATTCAAATTTCTTTACTAAACTGTAAATAAATTTTTAGACGACTAAAAAAGAAACATCGTATTTTATTGTTTAAAAAAAATGAAAATAAAAAGATTGGTAAACGATTATTAGCGAAAAAAATATGAATGAAATTTTACGCTACGAACGCGAAGTCAAGTTCCTCGCAAGTTTGTCACATTTTAATATTAATCGCCCCATTTAATTATTTCTTTATTGTCGCCAAATTATTTTATTAAAAATAATTAATTTTAATTTTTCTCAACTTCTAATAAATAAAAACAGTTAAAACTTTAGATTTTTCAATTGAAAAATATGTAGATTAATATGGTATAAAAAAAATTCATACCTTATAATTCAAATTTTTTTCATCCTCAATTTAATTAAATAATAAAAAATAATATATAATTATTAAAAATTATTTTTTTCATGAAATTATCTTTGGGTAAATGAGTTTTATGATTGGGTGCAATTTTCTTTGAATTGCTTTATTAGTTTTAAAAAGTGAAATTAACATTAAGGGGTACGAACTTTGGATCGCTCTCCTGACCAAACTATGGGGACCACATTTCCCAGATTGCGGCTACCCCCCATATTTTGAAGATAAGAAATCCAAATATGTAAAGAAATATATATGTTTATTCAGATAAAGTACGTTTTTGTGTCTGATTTCGTAACTTAATTAATAGTTAGCACTAATTAATTAGCATATTTGAGGTCACCCCCAGGAACCATTAAGATTGACACTTAGTTTGCGAAAATCCGATCATTAGAACGAAAGTCATTCAGGGTGATTCGTTTTTTTTTTGCGGACTGTACAGCAACCAAACCTCCTTTAAGGTGTTTTCCCGTCAATATCTTTCCAGCGTAGTCAGCTCCAATGAGCAAATGAATCTCTTTCATATAAACAGGACCTATTATTAATCATCGTAACACTAATATAAATACCCAGATCTTTTAATTCGTTTAAACAATATGCATCATTCATTTTGGGTAAGGAAGCACAAATCTTTTTCTCATCTAAAACCTCACAATTATAGCTTCCATCAACATTTGATAAGTTTAGACAATATATTTGATGCATTTCAGTATGTTCAATTCCACCGAATAATCCATGATTCACGGATTCTTTCCCGACCCCTTTTAAACTCATTTTTCCCGTAACAAATTTTGTGACATACGATCTCTGACTACCTTGATCGATTATTACCCTTATTAACTGTTTCAAATTATTTTCCTTAACGTATACTATTAAAGTTTGAAGATAAACTTCCCGCGAACAGTTATTATTCGAAAGTGTAGTATTTTCTATTATTTCTGGTTTTTCATTTTTTGAATATTTATTATCCTGAAAACACATAATTTCAACGTGTCTTTTATTGCAATGAGAGCATTTAACCTTTGCCCTGCACATTGAGCTTATGTGATTTTTCCCAAGGCATCTAAAACAAATGCCTTTATTTAATAAAATCGATTTTCTTTTATCTAAAGATAAACTTTTTCCATATTCATAATTTAAACCAGAACAATTTAACTCACCGCAAAATGGACACGACCTTGCTTTAGTAGTAGAATCATAAACAAATAATTCATTGGCAGTAGGATTTCTTTCGCGAACATATTTCACTTCCCGCTCCCCCCTTTTATGGTGACGCCAACCAACTACCTTCATTAATATTCGGATATTGTTTTTCTTTCTCTCTCATTAAATCAGTCTTTTCTTTAGCTAACAATTGTTTATTTAAAAAATTGATCAAATCAGTTAAAGAATATTTTTCTCCGAATTCTTTATTAAATTCAAATATTAAATCGTTTGGGAATGACTTAAGTATTACGGGGGATAATAAATTACTAAAAGTATCTGATGAAATACCTAACGATTCTAAACTTCTTATATGGATTTGTATTTTATCAAATAATTGCCGAAAATTGTTTGCATCACCAGAACGCTTTAAAGTGGTAATTTCTAATAATTGACTCATGTGGTTGTTTATCAATGTTTCTTTTGTTCCGAAGCGCTGTTCTAGCAATTCAATAGCTTATTAACATAATTTTCTGAAAAAATAGCAAAACCTCCTACCGTTTCTAAAGCTGTTCCACATAGATGAGCTTTTTAATAGTTAAATTTACTGACATCATCTAACGATTTGTTCTTATGTATCGATGTTTCGAAAGAGTTCCAGAAAGTGAGCCAATCACTTATATTTCCCGAAAATTTCGGAATTACTTTCTTCGGTAATTTAACATTCAGTATTTCTGGTTTCGTTTCTACTTCCACTTCGCGATTAGTAGTAGGAGTTATATGTTGGGGGAAATTGAGAGGTTCCGGAATATTTTTCTTTTGATTCAAATTACGCAAATATTTATTTGCTTTAAATCTCCAAGTTACTATCTTTTCACGGTATTCTTCGGCAGTTTCTAATTCCTTATCTATATCAAGTGGTTTAAACAGATTCTCTAATTCAGAATCACTGAATAGAGAGACTCGAATTTATCATTTAATTGTTCAATAATTAGATCAATTTCGGTTTCTTCATCAGTTACTTCGTTTTTTTTTTTTTTTTTTTTTGAATTTCTGATTCAATTTTAGAAATTAGCCTAGTAACTGATGCTCTTAACGTAGTGCGTTTCTTTTTAAGAAGTTCAATGTCTGTGGCCATTTTAGAGCTATTATCATTCACAGGATTTTCAGTTCCAGTGTCCATTTATTTTTATAACACTATCAATCAAATATTTATAATAATAATTCTTATTTTATTAACATACGAACCGATGTCTCAGCAGGGATGCCATATCAAAAACGAAAACTTAATTCTTTTTCTATTTCATAGAACAGGTATCAATAAAAGGTTTCTTACCTGGTTCTTCTAATTCCTGGTTCTTATCCGGGTCGGTTCGTACCTAAATAAATTTAAATAAATGACCACATACTCAATAGGAAATATTCTTTCGAAATTAGTTAACAGGTGTGTATTGACGAAACAACACTACATAAAAACAACACGATCTCTCGTTCGCCAGTAACACACTCGCTTTTCTGGTTTGTTGTTCTTAGAGAGAGAGAGTTCTATATCCAGTGGTGCAATCTAGTATGTCCTCTGGCAAGGAAAATGGTATTCTGTTTTGAACACTAGTGTTAATCATATCAGAAATATATGAAGAAAATTTTTAATTGTCAAGATAATTTATACGTTGCAGCTCTAAATTTAAAAAATAATGAAATTTACTAATGAACATATATTACAGATATTTTGACTGGTACTTTTTTTATTCAGCATACTTTCACAATCCAGTCTTTTTTACTGCTTTTGGGCAATATAGGTATATACTAAGTTTCAGTCTTTCTAGTGTTAATCATATAAGAAATATATGAAGAAAATTTTTAATTGTCAAGATAATTTATACGTTGCAGCTCTAAATTTAAAAAATAACACGATGAAATTTACTAATGAACATATATTACAGATATTTTGACTGGTACTTGTTTTATTCAGCATCGCCACTTTTTTTTTCTTAGCACGTTCTGAGTTGTAACATTTTTCTAATTACGAATTATTTAAGATGAGTATTCTACACGTCATTCATAAGAAAGTGGCCATCATCATCTCAACAATGGAAAATAAACATTTCACATGAAATATCATTCCATTTTGGTAAATTAAGTTTTTATAAACATTAAAACAAATTACCAATTAAAATTTAAAGAATAAATTTAATTTAAACATAATTAAGAATTACAAATATAAATACAGAAAGTTAAATGAAATTAAGATTATTGCAGAGCCATGCATCGCCGACCAGCGCACGAGGTAAACTGCGAGTAGCGTCGGTTGCTGGTAGAAAACTGGTTTCACATGAGTCACTGCAAGTTGAAGTGAAAGTGCTTTTTTGCATCACCAAGTAAAGGTGAAATTATAGGAGCAGGGCACCACCGCAGTACTCCTCCTCCAGCAAATACTACAAGTATTTGGGATTAAATCGAACTCTCCTGCCAGATCGGGGTCGTTGGAGTTATCACAGTATGAGGTAATTTTGATGTCACAGTTCGCTCAATGTCCTGAGGAGAAAAGCCGGTGTTAGACGGTCAACACTGATCACTGAAGCTTTTCCAGAAATGTCCAGACATAAAGTTTTTTCTGAACGACTGAGTACTCTATATGGTCCATCATAAGGAGCTTGAAGGGGTTTCTTTACACTGTCACGTCTCACAAACACATGAGAGCATGATTCAAGAGTTGAGTGGACGAAAACTTTTACGTTTGTATGTGAAGAAGTTGGAATTGGTTTCAGTTCTGACATGCAGGTTCAGAATTTTTGAAGAAACTCGTGTGGATCAACATTTGAAGTTGAAGGATCGAAAAACTCCGCTGGTAGTCGTAGGGGGATTTCATAGACGAGTTCAGCACTGGTGCATCCTAGGTCTTCTTTTACGACAGATCTTAGTCCAAGAAATACAATAGGAAGGGATTCAGTCCATTTTATATTGGGGTGGCATTTGAGACCTTGTTTTGAGCTCTGTGAAAGCATTCGACGAGACCATTGCTAGAAGAATGATACGGTGTTGTACGCATTCTAACTGCTCCAATCATTCGAGACAGTTGAAGGAAAAGGCTACTCTCGAATTGACGGCCTTGGTCTGTTGTGATAACAGAAGGAATGCCAAACCTAGAAAACCAGTTATTGACGAGTGTTCGGGCAACTGTTTCGGCAGTAATCTCTGGGATGGGGATAGCTTCAGGCCACCTTGAGAATCTGTCAATGCATGTCAAGAGATACTGGAATCCATCATAAGGAGGGAGCGGTCTGACAAGGTCGATGTGTTTTTGGGTCGAACCGTCGAGATGGTAACTCGAATGGCTGTAGAGGAGACCGTATGTGTCGGATCACTTTGTTTTTCTGACAGCTGACACAGGGGGAGAATTCTACAACATCTTTGGCTATGGATGGCCAAACGAAGCGAGAGAGGACAAGCTTCTTCGAAGCACGGATTCCAGGATGTGTCAAATTGTGAAGAGACATAAAAATACTTTTTCGAAAGTCTTTTGGCACATATGGACGAACTCTGTTATTGCTGGTGTCACAATATAAGGGGTATGGGCCGTTCTATTTCATAGGCTGCAACTTCAAAATCATTGTAGAGTTTTCGCATTCAGTGAGTAGTTTCTTCAGTTCCTCATCAGTTCTTTGGGCATCAGCGATTTTAAGAAAATCAACTGGTGGAAGGTTTTGTTAAGTTTAATCGTGAGAGAGTGTCGGCTACTGCATTATCACTTCCAGAAACATGTCGAATTTCAGTACTGAATTGGGCTATAAAATCTAATTGTCGAAGCTGGAGTGGTGAGCATGAATCTGAGTTTTTTTTTAAATGCATAAATTAAGGGACGATGGTCAGTAAAAATTATGAAATTTTGAGCTTCAAGATTATGACAGAAGTGTTTAATAGCTGCATAAATGGCAAGTAATTCGCTATCATAGGTACTGTATTTTTTTCAGTTAGTGAAAGCTTACGGGAAAAAGAAACCGAGGGGTTTTGGTCCATTAGGAGTATCAGTATTTAAAACAGCGCCAATAGATGTATCGGAGGCATCTACCATTAAAGAAAGTTACTGATTCGGTGTTTGGTAACTAAGAATAGCAAAATTAGCTAATTCTTGTTTGCATTTTTCAAATGCCGAAATTGCTGTGCCTGTCCACTGGATAAAACTTTTGTCTTTTTTCCTCGAATCTTTCAAATATTCCATTAGAGGAGCTTGTGTGGCTGCGGCAATTTTACAAAACGGCGATAAAAATTTGTCATAGCTAAAAAACGTTTAAGTTGGGCTACAGTCTCAGGTTTAGGGAAATCAACTATGGCTTGTACTTTTTCAGGTAAAGGTTGAACACCATCTGAAGAAATCAGACAACCAAGAAATTTAACGAATGATTTTCCTAACACGCACTTTGATGGGTTGTTAAGTTTAAGGCCGTACTGAGAAAAACGGTTAAATATTTCTTGAAGATGTTGGGTGTGTTAGTCTTCATTAGCTGAAGCTACGAACACATCATCGAAGTATGGCATGCAGAAGTCTAAGCCTGATAAAACTTGGTGCATGAACCTTTGGAAAGTTTGACCAGAGTTTTTTTTTAAACCGAAAGGCATGTAAACGTATTCGAATAGTCCGAATGGGGTGGTGACTGCTGTTTTGGGAATATCCGGAGGATTCACCGGAATTTGATGATACGCCCTCGTGAGATCGACATTTGAAAAAATGTTCTTACCGTAAAATAATTTAATACAGTCCTGAATATGTGGGACTGGGTATCTGTCAGGATCTGTTATGGAATTAAGTTTTCTGTAATCTCCGCAAGAACGCCAATTACCATTCGATTTTTTAACTACGTGTAATGGGCTGGCCCAAGGGCTTTTTGACGGTCTTATAATTCCTTGAGATAAAAGAAAATCGAATTCTTCCTTGGTCACTTTCATAATTTCAGGTGATAGACGCCTTGACTTTGAAAATACAGGTAATCCTGTAATTTCTAAAAAATGGTAAACGGTCGAAGAAGTAGGCGTAGGATTTACATGCGATGGGTTTATCAATTCCGGAAAGCGTGACAATACCTTATCAAATTTTGAGTCTTTTAAATGAATAGTTAAACTACTTGGGAAATTAATATTAGCGATCTTTCCACGCGATGTAAGTTTAGTTAGATTATCGATTAATCGGCTATTTTTCACAGCAACTAATAAATCGAAATGTTTCAGAAAATATAATTGGCCGAACTTTTAATACCGATAATTGGCTGCTTAACATCGGCAACAACAAAAAAACGCCAAGTGAATGGCTTACGAAGGTTAAAGTCTAAAGTTAAAATTTTTGTTCCGTATGTTAAAATTTTAGTACCGTTTGCTGCGAATAATACTAAATCATCAGAAACTTTAGTATCAGATGCATAACGCTTTGGCAAGACTGACAAATCAGCGCCAGTATCAATAAGCAAATTAAGGTTACTTTTTTGATCGGCCAATAAAATACGATTTATGTGGCGATCGGTATGGCCTTCGTGCGATAGCCTGTTCAGTTTTCCGAGTAGTTGCATGGAGAATTAAATTTTTCTTCGCGATTATCGAAATTTGTATGATAAAAACAATATCCGTTTTCAGGTTTTTTATATTTTCTGCGAGTTCTAGAATTGCTGCGATGTTGAGAATTCTTTCTTTCTCTGTTCAGATTTCGAGACTGTCTCATATAAGAAGTGAGTTCGCTTACTTGTTTAGTGAGCTGAGCGACTTGCAATTCGAGAGCAGACGTTTTATCAGCGGCGACAATGTTTACGTGTTGATGCAAAGTGAAATCATTGATTTTGTCAGCAACTGAAGCTAGCTGGTCTAATTCATCATTGAAAGCTGTCAAAATAGTTTGCACATTGTTAGGGAGTCTACCAAGCCACAAAGATTTTAAGAGAGGAGTGCCCACGTTATCACCTGCGAGTGCTCGCATTCGTGTTAATAATTGGGAAGGTCGCTGGTCACCTAATTCCTGCCCTTGAAGAAGAGTCCGGATTTCTGATTCCTCGCTCTCGGAATGTAGCTCAATTAATCGTTTTTTGATAGCTTCGTATTTCTCAGTGTTAGGAGGTTTTAAAACAATATCGCTAATGGAACTTAAAACATCAGAGTCGACAGCTGCAAGTACGTAGTTAAATTTAGTATCATCGGCGGAAATTTTAGCTAAAGTGAATTGTGCTTCTAGCCGGACAAACCACAAGGCGGGATTTGATTTCCAAAACGGAGGTGGTTTGACTGCCACGTGAGCAATTTGATTTTCGTCTAAAGTTTCGTTAGGCATTGCGGAATGCTTAAAAAAATTAAAAGAAAATTCTCAAATAAGTCGTGAATTTAGTTAACAAGTATGATTAAGGATTAATAACAAAAATAATGTAAATATTAATGCACGCGAACATTGATATAACAAAATCTGCCATGCTTAATTAGAAGTAAAAATAACTATTAAAATTAGACGATAACGAGAAATAAAAAAGCCACACAAGAAAATAAAAATTACCGCGTAATACGGTAGAAACCAATTTAAAAATAGACTTACTGAAATTGTTGGAACTCCATATCCTAAGTTGATGTTGAACTCGTGTTCGAAAAATGGGTCACCAATTTGGTAAATTAAGTTTTTATAAACATTTAAACAAATTACCAATTAAAATTTAAGGAATAAATTTAATTTAAACATAATTAAGAATTACAAATAAAAATACAGAAAGTAAAATGAAATTAAGATTATTGCAGAGCCATGCATTGCCGACCAGCGATCGAGGTAAACTGCGAGTAGCGTCGGTTGCTGGTAGAAAACTGGTTTCACATGAGTCACTGCAAGTTGAAGTGAAAGTGCTTTTTTGCATCACCAAGTAAAGGTGAAATTATAGGAGCAGGACACCGCCGCACCATCTATATTTTGCTTCATCTCACTGTTCTGGTGGACACGCATAAAATCTTTCTGCCCCAGTCCATATTGAACTGTTGGAGACGAGTTAATCTAGGGCAGGTGTGTGAGATGCTTAATTCTGGGGTTAGATTCAAGAAGGAACTGCTGAGGGATAATAGCGCTGTACCCATTCAGAGTTAGTCCATATAGAAACAAAACTAATTTTGTCACAATGGAGGTATCTGATCTTACCCCACTCTTCTTTATATTTATTCACAGGTCAATGAAGAAAAATGATTTCCTAGTGTCTAAAAATAGTGTCCTAGTGTCTAGCTTTCGAATCAAGTAGTAGATAATCATTTAATTGTAATTAACATAATAGCAAAATGTGCTTACATTAAATTATAGTAATTATATATATATTATTGATTAAATCTTTGCATTCTTTATAAAAAATATCGTCAATGCAATCGCAAGAGAAGCAATTGTGGGGATTGATGGACGGAGCTAGCACTAGTCTACTAGTGTCTATATACAAACAAAAAAAGCTATTACTATTTAATAAGAAAAAGACTTTAAACTTATGAATATGCATTATGCAAACATTTAACTTTTTGCCTAAAAGAACTAACTAACCTTAAAAAACGATGAAAAATAATTACTTATAGAGAATGCTTTTAATGGTAAAAAATAATTGTTGTAATGTTACATATAAGCATATTAAAAAGTTATTCTTTTTTACAACATTAGCATAATTATGGAACATAATTGGTTTGGAAACCAGAATTGGAACGCGTAAAAGTCATCTTTTGAATATAATTATGGCGAAAAACAATCTTTCAAACATTTCTGCAGAAATGAAATATTTCACTTCATTATTCTTTATTTTTAATTTTTCTTAAATAAGAATAGAAAAATCACGAACATTTCTTTGCCCTTCGATGCGCGAAAAAAACAATTTTTAAATATAATTTTTGTGAGAAAATTTTTCCCCGACAATTTCTACGAAAAAAAAAAGAAAAAAAAAAAAAAAAGGAACTTCTTAACTGAAATTTTTTTCTGCAGGAATACTGTAACATTCTGGGACAATGTCGCCGCGATTCTGCCACGGGGTTACTAACAATATAGAATTATCTCACGAAACGATAAAGATCAGCCATTCAAATTTATTTCAAAGCTATAAAACATTCATTACAATGGCGTCAGGAACAGCTTACAAAAGAGATACTCCGAAACATAGTAAGATAAAAACATAAAGTATCTGCGCACACAATCCAAAAGTATCTGCAAGCTCATAATATTTTTAATAATAGAATAATTTTATTTAATATTTTTATTTATTTTAGACAAAATATACATGCACATTACCATTAAGGAAAGATTAATATTTATATTTATACATGAGAACTACATTCATAAAAAGTAATTATCATATTATATATTAAAATATTTTCTACTGTTACCGCAATCGTCTATTTTCATTGCAAAGCGATAGTCGCGTCGAGTTAAGTTGGAAAAAATCAGCTGATTGTCGGCTCGACCGCTAACGATGGGATCGCTAATCTTTGGGCAACATGCATACAATTCTTTCTTCTACCTTTGCAGGGCCTGACTTAGTCTGATTGGGACCCCATTTGTTTCACTACTTCAGAGACGAGAAACCAAACTTTAAATTTTTCACCTCATTATAGATATATAACAAGAAAATTGATTAGAACCTAAAGCCCCCTCCCCTTCAATGGTCAGGCGAAATATCGTTCTGTCTATTTTATTGATTTTCTGACAATTCTGTCCATCATTATAGCACATCTGAAGAGTTAAAATTTGACAAAAATGCTTTTTAAATTTATAATTAGAAAAAGTAAAACAATGTTATTTTAACGAAGTTATTATTTTCTTTAAATTAACTGAAAGAAGTATAAAACGGTCAACAAAGGGATAACTGACTTTTAACTTTGTCATCTAGCTGCGAAAAATGCATATCCTTGCTGACATTAGGGCGCAATTCAGCTAAGTTTTCGCAAGTATGATAGCTCAATTATGCCAATCAGAAGCCCGTATTTTTGTAAACACATCGCATTTTGCCATATGTAAAAATATAGGCTTTTGTTTGGCCAAATTTGTCCATCGTAATAGCGAAAATGTTGCCAAATTCCGCCCTAGAAGGCCATGGATTTATGAATTATAGATTTTTGTGTTCATACGATAGATTAATGAAGAATCTAACAGAAAATGGATTTCATATTGTACAGGTATTTTGTTTTAAAAAAAGTTCATTAATGAAGGAAATGTAAAATAAACTTATTTGTCCCCTCCTCCTTCTGTTGTGAGGGCCCGGGGCAACTGCCCCGTATGCCCTTGCCTTAGTCAGGCTCTGCTACCTTGCCTATATATCATGATTACGCTATCTTCTTCTTCGCATTTTCTCTCCCCCACTGCAATATTATTTTTGCGTGCGTAGATACCTTTTTTTATTTACAATAAATATTAAAAAAGTATCGACAGAATTCGAGAATCACCATCAATGTAACCGCGCACAGCGTGCGCCCTATGCTCCTAAAATTCATCTTCTGAAAAGGTATATGAAAGTTGTTAATACAACAAATTTAAAAGCAGCATATCTAGAAAGATAACTCTGTACCAATTTTTCCTACCAAATTAAAATGATTCAAAGCACTTAGAGAAAGTCAATAAAAAAAAAAAAAAAACACTGTCATGCAATATATGGATGGTGTTTTCAGTAGAAATGTAAACAATAACTATCTCGAGCTGTATGCCTGCTCTAGTTCCGGTTAGAGAGTTTGCAGCTGCTTATTACATGTTATTCTGCGAAGCGATATTTTCAAACGGATAATTTTGTTTTCAATAAAGGAAATAAATTAGATAATTTCTGAGCACAAATCTGTCGTATTTCATAAGATATTAATGTTATGATGTAATTCTGGTGAGTTTGAAGTGAAAATTTGTTTTAGTTATTTAGAGATATATTGTTAAAAAAAGGTGACATGGTTGCTAGATTTTGAATAACTCGCTTTCTTGGCAGTCTTGATTTGGCCTCTTTCCATTTGTTTATTATTGTTTGTTCGTGTTGCAAGCTGTGCACCATCTGTTAGTGTTAGCATATTATTCGAGGAGCAAGATTAAGTTTAGTAATAAGTATTCAAATACTACGTTTGCAGGAATTTTAAAACACAATGATCACATTGTGAGCCAAATGGCTTTAAAATACACAGGAAACAGTAACACAGAAGTATAAGCGGCATACAGCTTGAAGCACTTCCTAGTGTCGAAAACACCATCCATTAACTCCGTAATTAACCTAAGTATTATTATCCGTATCATTAAAATAAATATCAGTGTTTTAAGCATAATTACATTCAACATTACTCACTAATAATAGAAATCCATATCAATCCAATATTTCGGTCTCATTAAATCAGGACACCGAATAAACAAACCTAGAATTGCTAGAAGAATCTTTATAGTACTGAAGGATCCAAAACTGTATTTCCAACAAGCACTGATCTGGCAAAAATGACAATTCTCAGGAGCAGAGTCGTGAAAATTACAATACACATACAGACACTGAAGCAGATGAAGAAGCCTTTAGAGGATACATTCCATAAACCAGTGTTTCCCAAATTGTGGTACGCGTACCCCCAGCGATATGGGAACAGTTTAGTGGGAGTACGCGTTCTTATGCGAAATATCTTGCAACAAACGAAAATTTTATTGAAAAACAAAACTATCCATGAAAATTTACGATTACGTATTTTTCTATTGGCTATTTTTTGCAGAATTATAATAGAGTTTTGCAGTTAATAATTAGTGGTGTCAACAGCCAGTTGCGATTATTAACTTTTGTGCAATTTTTCATAGTAAAAAATACATTCATTTTTTTAATTAGTGGTACACAGCGTTACGAAAAATTTAAAAAGGGTACACAAAAGCCATAAGTTTGGGAAACACTGCCATAAACCAATGACAAGAAAGTCATAACCTGCAACAAAACTGAAAGCAACACATCTGGATATACATAACACGAATAATCACAATTTGCATTACAATTCTTATATATTTAAAACAATGTGTGCTTCTTCTGAACTATTGAATAACTAGTTTTTTCATATTAATTATAATATTAATTTCAAAAATGTCATTTATAATAATGTTTTCTGAGCAATGTCTCACAAATAATAATAAATGTAAACACGAATTCTAAAACTTTTCACAAATGTAAAGTAACTGAAATTTAATGAAGGTAATAAAATAATACATAAGTACATTCACTAGCAATTGATCATTTGCATTATTAGAAATTAAACAAATGTATAATTTGCAGCATAAACAAAAAAAAAAAAACAACAACAAAAAATTACTATAAATAAAAACGATTCCACTATAATGCTACATAAATAAATGAAAATAAGATATATAAAAGAGTAAAAATAATGAGTAAACCAAACAAACTCATCTAAATAGAAGAAAATAAAAATGTACTTTCTTATATATTTAATGCCTTTGTACCCGGCATGACTGTCTGGATGGACATCTATTTTCTATTGGTGTCCTCCGGGACCCCTTTTGTTATTTCTGTGGGGATCAGGTCATCATGGATGGTCCTCACATTTCAAACTGTAGAGCGCTTCGTGGGAGCTCCTTGGTCGAGCGTTATTGGGAGGTTCGAGACTGAATGAGACAATGACTTTTCTTTTTGTTTTTTTTTTTGTTTTCTTTTTTTTTGTTTATGTCTTTTTTCCCCCTTTATGTCAAGTTCTCTGCCATTGGAAAATATATATATGTATATATATATATATATATATATATATATATATATATATATATATATATATATATATATATATATATATATATATATATATATATATATATATATATATATATATGTATATATATATATATATATATATATATATATATATATATATATATATATATATATATATATGTGTGTGTGTGTGTGTGTGTGTGTGTGGAATACAGATCCACGAAGCAACCATCCCAATCACGTGGTGATACCAAGGACACTACATTTATATCACTCTTATTTGTACAGTCCGCAAAAAAAAAAAAAAAAAACGAATCACCCTGAATAACTTTCGTTCTAATGATCGAATTTTCACGAACTAAGTGTCAATCTTAATGGTTCCTGGGGGTGACCTCAAATATGCTAATTAATTAGTGCTAACTATTAATTAAGTTACGGAATCAGACACAAAAACGTACTTTCTCTGAATAAACATATATTTTTTTTTACATATTTGGATTCTTAACCTTCAAAATATAGGGGGTAGCCGCAATCTGGGAAATATGGTCCCCATAGTTTGGTCAGGAGAGCGATCCAAAGTTCGTAGCCCTTAATGTTAATTTCACTTTTTACGTTTTTAGTCATGTTTTTAAAACTAATAAAGCAATTCAAAGAAAATTGCACCCACTTATGAAACTCATTTACTGAAAGATAATTTGATGAAAAAAATAATTTTTAATAATTATTAATTATTTTTTATTATTTAATTAAATTGAGGATGAAAAAATTTTGAATTATAAGGTATGAATTTTTTTATACCATATTAATCTAAATATTTTTCAATTGAAAAATCTAAAGTTTCAACTGTTTTTATTGATTAGAAGCTGAGAAAAATTAAAATTAAATTTTTTAAAAAAAATAATTTGGCGACAATAAAGAAATAATTAAATGGGGCGATTAATATTAAAATGTGATAAACTTGCGAGGAACTTGACTTCGCGCGCTTAGCGTAAAATTTCATTTATATTTTTTTCGCTAATAATCGTTTGCTAATCTTTTTATTTTATTTCTTTCAACTATAAAATACGATGTTTCTTTTTTAGTCCTTTAATAATTTATTTGCAATTTAGTAATAAAAAACATTTTATTTAACGAATGTCTAGTTTAGATTTATAATAAAATATTTATAAATTTCTTGAATATTTTTTTTAATAATTATTAATAAAAATACGTAGTAAACATATTTAAGCATATCTCACATCATCGCTAATTTCTCAACATCTTATATATCGTCTTAATCTTAAAAGTAATTTTTTAATCACTGGTCCGGAAGTATTTCACAGAAATATTTTACCAACTATTTAATTAAATTTTAACATTTTTAAAAATTTTATTCTTTACCCTACTACGTTTATTATTTCTTCATTAATATACTAATCAATTTTTTAGTACTTTGTGATTCACTAATTATTTCCTTATATATTTATCTTTTCTTTATGATTTCATGTAGACATTTTCCGGATAATATACTAAACTATTTTGTTTACTTTTTTACTTTATAAGATATAATTTGTTATCAGGAAAAATGCTTTATTTTGTTAAGCAGGAAATAATAAAAATTGAAATTTGTAAAAAGGTTCCGAAGCCGTTTCCATTTTAGAATCATCTGATTTTTTTAAAAAATGCATTAAGAAATACGCAATTTCCGAACTTATTTTGATTAAAAATATAAAAAAAAATAATAAAACGTGGCAAGAAGGCTAACATACTTTTTACAAAAACTGTGAAAATCAATTTTTCCTTTATTTCGTCAAAAGAGGATAAGAATGATATTGCTATACTGCTTCAAGGGACCTACTCAATCATTTCGCTATTTCCAGAATGAAATCTGTTTGATCGAAACATATTTCCTTGAAAATTAAAACGAGGAAAAAATTAACTTTTATTATTTACCTAAGCTTATTCGATTTATTTAATGATAACGGTATCAAGGTTAAGGATATGCGATGGAAGCCCCGTTTACTATTGCACTATAAATTCATTAAATTATGTAGCTTGAATAATTTATTTTAAGCATATTATTTAATAATTTTAAGCAAATGGGGGTGTAAAAATAAACTCGATCAAAATTCTCCGAAAGTATATCCTAAAATATATATAGAATAAACTTTGGAATCGAAATATAAAAAATACCTTTTCAAACAACTTCGAGTCGGACGGAAACGCTATTTGAAATAGTTGTCCTTGTAACTATTTAATTTCGATTCTTGGTGCTAAGGGACATTCCATTTTCACATTCGACTTTTGAAATTTCAATTGTAAACGGAATTTTTTTATGTTCTTAAATTAAAATGTTAAGGCTTGCAACAACAAAAAAAAAAAAAAAAAATAAATTGTACTGCATTGATTTTTTTACAAAGTAGTGAATTATTATTTTTTCAATCTAAGAACCTATGCTTATAACTTATGCAAAACTTATTTTAATATCGAGTGAAATAATTTAATATGTTGTGTAACTAAATAGATAATCCCAAGAAACTGAATCGAAAATATAAAATCTTCATTGATTTAAAAAATAATAGATGATAATAAAAATAGACCTTGTTTGAGCGTCCAATAATGAAAGTCACTAGTTATTCAAGCTTGACAAGTTTTGAGAATGGGCGATTATATTTGAACGCTCGAAACATGTCGACTTTTACTTTCCTCTTTCTCTTTTTGGAAGCCAGTTGAGTTTTTATCATCAATTATACTGTTTTACATTTGGGTCTTGATCATTATTTTGATAAGAATTTTACACTCGTTAAAGTAAACATATGCATTTTCATATTTTAACAGGATTTAGGCGGTCTTTAAAAACGTAAGAGCATCAATATTGTAAAAGTTATATTTAACTTTAAAATTAAAATTTTGAGACCAATTATTTTGACTTAATGAAATTAAATATTTTATCTTTTAAGTTTTAGTGCCCCCATTTCAATATCGTAAGGACCTTACAAGCTCTGTTTATAAAGTGAGTATCGTATCACAGTATCGTGAGTATCGTGTATATATAAGAAAACAAAAATGATCATAGTAGTGTAATATCTCCCTAACCACTACTGCGCATGTGTATAAGAGTCAGTCAGTGATTTTTAATCGAGAAGGTAGGAGATCCTCTCCTCTCTTCTATCGAATCATAAATGAAAATGTGTGTGTTTTTTTATTTTTGTTTTGTTTAAAATAAATTGTTGTTGTTTTTAAATTCGTTTGTCTGTATGTTTGCTGGAATACGTTACAGACAAATAAAATGGAGGCACCTACCGAGATCGAAAATCGTGGCTGAACTGTTGTGGTTCGGTGATTAAAAATCCAATAAGTGCTAATGTTTGATGATGAAAAAAATTAAAAATCCTGTCAAATAGAGAATCTCAATCCTTGAGATTATTAAAGATAGAAAATCTTCCCCGAAGATTAAGGAATGTGCTATTTTGTGTGATATTTGTGCTACGATTTCGTTTTAATTACGAAGCAGCGTTCTTCCTGAATGCCAGTGTTTCGATTTGTGAAAGAGGTACCCTTCCTCGTTATATGTATTTGAAATAATTTAATGGTAGGCCTATACCAGTATCATCTTTTCGATTTGTTTACAAAGCAATATTCACCCTGAATGCAAGTGTTCCGATTTGTTAAAGAGGTACCCTTCCTTATTATATTTGAAATAATCATATGGTTAACACATACCAATGGTTAACACATACCGTAACTTATGGTTAACACATACCGTAGATATTATATCTACGTATAATATCGTCCAGATATAAAAAGTGAAAATCGTCGAAATAACCAAAGTGATGATCCTGATCGTAAAATTTTTAGTTTTGTTTTCTGTGTACTAACCGATTCCTGTTTAAAGTGTTTTGACAATTTTGTTATGCGAATAGAACAGTAGGTATATTGATTTTTAATTTTGAGTGCTAGTATATATTAGAAGTGTCGAAAAATATTTAGATACAGTGTACAAGAATTACTACGTATATCTAATCATTTTTTCTATAATAATATTGAAGAAAGATGTATTTGTTTTTATTTTAGAAAAGTGCAAATATTTATTATCTTTTTCTCTTAGAAAAATGCAAATAATTATTTATATAGTTTTCTTGGTATTGAGTGTATTAAATTAGTGATTTCTGTAAGTAAAATCATTATGAAATTAATAACGAAAGCATGAGAAACATTTCTGTTTTAACCAGGAAGTAGGGGGAAAATACGCTTACTCATCATTGCGGTTTTGAAGAATACTTTTCTTTTCTTTCTTGCTTTGATATATTTATTGCTTTTGAAAGAGCTGTTATTTAATCCGTTCATAAATATTTTTTCTACAGATATTGATTGCCATTATAAATATATATATATTTTTTTTCAAATTTGTATTTGAGTTTATGAATGTCCAGAATAGAAGCGTTTATATTTTGTTTTGATTTACACGTCTATCTTTAGCATTTCTTTTAGCGTAATTAGGGTTTTGAATGACGATTTATATTTTGATATAATATTTTTGTGAGATACATTATTTATTATAATTGGATTTATTCATGAAATTTTTGTTTCGGATGAATAATATTTTTCTTATTGTTTTTTTTATTTTGGTTCTCATCATTGCTGTTTCTTGTTATTAAATAATCTATTAAAAATAAAGTTACAGTGTCATAAAATTTATAGTTTTTTTTTCAATTTAAATTTTATGATTATTTTATTGTTTAGCTGAGTATTCAATTGAAGTAAATATATTTATTTACGTTGAGTTTACAAGAGAATTTTTTCTTTGGTGAAAATTCTACACATTTAACTTAAAATTTTTGTTCACATTTAAATTAAAATTCATTAGTTGAAATTTTTGATTTGTTATGTTACGAATCCGCCACCTCCATCTGGCGGACAGAGCCAAAAACTCTTTTTTAGCTGTAACCGTAACGTTGAGTTTATTCTTTTTAGTATTAATGTTTTTTTCCGAACACTTGGGGAGCAACCGCTCCGTTCAAAATGATTACTTCTACGCCTTAATTGTAAATTTGTAAATATCTTCATTAAAATTTTCCTATTATTCTTTAGTATTATTCTATTAATTACGTCTCCAGGTATCTATTAACAGGAAAATACAGTCAGATCCGCAAAAGAAGAAAGAACGATTTAAAGAAAGAGGTAAGCTTTTACCCATTTATTTTATTGGCTTTAAATCGTTAAAGAACTGTAACACGTTTTAACATTAACTGGCGCCCGAACAGGGACCTGACTGTTCTTGAAAATAGATAAATAAATTTGATATTGAAAGGGAATAGGAATCGAAAGTGAAACTGTTTTACTGAAACGTTTGTTTACGAAAGAGATCGTCAGAATTAGAATACTTAAACAATGGCTGACGACATGATTGCACGACTTAAAAAGCGTAGAGGAATTGTAAGAACATCGGCGACTAATAAAATGAAAACCATCGAAACTGAACTCAAAAAAGAAACTGTTTCAGATTGTTTAGAAGAGTCGTTAGAATTGTTGACGGAATTAGCAACTGAATTAGAAACTTTGGACAGTGAACTACAAAAAATTCTGGATCCTAAAGAACTTGATGCGGACATTAATTCCGCCATGGATTATCGCGAAAGAATAATTACATGGAAATTTAGAGCGAAAAAGAAAATAAACTCATCATTATTGATTCCAAACGAAAGCGCAAAACAATCTACATCTCAAAACGAAACCACACCCGATTCAAGTTTAAAGAACACTTTAGAAAATATGTTTCAAGATAAAGTTCAAATAAATCTACCGAAATTATCAATCCAAAAATTCTATGGAGATATAAGCCAATGGCTTAGTTTTTGGAACTCGTTCGAATCAGCCATACACAACAATAATTCATTAGATAAAATTAGCAAATTCAATTATTTGAAATTTTATTTGTCGGGAACAGCGCTTCAGACTGTCGAAGGATTTGCTACAACGGCTGAAAATTATGATAATGCTATTAAAATGTTAGAAGATAGATTTGGACGCAAAGAAATTTTAATCGACACCCACATGAATAAAATTTTGAATATTTCCCCCTTAAAAAACTCCAGTGATGTGAAATCATTCCGAAAGCTTTTCGATGCGATTCAAACAGAAATTCGAAGCTTAGAATCGCTAAATATTTTATCCGATACTTATAGCGCTATGCTGTCTCCCATGTTATTAAAAATGATCCCCCCTGATTTGGTTTTTGAATTTAATAAGGAGATTAAGAATTCTTCATATAATACAAAAGATATACTAGATTTTCTATCTAAAATTTTGATTGCTAAAGAGCGTTCATCTTTGTCAGTCATTCGAAATGAAAATCAAAAAGAAAAACCTACTATTTCTTTCACTCCGCGGTATAGAAATGAACATAAGAATCAAAAAATAATCACCGGCGCCGAACTGTTTTGTTCTTCGGAAGTAAAAAATCATAAATATTCATCGGATTGCGGTTTCTGTCGTAAATCTCACAGAAGTGATTTATGCCCGCTCGCTTTAAAATTGAGTTTAGACGAAAAGAAAAATATTTTATTTAAGAATGGCGCTTGCTTTAAATGTACTTCCCTTTCTCACATTAGCCGTCAATGCAGAAATAAAAATATTTTATGTAAACATTGCGGACGTGGTCATGTTTCGATTATGTGTTATAGTTTAAATAATAAGGAAAAAGAGAAATCTAACTATGAAACAAATGATAATATGTCTGAAAATAGTGTTTTAGCTAATAATTCTAGTTATAAAGAAATTCTTTTACAGACTTTAATTGTATGCATCAATGTTAATGATGTAGATTATTATGTTAGAGGGATTCTTGACACTGGGTCACAAAAAAGTTACGTCAGTAAATTTATTGCAGAATCTTTAAAATTGAAGTGTTTAGGTGAAGAATCTGTGAATCACGGCCTTTTCGGAGGAATAGTTAAACAAGAAACCCATAAAAGATATTGTATAGAGTTGAGTAATATTGATAAGAGTTTTTCTTTAAATGTAGATGTAATGGATCAGGAGAAAATTTGTATACCATTACCGAAATTAAACGATGCTAATAGTGTTAGGGAATTGAAGAATTTTGGAATTTATATTAGTGATATTTTCATCAACGACAATGTTTGTTTGTGTGAAAAGGATCCGAAGGAATTACATTTTCTCTTGGGAGCGGATATAGCTAGCAAAATCTTGACCGGAGATATTAAACATCTCAGTAATGGACTATTAGCAGTAAAAACAAAACTAGGGTGGACAATAATGGGCAAAATTGATAATAACGATACGAAAATTGAAAATTCTTTGTCAAGTTTATCGTTGTCTTTGCATGTTTCCGATTCTAAATTAACAGACTTATGGCGCTTAGACACTTTAGGAATTTCTGCGCGAGAAGAAAATCAAACTAAGAGTTTATTAGAGGAAGAGACCAAAAAGCATTTTGCGAACACGATTAGAAAAGACAAAACTGGTAGATATGAAGTTTCGTTACCTTGGGTAGTAGATAGTTCCATTTTGCACAATAACCGTTTTATGGCCGAAAAATGTCTCGTTAAAACAGAAAATAAGCTAATTAGTACAAATCATAGGGACGAATATCAGAAAATTTTTGAATTTTGGGAATCTGAGAATATTATTGAGGTGGTAAATGACAATAAGATTTCGGGAACACATTACTTACCCCATAGACCCGTATTTAAAGAAAACAGTGAGACTACGAAAATCCGACCGGTTTTCAATGCATCAGCGCACACAAGAGACAAACCATCACTTAATGATTGTTTGACTAAAGGACCTAACTTAATCGAAATTATACCCAGTATAGTGAACCGTTTTCGGAAATACCGAATAGGAATTTCGTCGGATATCGAGAAAGCATTTCTTCAGATTAATGTTAGAGAAAATGATCGCGATTTTTTGAGATTTTTGTGGTATGATAGTGAAAGAAATATTAGGGTTTATCGGCATAGGAGCGTTGTGTTCGGCCTTACATCAAGCCCCTACTTGTTAGCCGCTACACTAGAACATCACTTAAGCAATGTGCCAGAACATTTCAATCAAACTGCGGAATTATTAAGATCATCTTTCTACATCGACAATTCCTTAACAAGTCTAAATGATGTGAACGAAGCTGAAAATTTCATAATAGAATCAAAATCAATTTTAGCATCCGCACATTTTAATTTGAGATGTTGGAAGTCTAACGTACCAAATTCCATCACAGAACAAAACGAATCTGAGAAGATACCAGTGTTAGGCCTAATTTGGGATTTAGAAGAAGATAGTTTAATTTGCAAAGTAAACAAGAACTATGATTTAAATGAACCGGTAACCAAAAGAAAAGTTTTGTCCATAACTCAGAAAGTTTTTGATGCAATAGGATTTACAGCTCCTGTAACTTTAGTGCCAAAGCTAATTCTTCAGGAGACTTGGAACCAGAAAATTAAATGGGACGAAACTCTCCCCGAACTTTTGCATAAACGATTTAGAATTTGGCTAAAACAGTTAAACCTACTTTCTGAAACAAAAATACCCAGATGGCTAAATGTAGACTATGAAAATCAAGATAACGTTACAATCCATGTTTTTTCGGACGCGAGCAAACATGCTTATGCAACTTGTGTATACGTAAGAATTGAAACCACATTTGGTACAAAAGTCCAGTTAGTGAATGCTAGAAGTCGCGTAGCTCCCATAAAAGAAATGACTATACCACGTTTGGAACTACTATCGTGTTTAATTGGTGTTAGACTTGCTAAAACAGTACAAGAAGATTTAAGAATGAAAAGTAACCCTATAACGTATTGGAGTGATTCAACGACAGCAATTGGTTGGATCAAAAGGGACCAAGCTTGGGGAACCTTTGTCCACAATCGAGTTCAAGAGATAAGATCGCTAACGAACATATCTGACTGGAGACACGTTCCTGGGAATTTAAATA
Source organism: Parasteatoda lunata (assembly GCA_949128135.1). Classification (NCBI taxonomy): domain Eukaryota; kingdom Metazoa; phylum Arthropoda; class Arachnida; order Araneae; family Theridiidae; genus Parasteatoda; species Parasteatoda lunata. The sequence goes on along the minus strand of OX421980.1, from coordinate 11,753,308 downwards.
TTGCTGACCTCCCTTCTAGAGGATGTACTCCTGAACAATTGCAAAAATCGAAATGGTGGGAGGGACCTTCTTTCCTATATCAACCTTTTGAAGAATGGCCCCAGTCAGAAGAACAACCGGATGAAGAACTATTAAACAAAGAAAAGAGGAAAACTATACTTACTCTGATTGATAACGAGAATGAGGATTACGATTGGTACTATAAATATTTCTCGTCTTATAAGAAGATAGTTAGAATGATTGCCTGGATTTTCCGATTTTACCAAAACTCAAGAAAAGTAGAAAGGAATTCCTCAGAAAACCTATCTGTGTCCGAAATTGAAAAAGCTGAAAAGGCAATTTATCGTTTGATACAAAAGGACGCTTTTTCCAATAAAACTGATTCAAATTTTCGTACTCTCAGAACCATTGAAACGGAAGAAGGAATTTTAAGAGTGAAGACAAATATAGTTCAAAGGAAAGATAAAGAATGTTTTCTGTATCCTGTGCTTTTACCCTACAATCATCCAGTGGTACACCGTTTAATAATTGAAAAACACATCGAACATCAACATGCAGGAGTAACAACACTTATGTCACTTCTAAGAGAAAACTTTTGGATTTTAAGGTCAAGGAAAACCATACGTAACATCATAAGAAAGTGCATTACATGTCAAAGATTCGATAAGCGAAAACTAGAAGTATTATCAGGGATTCCACCAGAAGATAGAGTCCGAGACGCAGCGGTATTTGAAGTCGTCGGTATTGACTTGGCAGGACCACTGTTTCTTCGTGATGGCTCCAAATCGTGGATTGTGTTATTTACCTGTGCTATATACCGTGCTTTACACCTGGAACTGATAACATCTCTGTCGACGGAAGCCTTCATCCAATCCCTGAGGAGGTTTATTTCAAGAAGAGGCAGGCCATACATTATCTATTCTGACAATGGCACCAATTTCGTAGGAACGCAGAGAGCACTCATGAACATTGATTGGCAGACAGTACAAAATATGACAACTACTCAAAAGATACGTTGGAGATTTAACCCCCCATCCGCCGCATGGTGGGGTGGATGGTGGGAGAGACTAGTTAGAATGGTTAAACAAGTCTTAAGAAAAGTTCTGGGTCATGCTTCCCTGAACTATGAAGAACTTAACACAATACTATGTGAGTGCGAACAGATTTTAAATTCTAGACCAATTACATATGTGTCTGAAGATGCAGAAGATCCTTCTCCTTTGACACCCATGATGTTTCTCCATGAACTACCATCATCGGGAGTCCCAGATATTGATGAAATAGATGCTAAAGAACTTAGTCGTAGAGCCAAGTACAGACAACAACTTCGTAATGATTTGAGAAACAGGTTTCGCAGCGAATATCTAGGACAGTTGAGACTCTACTCTGATAAGAACAAAAGATTTGATAAAGTGAATGTTGGAAACTTGGTGCTTTTAGAGGAGGCCAACAAAAAGCGTATCCATTGGCCCTTAGCTAAAATTGTAGAGATTCTACCCGGAAAGGACAATGTGATTCGCCTTGCTAGAGTCAAAACGGAAAACAGTATTTTCCTCCGTCCAGTGCAAAGACTCTACCCTCTAGAACTTCAACCTCTAGAATTTGTCCCTAGAATCATCGAAAGAAAGGACCCACCTGATTCAACAATGCCTGTGAGTGACCAGAATGATGGAGCAGCCATTCAAAAGTCTGATATCCAGAGTGGCGATCGAACCAGCTACCCTATCACTTTTCCAGTGACCAGAGTTGGACGAGCTATAAGACCACCACAACGTTTGAACTTGTTGAGCTCTTCAATTATTTCAGACCACAAGGTGGGAGAGTGTTACGAATCCGCCACCTCCATCTGGCGGACAGAGCCAAAAACTCTTTTTTAGCTGTAACCGTAACGTTGAGTTTATTCTTTTTAGTATTAATGTTTTTTTCCGAACACTTGGGGAGCAACCGCTCCGTTCAAAATGATTACTTCTACGCCTTAATTGTAAATTTGTAAATATCTTCATTAAAATTTTCCTATTATTCTTTAGTATTATTCTATTAATTACGTCTCCAGGTATCTATTAACAGGAAAATACAGTCAGATCCGCAAAAGAAGAAAGAACGATTTAAAGAAAGAGGTAAGCTTTTACCCATTTATTTTATTGGCTTTAAATCGTTAAAGAACTGTAACACGTTTTAACATGTTATTTAATCTTAACCATGGCATTCTTGGGCAAGGGATTAAAGGAAGATTTATTAGCGTTAGCATCAGAGTTAGAGATCGATGTTAGTCCAAATATGACAATAATCTCACTGAAAAAAGCGATAACCAAAGATAATGAGTATGAAGAGGAGTTTGCTAAAGAATTATTTTTTTACAATTATCGAGGAAAGAAAACAACGAAAGGAAGAAGAGAAGAAGATTCAGTTGAAGGAAGAAGCTGAAGCAGAGGCGTTGATATTAAAAGAAGCAACTGAAGCCGAAGCAATGCGGCGAAAAGAAGAGAGAGAATTTGAGTTGGAGCGAATGAAACTTGAAGTTAAATTAAAGATGGCTGGTACTCCTTAAGGAGAAGGTGCCCGAAATTCAAAAGATATACACTCATTAATTCATAGATATGACATTAAAGAGGATATTAGTTTGTATTTGGTGTTATTTGAGCGACAAGCACAGAGGGCGGAAATAGGAAAAGAGTTGTGGATAACATATTTGTTGGGCTTAATTCCATATGAAATAACACAAATTATTGCCCGTGAACCTGATGATAAAGCCCAAGATTATGAACACGTTAAAGGACTTTTACTGAAGAGGTTCAAACTTACTCCTGAAAAATTTCGTCAACTTTTTATGAAGCATCAAAAATCAAATGAAGGAACTTGGCCAGACTTCTATCATGAACTTTCTAATTATTTTGATGGGTGGATAACGGGATTAAAAGTAGATACCTTTGAAAAGTTAAAAGATTTGATTATAACTGACCAGATGAAGAAACGAGTTCCTCAAGAATTTAAAGAATACTATTTGGACGAATGGAGTAACATTACATCTCCAGTAGAACTTGCTGGAAAGTTAGAAGAATTTGATGACGTTCGAAAAACGATCAAATCAAAGGACCTTAGAAGTATTCCTGTAAAGCCAAAAGTATTATCAAGTCCGCCAGCATATCGCAGAAATTTTACGAAATATGATAATTATAGAACTGATAGAGTTTTGTCTGAAAGATATAAGAACTTTAGGAAAGAAAATGCATATGATCGAAGAGAAGAAGAAAAGGATAGAAGAAACAAGGATATCAACCACTTTAATGATCGTAGGGAAACAGGCGTAGATAGAACATTTGATCAACGAAGGACTCCAAAATGTTATGAATGTGGTTCCAGCAACCATCTTCGTCCTCAATGTCCAAAACTAAGGAATCCTAAAGGTACTGCTAATATTAATAGAATTGTGGAAGGATTAGAAGAAGATAAATTTTTAGCTCCATATACTGTTGTTGGCAAAGTCAATGGTCATCTGATGCCAATTTTAAGAGATACTGGTGCTAGTATCGATGTCATATGCAGAAAATATATAACTCCAAAGATGTTTACAGGTGAGAAAATTTGGGTTCAGCAACCTCTTGATGAAGGCCCTATGTGTTTGCTTCTTGCACAAACTACAATATCTCTTCAAAGTGGAGACTTAATAACAAAGGCCGCTGTTGTTCGACATGAACTTGATAAAGGACGCTATATTATGGGAAATCGTACTGCTTCTTTACTTTCTGATTCCCAATTGAAAGAAATTTCTGCACCCCTAGAAGTAAATGCTGGTGAAACAAGAGCACAAACATTAAGAAAACAGAGGAGAGAGAACAGTAGTCAAGAAGAAATAATCGACACCGATAAAGGAACTTCTAAAGATAATGCGTCTGCAATTGAGCCAGAAAAAGTTGAACATGCTGAAAACTTCGAATCTACTTCTGAACCAATGATCGAGAATGATTTCCAATTTCCTCCTCCTGATGAAAGTGGAGATTCACTGTTAGAAATAAATACAGATCAGCTTGCCAATTTACAGGTAGAAGACCAGGATTTTCAACCTCTCTTCGAAATTGCCAATCAAAATAAAGAAGTTGAAGATCGGAATAAAAAGTTTTCCATCAAAAATAATCTATTAATGAAAATTCAAGAAGATCACAATGGTAAAATCAAAGAATTGATAGTGATACCAAAAAAATTCAGAGCTAAAATTATGACTTTATGTCATGAAGATACTTCTGGTCATCTGGGAGTCACAAAAACAAAGGATAGACTTAACCGTCACTTCTTTTGGCCTAAATGTTATAAAGATATTGAAGATTATGTGAGATCTTGTGACAGTTGTCAAAGGGCTGACAAACCGAATGAGAAAAAGAAAGCTCCTTTAAAGCTTGTGCCTATAATTCAGGAAGTATTTTCTAAATTGAATATAGACGCTTGTGGTCCACTACCTATCACACCAACTGGGAAGCGTTACATTATCACCTCCATATGTTTATCTTCTAAATATCCTGATGCGATACCAGTTACTGATTTAACTTCAATATCAGTAACGGATACATTACTTAATATTTTCAGTAGATCAGGCTTTCCTGTTGAAATCCAGTGTGATCAAGGGACATCTTTTGTTAGCAATTTATCCAGCGAATTTTTTGATCGTTTCGGAATAAAGGTGTGTCATAGTTCTGTACATCATCCGCAATCCAATCCTGTCGAGAGATTTCACAGAACAATAAAACGTATTTTGAGAGTTTTATGCTTGAAAGCAGGAAATGATTGGGAAAAACATTTACCCTCAGCACTCTTCGCCCTTCGAACAGTGATTCACGAAAGCACCGGATTCTCACCCGCAGAATTAGTGCATGGAAAACAACTCAGAACACCAGAAACTTTGCTTTATAAAAAATGGGCAGGGTTAGATATAGAATCCAACCCAGTTACAGATTATGTTTTCCAGTTAATTAATCGCTTGAAAAGATGTCAAGAACTAGCTATAGAGAAAATGGAAGAAGTACAGATTAAAAGAAAATTATGGTATGACAAAAATGCTGTCAAGTGGGAGTTTCTTGAAGGAGATTTGGTTTTAGTTCTAGCAACGTCAAGACCAAATAAATTATCTGTTCAGTGGCTAGGACCTGGAACTGTAAAAAAGAAGATATCTGAAACAAATTACGTCATAAACTTACATGGGAGAAAAAACGGATCCCAAGTTTACCACATTAATTTGCTGAAGCCTTATTATAAACGAAGTGAATATGTCAACTTAGTATCTATGAAAACTGAAGAAAATGAAGTGGATAGTGATATAGACTTTCCCCATATTGATCCAAGTCCTAACGTTTATAATTTTAACGACATTGTATGCAACAGTAGTCTTCAAGAAAGACTGACTTCACAACAAATTGATCAACTTCAACAATTGTTAAACAAATTTGCAAAGAACTTTTCAAACATACCAGGAAAAACCACTATGATTGAACATGATATTATACTGACTTCTGATACCCCTATCCTCTCTAAACCTTACAAAATGTCTCTTAGACAAACTGAGATATTGAAGACTGAAATCGATAAAATGCTTAAGTGTGGTATTATTGAAATCGGTGAATCAGACTACACTTCACCTATGATAGTCGTTGAAATCCCAGGCCGTGATCCAAGACCGTGTGTGGACTATCGCAAATTAAATGCAGTGACCCAGAACACAATTTTATCCTTTACCTAATATCGAGGAATTAATTGAAAAGGTGTCCTCAGCAAAATACATTACTCTAGTAGATTTAACTAGAGGTTATTGGCAAATCCCATTGACGCCGAATGCTCAGAGGTTAGCAGCCTTCAGTACTAGTTTTGGAATTTATAGACCTCTTAGGATGCCATTTGGACTCAAAAATGCTCCATTCTCTTTCAGCAAAATGATGGCACAATTGTTGAGAGGCTGTGAAAAAAATGCTGTTCCTTATCTTGATGATGTAGCAGTTTTTTCAGATAGTTGGGAGGAACATTTAGAGCACCTCAAAGAAGTTTTTCTCCGAATTCAAAGAGCAGATTTAACAATTAAACCAATAAAGTGTCATTTTGCTCAAAGTGAAGTAAAATATCTTGGTCATGTTGTAGGAAACGGAAAACGTTCGACTGGAGAAGTGAAAATAAAGGCTATTAATGAGTTTCCTAAACCAACAACTAAAACAGAAGTCCGAGCCTTTTTGGGATTGGCTGGGTATTACAGACAATATATACCCATGTTTTCATCAATTGTTGCTCCTCTGACAGAAACTTTAAAGGGTAAAGTTCAAAAAGGACTCATTCAGTGGAATAATGACTGTGAAAATGCTTTTCAGGAACTTAAGAGAAAACTCTCGAATGATCCTATTCTGTATGCTCCCAACTTTGATAACGAATTCATCATTCAAACTGATGCTAGCGACTTAGGTATGGGGCTTGTTTTGACACAATATGATAAAAAGGGGAATGAACATCCTATAATATTTTTAAGTAAAAAGTTTTCTCCCATTTAAAAAAATTATAGCACAACAGAAAAAGAGTGTGCTTGCATTATTTTTGCTGTAAAAAAATTGCATTATTATATTGATGGAAGATCTTTCACTATTCAAACTGATCATAATCCTTTAACTTGGTTAAATAAAAATGTAAGTGCAAATCCGCGCTTAATGCGTTGGTCTTTATTCCTTCAAACTTATGATTTTAAAATTATTCATAAAGCGGGAAAATTGAATAATAACGCAGATAGTTTAAGTAGAGCTCCTTTAGATTAAAAAAAAAAAAAAAAATATTATTACGATTGCTAGTAATTTGCATCAAAATGAAGGTTAAAATCACAATAATCTTAACATTAAAAATTATTCATGAGTGTTTTATTTTATGTGCTATAATTTCATTTATCTCGTTATGTTGTAAAAATAATGATTAAAATTTTCTTTTTTATGTGTTAATCTGAAATTCTGTAAAAATGATGTTTGAATATTTGTATTTGTATGCTGTGTTTTTCATATATGGTATTAATTATTTGGTACTTTAAAATTATGTAACCTTTGTAAAAGTTTAACTTTTTCATTTCTTTATCTGAAAAAGTTCTTGGGAAGGGAGGAGTCTGTAATATCTCCCTAACCACTACTGCGCATGTGTATAAGAGTCAGTGATTTTTAATCGAGAAGGTAGGAGATCCTCTCCTCTCTTCTATCGAATCATAAATGAAAATGTGTGTGTTTTTTATTTTTGTTTTGTTTAAAATAAATTGTTGTTGTTTTTAAATTCGTTTGTCTGTATGTTTGCTGGAATACGTTACAGTAGCAGTATTTGGCGGTAAATGTAGCTTATCTTAATTGAAGAATATGCTGTGCGACATTTTATAGTGAATTTGCGAACGTAAGTTTCAGAATGTATCGAAACACGAGGTCATGAGCAAATAGCATATTTGCTGGTCATCATTATCCAAAGAAAACCTTGTAATCTAAATATCTAGCAGAATAAGCGATTTTTTAAACAATGAATCATACAATATGCAACATATTATTTCAGTATCTTATTCTTAAACATAACATATTTCAATGTTTTTAAAATACCACTAAACATTCAGCAATTTCTTGTGTTATAGGAAAAAGAAATATCGTAAATTATAGAAAACCTTGTGAATGTGCATTAGAATTACTTTACAATATACATTTTAATTTTCAAGCACTTTTTCTTCAAACTTTCTTGCCTAGAAGACTCGTATAAAGCTGTAAAAATGATTATCTCTAAATTTTTTTTATATAACCATAATAAGTTATGTTAATTTGATTTTAGTATGAAATCCTCGAATGAATATAACAAAAACAACATAATCTTAATAATATCAGATAAAAAGTTCATGTATTTAAATTCTAAAAACTTAGAAAATCATAAAATAATTTATAAATCGATTCAAATTTTCTTTTCAAAGGAGATTAAAATATAAAAAAAATTTTGCTTTTTGGACAGAAATCAGCTTAAAAATTGTCTACTGCCTAGAAACTTTGAGATATTTTCAATTTACTATTAATTAAACCTCTACGACCAATCACATACCATTATTGAAATTTTTTTTTACAGTTGGTTGCTTAGCAACCTAGTAAAATTAAGCATTCTCTTTTGAATTAGTCAATGGGTTATCTTAAAATATTCATTTGCGCAAGCGATTTTTTTTGGCGGTTTTCTGAAATATCGCCAAATATATAAACCTTTATTACGACCCAATTTACCACCCAATTTTTTCAAAATTTTCTCTACCCTAATTTTCTACAAAATTTTCTAATTCAAGTGTCTGGATTCCAAATATGTAAAAAAATATATATGTTTATTCAGAGAAAGTACGTTTTTGAGTCTGATTTCGTAACTTAATTAATAGTTAGCACTAGTTAATTAGCATATTTGAGGTCACCCTCGGGAACCATTGAGATTGACACTTGGTTCGCAAAATGCTTATGCAAGAGATTTATTGCAAAAGGAAAATTCTCAATCTCAATGTTTACTTTTAAACATGAAAAACGATCTGCATTTAAATGATTCCTTGTCTTTTGATAGTTCTTTATTATGTGATACTTTACATGATGATAAAAACTTTTTATTTGAATTTCATGACGATATTTTTAATTGTTTTCAATTGAATATAAATGATATAAATACTTCGCACTTAAATCATATCAAAAATGAGCATGCTAAACAAGGTGTATTTAATCTTATTCAAAACTATAAGCCTCACAAAGTGAAAACAAGTAATTTAGAAATGAAAATAATCTTAACAGACGATACTCCTGTTTATTGTAAACCTCGTCGATTACCATATGTTGAAAAACAAATAATTGATTCTCACATTAAGGAATGGTTATCAAAAGGTATAATTAAACCTAGTAATTCAGATTTTGCTTCCCCTATTGTTTTGTGATAATGTGTTTTGTGATGTGTGTTGTATTTAAAATAATGATTAATAAGTTATATTAAAAAGCTTTTAAGTGGCGCAATTAGTTTCATGAACTAATTAATTTGTGATATAAATAATTGAAGTTTTAGAATCAGACACAATGAATAAACATTGATTTCTTAAATTATCTTTAAAATATGATCCCACTAGTTAAATCAGAAAAGTGGCCTTCATTCCTATAATGTTAATATCGATTATTTCAGCAAATACTTAAGGAAATCAAACAATAGTATGCTCATAATTATGAAACACATTTATTCAAAAATAATACAATATAAAAATTAAATTTCTAGTACTGTTTAATTTAATGATAGTCTAAAAATTTTAAAGCCACTTTGTAAGATTCGAATGAAATCGTAATTTTTGAGTAAAAAAGTTTTAAAAAAGTCACATTTCTAAATTTTTATTTCTCTCATTCCGTTTAAATGTTTCATTTAAAATTGTTTTTATAAAATGTGTATGACTTGCAATGTTGTATTTTTCTACCATTCTTAAATTTATAATTTAAAAATATTTTTTAGCAAGAAATTATCATTTGAGAAACAACTTTCATAATTGTGTGCAAAAAATTTTTTTACCCGTTAAGATTTAAAATTAAGGCAAAATAAACAAAACTATAAATTAATATTAAGAGCCCTTAATGTTCAATAACGCGCAAGATTAAACTATTGAGGTTATATTCACCTTATCTGTTATTTTCGCTTGCAGACGTTATGGTCCGCATAAACTTCCGGAGCAACCGGAACTTATTTCTTTTCTAATGTTTTTATATAAGCTGATTCAATCATCGCTGATTAATATGAAAAATTCATTTTTGGGAAAAATACATAAAAGTTAAATAAAGGTTCTTTGAATACATAAAAAATACATGAAAGTTAAAAAAGAAATAAAGGTTTTTTGAAGTGTGTTTGTTTTTAAAGTCTCTAAATAACTCAATACGCAAACATTACCTGAATTATTACAGAATAAAGCTCTACACTATTTTTTTTTACATGGGCCATATTTGTTTCTACTCAGTGATGAAGCCAAGGGCCCATGTTATCTCTCTCCAGAAATTTAGAGTTTAAAAAAAATATAGAATCGCAACAAAAAGAAGTTTTCTGTATATATTTCTTAAAATTTTTCCAAAAATAATTTTTTTATCTAATATAGACAGTATTATTATTCTTTAAATTTCAAGATTTAATCAAGAGTAATTTAAAATAAAATTGGTACTTTCCCATAATGTAATGTAAAATTTAAGGTAATATCTAAATAGAGAAACATGACTTTTAACACTAAATAATTCAGATTCGTGTGTGCTATATTCGTGTGTGCTATATTTGACTAAAAAATAAAGTTACTTTAAAACAGAGGTGGTATTTTGTGTGGTACGCAAACTCAATTTGAATTTTAAAAAAAAATAGTTTTTAAAAAAAATTTTTAATATAAAAAAATTAGTTAAAATTGAAACAATACAGAAATCACTTTAGTGTTTGTTTCCTTGTAAGTTTTATCCTTATTATTTGTAAAATTGATTCAATAAAAAATAATTAAATAAATGTAATTTTCTGTTTATTATTTTCTTGCTCATTTAAATATATAAAAATGATGAGCAAAAAATTTTGATAGGTTAAGTGTTAGCCATTGTTTGAATTTCACTAGAAACAATTAAATTTTTCAAGATTTTAAAGATAACATCTGTGATATTTGTTAATTTATAAACTTATTTGGTCTAGAAAAAAAAGTTATTGTACGTGTAATAATTCAATGAACAACGTTAATACGTTAGCACTTATTGAGTTGACATAAAATTTATATTAATAATTGCCATGTTCAGGATTTTTTACACTAAAAGTGGTGCACAAGATGCTCAGTGCTGACCACCCCTGCTTTAAACAATTAAACTTCCTAAAGAAAAATAAAATAAATGCATTTTAAGAAAATTTGATGAAGTAACATATCTCTTGTTTTTTTGTGGGAATTGAAGACATTGCTTTTATTTAAGAAAAAAAAAAAATATTTCCATTATGAAATTTAATTTTTTGAAGAAAATAAAATTTCTGTTACAAATTGACAATAAAGCCACATTTTGCTTTTTTTTTAATGTCATATCTAAAAGTTACAAGTTTTAAGCTGTGAAGTTTTATAGAATGCCATGAATATATCTTAACTTGATATTTAGCTGCTAGAGACCAGTGTCTTTTAAAATCTTAATTTCCAAACAACAAACGTTATCAAGATAAGAGAAAACGCCAACAATGTTTGGAAATCTAATGCAAAACATTATAATAAGAAGGCTTAGCGGAAGTTCGTACGGACCGGGTGAAGTTACTTCCGCGTAACTAGCTGTTTGTTTGTTTATTTAGAAAACGAGGTGAATTTTCCAGATCACGGATACCCCTATATCCAGAAGACTCTAGGATCAAGTATTGGGAGAATCTTTGCTTTTGTGGAGGACTTTCTTTGATGGAACTAACTCACCTTGCGTGCAGAGGAAAACCACGAAAACATCCCACTGTTAGCCTGGATACAAGGGGATTCTAACTCTTGATCCGTCCATCTCAGAGGATATTTTACGTCCACACTGTGGTCAGTGCATGCCGGGTTTGGAATTCTTATCGACCGGGCCATCTTTGGGATTCAAACACGGGAGCTCTCTATCCCCTGAGTCTCTACAGCTCGCACTTATTAACATATTTAAAATTAGATTCTGGAACCTTTAAGATTGAGTTTCAGTACCTGAGAATTTTTAAATTTTTCATTTTTCATATCTTTGTAAAAAAGGAAATAAATTTTCTATGGATCGCAAACTAATTTCTAAGTCAGGAAAAAAAAATTAAAAGTAAAAAACGAAGTTAGCGAAATTCAGTCAGTTTGGTTTTTAAATGCAAATACAATCCTTAGTATTTAACGATCATTCAATAAAATATAGTGAAAAGGCAGCAATTTATAGATTGAATAAAATATATTTACTACTTATAATATTAAGATCGCTTTCCTCTTTTGTTCACTCATTTATCATTAACTGAATAAAATATTCACATGATTATTTAATAAAAAATTCATAAGAAAGATGTCACGAAAACAATAAAATGCGACCCAAGCATACACCTGACGCAATTAGTGTGCCCAATATAAAACATATGACCTAATTAGTTAAAGCAATTATGTAAGATCTGAGGCACTATTTATTCAGTGAAGGAAAATTTTCCGTTATAATTAAGTGAGGTTTGAACTTATGTCTAAGTGGTGAATTCAGAAGCTTTAAAAAGTTTTAGGCCTATATTTTTTACTTAAATGCGAAATAGACTTGATCAAAATCATCCACAAAAGGAGGGTTTCACTGCATGAAATAAACTAACATAATTCGAATTATTTTAAACATATCCTTTTTGCATTATTTTCCCTAACCCCTAACACAATGCACTCAGTTTCAAATTTGCACGAAGGAAGTACGAAACATTTTAAAAATTCTTATATTTTAATAACACTTCTGTAGATGGCACCACCACAATCTTTCCTATCTTTTTCTTTTCTTTCCTTTTTTCTTCTACTTTTTTTTAAAAAAAAAACTTTAGAAAAAAAAAAAAAAAAAAACTGAAGCTTTCCTTTCTTTCCCCAACCTTAGAGAAAGAACAAAGATACAAATGAACAAAAGATACAATGAACTAAAGTACGAATGAACAAGAGATACGAATGAACAAAAGATACAATGAGCTAAAGAACGAATGAACAGGAGATACGAATGAACAAAAAACTAAAAAACAGTCTCCTTACTTTGTAACAATAAATTAGTAAAGATGGATGAGATTATCCTAAATCTTGCAGATATGAGTAAAACGAATTAAATTTATTAACAATTAAAAATGAAAAGTACTGAGGAGCACAGGAAAAAAAAAAAAAAAAAATCACACTAATAAAGGCTTATAAAAAGGCGGAAAAAAGCAATCACACTAATAAAATAATTTATGTACATAGTTTGATGATAAATATGTTTTGTGATAAAAATTGTATAAGCACTGTTTTGCACTGTTGTTCAAGTAAACATCAGTTTAAAAATTGAAATGAAATACATGAACGTTTGGAATAATTAATAAGTTTTCGTACCCATTTTCATGTGTACGAAAAGGGGTACACTTACACAGTTGAAAATTCAGATACAACTTAAGCATTAAAACTTTTTTTTAATTTGATAATTTTTAATAATTTAATAATTTAAATTTAATAATTTTTTTAAAAATTTGTATTGAAAAAAATACAAATTTTGCAATTTATTTTCAACCTCAAAAATTCTATTTACATCTATCCTGTACACATGCCACATTTATATAATAAATATCTTTTTCATTAAATTTTAATTTTCAGATAAAAAAGTCCTCGTTGTCCCATATCTTCCTCTTTCTCAGTTATATATTTTTAAATCATTATTTTAAAGCTTTGGTGTGAAAAAAGCAAACTTTATGTACTTTTCTAAGTAATATATATTTTTTAAAATGTATATATTTATATCCTGGTCTAAAGACTGAAAATTAATAATTTTTTTATGTTTAAAAATTTGCTAGTGATAAAAAAAAACATTGCGCGTATGAAAGAATTGGTAAATTTAAACTAAATAAACTGTGCTATTGAAGTTTTTGTTATTGCAATTATACCAAATTTTATGAAGTTTGGGAGATTAACCAGTCTTAATGAATTTCCTGGTCTTAACATTAAAGATTTATGATGTTTTATGATGAATGACAGTTATGAAAAGGAATGATTTTTTTTTTAAAAACTGCTGGCAATAAGAAGTAAAAAAAAATTAAGCAGGCAAAAAACAAATATCTTGTTAATGTGTAGTCTATAGGCCAGTTTCAATTGTTACGTAGATCAACGTCCCATTTCCTAGATTTTTATCTCTCTCTAAAAGAAGTTACTTTCAAGTTGGAAAGCATTGGAAACCAGCCCACTTAGCTTAATATTTTCACTCAACTGAGTGAGAGGATAAGTCAGTATATGACGGATGTTGCTTAGGACTGTAGGAAAACTAAAGGAACCATTTCTTCCTAGAATTTTTTTTTTTTATTTCCAAGGGGAGGGGTGCTAAACTTCCTACAACAAGAACAAAATAGAACCTTGAGAAGATGCAATAAAAACTTCTATGAGAGGATAGACAAGAAAAAAATTCAAGAATTCATTGATAAAGACGAGATTTTAAAAAAAGGGAAGTGTTACTCAAAACAAATTTCTAAGTAGGTCTTGGTTTGTGTTTTCGGCCTAGGGAAATAAGAAATAGGAAAAAACCTTTGCAAAAGAGTGTTTTTCTTGATAAATGAATAGAAAGAAAAATAAAGAAAAGATATGAAGGAAGATATAAAAAAAAACTAGTCTTTCACCATTGTTTTTCTTTTTGACTAGTTAAATTTTTTTTACCACATTGCACAGTCAATTTTTGCATCCCAACTCTAGCTGGCACCCCTGTCTAAAGCTAGTTCTGTAATTAGCACGGTATATCAATGAGGTCCTTTCTGACTGATGAGTAAATTATTCCTTACTGATGAGTAAATAGCAAAAAGTTTGCTGTCAGAGGTGGATCAATTTTTAAGAGACATGTTTAGTAATGGAATACTATCGGTTCCCATTGATTGTTTACCAGCGGCATAAGGGTATCAACCCATTGACTAAATTTAGCAACTGGTGTCGTGTTGCATCTTTGGATGCATTTGAAGGAAAGCTTTCATTCTATTTGCTCAGTAGGAACTGTTAGTTTTGAAAGCTTTTTGATTTACTTACTAAGGGTGCCTTTGGAAATACAACATCAATAAAAAAACTAAAAAATTGGCACAATTAAGTAAAGATTGCCGGTTAAGGAGAATACATTTAACACAATCAGGGAGGGGTTTAATTTCATCCCCTGATAACTAAAAACCTAAAATTCAATAATGGATTTAACAAATGATAAGCATTTGAAAAAGTCATATTTTAAATTCGATTTCTTTGGATCTATTCGACCGATTTCGCTCAAATTTTGTATTTTAATATGTAAAAATTGTATACCTTTAAATTCAAAAAATTTCAACTATAATTAAATAAAATAATAATAAATTATAAATATTTACTAAAAGCTATTTTTTCGCATAAAATTATCTTTGCATAAATGAATTTTACAATTGTGTGCAAAAATGTTTCAATTCGCTTAAACAATTCTCAAAATATGGTGAAATACACAAAAGTGTAAATTTAACAGAGTCCAAACTTTAGACCTCTCTATCTCCCCCATATTTTTCCATTAATTTAAAATGTTTTCAATGTTCTTCCTTTTTTTTTTTTTTTTTTTTTTTTTTTTTTTTTTTTTTAAGGGGATTAAAAATCTATTTTTTTATCAGTTAAAAAGTTTACATTTATTGATTATTCGAGGACATATTTCTTATTAATTAATTAATTATTAAGAAATTAATTAATTAATTACTTATTAATTTTTTTCTTTCGATTATTTATTCTATGTTCAGTAAAATTATTTCATGTTCATCACTTCCCCGTTTATTCTGCGATTAATCTACTAGATAAGACTTAAAAATAAAATATGGTATTAATGTTTTTAACGTTTTAGGTACTCTGTGCTGAATTTTGAGTTTAAGGGCCCTGCTTAAATAATCATATCATGTTTAAGTATTATTTATTAATTTTATAATGGGGAAATTAATGTCTTCTTTTCTATTTCATCTATGATAGCGTAAAAAAAAAAAAAAAAAAAAAAAAACACTCGCAAGACTATTTTATTTGAAAAAAAAGTACGCTTGGGAGAACGTACTGCAGCCTTTGTTAAAATATGCTGTACTGTGTTCAAAAATAAATAAATGAACAAATAGCCAAATAAGTTAATTAAAAATAAATTCATTTTTAAAGTTTGACATTAAGATGCAAATTCAGTAAATTCAGTTTAACTATTAACCACTACATAATAATTTTAATCCACATTTAACCAATGATCATTGAAATTTTTTTAAAATTAAAAACTAGATAAGATTCTTCAAATGAAATTTAATTAAGACTCGAAATATTGAAACCCAAAGGTTTCAAATTCAAAGGTAATTACTAGGAATTATTTTGATTGAAATACGAAATAAAGCTTGCGAAAGTGTAAAAAGCTTAGAAAAGTTCATTTGATTAAGAGCTATCTACTAGTAACTAATAAAACTCAAATTTAATTTGTAAAAAGTTCTGACAATCTTACATACTAGATGGCGTAACTGATTCTAATTTACGTTTGTGGAATTTGACTAGCGAAAGAAAAAGATGGCATTATTAAAAATCTCATGAGTGTTATTCAATGGTTAAAATCTATAAAAATTAACGGAGTGAAACTGAAAATCAAAAATGGAAAAAATCCCAACAAGGGCGCCGGCAGGGGGGTGCAAGGGAGTGCACTGCGCCCCCCTGCCGGCCTTTTTTTTTAACAATTAAAGAGATACAGAAAAACAGCTTTATTGTAAACTTTTTTTATTAGAAATATTTTTATTCAAAAATAAATAATTAAGTAATTATTGATACATAACAATTAAAAAATTGTCTAATCAACAAGAATTGTAATCGTCTTGTTTGCTGTCCAAATCTGTTTATAACTTTTTCAATGAATTCTGAGTCATCTTTGATTCTTTTCTTATGCACACTGAGCATGCACAAACTACTTAATCTCTCGTGAGACATTGTAGACCGATTCCATGTTTTGATGCGTCGCATTGTACTAAAAGTGCGTTTAATAGTGCACGTAGTAGCTGCAAGAGTTAGGTCAATTTTGATTGCCTCCTCTACAGCTGGATAAAACGGTGTGGCCTCAATAACTAAATAGATGTAATCGAGGGATTCATAAGAATTTTCTCTATTCCTCCACATTTCGTACCACGTTGTGGCTTCAGTGATGAAATTCGGTGAGAGCAGATCTTTATACATAGTATATATATCTTCTAAAACTTCAAGATATGACGCCTTGTCCAGTTTGTTCATAGCATTCGGGTGAAGCTGTAAGAGTGAAAGAAGATATAATGGAGTCCAATCAAGAAATAAAGATTGACCTCCTGAAAAATTCTTCTGCGTTTTCAGAAGGCATATTCAATCTATGATCTTGTTTAGATGCCACTCGAAGTCGATTCAATGACTAATTCTTCGCAGATGTGCTCTGCTTTCGTGAAAATTGCAGTAAACTCTTCAGAAGCATTGTTTCGATGAATTTGCAGCAGATGTGTCAATTTGACTACATAATCTGTTACTTCTTTTAGATCTGTGTTTACTTTTTGCAACCGATTGCACACAGGTTCAAGTTTTGCAGAATAAGTAGCAATGTATGTTGGCGTTGTAGCAGCTGTTATTAGTATATTATCTTTCACTTGGGTGTTTTTGTTTGCCGCTTTTCTGTAAGGTCCTCTAAAACTTTTATAATTCTAACAAATTTTTTCAGAAAATAGTCTGTTACTTTTGTACTTTTCTGACCAGCGTGTTTCACAGAGTAAATGGATGTTAGTAATTTCTTTTCCTCGCAAGGCACTTTCACTAATAAAGCTAATTTCCTTCGCTGTCCCTATAATATTCTGTACTTCCTAAACGCGGTTTAAGTTGTTGATCACGAGATTCAATACATGATTGGCACAATGAAAAAACACAGCTTTAGGATGTTTGTCTCGAATCAAGTTTTGAACGTTACCTTCTTGGCCAGCCATTGCCGCACAACAGTCATATCCTTGACCACAAATCGTGTCATATCCAAATTGCAATCATTCAGAAATAGAATGATTGTTTGTGAAATAAACTGAGCGTTCAATTCTTCTGGTGAGGTAAAGCCGAATAATTCTTATTCTTCACGCATTGTCGTCTTTTTGTCACTCTCATCAAAATTTACATACCGGACACCAATGGATAACTGCTCTGTTCCACTAATATCTGCTGTCTCGTCGGCCAATACCGAGAAAGCAGATGCCTTTTTTACATCTTTGATAATTTCATCTCTAAGCACGTCAACTCATTCTGTATTTGATGTGAAATGTACAGTGCATTTCTTGCTCCTGATTCCAAATGTGCCTTCAAAACTTCGTCTCCAGATTCAACACAAAAGTGCAGCAGATCTTTGAGAACAGATCCTTTGTAATTTTTGCCCCGAAAAGGAAGTTCAAACACTCGAAAGTAATTTTTTATCTAAACTGTAAAAAAAATTTTTTTTTTCTTGGACAGATATCTAAGCTTTATTTTTAAATTTCATTTAATAAAATATAAATAATATTATATTTTCCATTAGTTATTCAGTTTAACAAAGGTGTATAACACTAACTGACTTCTCACAACTGTAAAACTTCATCAACACATTAAATATCAATGTTGAGCGTGCGCAAACACGTTAGTATACGAAACTACTGTTTGTAGTTATTTGTGTTTCAAAGTCAATAGCTATGCCAGCGCCATCAATACAGTTTCTCGGGGCAAAATTTGCAAGTACAAGAAATTCCTACTTTTTTTTTAAATATCTTGTTAACAATGAAGAAATGTATCTTGAAAAAATTAACAGATGAAAGTATATGTAATAGCAAAAAAAAATGTAATAACAGAATATTTGTAATTTTTTTCTTGGGGGGGGGGGGTAGTTTGTTAGAGGGTCGCACCCCCCTTTATATTATTCTGCCGGCGCCCTTGGTTCCCAATAATAATGATTCTGGATATGGTTGATGGAAAACTAGGGTTATTTGTGGGGGAGGTAGAATACCTCTCAAAAGTTGAAGAAAAATATTTTGGTTTTTATTACTAGATCTCAGAAAAGTTTAAAACCTTCAATAATTAATCTATTCTATTTTTTAAAATTTTTTTTGTTGCTGAATGAGACATCATTCCACTGTTACAGTCATTTTTCTTATACTCGTAATTCTTTGATATATTACCCTACTGTCAAATTATAGGTGTAAATTTTGTAGGACATTTTCTCTCAGTTAAAAAATATGCCATCAGAAATTTTTTATCTTAACCCCCCCCCAAAAAAAAAAGTATTGGAAAAAGCTAGATTTTCCATTTTTTTCCAGGGAAAAAATATGACCACAAAATGCAGATTCGTGTTAAGCACCCCTATAAACATAGATGCACAAAAATTAAAACGTCTATTTTTGAGTCAACATCGAAGTTTGAGTTTTGAGCAAGGGTTGTTATCAATTTTTATTAATGAAGGCGTTTTATTGCTCTTTTGAACAAAGTTTGCCTAAATGAAAAGAAATTCTGTTTAAAGGATGTTGTACGAGTTTACCTTACTATTAAGAGAAGAAGCTTATTAAAGGTTTTATATTAAACTGCAAAGAACAGGGTATCACATGTTTAATTTTAAACAGCATATTTTTTAACTTATCCTGATCTTTTTACATTTTGTTTAATTGCTGCTCATTTTTTTTTCTGTTACCTTTAAAAATTAATTTGAAAATTTAATAACACTGTCAGCAATTATGCTCCAGTGATTTTCCTTTTCAAAAGGATTAACGTTATTGCTTAACATTAACATTGGCTGTTAACATTGGTCAATAACATTAATACTTGCATGTTATTCAATTTTTCATTACAGACAACAATTATACCGCTTCATTATTTATTAAGAATTATCATAGATGTATGATTATCGATAGTACAATTATAGATATTCATCGTGATAGCTGTGATTATAAACTTCAATATTATAATAATGGATTATAATAAAGGATAAATTGAAGATTTTACCGTTATTTTTGCAAGCAGTGTGTAAGTTTACGTAACTTAAGCTCGATTAACTCAAACTTATACACTTAAACTTGATGGATACTTTCTGCACAGTTAAAAATTTAAAGTGGAGAGGGCTTATGTATTATTCCCTGAGGTTTAAATATAATGGCTCATATAAATTATATTTTACGTGGTTCACTATCACAAAAGCTGCCAAAATCAAAATGTCAAAGTTCACAAAAGACACATTAAATCAATTTTCGGTAAATAACTGTTGTAGAAGAAGTTATAACGCTGAATAACATGATTTGAATGTTGGATTTTTACATGTTTATCCTTAAGGTTTATCTCTAAGATATGTTAATTATTTTGTACAGAATATAACTTAAGTTGCGAAATCAATAATGATAATAAAAAAAAAAACTTTTTTTGTATAAACGTGCGTTTTTTGATGCATTATAGTATAAAAGTATCCGCTATAAAGAAGATATAATGCTGTAATAAAATATTTTTGCAATCTTTTATTCAAATAAACTGGAAGCATAAGAAAATAAATATGTATTATTTCTCATTGCTTAACTGTCGAAAAATATATGGGTTTAAAATCTTCTTCAGCTGCGCAATTAAAATCTAAATTCTTAGTAAATTTAGTTGGTAATATTTTAAACTTACTTTAACTCCAAAAAATTTTACTATTAAGATACTTGGATACCAAAATAAATATGACAACGGAGAAAGGAACACAATGTTTATTTAATACAGAGAGTGCAATAGAGAATAAAAATATAACTAAAATATGATAAAGAAAAACATTGGCATCCATTGATATTAATTTAAACATAAGTTTTAGACATTCATGCACCCATTTATTTTATGCATTCATTGGACTTTGAGGTCTTTCAATGGATACAACATCCAATTGAATCTCACATGATCTCAACCTGCAAACAAATTTTTAAGGCGCTTATCTTCTCTCACAAGAACAACTTTATAAATATTCACATTTTTCGATTGATTAGATCTTAAGTCTAATAAATATTCATTAAAAAATGATTAAACAATAATAATTTCTACTTTTTGGTTAATTCCACCTTCTTCGACGTTAAATTAAGATTATTTGGAGAAGGTAGCAGAATGTCAACCAACATCGTCAACAACACAAAACGAATGCTGTGGAATGCTAGTCATCATCACTATTGAGTAATTTGTGGAAAAGAAAACACAGCGTTTGAAAATTTTTTTAGATTTGTTTGTTTTCCGGCAAAGAGAGAATAAAAAGCATATATCAAAACCATTTTTAGTTTGTTTTTAAAGGAAATAAAATATTCATTCAAAACTTTTTAGCAGGTGCAACATATATATTTACATGTTAAATCTCGAACAGCCCTAATTTTTCAATAAAGATTGGTACAACTTTTCTTATTAATCATAAACTATCCATCATTATTTACTTTCTATTGGGTAAGAAACAGTTCACCACATATAACTTTTAATGAATTTTGTTAGTTCCTGATTATTATTATTCCTGAAAATAAGGCAGCAATGAAATGGCTTTGCTAACAGTTTTTTCTCTTTTCCCAGGTTACAAATAGCTCTGCTATAACTTTAATTTCCCATTTCTCTTAATAATTGTAGAAGTGAAGAAAATAATAGAAAAGTAAAACCAAATTTTCTTCCCACTTACCCTGGTTCTTACTAAAATTCATTCTTTGCATAACTTTATTTTTAACAGTACTCTCAATTTTTTCTTAAAAAACAAGAATTTGCAGCTAAACATAGAGAAAAAAGTACTGTGCGGGTGCATGTATACTGAGAGGGGGAGGGGAAACACAAAAAGTAATTGAAGAATGCTTTAATGTGAGTGTTCTATTTTCTTCGCAAAACATAGGTAATAATTCAGTACTTAAAAGTTTCTCTTATAAAAAAATAGAAAAAGAAAATTTCTTTAAATTGTGACCACAATTCTGATTTAAAACATATATTTTCAAATAAATTGTGTTCTATAAGTCTAGTTACGCAAATAGGCAAATGTTTATAAATGTAATGAGAAAACACAAGTAAGGACTTTAAAAAGATGCGAAAAATTGCCTTCGGAAATGGTAAATGAAATTTTTTTTTACTGGTATCATTTACTGGGTTCTGGTATATCGCATAATTTTGTTCAAAATATTATTTCCAACTAATTTTATAGAACGTATTTTGCTGATAAGAGATAATGCATAAAAAATATAGTATAAATATTTTCCTAAGCAAATAGGTGAAATACATTAACATTTCAAAGAGGAAGAATTTAAAAAATGATGTGTTACAGTCAGTTGCAATGAGAATACTCAGTAATAAAAAAAGCTCTAATTTGAGAGAACAAAATTTATTTGTTTTTCATTCAATAATATCTATAAACAGTAAAATACAGGCAATATAATTTTTTAAAGCATTAAATTTCATAGTAAAACCATGAAATTTAAGGGGAATTGTTTCGATAGCTTAAGATATTGAGACCAGACTCTCCCTTAAGACCAAAACCTCGCCAAAAGAATTAAGTTGTGAGAGTATTATGTAAGAAAAATATAATTTTTGATTTATACATTTTTAGGGGAAAATCTCTAAGGAATTTAAAACTGTTATATTTGTCCACTTAAGTTTTTTCAAGGTAAAAATTAATAAGAAACAAGAATTTAGCGTAAAAAAATAGCAAGAAACAGATGATTTGTCTAAGTAGAAAATTAGGGGTACAGATGTCAAAATTTTGATTTTTATTCATACCTCTATAATTATTAATTCAATCCACTATGATCTCTTTCAATAAGTGCATAGAATCTATTACTTCGCTTGCCTATACAGCAAAATCAAAGGTGAGTCAGTTCTCAAAAGATGAGAGATATCAATAGCCTGATTTATCTAAGCACTATAAGTATAGCACAGATGTAACTATCAATAACTTTCTTTAAATAATCATTCACTTTAACTCACAATAAAAATTTTAAAACAAATCTATAACGCTGTCTAGTGACTGGAATAAACATACATAATTGCATAATTTGTTGTTTCATTATCTTAGAGAAGAAATTTTCAACTCAAAAGGGCCAATTTTGGGCATTCACAATATTTATTGAGTGAATGTAACATCAAATATTTTTATTGAATAATTTCTATAAGTTTAAAAGTACGAAGAAAATTTTCGATTGGACGATTACTTAGAAAACCGGAGATTATTTTACCGTGAGAGTGTTTGAATTCAAGTCCAAATGTAATGTTATTATTTTAGTAGAAAATAGGTAAGTACTGTAATTCAGCACTAAAACAAATTTTTAAGTAATTTAAAATATTTTTATATGCTTTTACAAAATATTTTTACACATCAAGGAAAATATCCTGAAATTTCAAATGTCAAATGTCCAACCCTGCCTGATTTAATCGATTTTTAAAAAAATGGTTCTTATCAGTAAGATGACACAAAACAAATATATTATATACAAAATAGTAATAATAATTTTTTTTATTTTATATTTTGAGATATAAACCCTAAGATTAAACACAACATGGATGTTCTTAAGAATATAGATTAAAATTTAAAAAAATCACTATAAGACAAATCAAATATATTATTTTTATCATAAAATAGATTTCAAGTAAATCGACATATTTGTCAGCCAGAAAATATTCGTTGACCAGTTTGTCGAAAGAAAAAAATTATATTTGCCTTATGTTATCAGGCGTTGAATTTACCGAAAATAAATATTTAAGCAATTAGAATCTACAGAGTAAAAATCAAAACTTTTATAATCATTCTTCAAACATTGTCTATCAGTCATCTGTTCGTAACATGGTGACTGTCTGCTATTTAATTTATGTGATTTATGATTAACACAGTAATTTTGACAGCCGTGGCAGACAGGTGATAGATCGTCCGCTTTCCAATGAGGTGAACCGAGTTCGAATCCCAGCGAAAGCTGGTCGATACGAATTCCGCACCCAGCTTGCACCCACCACAATTCTGACGTAAAATATTCTCAGTGGCAGATGGATCATGGGTTAGAGTCCCCCTGCCGTCAGGCTAACTGTGAGAGGTTTTCGTGGTTTTCCGCTCCAAGTAACGCAAATGCGGGTTAGTTCTATCAAAAAGTCCTCTACGAAGGCAAATTTTCTCCAATACTTGATCCAGAAGTTCCCTTGTTTCCTGGATTGGGTTCAAAATTACAAGGCTACGGAATGGAACATTTGTATTCGTAAACCCACAATTCGGTCGGTTGTTCAACGACGGTTATAAATTATTCTTAACTCGCTGATGGTGTTCTGGATTGGTTTAAAAATTACAAGCCTACGGAGTTGAGCATTAATAGTCGTAAATCCAAAATTGGTGCCAACCAAATTAAGTGCTTGAATTATTATTAGAGCCGTGGTGGGGATAGAGTGTTCACCTTCCAATGAGGTGAAACGGGCTCGAATCCCAGTGATGGCTAGCCGATACGAATTCCGCACCCAGCTCAAAACGACCACAGTGCTGACGTAAAATATCCCCAGTAGTAGACGGATTATAGGTTAGAGTCCCCCGCCGTCAGGCTAACCGTGGGAGGTTTTCGTGGCTTTCCCCTCCATGTAACGCAAATGTGGGTTAGTTCCATCAAAAAGTCCTCCACGAAGGCGAATTTCTACCCAATGTTTCATCCAGGTTGTTGTTTGTATTTAATGATGTTGTTTGTATTATAAAAATAAATAAAATAAAGGATGCAATTTAGAAAAAAAAATTGAAAAAAATCTATGCAACTACCTGATTTTGCCCTTCATATTCATTCGTACTGTAAACACATGCGGATTACATGATAATTAAATTGTTGATTCTATTGTTTCAAGTAAAATGTCAATTTTTTCTAACCTTTTATTATTAATGGGTACAGTGAGGAAAATAAAAACAATATCACTTTGAATAACTTTTGGTCTAGTAATCGGATTTTGACTTAGTTCAGATCAAATTGATTCAAAGGCCTTAAACATGCTAATTAATCTACGTTACTCATCATTTTACTAACAGAAATAGACACTTAAATGTATTTTCTCTAAACAAACGTACTTTTTTTTCAATGGATTTTTTGACCATCAAAATATGCGCTATGAATGAGAAAAATATGGTCCTTGGCGCTGAACCTCTTCCTTTTTGCATGTCTCACAAATTTTTTTAAGTAAAATCGAATAATTTTTGGACACAATAATAAATAGAATTTATCCAAAGATAATACAATATTCTTAACTTTTTTTGTTTTTTTTCCTCTTATTTATTAAGAATTAAAAAAAAAATGAGTAGTAAGGTAGACAAATTTTTACGTCATTTTAAACTATGGAATTTCAAATGACAAAGTGCGAAATTTGAATAAAATGGGTCGAATGATTTTTGAGAAATAAAATTTAAAAAATATGACTTTTTTGAAATTTTATAATTCATAAACTATTCAATTGGTTTCACAAAATTTTTGTATTTAGACATTTAAAATCAAATAGCTTAAAACGGTGAAACAATGTGTACACCTTACGATTTTTTAGACCCCTATTAAATAAAAGAATGAAAAATAATTAAAAATAAAAAAAAAACTATTTTCACATGGATAAATGAGTGTATGCAAATATTTTTCGCTTCAATAACTCCTGAGACACAGAAAGCGTGGACTGGAGAAACCATATTTCCTTTATATTTTGATGGTAAAAAATTCGTTGAAAACAAGGTATGCTTATTGCTGGTGTGTTTGTTCCTGTAACTAAAGTAAGTACTTATTAATTAGTATAGTTGTGTTCCCCCTTTTGAATCATTAAGAATGATGATTAATTTGTGAAAATCCAATCATAGAAACAAAAATTATTGAAGGTGCGCACTCTTACATTTATTACACTATTTTTAAACCTAAACTAAATGTCTACATTCGGTTAACCAAAACTAACTTATCAAAAAGATGAAAGAGAGAAAAGTCATGAAGAGAAATGAAATATACTCTTTGAAGTTAATCATTTATTTAAACAACGTAATTGGGTTAAAGAAATTGCAATAAGATATAAAAATCATTTTCCGTAATAATAAAAAGTAATAATTGTTAGATCAGACAGATCAGATTGTTAGATCAAGAACCACTGAAATAAAATTAATGATTATACTCATCGATTTTGGCAGTTTTATAATTTTGAATGAAATTATTGTTGTTTTCTATATTACACATATCTAAACATAGACTTTAGAAATGATAAGTAAATAGAAAATTCCAGGATATAACCTTAAAAATGCAAATTAATTTTTGGCAGACCATATTTTGAATTAGAAAATCAGACACGAAAATTTACAACGGGCAAGAAAGAGAACACTCTGAATAACTTTTGAGCTAATGATCGGATTTTCAAGTACTAAGACTCAATCTTAATAGTTGGAGGGCCCAACCTTAAATATGTTACTTAATAAATGCAGACAACATAATAAGTTATGAAATCGGACACGAAAATGTACAATCTCTGTATAAACATATATTTTTTTCATTGTGTTTTAATTTTTCAAAATATGGGGAATGGTCGCAATCTAAAAATATGGCCCTAGTAGTTACGTAGGAGAGAAGTTTAGAGCTAATTTCATTTTTGGGACCTCGAAAACTCTTTTTAAGCAAATCGAGAAACCTAAAATTAATAGAGATAATTGCTTGTAAAATGCAATCCTTAATAATAATTTATTGTTTTTAATTATTTTATTTAATAATGACCGAACATTTTTTGAATTGTAAGCTATAAATGCTTTTACTGAATATTAAAGAATATAATTTTAAATTAATTATAAGGGGAAGTATTGATTAAATTTCAAAGGTAGATGGGAAGCTATTTTTTCACCCATGATTTGTGCTGATGATGAAAAGAGCTTAGCTTACATGAATGACTACGATTCGCCTTAAGTTCAATGATTAATAAACAGTTTCTTTTGCGTGTGTTCATTTAATTGAATCCCCATCAAGTTTACTTGTATTTATAAACACATATTTCATAAATAAGGCATGGTTAATGGCCAATTCTTTACAGTAAGTATAATTTTAAAAACACCATCTACCCTTCCACCAAAAAAAAAAAAAAAAAAAATATGGTATAGAAAATTAAATAAATTTTAGATAAGGAAAAATGTCAAAAAGTTCTCGATCTATGGCTAAACACGCTAAAAGTTAAATTAACATTAAGGAATACAAACTTTTGACCACTTTCCTGCCTAAAATAGTGGGAATATATTTTCAAAATAATAAATAGTTATTTTTATTTGGAATTATCTTTAAATAAGCAATTTTATAATTGTGAGTAAAATATTTTTGATTTGCTTCATGAATTACGAAGTATACTTCGAAATTAATAGAAAGTAAAATTAGCATTAAGGGGCTGAAACTTTCGACAGCTCTCTTGCCTAAACTATTGGAACGATATTTCCTAGTTTGCGGTTATCCCCCCTCCCCCATGTTTTGAGGGTCAAGAATCCGAATTCGTTGGGGAAAAAAAATTATGTTTATTAAGCGCTTTCGCAAAAGGAATAAATTCGGTTATTATGTTATTCACTTGATATCTTTTCATTAACTACTGCAATTTTTCGTACAGTTTGAAAAATATTAGCTTCAATATGATTTCCATTTATAACAACTGAGCTGTCCATGAATGACAATCATTTTTCAATGTGGTTAAATATCGGGAATTATTCGTTATTTAGAAGAAAATTACAAAAATATTACTTTCCAGAAGATCTGACGTAGGCCGAGATAGCCTGTGGTACGGCGCGGGGCCCATGTCCAAGAGGTCGTGAATTTGATCCCCGCCGGCCGAAGACTCTCCGTGTAGTAAATGATGGCTAGTGCACCTTAAATGTGACTGGCGACAAAGTTTTCCATGTTCCCATAACAAAGCGATACCTCTGGGGGTGCTGAATTAGAGATTGATCGTTTTCTGGTTCAGGTCGAAAAGCGATCTGTGGATTAATAAATGGATGTATGAATGGATCCACTCTATAAAAGGGCTTTGACGAAGTCGTATTCCTGGCCATAGATGGCGCCACTGAAAAACAAGAAACGCAGCCTCTGACTCATAGTCGCTTGGTTTCACCAACCAAGCAGGCTTGCCGGTATATGGCAAGTGCCATTACAAATATCAACCGAAATGACGTTAAAGACTTCTTTTGTTACAATCGTCTACGGATAGAAACCTTTCTTAACCGTAGTTTAATTAAACAATTTTTTCTCAAACACTTTAAAGTGATTCTTAATATTGTTATCTACTGATAAATTATGAAAATATTTTGTTGACCATTAAAACATGAGGAATAATTTTTGTTTTATTCATGTTTTACACATTTCTATACAATTTTGTAAGTTTTTCGTCAGAAATCCCTTGATATGGTTATGTATTCAAAATCTAAGCTAAAAGTTTAAGATATTTACGGAAACTTTTCATATCAGTTTAAATAAATAAAAAGAAAACAATATCTTAAATTTTCAGTTGCCCCATGTGCCCATGAAAATAAAATTTCCTTTCTAGAGTATTTTTTTTAAACGTTAAAGAATTTATGTAAGAATTATATATTTTTTTATGTTAATATTGTTAAATATAATTGAAAAATTAGATTAATAATATTGTAAAAATCAAATATAGGTCGGCTTACTATGAATGTAGAATTGAATTAAAATAATTTAAAATGCATGAAAACTTATGTAAATTTAAAATAAAATTCATAATACTGCAAAATTAAATTAATAGTATTTTTAAATGTAAATATAAAAGGATATTTAAATATATTAAAATTTCTTTTCATAAAAGTTAAGCTGAATGCAAAACTAATTAATCTATGCAATTAATAACACAAACTCCGTCAACGTTACCATAAATTTTTATAAAACTTTATAGGATTTATCCATACACTGTTAGAAATTTTAGAGCGTATTGATTGAAAGATCTCAAAATTTTTACATGTCAGTTAAGAAAGTACATGCCCGGAAGAAACTTTTAAATGCCATCTATTTTTATTGCATATTGATGAAAAAATATGAATGCTTCTATTTTTAGTCTGTGGAAAATATAATATTATATCAATACTTTTAAGTAAAAATCGAAAGTAAATAAAAGGAAGGGCTTGTTTGTTTGCATGTTTAACTCTAGTACTGTTTGTGCTTGCGTCTTAAAATTTGAACTGTGGATTGCCAATTTTTAGCCCCCGATCTTAAAATTTGTTCTTCCATTAGTTCGTTCGGTAGAGCCGTGTGAAAAAAGAATTTTTTTCATTAGCTTAGAAGTCGCCATTGATAAAAATAAGATTGATGCAGGCGATTTTCTTACTTTCATACATTTTAAAGATTATATGAGTGGTATTTGTTAGCTTAAAGATATCATGAAGAAACTGATTATTTTTGTACGTTCTTAAATATTTAATTATTCGTTTTATCAGATAAACTGAATGATCAGCAAAGCATTAGACGATTACGTCATTAAATTTGTTTCTGGATCCAAGTGTTTATTTTGATTATAGTTATGCTTTTAAAACGTGAATACATAAAACTAAATTATTTAAAATCAATGGTAATTTAAATAAAAAATAATAAGTTATGTATTTAAAAGGCAAAATTTAATAGAGAAGGAATTCGAATGGGAGAAATGTAAAAAATCGCCATATTCTTATTGACGATATTGATGCTTAATTAATTTACGTATAAATACTAACTGAAAGAAAAAAAATATATGCTCTTAGTACTATAAAGAGAAATTAACAGAGAAATGAAACTCACTTAAGAGAAATGTAAAAAATCGCCATACACTTATTGACGGTATTGATGCTTAATTAATTTACGTATAAATACTAACTGAAATAAAAAAAAATATATATGCTCTTAGTACTATAAAGAGAAATTAACAGAGAAATGAAATTCACTTAAGAGAAATGTAAAAAATTGCCATACACTTATTGACGGTATTGATGCTTAATTAATTTACGTATAAATACTAACTGAAAGAAAAAAAATATATGCTCTTAGTACTATAAAGAGAAATTAACAGAGAAATGAAACTCACTTAAGAGAAATGTAAAAAATCGCCATACACTTATTGACGGTATTGATGCTTAATTAATTTACGTATAAATACTAACTGAAATAAAAAAAAATATATATGCTCTTAGTACTATAAAGAGAAATTAACAGAGAAATGAAATTCACTTAAGAGAAATGTAAAAAATTGCCATACACTTATTGACGGTATTGATGCTTAATTAATTTACGTATAAATACTAACTGAAATAAAAAATAAAAAAAATATGCTCTTAGTACTATAAAGAGAAATTAACAGAGAAATGAAACTAACTCACTTAGGAGAAATGTAAAAAATCGCCCTATTATTATTGAAGCCAATGATGCTTATTTAATTTGGTAATAGGTACTACTTGTATTATAGAAATCGGCAAATGTGCAAATATAATATAATGAATTATATTAGAATATTTGATATACATTAAAACTATATCAATACCGTAACTAATATCGAAAACTATATCAAACTTTAGTATAAATACTGTGAATAGTTAAAAAAAAGTTTTGTTACTTGCCATTTAAAGGGATAAGTATCGGAGAGAGTCACGTGATTGTGGTAAATTTTGACTATTATGAATTGGCTTCGAAAAAAAAAAAAAAAAACATCATACCAAATGATTCCGAATACAGTTAATCTTTATTTTAATAGGATATCTTTTAATTTTGAGCAGGATTTCGTTGTGTTATTCAGTACTGACATATATACTGAATTTTTTTTCCACGAAGAACGGGTATTCAGCTAATAATTTATAACCCTCGTTGAACAGCCGACCCAATTTTGGGTTTACGACTATTAATGCTCAACTCCGTAGGCTATAATTTATAACTATATAATTTATAACCGTCGTTGAACAACCGACCGAATTGTGGGTTTACGAATACAAATGTTCCATTCCGTAGCCTTGTAATTTTGAACCCAATCCAAGAAACAAGGGAACTTCTGGATCAAGTATTGAAGAAAATTTGCCTTCGTAGAGGACTTTTTTATAGAACTAACCAGCATTTGCGTTACTTGGAGCGGAAAACCACGAAAACCTCTCACAGTTAGCCTGACGGCAGGGGGACTCTAACCTATGATCCGTCTACTACTGAGGATATTTTACGTCAGCACTGTGGTCGTTGTGAGCTGGGTGCGGAATTCGTATCGGCTAGCCATCACTGGGATTCGAACCCGTTTCACCTCATTGGAAGGTGAACGCTCTATCCCCACCACGGCTCTAATAATAATTTAAGCACTTAAGATGTAAATACATGGTATTATTATTAACAAAGAAACATTATTATCCAAATTATCTATCGGTAAGTCCTTCAACATGTTAATTTAAAACGATATTATCAGGGCCGTAACTACCCTGGCTCAGTTAGGGCTAGGACTCGATGTTCGAAGGGGTCCTCGAATGAGGAAAACATATTTTTTCTAAAATAAGATGTTTCAAAAACCATTCTTTAACCTCTTTTTTTTTTTTTTTTTTGAAAAATTACTTAAGAAATTTTTATTTTTTATTTATTTTTTTTTTTTTGAAAATTAGGCGAGAGAATTGCTAAAAAGAAATTTTTCATTAGATTAGATTCCTCATCTCTTGAAAAAGAGAAAAGAATTCGTTCTACGAATTCTTTTCTCCAAGGGAATATGAGCAGAGCGGAATCAAAGGAATTGTGTTGATTGTAAAAGCTCTAGTATTTCAATCTGTTGTAGTTGACAGTTATTTCATCGATGATGACCCCTCTAATAAAGAAAAAATACTATTTATTATTTACCTTTAAAGGTGTAGTGAACAAGACTTCTTTCCTTTGAGGTCTTTCCAGGAAAACAATTCGATGATGACCCTTTGACCTTTGCAATGTGGTTTCTCAAAAAAAAAAAAAAAAAATATTTCCCTTTCCACGTTAAAGAAATTTTTCTAGAAGGAATATACAATGCCTTTTTCTTACTCAGTTTCCATCCTTGTCAAAAAAAGTATTGTTTCTAATTTTTATCAGTTTGGTCCTAGCAGCGGTGCTTCACTTTGAATTAAAAAAGTTAAACTTACGATTCAAGTCGAACTTTGAAAGTAGTTATGAAATAAATTGTTTTTATGTTTTTGTTAAACTATTGAGATAGATTTGCCAAAATTTAATATACTTCAATTTTTTTCAATAATTTGCTGTTTTAAATTTTCTGAATATATTATTAGTTAAAAATATGTTTAACAGGAAAAGTAAAAAGATTACCTATCTTTTTATCAATTACTGTAACTTTCATGAAAATAGTGACTACTTTTGTTTTTAAAATATCAATATTTTTTATTTTAAATTTTTTTTCATTTTTACAATTTACAGGAAACAACAGGAAACAGGAAAAGTAAAAAGATTACCTATCTTTTTATCAATTACTGTAACTTTCATGAAAATAGTGACTACTTTTGTTTTTAAAATATCAATATTTTTTATTTGAAATTTTTTTTCATTTTTACAATTTACTAATTACGTTAATATTTTTTGGTATTTACTATCGGTTATTTATTATCTTTTTTTACTTCGTGTCTAAAATGTGTCAAATCTAAATATTAAACAAAATTAAAAATTATTAATTTATTTTGTACAAAGCAGCTAAATTTTTGCGAAATCAGTGTTGCTCCGTATGCACTATTCAGAAAATGATATAATATTCAACATTTTAAAATAGTTAAACTAATAATTATTTTTAAAAAAATTTTTACATTTATTATAATTTATACTATTTGTTAATTTTTTTTGTCTTCATTCATTTCCGCATGTTTTAATATATCAAGCTGAAAAATCTTCAAGTTGCCAGATTAGTATTAGTTATTATATTCCCAAATTTCAGGAGAAAGTAGTTATTTTATATTTTTAATGCTTAATACTGGAATATTTAATTTGTATTCAAATAGATTAAATTAATGTAGTTAAGTTTTTTGTTGTAATTGAACATTTTATTATGGTTTCGCCATCAATTTCCGGACATTTTTTGTTTCTCATTTTTTATCTGTATGTTTAAATAAGTCTGGTTAAAAAAATAAAGATAAAAAAAAAATAATAAATAAATAAATAGAAAAAAAAAATACCAAACTATTTTGCTTAAATGATTTGTGAAAATTAAGGGATAATTAAAATTAAATTTTTACTAAACACTGAAGCATTTCAAAATTGTAAATCTAATTATTCGCAATCGCTTAAAGTGGTGATTGTGAAGGTGATCATCAGTGGCGGTCCAAACAGCTTTCTGAAGGCAGTGTCTCTATCATGCCAATAAATTATTAATTAAACCCTGGAACAATGAATGGGCTGGAATTGCTTATTTTTAAATGTTATTAATAAACGTAATTATTTATTTATTCAATTTATTACTCCTTTTTTAAATATGCCCACTTTAAATAGGATTAAAAATCACGGAAAATGCTGTTAGTTTCAGCAAGCATTTTTTTTTTTTTCATATTTAAAATTTATACAATAATTTATTTTTATTTCTTAAAGTTGAAATATGTCTAAAACGATAATTATTTATTTATTTATTTTTTGTGTTAATTATAAATTGATATTTGGCACCAATTGTTTCCTTAAGTTTTTCTGTGGTTTTTATAGATGTATGCTTAAATTCACGAAATTGAAACATAGATACTTTAAAATTAAAAATTATTTTGAGAAAAATAACATAAATATTATTGAGATCCATGGTAGTACTTGAAGATGTTTTGTCATTGTGCTTTGCTTTAGATAAAATACTTAGGCACTTTAATGTAGAGTTCTCAAACATGGGTTCTTTCAGATACAATGTTATTTTTGACACCCACATGCTACGAGTGATAATAAATTTAAGTAATTAAATTTGAATTCAATTATTTTTCAGATTCTTTAGAACAGGTTACGTGGAAAATATATATCAAACATTATTATCTTTAAAAATTATTGAAGAGAAAATCTCAAAGGAAACATTATTTGTTCACGCCACCATCAAGAGATATGTTTTGTTTTGAAAACAAAATAAATAAAAACTAGTGCACAAAAAGCAAATTTTAGGCTACAAAATTTGTCTAAATTTATCGAAAAAAAAAAAAAAAAAAAAAAACTGTAATTCTTAGAGACATAAAAATTCTTAATACCTTTCAATACTATTTAAAAAAAATTTTTCAATGAGGAAATGCCCAAAGAAAGAAAGGAAAAAAAAAAAATAAAATGAATACATTAGTGAGTCTGAGTACATACTTCAAAAAAATACATATTTTAATATTATTAAATGATATTGGATAATAAAATATATGAAATACTAAATTTATTGACATAACTAGTTATTATCTTGGCTGTTTGGAAAACAATGGCAAATTGATAATGAAACTAAAGAAGCTCCATAAAACATTTTTGCCCCAGGACCCAAGTGACGAATTTACGACATTTACCTTTATATTATTTTCTTATGCACAGCGATTGGGGCTCTTTTTTTTAAACAAAAATAATAAAATAAAAAAAAGTATCATAAGGTGGAATCTTACTTAATTTGATAAAGTTTTAATTGTATAATGAAATTCGAAAACATATATCAAATATGATCGATTTTTCTTTCCTCCTTTGGTGCAGTTTTTTTTGTTGTCGATAATTCAGTGATTTTTGTCAAAATTTAAGGGACGTTTGAAGCGTTAAATATTTAAGGGAGGGCACGTAAGGGTAAGAAATTCAATATAAATTTCGACTATTGAAATTTGCTATCATTAAAATTTTATACATCATTCATAAGTTGAATCGTACTTCCGGTTCAAGTTGAACAGTCTTATTGGTCAACCCTTCCTTTAAAATTATACTAAATAAAATGAAATAAAATAAAATAAATAAATAGATAAATAAGTTATATGTAGTTAAGCTAAGCGTAAATATAGTTAAATTTATGTAATTTACAAATAATATTGTATTTAATGTATTCATTTACCATATTATATGTATAGTGCTATAACCTGGTAACTTAATTGTTTTTAAGTTATCCATTATTGCTTTGATATACCATAACTAGACAATTCTAACACTAATCGTACTAATTGATAACTCTTAAAAAAAGGCAAAATATGAAACATTTCTTTCATTACATAGAAAGATGTCTAGTTGCACTACCATAACCATGGTATTGTGGTTTAATGTACCGTATTTGAATAATGATATTTTAGTTAAATGTTTTTGAAAGCAAAATTTATTGCTAATATTTATAGCTCGTTAAAGAGGTTCTTCATTATTTCGATCATAACTATTCAGCCTGTTGGTTAGAGTAAGATTTGGGCCATTCATTCAACCCACTATTTGATGGCATTTTAAGCTCAAAACAGGTAAAAATCTCGGAGAATCAAAACCTGCTATTTCCTAAAAAAAAAAAAAAAAAAGAAAAAAAATTTTTTTTTTTTTTTTTTGTAAACTTTTAAATCATTTTTTTCAGTTACTTCCCTTAGAATAGGCTTGGAATCGTTTGAAAAAGGGTTGAGTGAACTTTTCAAGTTTATTCATCGAACGATGTGTATAAAAATGGACTTTACCAAAAGGTTTTTTCTCTCCCGTTTTTTTGAAACTTTTTTAGAAGGGAGAACTTCGATTTCAACCCTACCTTCACATCCTGTTAGTGCTTTTATAACAACGCCTGGTATTACGTATTTCTTAGAATAGGCCATTGCTCTGACTGAGATTTTTTTGTGACTTCAATGTTTGGAAAACTCATCGAATCACCTGCATTATTCTCTCACAGACTTTCCCTTTCTTTAGGATTTGAGAAAGAGTTTTTACTAACGGTTATCAACCCTATTTTGCCCTTCAGGAAATAAGAGGCCATGAACTTTATTAGGGAGCGATACTGCAAATGTAAGAACCATTCCGTATATTGTTACTTGCTAACATATATAGGGTTTGGCTTGGAAAGAAAACGAAGCTCTATTGTGATTGGTATTGGTTTATTTGTGGGGAAGTTATTCAATATGAAAGGTGGGCTGAAGGGACACGAATCATTTTCGAGACTGGAAAATTATACAAGTTTTTATGGACCTATCCTATTAGGTTAAAGGAAAAGTCAGCAAAGCTTTGTTGATATTGTATTTTCAAGCTTAACTTACCAAGTTTGTTATAGATATTGAAAGATTACAGCACGTTTTCTGCAAGTTAATTAAGAAATAGAGATCTTCATTAGAATATGGTATAGAAAGAATTTTATTAAAATGGAAAAAAATTGTGAGCCACTCCACTTGGTACAGGTATCTTTAATTTTTAGAGGGGCAGGGTTTCGGGCTAATAAGTGAAGAAGATATACTTCTTAACTCGATATTTTTTAAGTACGTTTAAGGAATACGATGATTAACTTCATTTTATGATTCACTATATCGAATAGGAATTATATCGAATGGAAACTGAATTTTAAAAATTTTCGTGCAACATAATTTTAAGTCTAAACATGTTTATAATTGAAAAAACACGTTTATAATTCGAATCTTTTAAAATTAGGTAAAATCGTTTAATTTTCCTTGAATTTAATAACAAATGAATGAAAATATAATAAAATTTAAATTGAATATCATGACAATCACAATTTGGCAATTTTTATTCAGTGGTAAAATCACTTACGAGTGGTAATTATTATTATTATAGGCATCAAATTTTTGAGCAAGCTGCTACTTTGGACTATAGTTGAGTTCCAGGGTCGGTCCGAGATGAAAGCGGCTGAGCAAGGCGTCGAGGACGCCTTAGTGTAGTAAGGACAGATTTAGAAAAAAAAGTCATATTTTTTCTAAAAGTTCTTTTTTCCCTTACTTGTTGAAAAATAGAAGTTAAAATGAACTTATTTTCCTTTTAAATGTTGAAATCCTAATACTCTGACAACAAAATAACTCTACAAACTTTGTAGCAAAGCAGCATTCATTGTCTCTATTCATCATTGTAGACGGCATCCTACCCTGATAATTTACGATTTGCAGGGGCAAATGATAGTCACTTATAGAAACTTAGGTCTATTGAGTTTTCTTTAGCGTTTTTTCAAGAAAACTTTTAATAGACGGGGTAGGGCAATTCGACTTGCTTTTAGTAATTTCACGTCCCACAATGTTCTGAGGAAAATTTGTTTTGTAAAGGTAGGCAATTTTCTGTATGGGAAAAAATAGAAAGTTGCAAATATTAGGGCAACATCACTCTATTCTCAAAAACAATTGACACTAAATATCGCACAAAAATAAATAGGTGAAAGGTGATTCCTGATTTATTAGAAAAATTAATAAATATCGATGTTAGAAGAAGAGAATAACTGGCAATGCTTGAATTTTCTGCTGCACAATTCTTTTAAAGAAAACATCCATCTAAATTTCTTTTTCTTCTAATTTTAAGAGTACCTCAGCAATAATTGCAGGTTCAAGTTACTCTTTTTACTTAATTTACTTAAAACTCTTTTTATTTTAAACGTAAAAGGAATTACAAAATTTATTACATCCTTTCAGTTAAATAACAATTTTAGAAATTTTCACTTTTCAAAGTAATTAAAACATTTTGTGATAATTTGTTTAACTTTATTTTATCAGTATATGATTTGTTTAAAATGCTTTAATTTTAGTCAAAAACATAAAGTTATTTTCCTTTCAATTTATATGAAATAACGTGAGCTTCTTTGAATAATAATGAATTTTATTATTAAATTTTACTTTTTTTTCTCCATTCTATTGCGTTTTCTTTTACTTTTTTGTGATTTAAAATATTTCCTATTCAAATCAAAACTAGTTAATTATTCTTTAATTATATAATTTTACCCACGAGATTTGTTAAAGCAGACTTTAAAAAGCCCTTTAATTCGTTTAATGTTAAAATTCAAAATTTTATGTGTTTTGATTTTTTTGTTACTAATATTTTTTTTGTTTGTAATTTTCACAACACTAAACTTAAAATTATGTTAAATTTAAACAAAATTGAAAATTATAACATTGTTTTCTACCTCTCCCCTGTAGAAACTGTAACCCTATATATATGATAGTTTTTAAAAAAAAAAAAAAAAAAAAACCCAAAAAAGTGCAGTTTTCATTTTTTATTTTTCAAAATTTATAATTGTGATATTTTAGTTAGTTTATTTCGCTTTTTTACTGTTTTACATTAAGTTAAGTAGCAATAATTTTAAAATTTCTTAAATAGTAACAAATAAAAAAATATGTAACTGTATTTATTATTTTCTGATATCCAATAAAAGTTTTGAAATTTTTTAAAAGCGACTAGTTTTTACTTAATTTTTAAGTATTACATTTATATTAATTTTTAAATTTATATTAATTATTAATTTAAAAGTTTTAACGATTAATTTAATCTTTATTGCTAATATATTAGGTGAACCGGAATTTCGTTTAGTCAAATTAAATTATAAATGATATTTAAACATTTTTTTTGCTCTAACTAATGACGTAAATATCCACGCTGTCAGAAACTTTTTGCTATCTAGCCTGCAGCATTTAAATACCGGATTGATAAAAACCAGTTGTATTTCTGAGAAAAAAAATCAGGAACAGGCATTTTAGAAATATTTTAGCGTTCAGAATGTATGAAAATATGCTGGTACAAGATCGAGAAATTTTGATGACTGATCGATATCCTTTTATTCATTAATTTTTACCCGTTTATTCAAAACCACACAACAATTCCTGAAAACAAAATATGTATAAGGGTAAGGGAAAAAACCCAGGAAAATTACCTTAAGGTGAATGGAATATAAAGAAAGGTTCTGATATCAAATATTAAGCTGTGAATTCACATACTGCACACTAAGTATGTAAAATACTTTTAATGAAACATCTATATGTTACTGTGAATGTTCAAAATTGGTGGTTGTTGACTTCCACCGGTGAATGTTGACAATTACATAGTTGCTTTGGTAAATGTCCACAATATATACTAGATCTGCCCGGTATGCATTTGCCCGGTATGCCCTATATCAGTGTTTTTTTAAGGTCAAGTGCCACTGGCCAGCATGCATTTAACCGGTGCTCCGAACATTTATGATTCTCCTAATCTATCCTCAGCAGATATTAAAATATCGAATACATATAATAATATTAACAAATAAATTAATATCAAATCAGATATTACAACAATTTCGGACATTCACCAAAGCGACTATGTGAGTGTTGACATTCACATTCACCGGTGAAAGTCGACATTCTCTTGATTTCGTTAACATGTATACATCTAAACCCGGCAGCAGAATTTACGGTTTGAATTCGTAGCGCTATCTTCATAAATCCAAATTTATCTGCAACCTCGATCGCAGTCAGAATGCGATTATTATTGTGCAGAATCCAGTTTAAACTAACGTGCATGTAACAAAATGTGCAAATATAAAGTCCTTCAAAAATTCTAGATAAAGTTTTTGTTTAAATTTAGGTTGAATTATATATTGTATATATATAATTCAACCTAAATTTAAACAAAAACTTTATCTAGAATTTTTTAAGGACCTTATATTTGCACATTTTGTTACATGCACGTTAGT
Source organism: Parasteatoda lunata (assembly GCA_949128135.1). Classification (NCBI taxonomy): domain Eukaryota; kingdom Metazoa; phylum Arthropoda; class Arachnida; order Araneae; family Theridiidae; genus Parasteatoda; species Parasteatoda lunata. Next base: position 11,714,130 of record OX421980.1, on the reverse strand, counting down.
TTAAACTGGATTCTGCTTGCTTCATGTTTTCGCTGGTTAAAATATGTAGTAAAACAAAATGTTATACCCTATTATGTTATTTTTTTGATTAATATGAATAAAATAATTTCAAAATGTAAAAGTGTAAGATTTAAAGTTGTTTTTACGCAACTCTTTTTTTTTTCATATCAGGTATAATTGAGAATATGAGAATACCAGGTAGAAAAAAAAAATGTAAATATGATATAAGTGTGCAAGGTTTGTTTGCTCTTCTGAATTTGCTAAAGGTACATTTTATTATTATTTTTTTTTGCAGTATAGAATTTAAAATAAAACTACATAAATAAAATTATTTTAATAAAAAAAAAATTAAAAACTGCAGATTTCGATTTATTTTTAAAATTATTAAAATTCATTTTACTCAGTAAATATTTATTATTATTATCATTGATGGCGTGAAAGACATTGCATTTGAAACCGGCCCTGTGGAACTCATGTAAAGTGAATTATACTAATAGGCTTGCATTTGAAACCGGCCTTGTGGAACTTATGTAAAGTGAATTATACTAATAGGCTTGCATTTGAAACCGGCCCTGTGGAACTCATGTAAAGTGAATTATACTAATAGGCTTGCATTTGAAACCGGCCCTGTGGAACTCATGTAAAGTGAATTATACTAATAGGCTTGCATTTGAAACCGGCCCTGTGGAACTCATGTAAAGTGAATTATACTAATAGGCTTGCATTTGAAACCGGCCCTGTGGAACTCATGTAAAGTGAATTATACTAATAGGCTTGCATTTGAAACCGGCCCTGTGGAATTTATGTAAAGTGAATTATACTAATAGGCTTGCATTTGAAACCGGCCCTGTGGAACTCATGTAAAGTGAATTATACCAATAGGCTTGCATTTGAAACCGGCCCTGTGGAACTCATGTAAAGTGAATTATACTAATAGGCTTGCATTTGAAACCGGCCCTGTGGAACTCATGTAAAGTGAATTATACTAATAGGCTTGCATTTGAAACCGGCCCTGTGGAACTCATGTAAAGTGAATTATACTAATAGGCTTGCATTTGAAACCGGCCCTGTGGAACTCATGTAAAGTGAATTATACTAATAGGCTTGCATTTGAAACCGGCCCTGTGGAACTCATGTAAAGTGAATTATACTAATAGGCTTGCATTTGAAACCGGCCCTGTGGAACTCATGTAAAGTGAATTATACTAATAGGCTTGCATTTGAAACCGGCCCTGTGGAACTCATGTAAAGTGAATTATACTAATAGGCTTGCATTTGAAACCGGCCCTGTGGAACTCATGTAAAGTGAATTATACTAATAGGCTTGCATTTGAAACCGGCCCTGTGGAACTCATGTAAAGTGAATTATACTAATAGGCTTGCATTTGAAACCGGTCCTGTGGAACCCATGTAAAGTGAATTATACTAATAGAATTGAATGAAATTTGCATATGTTTTAGAGGGGACTTTTGAGATTTTTTGTACCTAATCCTTTTGTTAATTTTAGAGCATTTAAAAAAAAATTGATTAGAAGCTCATACTTTCAATTATCAATATTATTTAATTTTATTTATATTATATTGTCTAATTATCTTGGAAATTCTCCTTTTGGTCTTGTTTCTAAATAGTCCCAATTTCTCAAAAAATCCGAGGAGAAAAACACAAATTTAAGTTTTTCATCCAAAAAGATTTGGATGAAAAACTTAAATTTAAATTACATTTTGAAACAAATTAGAAATATGTTCGGGATAAAATATTTATATTTGTATCAGAAAATTCACATTTTGTTAAGAGTACGCTTGACACACAAGCTCATTTAGCACAAAATTTGAGCTCATGGTCACTCTCTTGGATTCACCTTTTGAGAATATCGGCTTGTTTGTTGGATGGTTTCCTGAATCTCTACAGAAAAGATCCTCCCTGGAAATTCATCCTATTCAATGAGTTGTTTTTCTTCCCTCCATCTTTAGTAACACTTTTTCTCAGAGGACTTAAACTATGTAAAAAGAAGTTACCCTAAGAATATATAATTAATAAAAAATAACCTTCAAATATTTTTTTAAGCACACAATACATTAAAAAAGGAGGACATAAATAATTCTCAGAACATTAAATCTGGCGCCTCCCTTACCTGACGCTTCGGGCCCGCTCCTTTCACCCTCCTTGAGTATCATCATTAGTAATGACAATACAAAAGAATTTTTGATATTTAGATGAAATCTCAGATGGTGAAAAATTAAAAGAATTTTAATGAATTGAAAAATTATTATTTGATTCCCGAAACTTCGGCTGTTTTGTTGCGCTCTGCAATGTTGACACAACGTAATACACTATCCGGCCAAAAGTATCTGGACACCCAGTGGTATGGACATATTAATATGATGTTGGTCCACCTTTTGCATCGATGGCTGTCTGCACAATTCCACTAGTTTAGGTGGCTATAGGAATTGACTTCCAGGCTGCCATCATAGCTGAAGTGCAGTGAGGAGAATCGTTTTGACTGGCTACGTAACCTGCTCTCGAATTTGTCCCAAATTTGTTCAATGGGATTTAGGTCGGGGCTCTGAGAAGGCCAGTCCAGTTTTTGAACTCCCAATATCGTCAAACCACTTCTTAGCAAGCCTCGATGTGTGAATGGAACAGTTTTCACGGTTTAAGAGAAATGGCCCGAAATATTGCTATAGAGTTGGGAGTGGAGCATTGTCCAGAATGTCCACATACATCTCAGAGTTCCAACCACAGGAACTAACGGACCCAGGCTAAACCACGGGAAACATCCCCACACCATTATGCTACCACCGCCATCACAACCTGGTGTCCGGATACTTTTGGCCTGATAGTGCATGACTCGCATTTGAACCAAATTATCGTGCAAATTAAATACGATACTATGGTTCAACTTAAGAAGACTTTTATACCTTATTAAATTTGCATTATGGTTCAATGTTGAACCAGTTTTCGGAGATCTTCATCAATAATGCACAAATTTATTCAATTATATTACTTAATGAATGACTTAATTTTAAATCAAAAGGCTTAAATGCGTGAAAATTAATTTAATAAGTTATCAGATGTGTTGTAGCACTTCATTAATTGCTAATAAATTTGCTGCTATTAAATGTTTTCCTAGTTAAAGTTTACTTAGGTGTTGCTTATATGTCTTAGAAAAGGGAACGACAAAATTATTTTACCCGATTAGAAAATTTCCTTATGTAACTTTCATCTGTGCTTAATTCAGGTTTTTTTCTTGATTTATTTTACATACTATGAAATAGAGTGCTATTTTTTTTCTTCATTATTTATGTTTATATTCCAAAATTATTTCCTTCCTTTTAGTCCGAGAAAAAGGGAAAAACTTTCTCTTTATAACAGTACTTTTCAATAAATTTACAACATTGTATGAAACAAAACATTCGTTAATTACGAGATCCTTATATCAAGGTACAATGGTATTATCAAGCGTGAGGCCTTCACAAATGAAGAATTTTAGATAATGAAATATGTAACTGTGTTTAAATATGTTTAAATATATGTTAGTTTCTAATTTTGTAATTTCGATTTAAATAAATCGAATGAATTGCCCTCAGAAGTCATGCCTCAAGCTGTAGCCTCCTTTATCTATATGATTGAAATATTAAACAAAGTTTTCGAATTTTTAATAACAAAAATGATATACAAATTATATTTATAAAAAAAAAACTTAATTTGTTAAAATTGTGCGAGGGTTTTGATTATTTGTTCCAATTTATAAAATTTCTAATTAAAAAGTTTTAAAATTTGGTTAACCTAATGATACATATACTTGTATAATTTTTCTCCGGATGACCCCTGACGGGGGCGGGACGGGGTTAAGCTGTGATACTTGTATAATTTTTGCGTATTTAAATGTTCACAAACAAATACAATGTTTGAAAAGAGGAGAAAAGAAAAAGAGCTTTATTATTTATTTATTTTCATTTTAAACTATACGGATGGAAAGATTTTAAGTTCAATTTGCTATTTATAAGTCGTGCCAGCAGATGGCAGCACTACAGTAATTGCTTATATCAGGGAAGGAATGATTGCTGGGAGTTTTTCTCTTTGCTCCACACAAGCGGAAAAAAAAAAAAGAAGAGGGGAGCGAGATGGTAATCTTACGAATCGATATTTTTTCCTCTTTGGTGAGTTAATTGAGAGCGGGAAACAATTCTTTAAAAAAAAAGTAAGATAGGAAGAAAAAAATTAAAATTAAAATATCAAACTCTTAATAGCAGATGAAGGCTCTGATTCGATTTTTTAAAACAAACAATTTATTTTTTTCACTAGTTTTAATGCACATACACACGTTGAAAAATTCGTCATGATGGTGAAAAATTAAAATCATGGAATAAGTAATGGGCTCAAAGATAAAAGTTGCATTTCTTGAAAAAAATGTTCCTGTTTAAATTATCACACTACGAATATTTAGATTTAATGTTGAAATTTTCTGTTTGTGAACTAAGCAAAAATTAAACGAAAATTCGAACATAAAAAAATTAAATAATTTATAATTGATGCTATATATATCTATATATATTATATGTATTTCAGGATTTATTTTCTCATGAAAATTTAAATAACGGCCAATCTTTATTAAATATAAGGAGTATAATTATAGTTGATATAATTGATATAATAATTTATAATTGATGCTATATATATATGTATATATATTATATGTATTTCAGGATTTATTTTCTCATGAAATTTAAATAACGGCCAATCTTTATTAAATATAAGGAGTATCATCTTTAAAAATGTATTTAATCTGAGTAAATATAGTTTCTGTACTATTCGGTAATAAAAATACTTGTACTTTTAACTTCATTATGAATTATGAACACACTTAGCATTCTGTAGCATTTTCTTCTTGCAAAAATGCAAAATTTCTAGGAGCCAGCATGGTATGGACAGCATAATCGCCTTTTTCTGTCATGGTAAATTTTACTAAAATATTTGGCACCATTTACGATTTTTTACATGCCAATCAGATGCCGGGTATTTGTAGACCTTTGTTCTTGAGAACAAAGAGATTTAAAAAGTTTTAAATGATGTTCACGTTTACACGTGTATTAAAATAAAAATTTTTTTTAAAAAAAAATTCACAACATTTACCGAACAAAATTTTTTTTGTTTTGCTTTCTTAAAGCGTTTTTCAAGAAAGTTTCTGATTAATAAAATAAGTCGTAAGATACAGTAAACATTATTTTCATATTATATTATATTTTGAAACTGGCTTTGAATAGTTGCGGTAGCTTAAGCTCAGTGACTTTGTAATTTTGAACCCAACCAAGAAGACAAGGGAGCTTTTAGATCGGGGCTTTTGATGGAATTTATTTATTAAAATGGACCCTTCCGGCAACAAGAGGATTCGGGTAGACATTATTTTCGAATATAAATGAAAACAGTTTTTTAAAAACGCTGCAAGGTGGACGTATTTATAGTATTCAAGTTATTTTGTACGGAAAATATAGGCTATTTTTTTTTTTTAAAGTTACTGAGACGCTTGTGTAATTGGCTAATCGAATTAAAATTTTATGTACAGAGATGCTGTACAGTTAAGAAAGAATAAGAAAATCAAAAATTTCTCTATTTGAAAAATATAAATTTTGACGAAAAAAATTGAAATGGCTGGTCGAGTGATAAAAAATTAGTTGAGTAATCATTTAAAATATAATATATAGAATTGGTTAACCCTTTGCGATTAAGAAAATTTTAATCCCACAATTTATTCAAGAAAAACCATAAAAATTGTGTATTTAAAGTGGGTGATTAAAATTAGCACTGCTTAAGACTTAAAAACTATTCAATTTTAGTGGTTTGTATTATTATGCAGTTAAGGGGGGCAGTTTTTAACCCACCGTATTAATTAATGTTTCTATTCTTTTTTTTCCGTTCCTGAAAAACTATTTAAAGTCTTAGAAATAAGATGTTTTTCCACCAGAAACTACACAATATATAAACAATACTATTGTAAGAGAAAGTTGAAGCATTGTCTGTTTGTTCAATGATACCGTTTTTTTTTTAATGTTTATTATCTTGATGTAATTTTACACAAGTGAATTGGCGGGAATAAATTATTTTCGAAGTGGTGTAGGCAATATTTTCTTATATATTTAGCCAAATCGTTTTTTGATAATTATTTTCAAGAGAGGAAAGACTGGTCAAGATGTTTCGATAGCAACATCTCAAATAGTTCAATGATTGTAAAGTATTAAAAAATTATTAAAGCCATATATTCTATTTTTATTAAATTACCGCCTGTCAAGAAACTCTGATTTAATTTAGCGGAGATTTTAGCTTTTACTGTCTGTGAATGAAATCTATTATAAATTTAAATCTATCATCTATTTATAAATTTAAATAGCAATGCATATCATTAACTCCTCTCAGACTATTCCCTATATTCCTCTGACTATTTTTAAATTCCTAATATGAGAATCTGCCGAAGAAAAATTTGTTTATTCAGAGTTTTTGGGTTTGATCTTGTGAATTCCTCTGCATAAATTAATTAGCGACAATTAGGTGCCGGGATATCCTATTTCTCAAATTTCATTACATGTTAGTATAGTTTAATTGCAGAATTAGAATAATTTAAAGTCTCGAATAATTAAGATTGCATTTTAGTTCATCGATCTCTAGAATCAAAACTATTAAAGCATAACCGTTATTAATGCACGCAATGCAAATGCAAATTTTAGGTAACAAAAAATAAACCTTTGTATTCCAAATAAATTTTTGTTTTGAGCATAAAAATAGATTCAACGATTACTGCTATTACATTGCTGCATTTAGTGTTGAACAGTTAGATATAAAAATTTGCATTTTTAGATATTTTAGTGTGTGGAGAACCACTCAAATAAACCTTGTTTAGAGCAAAATTATCCTTCATGAGATTGCTTCAAAGTGGAATCAACAAACATGTTCTTGAAGTAAAAAATACTGTGCTATACTATACATATATTTAATCTAAAAGACTTTTTTAAGTATGTGTTACTTAGGGTTGCTAGAAAATTGTTTTACTTGAAAAAAGGTAGATTGAAAATCTTCATTGCTGCGTGATAGCTGATTATGTTATTATTAATATTATATAATAGTTAATTAAATTGTTAATAAATAGTTATTAATATTAATAAATAGTTAATTATATTAAATATTAAATAAATTAATTATAATATAATTATTATATTAATTAAATATTAATATATAATATTAATATTAATAAATATTATATAAATATTAAATAAATAGTTAATTCTTAAAAACTCATATTAACACAGAATACAGGACGATTTTATTGAATTAAATCTGTGACAAATTTAACCTACATTTTTTTCCTGTAATGAGATTTAAAGAATTTCTTTGTATCAGAGAAAAAAAAAGATAATCGTAGTATTATGAAGGGTACTTACACATTAAAGCAGGAAAAAAATATTCAAAGTAACTTTTTGTTGAAAATGATCAAATTTTTTGCTGTAATATTTCTTTTTATCTAAAATATCTTTTGAATAAACATGTGTAATGAAAAATTAAGAAAATAGCAAGTTGAAATAACGACAATATTAAAAAAAACTTTTATAGGCAAATAATGAAAGACGAAGAAAAATTTATAGAAATTTATAAATCCATAAATAAAAATTTTTTTTTTTAGTAAAAACGCTTTGACACTGTTAAAATTTTTTTCAGTTGTAGTAGTATATATTTTTTTGTTTATTGCAGTATATGTTTATTTGATTTATATTTGTTTCTGTTGTATAAAACAAATATTTGCTTAGTATTAAATCAGGTTTTTTTCTTTTCTTTTTCTTTTTTTTTACAAACTACCTTAAAGCCCTTATTTCAAATAAGAACTATTTTACTTTAGAAACATTATGTAGAATAATACTCTATATTTAAATTATGCTTCGATACGCTTACAAATTCATATATTTTCAGGAATAACATAAACTTTATTTTTTTTTACAGCATTTGTATTTAACACAAATATTTTTTTGTACATAGTGAATAAATATATGGATAGTGCTCCTCAAAATTTTTTTTCATTAAGATTAAAATCTTAATTGCAGTAAGACTTAAAAGTTAATTGCACGTTTTTTCATTAAAGGCATGATTTTTTAAAAATAATGCAATTTTTTTATCAATACCACGATTTTCCATTTTGTGTTAGTTTCGTTTAATTTATTTGGATATGATATAAATTTGGGTGGGAAATATTAGATATAAGACCTTGAGAGATTATTGAGACTCGTGAATTTGTATAAGTAAAAAAAGATAAAATTTTGTTTTATATATAAAATAAATCTTGTATAGTCATCTCCAATACAAGATTTAAGTACAAAGAAGACTGAAATGAGAGTGAATAAAAAAATTTAATTTCGGCATTGATTCTAAGGTTATTTTAAACTTGTATAGTGAAATATATTATACAAAACCTTCATAAAATAATGAATTTATGTACAAAATAAAGAAAAAAATATATAATGCACCTTTCTTAAAATAAATCGCTGTATTATGTAGCATCATTTATTTTGTGTAGTTTTCTATATTATAAAAAAATTTAGAATATAGTTGCTACCATTTTTGGTGTTGAGGTAAATGAAATATATTTTTAAGTACAGAAGGGTGACAAAAAGTATATACAATTGACCAAATATCAATTGTTTGAAAGAATTATTATAAAAAATGTATTTGTTTTTTAAACCAACTTTTTTGCAATGAAATTGATTCGAATTATCATGAAAATACGTTTAACAACAAACAAACAATAAATAAAACTATAACAGTGAAAAAGTAAATAAAAAATGTAACTATACATCTTGTACTGTAATAAATTTTTGTTTGTCTCAACGCCAAAAATGGTGACAACTAAAAACCAATATTATTTATAGTGTAAGCAGTAAAAGCTCTGGTGCAATATTTCCCAGAATATGATACTAATCGACCCAAAAATTTGGGTGAAGAAACATTTTATTTCGAGCTTTAATATCCAATTTGAAGGATGCAAATTAAATTTAAAAATTTATAATGGAATAAACTTATACTAGACACTCGCTCATTCACGCCAAACGAGAAGTATTTTCACTTCCAAAAAACACCGATGTTGGCAAACTTTGAATATCATATGTAGATTGTTTACATTTGATTACAGGTTGGCGTGAATTCATGGAAGTCTTCGATGCTGCTATTCATCAACCAAGAAACGAAAGATCGTCGTTATGTATGTATGTTTTTTAGTAGTTTGATAAAGATAATTATATTGAAATTTTTAAATCTCAATAAATTGTACAAAGTGATTTAAATCAATCAAAATTGTAAATCGTTTTGTAGAGTCTATTTTGATTTCGTTTTTATATTCGTTTCGTCACGTATTTTTGATTTTCAAACTAATATTATTAAGAGTTAGGGTATATATGCATCATAGCAGCCAACTCTGCTAAATTTTTCAGTAGACTACTGTATTTCGCCAGTTTCTCTTGGTCTACTGGTTTAATAAAAATTCTCCTGGTTTTTGTACACTTTAGAAAATTCCCTAAAATTGAGTAAGTTTCCTGAAAAAAATTCCTATTGAAATAGAATTTTTGCACAAATTATTGCTTGAATATTTAAATAATACATAAAGAAACGAGCCTTCGTAATACTTATATCTTTCGTAATATCTTTCCCATTATTATTCAAAATTAAGAGTAAACATAATATTCAATTAATGTTAATCATAACTGAAAATATTGCAGTTTTTTTTATTTTGATGACTATAAAAATGTCTGAAATTCCCTATGTGTAAAATATTTAATAAATTTTGTAACAATTTATCAAGAAATTTATATTATTACGTAAAATCTACTGTATATTTTCCTGTTGACAACTATGTATGCATTCTAAATCAATGATTAAATTTTTTATTGTATCGTAAAATGAACTTTACTGGACCTTATGTGTATCTTATATACTGTAATGAATAAATGCTACTGAAACAATTCGTGCCGGCAGTAGTAGTTGTGCAAAAGTATGGGTAGTAGTGTGGGCAATTGTTTAAAAGAACATTGGTCTAGGGGAACACATAGCGGAGCACCACGTTGGTGTAAAGTAGTGCCACCATTTTTGGTGCCAAGATATACGAAATTCTTTTAACGTGTACTGCAAGATATATTATTGACTTTGAGAGAAAAATATATTTATTATGTTTTGTTCAAATATATAAACTCACAGTTTTGTCAACAAGAAGTAAATATGGATCCTTTGGTAATGATATGTCATACAATTTAGTTCCAAAATTAAATAATGCAAAATAGATATTATGTTTTGAAGTAGAGATTCCTAAATCAATTCGTATAATTGATCATTTTCAGTCAGCGATTTTTTAAAAATATTTTGTAGGGATCCATTTATGAATAGGGCCAACCGGCCTGTGTAGGGGTTAGGGAGCTGCCCTTGCATCAGAAAGGTTCTGGATTCGAATCCCGGGCAAGGCATGGATGTTCTTTCCTGCTCTGCTCTATCTGTCCTTACTGTGGGAGCAATGTTGGCTCACCTAATATTGTGCCCCTGAAAGAGTGGCCAACAAATCTGCCCTGTAAATGCCTGAATTTACGAAAAATGTTAACACAGGTGGGCATTGGAATAAAAAAAATTTGTGAATCGGTCCAAGCATAAGTTTCACTCAAGGATTTGCTAAATAATTTTCAGTTTATTATTTACTCATTTCTCTTATTACTGACATTCTATTATCTCGATTTGTTAAAAGATATGTACTGAATTTTTTAAAAGTCTTAATTAATTGTTAATTCACAATTGGACTCCAAGAACAAATTGTAAACCCTCCTCGTAAAACCTAATATTTTTGCTTGCACATAAAAGCAAAGTGCAAATTGCTCGCACTTGAACTTAATTTTGGAATTATCGAGATTGTATGGCTCAATATGTAAATGCGTCGCTCACTCTGCTGATGGAGACAAGGGGGTCGTGAGCTCGATCCTGGTGGCCAACTAAACAACAGACGTGTATACGTAGCAAGGTGAACGATAAATTTATTGTTGCTGAACAACCTCTCTTTGGAAGTTTGAAGAGAGGGGTGGAAGCTCGGGTGCTATGCACACCGTCTGACGGGTTACGTGATATTCTTACCAGAGCCCTCAAAAGATAAAACTTAAAAAAAAACTTAACTTAAAACTTAAAAGACTAGGTGCTTGGCTGAGTAAAGTGAGTAGGGTGTATAGACCAATCAATCCATAATTGTAAGATGGAACCAAATATGGATCACAGTAACAAGTTTGGAAAAAACTGCAGAGTATAATTTGAAAATTAAACGAAGTTGCACTCTTATTAACTCCTGCCAGTTAAGAAAAAAAGTTGAAACGCGCAAGCATATCTAGTGGTACCATTTTAGTTTCCGAAATGAATTCAGTCAATTTTATAACTACCTCTGTTGTGTCTTCACTTTTTAGACTACCTGGGTCAGTAGATATGAGTGAAATAAAGATTATTACAATAATTACTTGTCAGAGCTATAACATTTATTATTAATATAAAATAAGTCTACATTTTGTTATTATGTACAATATGTTTGTAAATCATGCATCGAGAAAAAAATTCTGGTTAAATTATCGTACTTGTATGGTAATGACATATCGAAGGAAAAAAATATAATCCTGGAAATAAAGTCTAGATATAAGATATTTAAACCCTTTATTTAGTAATTCAAAATTATAGTTTCTATTACCAAGCATTTAGTTAAAATACCAAACTGGAAAGTAAAATTAACCATACAATGGTTTTTATGCCATGCTGTAAGGTATCATTATAAAATTATCAAATGTTACCACATTTATTACCAAACAGTACCACATTTTATTGTTAATTTTACAATAAGTCATTACAAAAGCGCTTCGGTAAAAAGTAGAGCTTCTTGGTTTTCCCATAATGAGAGGAACAATGGCAAATTTTACCATGTTCTGGCAGTTTTAAACATATTTTTTTTCCTCAGAATAAGTACTAGTCTTAGTTTAAATAGTAACTGTCGTAAAATCAAATAAAAAATTATAGGGGAAAAAAAACCCTGGCTGATTTTATTTTTTGTTGAAATGAAAAAAAATTTCAAAATGCATAACATTTTGGAACGCATCATCAAAACTGTTTAAATACATCTCCAAAATACATATATATTTATAATTTTAAATAAAAAAAATTAGATTCACTGTGAATAGAGATATTTTGCATAACATAAGTAACCTTAGCGAGTCTGCGGTTTGTAGGAAATTTTTGTGCCAACGTCGTGAAACTATCGTTAGAAGAGTTATCGTATTTAATGCTACCAAATCTCTCTGTAATGTGTATGTCTTTGCAATGTAATGTAATGTGTGTCAACCCTTTTATTCTATTTCTAATGGAACATTTAATATTTTACGTAAGAAAAATAATGAAGAAGTAGCAAAATGATTAAAAGTAAGTTTTTTTTTAAATTTTTCATTTTTTATCTAAAAAAAGAGGAAAAATATTGAATGAAGTAAAAACATCGAAAAGTTTAGAAAAGAAAGTCAAATAACCAGTCAGGGAGTAAATTACTTCCACATCGTGAATCTAATTTTTTCAAATGATGGATTGGATGGAATAGAATATTTATTAACCTATCAGAGATAAAGTCGCAATTTTTTGACATTCTTTGTGATAGCGATATTAAATGTTTTAAAATAATCTGGAAAAGAGCTAAAAAAACCAGTTCGAAAACTTTTCTTGTTTGAAAAAGCCGAACATTTAGAATTTCAAAACGAAATGTCAAAGACAAAAAAAAAAAAGTTATGAAAGTTCAAAATTACGGTGGATTCCAAGAAAAAAATATTCTTATAAATTTATTTACTGCAAGTTTTTTATTATAGTATATAATTAGTATATACACTGCTGGACAATTGCTAAGGACGGATAACACTATCATCCATAGCAACCACAAAATGAAAGGAAGCAAAATGTGGAAAATTAGAATAAGTGCGGGATATATTAAGAAGAGGTATGCGTATGCACATTTTTTTTCCACGTCTGTTCATCACGTTATAGCGCTGATAAGAGCTTTAAAGGTTTTGACGCGTGTGGAGAGTTGTTGTTTCAAGTCAAAGTTTTACTGGAAAGATTTAGTTGACGAACTTGAAATTTTCGGCATGTCTTCCCCATATCACTTAGATGATTTTAAGCGTGGCCGAAATATTGGAAAGATCGAAGAAGGGCGAAAAATAACAGATGTTGCCAAGGAGTTCGATATCGCTCACAGCGTTGTTTTACGGCTGTGGAAATCATTTAAAACTACTGGAATGTGTAGTAGGCGGCACGGGGGAGGTCGCGCTAGCAGTACGACGCCTGCAGAAGACAGATACTTCGTTCTATCAGCAAAAAGGAACAGGCGCACCACAGCTCAGCAGGAGGCAAATCAGTTTCTTGCTGCCACAGGAAAGCAGATCTCCCGAAAAACTGTTGCCAGACGTTTGAGGGGAGGAGGACTAGACGCCCGCAGACCTGTTGTGTGTGTCCCATTGACCAGACAGCACCGTACTGCCCGTTAGCAATGGTGTCGTGAGCATCACAACTGGAATGAACAGGACTGGGCATGCGTACTATTCTCAGATGAGAGTAGGTTCAGTCTGTCATCGGATTGTAGACGCCAACTGATCTGGCGCGAGAGTGGTACTGGTTATCGTCCAGAAAATATCTAGGAAAGGAACCGATATCCGACATGCAGTGTCATGGTGTGGGCCGGCATCATGATCAATGGCCGCACGCGCCTACATGTGGTTGCGAATGGGACTATGACGAGCCAGCGATACATTGATGAAGTTCTTCTTCATGTTCGTCTTTTCCGTGGTGCTGTGGGTGATAAATTTGTTTTTATGGACGATAACGCAACATGTCATCGAACACTCGTTGTTCAGGATTGTCTAGACAGTGAGGGTATTCAACGCCTCGTATGGCCATCACGTTCTCCAGATCTAAACCCCTTGAAAATGTTTGGGATGCTTTGGGCAACTGGCTGGTCGAAACTATCCTCCGACAAACAAGAACACCCTCATCCGTGCACTGACAGAGGAATGGGATAAATTGCCTCAACAGCTGCTGGATAATGTTGTGCAAAGTGTGATACGACGTGTAGAATGTTGCATCACACTCCACGGTGGACATATCTCGCACTGGCACCTTTCTTCAAGTTGCCTGCTGACATTTAGATGCATTGTTCCATTTTTCCGTACGCAGCATCAAATAAACATTTATTTTCTTTCAAATGTTTCATAGCTTTTGTACTTTCCAGAACAATGAATATTCTTTATTCTAATGTCTGAACAGTGTGGCAATTATATTTTATCCTACTAGGCCTCATGTCTCGCTTAATGTTATGCTACATTGCAATTTGTGATCCGTCCTTAGCATTTGTCCAGCAGTGTATACTCGTATATATATATATATATATATATATATATATATATAAATTAATTAATAAATAATTCAATAAACTAAATTATTTTTGGACATTTCAAGAAACTGTTTTCAAGCTTGACTGCACTGAAAAAAGAAGAATGGTCAAAAGTATTAGAATATGTCAAAATTCACCGGGGTTTTGGCTCTATGGAAGCAACCAAAAGTTCGATTGTTTTTACCGAAGCGCTTTGGTAATGATTTTGATAAAAAAAACAATTAAATATGGTTATATAATGTGTGATAAGTTTGGATAATATGGTAAAATTCGGTAATTGTATCATGATGCTTTAGAGCAAGGCATAAAAACCAATTCTTCGGTTAAATTTACTTTTCAGCTTTTGTGTTTTTTACTTTAATGTGTGATTTTAGAAATGTATTCTTGAAAACCAGAATTCCTGCTAAACCGCTACCATATGAACGAAAAATTACCAAATGCATGGTTAATGGAAGGAAAAATACCCGATATTTTGGTACTTATTTCCAGAATTATATGTTTTTATCAGAAATGTTTTAACCATACAGCACGGTTACTTCAGCAGAATTCATTTCTCTGTATGGAAAAAAAAGAGCTACATAACGCTTCTCATTTCTGTTTCCTTTTATGAAAAATGAAACTATTGCTGCCAAATTTTGTGAAATTGTTTTGTATTATTAGAGCCGTCTCTATACGCTCTTGACTCTTACGTATTTTCTGAAAGTTTTCAAAAGGTGGCACAGTTAAGCTCTAATAACAATTAAGTTCAAATTTAAATCCCAATAAAGTTTTTACTGTAATTCTGTCCAATAACACGAATTATGCAAATTATTATGACATTTTTCTTTAAATACAGTAAAAATATCAGCAACTGAACCAATAAATACCAGCAACTGAGTTAACATGATTGGCTCATCATGTTAACTGAGCCAATGTAATACAAATAAGATTTTTTTTTTAAATAAAAAAAAAAGTTTTTTTTAAAAAGTTCAAATTTAATTCACAGTAAAAGTTTTACTTTTCCTCTTATCATGTTACAAACACAGAAATTTAAAAAAATTAGTGCTTACACTATACAATGTTGAAGATTTATTTTGTAAACTGTCAATTACTTGCTGTACTCATCAAAAAATAACTTCTAAATTTGATTCCATTGATTTTTTTATTTTTTTAAACTACACGGATGTAATTTTCGGTGCACGTAGGATTTTTAAAAAAATATTTTTTTCACAAAATGGCGGTGTTTTGAACAATCAGCAATTGCAATAAATGACACAAAATAAGTTATGTTTTCGTGAATTATTCAAAAGCAGTCAACCTAATTAAAAAATCAAAAAAATAATTAAAGTAAATCGATTTGAATTATATTAATTATAAAAGTAACAGAAACATGGTTTTTAGTTTAAAGTTTTATGATCCATGTAAATATATAAAAATTTTCAAATAACTATAATACGTCAGGTCCAAAAGATGCCATCATTTTCAGCAACCTTTTTCTGTAGATTTCTCCTCTTGTATTTTTTGTGTAGCTGCCGAAATTCATCTTCATTTTGAGCATATTTTGCTCCAAAGCTCTAACCTTCCTTATAAATTATTACAGCTAAATAAGTTGAAATTTCAATTATTTGTATTGAAAGGAATTCTTATAATTTAAACAAACTGCTTTAATGAAATAGTCAAAATGATTGTGTAAAATGTTTTGATAGGAGTAAGCAAATCTATTACTATAATCTATTATTTACAGAACGTTGCACTTAGTCTGTAACATTTTAATTTTTTTGGAAATCAATTTAATTTTTTAGTATAATAATCTTAAAAGGTGGAACTATCGAAAAACGTGACTTTTCGCAGTGATGGGGATAGAGCTTTCGCCTTCCAATGAGGTGAACCGGGTTCGAATCCAAACGATCGCTGGTCGATACGAATTCTGGATTGCACCAACCACATTGCTGACGTAAAATATCCTCAGTGGTTGACAGGTCATGGGTTAGAGCCCCTTTGCCGTCAGGCTAACCATGGAAGGCTTTCTCTGTTTCCCCACGCAGCGCAATGCGGGTTAGTTCCATCAAAAAGTCTTCCACGAAGGCAAATTTTTTCCAATGCTTGATCCATGAGTTCCCTTGTCTTCTGGATTGGGTTCAAAGTTACAAGGTTACGGAGTTGAGCGTCAATAGTCGTAAACCCAAAAATTGGTTCGGCTGTTCAACTATGGTTATAAAATAAAATGAAAATAGTATTTTGTCGAGTTTCTGAAAATTGTACTGTGTCGTTTCCTTTTAATATAAGAAATATATAATTAAAAATATAAAAAAAATTATATATTAAAGAAGTAAATATATAAATGAGGAACGGATAATTGAGAAAAATGTAAATTACGAAAGATATGATACACATTTTTTGCAAATTTTTAATTTTGCGACGCTAATTATTGATTTTAGTTAAAAGTAATTGCAAACTATAATAATAATTGAAACTGTTTTTTACTCGAAATTTGAATCATTGAATAAACTGATTTGAATTGAGAATAGAATCAACTGATCCAAATTAAGATAGTAATCACATGATTTGAATCAGATTAGAATCAGTGATATGAATATACTGATTAGAATCAGCTTTAAACTGATAATTTAAAACCCCGAATCAATTCAGAGATTTAATGAAATCATTGATTGAAATCACCAAATCTCTTTTCCTTAATAGAAAAAAAAATCGATATACTTTATTATCATTGAATAGCTTGATCTATTTAACTCAGTTTTGATTTCATACTTGAAGCATTTTGTGTAAATAGAATGTCTTAATATTAATTAGCTTTTTGCTAAATAAATACTAATTAAGATTGAATAAACCAAATTAATCACAGATATACTTTTGAAAAACTTTTAATAACTATTTTAATAGACACTAATTTCAAAAAATAATTTCACTATAAAGTGTTTTAATTTTATATGAAATTTATTTTATATGCGTAAAATTTGCTCATTGTAAGAATAATATTTTTTTATAAAAAGAATCAATGCTGAAAATTACTTTTGCGTTAAAACAGAAATTATTTAAAGGAATTTAAGATGAGTAAACTAAACTGAGACTGGATGTTTTCCTCTTCTTAATAACACTGATGGTATATCAGGTTTTTGGTTCAAGCTATTCATTTTTATTTTAGAATTAAACTAGCCAAGATGAAACCTTTATAAAGTCTTTATTTTACCTTGCATTAATTACACTTTCGTTCGAGCAATCACCTGTAATAAAGCCTTCATTTTACTGTAAAATATTTATTATTTTGTGTCTTTTTAACTAGTCATTAAAAATCTAAGTAAAATAAAATTTTTCCTACAGTGATATTAAAATTTATTAATATGGAAGTTTTGCTAATTTATACATTTTCTAAAATTAATAAATATAGCGAATATATATATTTCAAAATAAATCATATAAAATCGAAACACTTTATAATGAAATGACGGAATTATTTTTTGAAATTAGTGTCTATTAAAATAGTTATGAAAAGTTTTTCGTCTTAATTGTTTTGTACGAGGAAAATTAAATTAAATTATTTGCAAATTAATTAAAATTGAAAATAAATTAAAATTATTTTAAATTTAAGTTTATAGTTTTAGTAATTTGTACACTTCTCACAACACTACAGCACATTAGCACAAATTAATTTTAATTGTTACTCAAATAAATTCAATTAATTCATTTCAAAATAAAACTATTAAAAAGATTTTTATTTTTTACTAAGGAATAAAAATTCGATTATCAGTTATTTTTCGGGAGTATTCTGGAGTATTTAAGAAAAACATATGATCTAAATTTTCTCATTTGAAATAGCACATTTGACAGACATCCCAATTTTTAGTACTTGAAATTGGTGTTTTTTAAAGCTTTTCGATCCCATTTTGAGTTTCTTGAAGCAAAGTTTTTATTTTAAGCTGTATTTTGATGAAATGTCTGCATTTTTAAACGGGCATATTATGCCCGTTTTAATTACCTATTAGCTTAAATACAATCAAATTGACTTTAAAAAAGCGGTACGTGACGGACCATCTAGGTTTTAATTTAGAACCAAGTGCCTTTTATTTATACCGAATCACATTGATTTGTCTAAAGGACAGAAAAACATCCAAATTTGTTTTACAGTATAATTATTAATCTAGAAAATTATTTATAACATTTTGGTTTAGCACATTACTTTTTTAATTCATATTGAACCATATTTTGTTGCTGCAAAATTTCATTGCTCTGAATAAGCATTTCTTTATTTCGCGGGTATTCGTTTAGAATTCAAAAAAGGTAAATCCCAATTTAGTCTATTCGTGTCTAGAAAAAAGCCCTTGCATTTTTGGTGAAATAATTTTGGTGACATCTAATTTAATGAAAAGTTTTAGATAACATTTTAAAACTCTCGCAATGAAGAAAAAAAATCTTTAAAATTATATTTTTTAATTTTGTTATTATTATTAATTATTATTAAATTACAACATCACTTATATCGCCATAATTTTCACCCTTTTTTTATTGAAAGAAAACATTTCATTTCATTGCTATTTTTGAAAAAAAAGCTATACCTCAAATGCTAAATGTTGGCACAATTTTAAAAAATGACTCACACAGTAAATTTTTATGCTCTAAAAATATCAGTGATGTTATGCAAATTTGCAAAAGAAATTTTAAATGGTCCTTGTTATAAATCTCTTCTTACATCATCTTTAAATCTCAACATTTGCCTTAAGTGATCACCTTATTTAAGAATGGTGAACACACAAAATATTTATTTTACAAAAGTTGTAAAATGCACTGTCAAAATGTCAAAAGAATAAAAAGAGAAATTTTCTATTAAATTCTTGTTTAAATGAATAAAACCGATGGGAACAGAGTTACGGAAAATACTGGATTTCTTTATGTATTTCTTTAAAGGGATTTTCTTTCAAATGTATTCATTTAAGAAATAAGTGGCAGCATGAATCCACGGCAGTCACCTTGAAGAGTGTCTCGGAAGGAAGGCAAATTACTTCTTTTAATTTACAAAGTCTGCAGTGATTATTTCCACATCCCGATGAATGATTTTTATAACATTCTAAAGTATTTTAACCATTTTTTAATATGTGAATTTTAAAAGTGTTCTTATCGAATTTCGTTTACATCCATAAAACAGTCGACTGATATTTTTGGATAAAGTTATTGGCCGAAAGTAAAATGCATCTAAGCAATTGACACTCAGAAAAAATACTTAGGTTCAACGAATACAACTTTCAAAGAAAAGATTTGCAAAGTTACATTGCTGGCCATTAAGACCAGGAAGAAATAACAGAATGATGTATATTGGAAACATACATAGAAAGCAGGTGATTAAATTTAAATGAAATTACGATTTTGAATACCCAAGATTACAGAGTATATTTAGCAGTAAAAAAAGATTGAATGGCATCAATTAATACAGCTTCAAGACAGAACAGTAAAACGATTAGTAGCTTGGAAATTACTTGGCAACAAATTGACATTTAAATTGTTCAGAGATAACCATCGTTTTAAATTTTATCAAGATAAATATGCCAAACGAAAATGGCTAATTAAGCGTATAAAAACTAAGCATGTTTCATATTTTATAAAAATATTTTTTGCCGTGAAAAAAATTCAAAATTATGGCTTGGATTTGTATATACCAATCCGGGTTTATAAAACTGCCATTTTATATTATTGATAAAAGAAGTTAATACAAATATTTATTTTGCATATTAAGTTTAAATTTATGTGGCTGGGTGGAGCTGTTGGTTTGTCGTAGGCCTTCTGAGCCCAAGTCTGCGGGTTCGATCCCCGGCCCAGACACCGGATTTTCAGGATGCAGAAAATCCTCAGCGGCCATGTCGTATGATTATGCGGCATGTAAAAGATCCCTGGAGTGCCTTATTGGCTCTTGGCATTTCCGGCTAAATTAAATTCCTAGTGCACTTTAGCATCCAAATAGAGCCTCGGTGCTGCCATCTAGTGTGGTAGAAACGAGACGTCCAAACTAACATGGCCAACGGTATCTCACCCATTGTGGTGGCCACTGTAAGAGTAGATACTACTTTTTGAGAACGCACTAGGTCTGCTCATCGGGAACACTGACTGTTCAGCTCATTGGAAATAAAAAATAAAAAAAAGTTTAAATTTATCTGTTAGTTAATTAAAATTTACAAGCAATAACAAGATTTTAACTTGGTAGTTGGAAAAAAAGTCATATTTAATACTTAATAAAACAAATAAAAAATTGTTTGAAAATTTCTTAAATTTTAGATTTTATTTTAATATTTAACTTAAAAAACAGATAAAGCAGTTTTCGTACTCAAAAATACTTCAATTCATACTTTTAAATTAGCGTTTAAGAGTAATATATAGTACTGTTTTTAGACTTAACGAAATATGCTTTAAGTTTTAAAACATGTTATCTTTGTTATCACATGAATTTTAAAGAATAACGTTAAACCTAATGTCACAATATTTATCCTCATAAACTGTCATAACACTTAAAGTTAAGTTTATTTTAGAAGTATGTATACCCAATGAAATCAATTAGAGAAAGATCTCTCATTAAAAGTACATTCTAATATTCTGTTTATTTACTGATAATACAAATTGTCTGTTTATGCCTCTGTTTCATTTTTAGAAAAAAAAGTTTTTTTTTTTTTTTAAATGAAAAATTGCAACACAAATGATGTTCATGATTATGATGTTATTCTGTGAAAGAACGAAGACCAAAATACGAAACTGCAACATAAATAATGTTGATGATAATTGCAACACTACACAAATAATTTTGTTCATGATTATGATGCTATTCTGTGAAAAAACGAAGACCAAAATACGATTTATAACAACAGCATATAATCGTTTTACTTCGATTGATCGTCCTAACAGTAATAATTAATTTATGGTGGTCGGAGCTACCGTTAATTTCAAACCCTATGTTATAAATTATGTTAAATCGTTATAAAACTTTGATATAAGTGTTTTTGTTATATTGAAAGTAGTAGTTGTTATATTGAAAGTTTTTTTTAAGATCCATTATATAGTTTCGATAAAAACACAGTCGTAAGGAAAGTTTTGTGATTTTAAAAGAAATCAGACCATTTTGATCTAGATATTTTTTTAGCGAATTTTTTAATCTGATAGTTACTTTAGTAAGGAAGGTTTTGCATTTTAAAAGTTCTCATTCAGTTCTGTTTCAACGAAAAGTTGAAAATTGAATTAATGACATATTGAAAATTTTGTGTTCATTAAAAAAAATCTACGTTTCCTTTTGATTCAAGTATTTTGTAATGAAACCTTAAAGATTAAAATGTATGTTTTTTGAAAGATTTCGAGCAATGTTTTAATTTTAAAAAAATCTGATATGTTAAAATGAAGCTGCTACTAAAATTATAGCTATTGATGCTATTTTAATAGCAAGGGCAACTATATGCGTATATAAATATATTAAGATACAACTCAGAAATATTCATAGCATCAGTAGTCTTCATTTATACTATCCTTAAATATTCTTAAACTACTATTTTTTGCAGCAGTTAAAAGCGTAAATAATTTCTTTTATAGAACAATGATTTCAACTGTTTGTTAGTAAATTGATACATTTATAAAAGCATCATATCATTTTGAGTTTTGAAATCCATGTATGAACAAATGTATAAACTCTCCGCTAGGTTTTACTATCAGCACTTAGCATAGTCATTTTAGTTCACTTCTTGTCAACCAACAAAAGGCATAAACCTAAAACTCATATGATTTCCAAAATTTTTAGTTTCTCAAAAATATCATTTATTAAAAAGAGTTTGATTTATAACGTCAATGTTTTTTTTTTAAAAAATTAATTCAGTTTTAAATAATGCATCACGCAGTTTAGTGAAGAATTAAACGTCGTAATCATTTGGTAAAAAACAAACAAACTGTAACTGTTTTTGGAAAATTATAATTCATGTTAAATTATTAAACTAAGTTAAAATATTTCCCTAAAGCAATGTCAAAATATGAGATAAATGTTTAAAAAGTAAGAAAGATATTAACTTGTTAATTCTAACTATTTACTGCTTTAAAATTAGATAAACTTGTCTTATAATGTTTTTTTCCTGTCAAAGGGAAAGAAGAGTTGAATGTTTTTATTTAACAAATAAGAATCCCCTACAAATTACGCATATCTTATTTTTCGGAGACTATTCCCTTTTTTTAAATTATCCTGCTAAAAATGGTTTTTTAAAAAAAATATTTATTCAAATATTTTTTTCAAATGTATTGTATCATTTGTATGAATAGATTTTTTTAAAATATTTTTAAATGCACTGAATTACAAAATAATATGATGTTGAAATACAATAAAGTAATATTTAAATATTTGCTTGCATTTAAAATGTAATAAAGTTAAAGAAGACTCTTTTTATGAATTTTTTAACTTTACACACTGAATTGGTTACACATTTTTCTTACTGTAAAAGTAATTTGTTTTAAATTTAAAATGTATGGTTATAAAATATGTTCAGTGCCGACAAAAAAGAAGAATTACCCTCGTGTAAAATTAGTTTCTTTTGTCAGATTTCGATGATTTTTTTATTTTGTCGGCACAGTATGTTTTTCAAACTTATTTCCCTTAATATTTATTCCGAATAATTTTTATGACCAACATATAGAAACATCGAAAGTATTTCCCGAAATGGCGTAGTGAAGGGATACTTTTTAGTTGCATGTAATTAATAAAAAAATACTTTAAACAGAGTCTTAAAAAATTTTCAACATTTTAGATGGAACTTAGCACATTAGATATCTTATAAATATAAATGTAAAACTGGGACACAAAGAATCAGGTTTTTGGTATCAAAAATAGAAAAAAAAAATCGTTTTTAAGGTCTTTTGTCCCTTTTACATTCTTAACATTTAGACGGAAATGAATATAAACTTTCTAAAGAATCAATTTTTTTAAGTTATGATGTTCCGAAACTTTAATTTGTGTGCTATCTTACTGTATTTTAATATAATTTGTACCAATTTTTTAAAATTAAAATCTAGTCAAGATCAACACAAGTACAAATACAAAGATTTTCGTTAGCCAGCTCTCTCTTAGGTGCAATGTTAAAAATTTCGGATCAACTTATGGTAAAAAGTACTGGCGCACTGAGTGCTGCATTCATAAAATTCAACAGGGATTTTATACTAAATATAACTGTAAAAATTATGGCAAATCAGATTTTCTGTTCCGTTCAACAGTTAAACTGTATTGTGTGATAAAAAGTACTGGCACCCTGAGTGCAGGTACTTTTTACCGTAATTTAATTCGGAATTTTTTATAGTGAGTCAATTTTGTCTTATTAAAAAAATATCAATTTTGGATTTTTAAATGGAGCTTTGATCGCTCAAATAAATCTACAACATGCAAACCTTAAAAATTTTAAATTTGAATTTATCAAAGTTTAGAGCTATTTAAACTATATTTTATAAAAAAAAAAACTTAATAAATAGTAATGAGGTTTGACAAATGACTATTCAATAATAAAACTAAAGATTTATATTACTCTTTTCTAAATATTTGTTTAGATTGAAGACTAAAAACTTTGCAAATGGGAATTCAACATTATTTCATACTAATTTGCACTTTTCATTTTTAAATATTTTGAATTGTCTTAATATCAGCTAAGTATTTTTATTTTGTTTTTTATGTTACTTTTGTTTTATATTTTGTAAGTTAAATGTAATGTATTATAAATTTTTCGTAGCTTTAAAGTAATTGCTAATAAGTGATGCATAGTTTATATTAATAAATTGAAATAATGTTGTTTATGAATTATGTAATAGTTTAACAATTAGATACAAAGATTTCCGTTTTTCATATCATTTACGTTACTCGCAGATTGAAATTTAAATATATAATATTTTAAGAAAATATAATTTAAATCAACAACATTTCAAAGGAAAGTCTTGAACGCACATAAATTATTTACAAAAATGAATTATTCGTGCGCATTTTAAGTTGTTTTACAAAATCATTAAAATAAAATGTATCTTTTTGAATCCTCGATATTTTGCTATTGAATTTCCGAGATCTTAAAAATAAAACTTTCTAATATAAATAAATTTAAAGGGCAACTTCTACTAATTAAAATAAATTAATTTGTATTCTATTATATTTTAAGTTTATAAAGTAAGACTTTCAGCGAGATCTTTTTTTTCCGGTGAACTATTTTTATTGCTTTGCGTCATAAAACTGACTTTGAGTAGAGAATGCTTTTAAATTGAACTATTTTATCGTCTGTTTTCGTTGAAATTTTGAACTGTTTAAATTTAGAGAGTTCAAAAACTTTTGACTTACTATTTTTTAATTATATTTATGTCTGAATTTTTTTTATGAACGTTTTGAAATTTTTATTTAAAATGACGTAAAATTTTGGGAAATTATTTCTTTAATATTATGGCTAACAGAGTTTAGGCCATTTTTATAGAAAGCAACGATTGAATTTGCTTTATATGAAATTAGATGGCTTTTTTGAGCTCTGTTTTTGACATATTATTTCAAAAAATTACTTATTTGCACTTTTTTAATAAAATAAAAAAATATTAAAATTGTAACGGAAAGATAGACCTTTATTAAAAAAATTGTTTGTAAAAAAAATAGTTTCTAAAAATTTTATTTAAGCATCAACGTTAAGAGTGACTTTTAAATTTTATCAAAATTGAAGGCTTTGAATAAATGAATTATTATTGCAATTAATTAATTGAAACAAAGGGAAAAATACCAATGAAACAATTTGGAATGATCAACTGAAAAAAGCAATATTTCAGTTCCGTAGCTTATTTAAATTAATGCAGTAACTAAAACTAAAATGGCGAAAGCCTTTTAATGATGAAAAAAAAAAAAAAAAAAAAAAACTGATAAAATAACACATTCAAAAAAGAATTTTTTTTCAGAATAAAAGAAACAGAGTGTATTTTTATCCGAAAAAACTGTATGTCAGTAATATATAATTCTTTCGTTGATTGGCAATATCACTGATTTTACCCTAAATAAACGATTTTAAATATTATAAAAAGAACCTTAAAACGATTACTTAACGATCAAATAAGTGAAGTTAAAAGGGATTTATTTACAATGGAAAAACAATTTATTTCGCTTGAAGACATGAGAAGTAAGCTGCATAATTTAAAATAATTAATTTGAACAATAATTTTAATTGGTCTTTTCGTCAGAAAAGAATTACTTACCGGAGGCTAGTGAATCTTTCAAAACATTTATTTCAAAAATATTAGGAAAAAAGAGTGAAACTCAGTAATGATCCTTTTATATAGAAATCGACTAACACAGAATCTATAGAACAGTGAAAAAAATTTTGAGAAAGGGAGTCATTCCAGAAAAAGTTTGTTATCTGTTTCCATACGCGTAGCTCAATTCTTTCTATCGATTCTCCGTTCACAATGATAATAGAAAGAAAAAAATTTACCTGCCTGTGCCTTTCTTGATCTTATCAGTGTACTCATTAAAAGAATAAGTATAGCTTATGAAAAAGTATAATGCGTAACACTAGTAGTTAAATGTTTTCATTAACGTGATTGCCATTAGCCGACAACAATTACAGAGTGTTTGTGTTTTATAGCTTTTCGTAATTATTTATGAATCTTTTGCAATCATTATTTAACGGATTGAAATTAAAAGCAAATTAACAGAAAGCTTCCGATCTGTATTTTAAAATTGACGCAGCTAGGGTTTTAGTTAAAATTTGAGTCCTACGTTCTTATAATTTCAATAGAGTTAGTAGCAATTTGAAGCTTCGACAGAACATGTTTACATCAGTTATTGATGATTTATTTCCTTTCATTTTCGAATATTTTCTCAAAACAACGGTGAATCAAATACGAATCATATTGTGTAATGTCAACGTTTTTGCCATCATTTCTATTTTCTATTATAGCATATAAATTGCCGTTTGTTATTCTATAAACGCCATGTTATTTTCACACCCATTAGAACATTCGTCGCGATTATCAATATAAATTTAATTTTTTCACTTCGAAATTAAGTGTTTTTGAGATGTTACTTTTGGGTCATTTCACAGATTTAGCCAAAGAAATTATTTAATGTTTTTTGATGTTACTAAGCATTAATGTTAAACATCTTCAATTTATTTTGGTTGAAAAGCGGGTGACACAAAATTTTCTTTCTAATGTGACCTATGATCAAAGAGTTAGAGAAACATGGATTATTTCCCTTTGGTAATCAAATGTACAGTGAGCCAAAATAATAAAGGAAAAACGGATTATTGTGAATAACTTTTGTTCTAATGATCGGATCTTCATGTTCTGGGACTCAATCTTAAAAGCTCGAGGGGTTGACTTCAAATATGCTAATTAATAAGTGCAGACGTTTTAAGTTAAATCAGACACAAAAACGTTCTGTCTCTGAATAAACTTACCTTTTTCGACGGATTTGAATTTCGGATGCCTAAAATATAAAGGGTAGTGCCAATCTGGGAAATATAGTCCCAATAGTTTCCTCAGCAGAGCGTTCCAAAGTTTGGACTGCTGACTAGTTCAGGAGAGATTGAATTTCAAAAATTTCGGATATTTAAAATTCGATTTTTCAGGAACTATTCGACCGATATAACCCAAATTTTATTTTTGTCTTGTAATATTACATTCTTTAAAATGATGTAAGAAATTGTGTACCTTACAGTTCAAAATGTTTTCAACCATTATTAAATAAAATAATGACAAATACTAAATGTTTACTAAAAGTTATTTATTGCATGAATTACCGTTGCACTGTTAGGAATTTCTAGGAAAAAATGGTTAAATAACAATTTATTGAATGGTTATTTTACCATATTTAATCAAAACAGTCAAATAACCATATATAAAATGGTAATCAAACTGTTGGGTACTGTGAAAAACTGTTTATTAACTGCTTTCACCTAATACGGTTAAACAACCAGAATTTTATCCCACCAACTAGAACCACCTAATGAAGCTATTTAGTTCTTTGCAATGGCGTATATATCATAGCCGAGCGGGCTTATCTGTCAATATCATGACCGACAGAAGTCCTAGCATTGACACCACAATATTTCCCCCATTCCTTTCAACACGTGAAGAATTTCCAATGCCTATTACCTTACGAAAATCCGAGATCCCATGTCTAGCTAATTAATAATTTTTTTTTTTTTTTTTTCGTTTTTGAAAAATACTAGTTGTAAATGGTTAAAAACCGTTTAGTTTTGTATTCATTGTTTTATAAACATACTTTTTGCAAATGTTTTCAAAAACATAAAAGAAAATAATTTTCTTTACGGTTAATCGGATGGACAGAATTATTTACCCATATTTTTAGAGTGAAAATTTTAACAGTGTGGAATAGTGAATTTTAGAATCGGGTGCAAAAGTATTTCAAAAATTCGCTTATAAAGTGCTTGAGATAGAGCCAAAATACGCAAAATATAACATTTTGATTTAGGGATTTTCCAGGTTACTACGGCTAACCATTATATATATATATATATATATATATATATATATATATATATATATATAATATATATATATACATATATAATGGGAGGGGTAGAAATATTAATTCGTCGAGGAAAAGGTAGGTTTATTCAGAGAAAATGCTTTTTTTTTTGTCTGATTTTGCAACTTAAAATAACGTTCGCACTTATCAATTAGCACATTTTGAAGTCGAGCCATTAAGATTGATTCCTAGAAAGTGAAGATCTTATCCTTATATCAAAAGTTATTTCTTGTGGTATTTTTTCTTCTTCTTAATCACTGTACCTTCATAAGATAAGTTGAATGTACACAATATTTGTAAACCATATTCAAAAGGTTTATAATTTTCTTCTTTGAAAATTATTTTTGGGTTGTTTATTTACGAGTTCAAACGTACTTTATCTCATCTGCTGGGTTTGTTTTGTTGTAGATCGGTGAGTGTTTTATTACGGATCATTTGAGAAAATGGTTCAAAATGTGTGCTTAGTAAAATAGACACAGCTCTAAAAGCGTGTTTAAGAAATTGGATTTGATTATGTTTTTCAAATTTATGAAAATTGTTCCTATTTTAATAAATAATTTGAATGGTTCAAATAAATTCGTAATGTGAATCAGTTCCTTAAATCACTTAGCAAGTTTTTTTTCCTTTTTTTTTTAAAAAAAGATCTTAAAAGTAAGCAATTCTTTTTTTAACAAGGTTGTCATGGTCCATATAAATTTATAATACTGATGCATTTACTTAAACACGCATTTTGAACTGTGTCCATTTCGAACAGAAAAAAAGCTCGTTTATCGTAATTGGCTACCGGTTTTCATCTGTCATGCATAATCTCTTATTTAAGAACAGCATGGTTTTATAGTTATTTCTTCACTATGTAACGGTCTTATCCTATAGTGCCTTTTTTTTTTTATTTCAGCTGCATACCGTAATAAAGTTTTTAAATCGATAATTTGATTCTAAAATGGAACAATTTACCAAATTTGAATCGAAGATCAATAATTTATTTATAGAATAATTATAAAAGATTAAATCTATTGTCGTGAATAGGAAATGTAGCAAATAAATTTTCATTATATTGCGTTATTATCAAAAGTCTCATTAGACTGGTGTTATGAAATGAAATTGTTGATTAAATCATTTTAATATGTTGTTTACGTGATCGCGATTTTAAATTAGAGTGATCGTTTCGCGTTCTATTTGTTGTAATAAAATTTTGAAGTAGAAATAATGATTTGAATACGGCTTACAATATTGATTTGCTATTACCTTTTTTCTGTAGCTATTACCTTATTACCAAACTTAGATTTGTGGTTGGTTGAATGTAGAATTGAATTGAAAAGCGTCACTAAGCTCAAGCTTTATTATATACTATTCTTTATCACATAAATTGAACACTATTAAAAATTAAGAGTGATTCAATACTAAAAAGCAAATTAAACAAAATAAATAAAGAATATTTAAAGTCAGAGAATGATGGGACCCTAAAGAACGTTAATATGGTATCTAAGTTGTAGGAATTTGAAATAAAGACTTGAATTATGAAATATGATAGGTTAATTCAACTGACCGGCATTCACAAAATAAAATGTTGCATATGACATAAAATACAAGATTTTACCCCATGGTTATTGTATGTTTTTAGCTAAAGGAAGTGGTATAATAGAATAACAATATGGTAATCTACACGAAAAGAAACACTGAAAGAGATTCTTCTGAAAATAAAATAAATTTTAAGTAAACAAACAACTAATAAGCATTTGATTTCCAGAATATTACTAGAATGTAGAGTAAAAGCACAGTAAAAGTCAGTTATAATGATAACAGATGAAATTGCCTTTATATTGAACTTATCATTAAAAGAAAATGCCAATCTTAAAACTGCAATAAAAACTAAAAAATGAATGACCATTTTAACATATCTAGTTTTTGCTTACATATTTGAATTACGTAGTGACAGATGTGTGATTAAACAAAAGACTGAGAAAAAGAACTTTTGTTAGGAAGAAAACAACTTAGAAGAAGCTGCTCCATATGCTGTTTATGAAAATAAGTGGGTCAAATTGTAAGAACGAAACATGGTTTGTGCTTTCGTCTATTGATTATCAGAAGTAAATAAAACTGTCATCCATTTAAGTCTTTTTCGTATACTTCATTAAACATCAGAACAAAAATATTTTCCTAATTTTTTGTCATTGTAGTGGAAAGCTAGTAATATAACAAACAGATAATAAAAATCTTCAAAATAATCCATTAAAATTTTCACCTTAAGTTAAAAAAAATAGTTAATATTTAAATGATTGACATTCATGAATTGAATTGAAAATTCGATTTAAACGAAACAATATGAGGATATTTCTTGATATAATCTTGCAGTATGAAGCATTAAGTTCTATAATATGTATAACAAAATATACACATAAACCATTTCTTTTAAATTTCAAAATGTTTTTTTTGAATGATCTGTTATTGCATACCAAATTATCAAGCAAAGTGTCTGCAACAAGTTATTGTTAACTGTTCTTCGGTTTTTACGAGGTTACTTCAGACAAAAAAAGTAGTTAGTTTTTCTACTGAGCAAACAAAACAATTATTTTTGAGCTTAAAAAATAATTTAAATCTAATTTGAGGGTGTTTTGTACTATCTTGAAAATTTTACTATTGGCTCTAATGAGCAAGTTGTTTATATCCAAACTTTTCATTATAGAATAATCCAATTACGGGATAAAAAAAAATGTGTTGAAATATTACCTTTAGCAACCTGTTACCAACGTGTGTTTTCCTTATTTTTTTTAGTTTTAACCGAAAATTTTCGTAAACGTAATCTATAAATTGATCTCAATAAAAAGGATAGTCTTGTTTAATTAAGAAAAAATCAATTCTCCAAGCTATTGAAACAAGCAATGGGACAAAGATGGCTGGTAAGAGGTAAAATCATACATGGCAATACTTTTGCTTTCGTTACTTGTAATGAACGTAAAAACAATAAGTACGTACTTTTAGTTGTATATCGTCACTTTTTAAATTTAGTACCTTTACTTGGAAAAAAGTATTTGTAACGAAAATGTTGAAGAAATCATTTCTTTTTCCCGAATTTTTTAAAAAATTTTTCCTCAAAAAGACATTTTTATTTCTTTGAAGTATTTCAATGTTTTCCTTCAGACAAATCTCTATTTTCTCTTCCAACAACCAATGCTAAAAGTCAAGGCCACCAAACATCTTCATCTCCTTATTACAAGGCCTTTTAAAAGTAATAGTGTAACTGGGGAAAATGATAAAATAGCATTTTCGGTCAAAAACCCTAACTGAAAGTACGAAGGTCATTTGGTGTCCATCAGCCCAATGTCCAGCTGTCTCTAGACTTATCTTTGGATATGCTTGTTTAATTTTCAACTTTTAATTTTTAATTTAATATCAGCCGGGACAGGCTGGTTTCAGGAGGCTGGACTCACGTTTGAGAGAACGGGAGTTCGAATCCAGCCGGTCGAAAACTCTGCGTGTAGTAAATGGTGACTGGTACACGTTAAATCTGTCTGGCCCCAAAGTCCTCTACTTTCCCAAGATAAATCAATACCTCTGGGGTACTGAATTGGAAATTGATTGCTCTCTGGTTCAGGTCAAATTCACGATCTGTAGATGAATGAATGGATGTATGAATAGGTCAGCCCTACAAACGGGGGTGACGTATGGGTGTGGCAGAAGTCAAACTCTTGGCCGTAGATGGCACTACTGGAAAAGAAGAACAATCGCATCCCCTCTGACTTATTCGCAGACGACAACAACAACAACTTTCATTTAATTAGTTGTAAAAATCTCTTTGAAAAAACATTTTTCAAATCTGTAGAATAGATTTATCCCCTATTGTAAAGTAGCGAGAAAGACGAAAAACAAATATACTTCCACAGAGGATGCCACCCACGATGAGGAATCCCTGTCATAATTATTAAGAAAAAAAAGGTGACTCCTCTGCCTCGCTTGACAACTGAATTAAACCAATCAAACAATTGAAGATTTAATACTCCCCTTCTATTCTGCAAAATAAAAACAGATGAAAGATGAGCGTTAAAAATGTATTTAGTTCCTGTCTTTATATTTTGAAAAAAAAAAAAGATTTTCATTTTCTATTTTATCCTGAAAAACAAAAAAGTAAATTATAATTTAAGTAGTTATTTTCTTAATATTTAAATAAATGCATTGAGTTATACACAATTTGTTTACATCCGCCAGATACGCTAATATTTGTTACTACTATGGTATGCCATCAATGGAGAGATAAAAAAAAACATTCCCAGTCCCCTCCTGTAAAATCTAATAAATTAAAAATTATAATTTGTAATTTTTAAATGTCACTTTTTTTAAGTAGTCATTAGTAAAATTTTTTGCAATAATTTTCAGAAATTCATTTCAAAGTTTTTAAGCTTTTTAATTTTTAAAATTTTTTTTCAAATGACTTTATTGCCGTAAACAAATTAAATATTTGCGTTTCGTAAAATAAAATAGTAAAACATTTTTTTTTTCAATTGTGCTTTCTATATTTAGTTTAAAGTATCATATTTGTTTTATATTTTATTTCTTTTTTTTACTATAAGTTGAATATTAAAAAATGGAACTTCATTCTAAAATCCTATGATTTAGTAGATTTGAACAGATTGATTTTATTAAAATTTTTGTTAAAACAGTAGATTTATTAAAATTGTATTTGAAAAATCATTGTTGAAGAAATTTAGGATAGCAGAAATAAAAGTGTTTTTTAAAATTTAAAAAAAATTGCAGGATTTTTGAAATATTTTGATGAATTGTTTTCTATTTGCCTAACTGCAAAAATTTCTATGGATATCCTTGGTTATTAGTACATCATGCATGTTGGAATTTTACTAATTCATTTGGCCTAAAAAATTGTATCCCATCAAGCAATTACCTTTATGAAATATTTTTAAACACGGGCATTGGCAAATCAAAAATAAATATTATAATTAAATATTGTAGTTGTTCATTGTATTGCTATTAAAAGTGAATACTTACATTAATGAAAGCAGCAAGCAATGTTGAAATCACAAATGTTTTATTCCAAGCATTGAAATTTCTTGAGAATATATAATAAAGTAGTTTAGTTCTTTTTGGAAAGTTTAGGAGGAAACGTTTCATCAAACTTTCATATTGGTTACCCTTAAATTAAGTCACAGAAATATTCATAAAAATCTCTTTATCTTAGAGTTATATCTTATGATCGTATATTTAAAATTTGATTTTTAGAAAAATATTCAGCCAATTACGTTTGAATTTTGTATTTTGTCATTTAAAATTTGATACCTTAAAATATTGTAAGAAATTTTCATAGGTACCTCATAAATCAATTTTTTTCTGCCCTTACTTAATAAAATAATAAATATTTATCAAACATTATTTTTTACATGGAATTATCTTCCGATAATTAAATTTTGTAGCTGTGAGTAAAAATTTTGCTTAGCTAATTTTCGATATTGCTCAAACTACATTCATTCTTTTTATGCAAATATGCATTAAAGAAAATTTTGTGTTTCATTATTTATTTGAATTTAAATAAAAATAATTTATCAGATGACCACTTAATTCATCATATGAATAAATTTAAAAATAAAACGGTGTGATCAATTTATGATTATGAGTGATTTTAAAACGGAATATCTATATCCCAGATAAAAAAAATCGTCATTATTTAAAGCTCTAGAATTTCTTTCTTTTAACTTTTATAAAACTGAATATAATATTTAATTTAATAGCTTTCAAGGTGTTACCTTTGTACATGAATACATTTTTTCAAAACTTTTTTGCTTATTTTTTTAAACAAAAATTATAATATTTTTCGAATTTGTTCAATAAGCTACAAATTCTGATAATGAAAACAAAAGTGTTAAATATTTGGTAGTTTTAAAATTAATAATTTCATATGCAAACATTGAGTTTTGATTTCTGGATATTTTCAACGTTAACTATTCATTTTAAAGTTTTATACGTTTGAATGAAAATTTGATACATTTTAAAATAACATTATATTTTTTCTTATATTTGTTTAACGAGCCGACCAGGTGGCCGAGTGGTTAGCGTGCCTGACTGCGCAGCCGATGGTTGCGGGTTCGAATCCCGCTCAGGGCATAGATGTTTCTCTCTCTCTCTCTCTCTGTGTGTTCTATGTCCTTTCCCCTTTGTGTGATTGTGTGAATGTGACCCGCCCTATAAACGGGTTTGTGGTTGTGTGACGTGGGCGAGGAAGCTGCACCGCCGTGGCTTCGCCACAGGTGCCCACTGGGTAACGAGAAGTGAGTAGCAGTCCTGGCATATGAGGCCAATGGGACAACACATCCCAAGTGCCCGCCATTAAAAAAAAAAATGTTTAATGAAATTTAATGTTAACTTTGAATTTTCAATTTCCTTGAAATATATTTAAAAATCATAAATTTTATTTTGTTTCGAGCATGTACTTTTACTCGTATTTTCACCGGTTAATTTTCAAAATCAAAACTTGTTGCTATTTACTCGTTACTTTTGCCTAAAGTACTACGTTTAATCGTTCTCTATGTATGATTAAAATGAATAGTCTATCATTCAAAAGTCATAAGAACAAAGATTTTGTCATATTTTAAAAACTTTTTCGTTTAAATATGTAAAATAGATTTGTTTTGTCTAATTTGTAGTTTCATATCATTTTCAAATTCTTGAGCAAGGGAAAAAATGAAAGCTTGAAAAATTTCTTAAAAAAATTAAAACAGGAAATAAGTGGCGTGACAGTACACATCTATTACGTCATTTCTTTAATACAATAATTTATAATTTAAAATGAGCTAAAAAATGTAGAAAATGTCATGGAATACCGAAAAGCATGTTCATGCCATTGAATCAAAAATATATGAATGCACGCAGGGGCGGATTAAGCGTACGCGGGGCCCTAGACCATTCAAATTTTTGGGGTCCTTAGATTAAATTTTTTTCTCGTATATTATTTATTCAAATATAAAAGTATATATATTTATCTTTTCATTTAAGAAAGCATATTTAAAATAAAAATTAATAATAATAAATTAAATTTTACTTAATTTTGTTAAATTAGAACTAAAAAAATTATCGTATTTCATTAATATATATTTGAAATTGATTTTTTTTAAAAAAATCATTGTCTTTCTTAATTTTTTAAAATTTATTTTCAAAATTTTTTTTAATGTGGCCCCTAATCATTGGGGGCCCCAGGTCATGGCCATGTCTGGTCTAATGGGTAATCCGCCCATGAATGCATGGAATGCATAAATCCTAGCTCATCTGGCTTAAAGTAATATAAAAATGAATTTAATTTTTGTTATCTACTTGAGACTATTTTAATAACATTTTAAAATATAGAATCAAATTATTTGAATGTTTCCCTGCGCATATTTTTAAGTGTTCCCATAAGAAAATTTTCGAATATGTGATGAAATTTTAAAACTATCTCAACAGTTCAATTCCATACTAATTTTTATTAGACAGGTATTTAAGAAAATATTCAAGAAAGTTCCAGGCTATATTAAAGGACCTTTAAAAATTAAAATTGCTTATACCGTAAAACATCAAAATGTGGAAAACGGAAACTTTAAATTTGTAAAAAACTTTTACTGTAATGCAAAGTCTTTCAAATAAGTAGATATGAAGTTGGTAATATGCAAAATTTTAATTGTAATTTCTTATGTCCTTTAGTAAAACTGATGCAGACGAAACGTAGACTAGAAATCAACTTTTTAGGTATCTTTAATAAGTGAGTTTATGTGCTTGGGGGTTGTTTAACACACATTTTCAAAATATAGAAAAATGTTCAGAGGTGATCTAAAAATTTTATAGACATAAAGTTTTGTCCGGCTCTGAAACATTATGCCTTTTCCGCCTTTCCGGAAACAGAGAAAATTAATCCAATCAAAGTTTGGGGGATTGAATCCCGGCTAAAGAGTCGAAGCCAACACACCATCTGGGTGAATATTTGGTTTTCAAGTGAATAGCAATTCACTGAAAGATACAGCACTGTGTGAATTAAAAGTTATGCAAAAATAACAGACTGCAGTAACTGTAAGTATACAGCATTTTTTAACGGTTTTAAAACCGTTTACAACTAGTAAGGTTATTAAACAATGAATACAAAACTATGCGCCAACAAGCATGGTTTCAAAACATTGGAGAGACACAAATTGGGAACTGTTC
Source organism: Parasteatoda lunata (assembly GCA_949128135.1). NCBI lineage: Eukaryota > Metazoa > Arthropoda > Arachnida > Araneae > Theridiidae > Parasteatoda > Parasteatoda lunata. The sequence continues at coordinate 11,677,993 of OX421980.1, read as the reverse complement.
GTGTGCTGAAGGATATTTTGGTGTTATTCCTGCGAACCCCAATTCTGTTTGTCATGAGACTGACAGATTAACTCTTTAGGCTATAATATGTTGCAAGGAATTAAGCGGCATCATTTGGTGAGTTTAATTGAAGCGTTAAAATTCTGGTTATTTAACTGTGTTGGGTGGAAGCAGTTAATAAACGGTTTTTCCCGGAGTTAACAGATTACCATCTTATTTAGAGTTATTTGACTGTTCTCTTTGAATATGGTAAAATAACATACAAATAAATTGTTATCTAACCATTTTTTTCCGATAAATATTTTGCCGACTTTTCTTTTTTTACAGAAATATTTTGCTGTGAAAAAAATGATAAAGCCCTTAGTTTTATAAAGGGTTAAGTTCATTTTTGTATTTAATTATTTAGATTTTTTGAACAGTAGAGAGAGTAAAATGTTTTAATTAAAGTTCATAAATGAATATTTTGCTTTCAGTCTTAATTACATTCATTAAACATCGATGTTTCTCAGACAGATTGAACTATATATAAATTTTCTTTCACTAATTGAGTTTGATTAAAGATTTTTTTCATTAAATGTTTTCAAAATTTAAAGTACCCCAAAATAATACCTCATTTCAAAAAGACATTTTGAGTAAATATTTACTTTATAAGCATTATTATTATACTGTTCATAATTAAACTGAAACATATTAAAATGCACATTCAAACAAAAGACTGGGATATTTCACTTATATCAATTAGAAAGCAGAATGAAAGGAAATTAAGTAAAGGTTTGATATTTATAACTGAAATGTTAAGAAAATGATTATGTTTTAAATAAATGTTTAATTTAGAAGTGATTAATTCGTAGAATTTAATGAATTCCTATCGCTATTATGAAACTTTTGACATTACAAGATAGCCACTAATATTTGAAATCTTCATGTTTCCAAGGAAATGTTCTATTTGCTGGAATAAATGAAATGAATCTTCATACCAGAATGTTTATTATTAAACTGTCTGTAATTACTCATTTCGAAATATTAAAGAGTGATTTTGTTCATCAAATATTCTCCGGAACTAAAACTTCATTTACTTGTATTGTCTTGTTTCCCAGCACCGAATTTTGTGACAAAATTTATTTTAAAAAAGTATCTTTTAGTAGAAATTTTAAACAATTGTCTTTTTGGACAATATTTCAAAACTGTGAAAGTGGGACAACCATAAAACTTGGATCAGCACTCTATCTGAAAACCCTCAAGAGAAAGGGTATACAAAATTATATATAAAAAAAAAAAAAAAAAAAAAGGAAATTTTTATAAAAAAAATCCAGAATGAGTTTTGATATTTAAAGTTGAACTATATCGGTATCATAATAAGGAGCGTAAATAATGTCTAAAAGAAGTATGGAGCGGTTGCATAAATTTTTGGTTCTACCATAATTTCTAACAGTTATTTTAAATAGTAAAATTCGTTATTTTCTATATGATTTATTCAGAAAACAAAAAGCAATAAAAAGAATACAAAATTTTATGTTTCTCATATGAAAATACACCACGTTATCATTTAAATGTTAAAATCATTTACTTATTTTAAACAATAAGTATTTTCAAAAAGCAAGTTTTTCTTTATTTTTGTTGTTTATGAATACAATTAATTTTTCGAAATGTCAATAATTGCATTTATAATATTAATAAATATCTGGAAAAGAAATAATAGTATCGAGAATAGAATAATAATAATAAATATAGTTCTATATGGATGCTCTTTCTATTTTAACAAAAAAAGGAAGAAAAAAAAATTAAAAAAAGTCTTATAAGGATTTTTATCTAAGAAAACAGGGAAAGGTAACCAAGTATGGCAAAAGAGATAAATTATCTTGAATAATTTTTGCTCTAATAATCAGATTTTTAAGAAATAAGTGTCAATTTTAATGGTTTAGAGGGATGATTTCAATATGCTCACTAGTGCAAATATTTTAAATGAAATCAGACGCAAAAATTTACTTTCTCTATGTACGGAGTAAAATTCTGGAAAAGTTGCCGTACTATATGGTAAAATTCCTGGCAAAAAAACAAAAAACAAAACATAATTCTGGTAATAGAACAAAAACCAAAGTATATGGTATTTAAACCGTTCATTTGGTGCTTTTTCTATTAATATGGTAACAATTCATCTGAAATTTTGGTTTAAAAAATTATAGTTCTTATTACCTCACATTTAGTAAAAAATAGAAAGCTAAAAGTTAAATTTAACTAAATAAATGTATGCCATGCTCTAAGGTATCGTGATAAAATTAGCACATTTTATTTGATTTACCAAATTTTATCACATTTACCAAACTCCTTTCCAAAGCACTTCGGTAAAAACTACCGAGGTTTATGGTGTTTTGTAACTTTGTAAATTTTACCATATTTTCGTAGTTTTGATTAATATTTTTTTCTTTCTCATTGTAAGTGCACAAACATTACTTTGAGAATAGTTCGAAGTTGAAATACTAGGTTGCACGTATATATAAGTTTGCTGCAATTATTTTTCCTTTAAAATATAATGAATTTTGATTTATTCTTTTAAATATGTCAAGCATTACGTTTTTTTTTGCATTAACAGGCTGCTGGACTAAAATAAAATAGATTTTCAATGTGATTAGATACAAGATAATTATTAAGTTTCATAAAAATTTATTAATAAAAAAAGTGTAGATAATTATAAATATTCCCAAAATAACACAAGTGCAGCTTTATGCTTAGAAAACTAAATTATTTCATGTTTTATGCCACAAACATGATCTAAAACTAACATTACATAAAATAGTGTCTAGTACTTATTGTTTAAACTAGTGTTATGTAATTAGTTTCTAAGACTTATTGCTTAAATTGCAAGTTTTGCATAAAAATAGTTGTTTGAGTCTTTTTTGATCTATGTAAAGTTAAGATTTTTAAAGCCTTTTTTAGCGTTTCTATGGCAAATACCTTAAAAAAATTGAATTATTATTAAAATGAAGCTGAGACATTTCATGTAAAAATAAAATGTTTAAATTAGTAATTCCAATATTCAGTAGCTTTTGCGCACTGAACAGAATGAAAAATAAAAAAATATTAGTTTTTAAGTTTCATCATTTCCTTACTGTCTCCATTGAAAGTTTCTTTTAAATTTGAAAAACGTAATTTTTAAAATGATAACTTCCTATAAAGGGTCTGGTGAGTAGGTGTTCATTCAGTTTCATTTTTAAATAAACTAAAATTAATTGATATTTTTTTTAGTTTTATAGAAAAACAGTTTGCCTATTTTAAAATAAATATTTTGATTCCATGTTATTAAGTTGTAATTTTGCAATTTTACATATTTATTTGCTATAACGCACGGAAAAGGATTTAAGAATAATAAAAACCAAAGATTCAAAATGCAAACTATTAAAAAATTATGAGGCTGGATTTTTTTCATATTTAAAATCATCCTTCAAACTGATATTTAAATTTTTTCTTTATGCTAACTAGTTTTGCTGAAGGTAGCAAAGATTTGTTCAAAACAATACAAGTTTTATAGAAAAAAAAGATCTAAGAACGCGTTCATACACGACATGAAATTTTTTGTTTAACGGAAATACATATTTAAACCCCTTTTTATTTCTATAAAACAGTTTTACTTTCAATTTAATTAAAAAGAAATTATTTTAAAGTTTCAATTTTAATTGTGATGTAAATTAAAAATTTGAGTATAAAAAATTTCATTAATTATGAAACAGCAACTTTTCAAACTTTAATGAGTTCTATACGGAGAAACAAAAACCTAGTAAAATCACGATGCTGGATGGTAAAGATATTTCTGGTAATAAAACCATAATTTTGGTTATTAAAACCAAAACATTCGATTTTTAAACCATTCATTTTATAATTCTCTGGATCAGAAGGCAACGATTTATGGGAAATACAGGTTTTCAGAATTATAGTTCTTATCAACACACATTTAGTAAAAATTTTAAAACTGAAAAGTAAATTTAACCGAATAAATGGTTTTTATGCCATTCACTAAGGTATCATGATAAAATCACCACATTTTACCAAATTTTATCTAAAATCATTACCGAAACGCTTCCATAAAATTACCGAGCTTTATGGTGTTCCTAGAGAACCAGAAACGTTTTCAATTTTATAGTTTTGACCATACTTTTTCTCAAATCAAAGATTTTCTTTTAAAAACTATCAAATATTTTATATGAAAGCTTATTGTTTCCTCAACTCTTTTGAAAATTTACCTAACTTCACTGAATATTGTAAATAAATGAAATTAAAAACAAAATGATATTAATAATATTGGCAAGCATAATGTCTCAGAATATTCTAATGTCGATTGTAGTAAATAATAATTTTGTGCAGTTTTTTTTAAAAAAATGATCCCTTTTAAAGTTTTCTAGTATGAAACAACCTAAAATAAATAAGATATATTAGTTGTCTATGATGTTTAAAATTTTAGTATTGTTTAAATTGCAAAAATACGCTTTTAACAAGAATATTTTATAAAATATATTTTCGAAGTTTATAATCAAACATCTGAACATTTTGAACGTTTTTAGCGAGACTTAAATTAAATAAAGATATATACTGAAAGTTGAAGAGAAAAATGGGGTATTTTTCCTACTTTAAATTCAATATTAATAACTATTATAAAAAAACATTATGCATCAAATGTTTGTTATTGATAAAAAATTATTTTCTCACTAAAATAAGAAGATAAATAAGTTTTGATTTTTTTTGACGAAGTAAATAGTGTTTTCAAAATATATGCTGACAAAGAATATTTTTAATTAAAGAGAAATGTTCTTGCAAAATATTTCTGATACTTTTAAACATATATCATGGAAAATGGCAAAAAATATTTCGAAATAATTTTGAATGCGTTTTTTCAAAGAAAATTTATGTTATTAATTTAAGCAAATAAACTTTATAAACGTATTAAATTTTCAAGGAGCAAAATTATTTCAATCAACTTCTTAAGTTATTAATGATGAAATACTTGATTAGTAGAGTCAACAGAGCACTTCATTAAAAAAGTGTCAGTTTTTATGTTAAAATTTGGGAGAACACAAGTCTTATAAGAATTTTGTAGTTGCTCAAGGGGACTTGAAAAAAAACCCCTATTTTCAAAGAATTAGAATTAGTAAGCATTTTTTTTTAATTTCACGTATAAGTCATATCTTTATTTGAAAAGTGAATCAATAATTCAACAAATAAATCATTTCGGATCATCAAAATAAGAAATTTAGATTAATTTATAGTAATTCAGGTGTATATTTTGGAAGAGTAAACCAGTTATAAAACAATTTAAAGCAATAGTGCAATCATAAACAGTAGGCTTATTTTTTGTTGAAATATTTAAATTAAATTTAAATATGTTAATTAATTAGAGAAAGCAATTAAATAAGATGCAGAATTTCAGAAACATTTTGGGTTTTTTAAAAGTGATTTTTAGAAGAAAACTTAAGATTTTCTATTGAAAAGCTTTCAAAAAACTATAATTTTAGAATTAGTTAAAACGCTTAAAGCTTCTAAAGTATCCGGCTATACTTTATTATGATATTTATTTAAACAATTGTTTAAATGAGTCATGAATTGTTTTAAATGAGTCAAATAAATTGTTCCTGAGAAAACTAATTTTAAGTATCTGATATTTTTGAAATTCAGTTTTGCACAAATTCCGTTTTTGCACAAATTTTGTATTTTGCGATGTAAAATTACACTCTTTAAAATGGCCCAAACAATTGTATACTCCCCCAAATCAAAATTGTTCCGACGATTATTGAATAAAACAATAAAAAGCAATAAATATTTACTAAAAGTTATTTTTTGTCTGAAATTATTTTTGGATAAACGAATTTTATAATTGTGTGCCAATTTTTTTCAATTAAGTTCTTAAAAAGTTCTCGAGATGTAGCGAAATACTCAAAAAGTAAAATTAACGGGGTTTAAACAATCTATTGGGACCATATTTCTCAGATTGTGGTTCCCCCCTATATTTTAGGGATCACAAATCCGTCGAAAAATGATATCAGCAAAAATATGTGTCTGATTTTGTAATTTTAAATATCGTTTGTAGTCGTAAGTTTGCATATCACTCCTTTGAGCTATTAAGATTGAGTTCTAGAACGTGAAAATCCGATCATTAGATCTAAAGTTATTCAGGGTGGTTCTTTTTTTGGCACACTGTACATGTAGTTTAGGCGCACTGTAATTGTGAGGTAAATAGAAATATAATTTCTCTTGGACCATAACGCTTGCGAAATGTAAAAACTTTTACATTCCAATAAACTTAATTTCGAAATAAAATTAAATATGAATAAAACATTTTATTCAACGAATGTCGAGTTTTATAAAAGAATGCTTCTGATAGATTAATAAAGCTATGAACTTTCTTCATTTATACATAGAAACATTCATGCTAAATTTTCAAAACTCTAAAGCACAGCAGTGCTTTCTCAGAAAATAAAAATATTAGTAAATTTTCAAAACCTAGGGAAGGTGTCCTAATATGGGATAGTACCAAAACAAAATCAATAATTGTTTATATCTTGAATTTTACGAAGTAGGAAATTTGTTAATTAAAGTAAAAACTTATGCAAATTTAAAAAAAAAAAAAATAAAAAAAAAAAAAAACATTTAAAACGTTGCAGAATTTAAGTATCATGAAAGAAAAAATAAACAAAAACAAAAATGAAATAAAAGTGAATTAAATTTAATTTATACATAAATTAAATTTAACATAAATAAATGACTGCCTTTAAACTAATATGTGAAAACATATTTCGTGAGAATCTAAAATGAGTACTTTGAAAAATTAAAATAATATAACTTTGTTTCTACCTTCATGAAATGTTTAGTTGAATTATGAGTTCAAAAGGAAGAATAATGTCATGCAATAAAGAAAGAATCGTATTTTTAAAACTGGATTTCTCAAGAACAATTCGACCGATTTCGCTCAAATTTTGTATTTTGATATTTAAAATTGAATTCTTTAAAATGATGTAAAAAATTGTATACTGTACAACTCAAAAGCTTTTCGATTATAAAATAAATTAATAAATATTTACTAAAATTTATTTTTTTGCATGTAATTATCTTTTGACCATTTCTCAATTCGCTTAAAAAGTTTTCAAAATAGGGTGATATAAGAGACAAGTAAAATTAACAATAAAGAATCCAAACTATGGAGCGATCTCCTGGCCGAAGTATTGGGACCATATTTCAAAGATTCTGGCTTCCTCCCTATTTTTGTTTGGGGAGAAGATGGAAAGCCAAATCCATTGACTGAAAAGGTATGCTTATTCAGATAAAGTACGTTTGTGTGTCTGATTGTCTACATCATTTATATTGTCTGCACTAATTAATTAGCTTATTTGTGGTTACTCCCTCAAATCATTAAGATTGAGTCCTAGATTGTGAAGATCCAATCATTAGATAAAAAGTGATTCAGGTTGGTCAATTTTTGTGCTCAATTTACATATGAAATATTTATTATAAAACACATTGCAATGCATATCAGAATTAAATCAATCATTAAATTTATTATTATATGTTTTGAAATAAAAAAGACTATGCAGAGAAAGTCTTTAAAATAAAACAACACTAAGAAAAGAAAAAACCTAATAATACGTAAATTCGTTACAACCTAAAGTAATGCCATGTCTTCAGGTCATGAAGTATACTATACTATCGTGCTATCAAGTTTAAGAATTACAATAACTTTATATCGTACTAAATTTACAGTACATTTGCACTATGATGTTGTTCAACATGTACCAATATTTATAACAGCATTTAACTACATAAAATAGTTGATATTTGTGGTAAAAGTTAAATTAGAGAAAAAAAAAACATTTTTTTTAACTATAAAAATATTAAAAATTAAATTAAACAAAATATGTTTAACCTTTTTTAACACTTCAATCATTTACAGAAAATTTGAAATATGTATATATATATATATATATATTTGCTTAAAACTATCACAAAGGTTATAGCCCATGCATACACTTGTACACTTCAAAATGGTTAACCACCCCATTTTAAAAAGAAGTTTCCCTATCTTTTTTTTAAAATTGTTTAAATTTTACCAATGAATTCAAACATCCCTGAGAAAATAAAATAGAAACTTACCTAAGACGCTGTCTTCTTAAGAGAGATTTATTTTTAAAGACCGGATGGATTGTGATAGTGTGAACAGAGTTGAGGTTTTTGCCCCTTTTACTAACCTTTTGTATAGTTAGGGCCAACGACAAGGGTAAGACCTTTCATATCCTGGGACTTTAACCCTTTGCGTTCCCTCATTTTTTTACACCCGTATTTCCGCCTCTGCAGGTAAAAAAGGGTTGCTGCTAGTTTAGAGTTAAAATTAACTGTACATAGAAAGGTATACGAGGAAAGGGTTGCACTGAGTTCATGAACTCTTTGAAAGAGTTGGTGAACTCTTAAGTTTCCGAGTTCTCACTGTTTTTTCCTGAATTTACAGCGATTCGAAGGTATGCCGCGACGAGCTTATTTTGAATTTCGATGGGAGTTCATTCACATACAGAGTGCGTGATTGTAGATAAAAAAAAATTTCAAACCCAATAATATTTCTACGGAACATTAAACTGGTTTTATTGTATATTTTATAGTTGTTATCTATAATCAATTTTGAAAATTATTTCTCTTTTATAATTTTGATTAGATTTTATTTTGTTCCCTTAACGAAAAATCTTCTATTGAAGAAGAGAAACAAATTATTATCATTGCCACAGCATCGAAACAAATGCAACGAAAACAACATCAATAATAATAATAATTCACTGAGCAAAAATAGCGGGGAAATACTTTTCAATTGTTTAATGTTATTTTAAGTTGATTACAATGAAAAAGAAAAAAGAAAAAAATAAGTGAAAATTATTTCTCTTTCAAAACAGCTTTTAAACAATTTGTAAAACTAATGATTTGCAACTACTTCTCAAAGTTAAAAATCTGAAAAAAGAGATTTTATGTGCCAATCACATCATATTAAGAAACTCATTTTATTTTATTCTTTACTAAATAGAATTGAGAAGTTGACTGAAGGTCTTATTTTATTTGAAGCTAAATTCAACACTAGAGAAGGTATGGCCAAAAAATGGTAAAATTTACCGGGTTGCTGATTCTACGGGAACAACAAAAAGAGTAGCAATTTTTACCTAAGTGCTTTAGTAGTAATTTTTGGTTAAATTACAAATAAGATAAAGTTTTATTACCATGCTGTTAAGTTGTAAATGTGATAAGATTCGTTAATTTCACCTAAAGAATAGGTAGTTTTAACTGCTCTAATATAATTTAAGATAGCTGAAAATTTTTCATTTTGATAACCTTTACTTTATTTAGTAAACACTAATTAGCTTAATTTTTGGTAGGTTCATTATTCATATTTTTACGTGAGTTATAAACTAACATCTACAAACTTTTAAAACTATAAGACATGTGCATGCGCAAAGTACAATGCAATACGCATAAACCACAATGTATAAGAACCTGGACACGGTTCTGATCTAAATCAGCAACTTAAATGTTTCGCATCACACTATATGTTTCCACCATGTGGTTCCACCATATGCTGCACCATTTGAGCAAGCATGTTATTGTCCAAAGCGTTCTAAAATTTTGATAATGTAAACTATTTACATTTCATGCCCAAATAAAAAAATAATTAGTAAGAATCCATACTAGATACTCGTTAATTTTACAAAAATTACTTCAAATCTAACTGCAGAGATGTATTAAAACATATCTACATTTTTAAAAATAGTAAGAAGAGTGTACTATGTATAGTAAGAAGAGTGTACTATGATCGCTACTACTCCAGGTACAGAGCAGTACTGCAGTGTGGGTTTGAATGAAAGCTGATTGCTGCGAGTATCAAAAATGAAACATAGCTTCTTTTTTTTCCAAACAAAGCTGGTGTTGAATGGATTTTAATCTGCATTATAATATTTAATCTGCATTAAATTAATCTTAATCTGCATTATAATATTTTATCTCTAGGAAAGAGGTTAAAACACAAGTTTATTACGAACCAAAAAAAAAGACTTAAAATTTATCCTGTTTCAAGAAGGGATAATGATTATTAATATTCTGTACAAGAAACTGTGATCTCTCTCTCTCTCAATATATATATATATATATATATATATATATATATATATATATATATATATATATATATATATATATATATATATATATATATATATATATATATATATATATATATATATATATATATATATATATAATATATATATATATATATATATATCTCGAAAGTAAATGCAACCAAATAAATGGTTTTTGCACCATGCTCTAAAACAGGGAAGAGCAACACGCGGCCCGCGGGCCACTTGCGGCCTGTTAAACATGTTTATGCGGCCCGCCAAGCATTTCTAAAATTGAATTTATTTTATCGACTTTCTCCCATCGTACTGTTATAAAGTTAATTATAATAAAATGGTAGTACATACTAAACCGTAGCAATTTTTGGTGACGAGTTACTCACTTGTCGGCGACTTGTTGATCGGCGCCGTGTCTGTGCTTGTTTGTGTTTGCTTCTGTCACACAATCAGTCAGACTGGTAAGCTGTTAACTAGCAATTTTAGCAATTCTTGTGTTTCTTGAAAGGCGCGAGTGGAATATTAGTGCAATCCATAATAGCATGTCGGAAAAGCAAACAAAAAAACGGAAGGTTGCGGATGAGCACAGGCATTTCCAAGAGAAGTGGAAATTTGATTATTTTTTCACTTTCGTCTAAGATAAAGCTGTATGCTTAATATGCTCAGAGACTGTGCCAACATTAAAAGAATATATCATAAAAAAGCATTACGATACAAAACATGAAAAACAATATAAAAACTTTACAGGACAACTCCGGATGGATAAGTTTAATCAAATGGAGAAAAACTTGGGAAACCAACAGGCTATTTTTAAAAATCAAGCTATTTTGTCAAATATGGCAGTAAAGGCTAGTTTTGTTGTCAGTCAAATACTGGCAACGAAAAAAAAAAATGAAACCCTTTGCGGATGGAGAGATGATAAGAGAATGTCTGACTGCTGTTGCAGAAATAGCATTTCTTGATAAAATAAATATTATTTCAAACATTAGTTTATCAAGATTCACAATTGCAAGGAGAATTGAAGACTTGTTCGAGAACATAGCAACAACACATCGTGAACGCATTGCAAAATTCGAATACTGTTCTTTGGCACTTGATGAGAGTTGCAATATTAGCGATACAGCATAATTGGCTATATTTTTGCGTGGTGTTGACACCAAATTTAATATTACCGAAGAATTGTGTTCACTGATTCCAATGCAAGAGACTACAACCGGCAAAGACCTGTGCGATGAACTAAAGTCTGTGTTTGAAAATTTTTCAATTTCATTAGAAAAGATTATTGGTATATCGACAGATGGAACACGAGCAATGTCGAGCATGAAGGTAGGAGTATTGAGAAGGCTATTTCAAGACATTAAGAAGGTCACAGGAAGGGAAATATTCGTTAACTACTGCATAATTCACCAGGAAAATTTGTGTGCGAAAAGACTGAGTTTGCCAAATGTCACAGTACCAATAATTAAACTAATCAAGTTTATAAAGTCGCGCGCGTTAAATCACCGTGAATTTAAAGAATTCCTGAAAGATTTAGAAACTGAATATGGTGACATGGTTTTTAATACCGAAGTACGTTGACTTCGTAGAGGTGCAATGCTAAAAAGAGTATACAACTTAAAAAGCGAAATACAATTGTTCATGGATATTGAGGGATATGCCTTTCCTCATTTTGGTAATAAAGAATGGATGTGCGATTTGGGGTTTCTTATCGATATGACTCAGCATCTCAATGATCTTAATGTGGAACTTCAAGGCAAAGGACAGTTTATTCACAATTTGTATGATAAAATTCAGGGCTTTGAGTGCAAATTAAAATTGTAGAAACAGCATCTTTTGCTGAATAATGTGTCTCACTTTCCACATTTAGAAAAAGACAACGTTACTACTACTCAAAACTCCACACAATATATAGACATTTTAATCAACGAATTTCAATTACGATTCCAAATGTTTAAAGCTGAGAAGACAGCGGTTTCCATGAAAATGTTTTCCTCGCCATTTAATATCGATATGTATATACAGTTCCCGAAGACTTTCAAATGGAAGTGATTGACATGCAGAATAATACCGATTTAAAAAAATTATTTTTCTCAGTAAACATTGAAAATTTTTACAAATCGATGTGAACCCTGAGAAATTTCCGCTTTTGACGAAAAATGCAAAGCAAATGATGTTTGTGAATAATTATTTTCAACAATGAAATTAATCAAAAATGACCACCGATCAAGACTGAGTGATGCACGATTAGAAATTTGCGTACGTGTAGCTACCTCATCAATTCCGGCTGATATTGATCAGCTTGTATCGAGAAAACAGTGCCAAATTTCTCATTAAAAATTTCAAGTAAATTCGTTTTATTGTTCTTTCCTTGTTTGTTTTTATTTTGCATTAAAATTTTTATATGAAATATTTACTCTTTTTTAAATTATATATTTTTTTATTCTGATGTTTATTATAAATAAAGTTTTGCAGATTATTGATAAGTGTTACTTTATGTGCGGCCCGCCAAAAAAAAATTAAAATTTTAATTGGCCCGTAGATAAAAAAGGTTGCTCACCCCTGCTCTAAAATATCAAGATAAAATTACCAAAATGGTCTTCAGACGATTTATTTGGTAATTCTAATCTTTTAATGTCTTAGCCTTTTACGAAACAGAAGGGTAATAATTTGTTTACACTTTACAGTTTATTTTATACAGTAGTTTATCTAAATGGGCATAGGAAAACATTATTATTTCAATGTTTTTTTTAAAATTTATTGTTATACATACATATGCAGGCTTTCTTGCTTATTACAAAGTCTTTGTCAAGTTGAAGAATTGATGACATAAGTTAGAGATAAACCATTTTTATTGTGAGATTCGAATCTCTTAGTTACATAACGTTTAGTGGAAAGGTGTGACCGCTAAGTCAAGAAAATTCCATGAATAATCGGCATTTAATGAGCATTTTATTACTCTTTGACAATATCAATCAACGCTGGCTGATATGAAAACATCGAAGACTGTTTGTGTTAAAGTCATTATTAGACCCATAGTACCGTGTTGTACTGAAAAAAATGAAGCAAAACATCGCACTGAGAAATCTATTTCCATTAGTAGTCGCAGAAATTTAACATATTCTTTGGGTAAAGGTATTTAGCTAGCTTTTCATTCATCGTAAAAATTTAAAACTTTTTTAATACAAAATTTCGAAAACAATTTCTCAGCTCAATTTTCTTTTGGAAATCCAGAAATTTTTGGATCCAATTTAAATGACATCATGCTACAACACATTACATAAGTTAAACATTTATGTTGAATAAATTATAGTTGAATTGTATATAGGTAAAAATGGTTTTAGCTGTAGATAATAGGAATTTTCTACTTATCTTTGGTTTAATTAAAAGATTGTATATAAAACCAATATTGTTTTTTCTAAGTTCCTTTAGATGCTGTTTACTTTAAGGAGCATTATTATGGTTACTTGGGCTCATTGATTTCTGATCCAGTGATTTTTTAGAAACTAACCATTTTATTACATGTATTTCCAACTGTCAAAAACTCAACATTTGCAGGTGAACAATGTGTTATTTATTGGCAAGGTATGGTCACTTATTGGTATGTTTAATTTATTATAAAAATATTTTTTTATATATTAATTTATTATATATATAATTTATTATAAATATATTTTTCTATTTGGAATATTCTTTAACCAAGCTATTAATCTTCATTATAAATATCATTTACTATGAAAAAGTAATTCTTTATTAAACATTAATTTAGAGAATTTGCTTTAACAAAGATTTTTTGTGAATGTACTATTAACTCCAGAGATGTTCATAAGTTTCCTGCAAGAAATCATTTACAAGATTCATTAAAAAAAATTTTGGGTCACTGGACATTTTTCAATTAATTTTAAACTTTTTAGCGATAATTTTTATTTATATTCTAGCATAATTTCTACTCGTGATTTTATGATAAATCACATCAAAACATTTCATATCTAGTTTTTTATTTCGATTGAAAATCTCTGTTATTCAATTTTTTCAACTAGTGTTTAAAAGACAATTTTTATTTTGAATACATTGTCCTCAGTAGGCATGTAAAATAAAATGGTTTTTTATTGTTATATTTGCATATGAAGACTTGCGTGCCCATTACAAAACACACTTTATAAGCCCTATTAAAATTTAAGAAAATGATGCTCAAATTAGTGAAAAACATTGCAAAGATGCGTCTATTGCAAAGTGGTGGTAGTTAGCCTCTGCACTTTTCCCTAATTGTCTGTTATCAAATAGTCAGTTATTTAGTTCAAAGGTGTAGCGTTGATCAAAGGTACCCCAACATCTTTGAACAAAAATTACTGTATGCTTTACTGTTTAAGACGTTATACATTTTTCGATTTATTTAGAAGCTTTTAAGTTTTGATTTTATAAGTTAATTTGATCTTTAAGTGTGTTAAATGTATTGTTTAAATTACACGAACAATGCAAAAAGTATGAAATATTCAAAAAAATTTTTAAAGTTGCTCGCTTTCCTGTATGTCATATAAACTTTTTTTTGGAAACTATTTACTTGTTCTTAATGTATAAATATATATGTATTATCGGTAAAAAACGAACAATTACGTTTATTTGTAAGATAAAATAAATAAACCTTTATTTACCTGTTTTGCCCCTTATTTTTTAAAAAAAAGAATGCTTGTTATCAGTCTTAGATCAAATACTTGATTTTAGACAAATTGCATTTTTTAAAATGACTTTTTGACAATGAATGACATACTTCCTTATAATATTAACTGACCAAGTTTTGCTCATTAACTAAAAGACAATAACCATTAAAAGTTTCTGTGAAAATAGTTTTTTTTGTTCCACATTAAGTACTTGAAATTTAAGCTATACTTTTATATGTTCGTTTCATTGTAAAGCACTTGATAAGATAAAAAAATTAAAATGTACTTCTTGAATTCAGAATCCATAAATTCCTTAAGAATTGTTTTTCAAAAAGAACTTAATGAGATCAATTTTAAAAACCTTTCGGTTTTGTTTCTGTGAGACGTTTTTTTTCCCAACATTATAAAAGTGGATACTCAAAACTCACATAATTTCTTCGCTATTAAAGAAACCTATTTTTTTTAACATGCTCTGAGCAATTAATTAGATAAGTTTTGAAATATACTTTTTCATTTACTTAATTAATAGACTTCATTGACTTCAAAAATGTGCAAATGGAAATAAATGTCAACATGGGTCAAGCGTTTAAAAATAGGCACCCATTCTTCAGACTTGCCAGACGTGAATGAAAAGAAACAAAGGAAAGTTGAAATATAAAGCATAAAGTTGCCAACGAAAACAGAAAAATAAAGGTGAGAAGCAAATTTAGAAAAAACGCTGCAACTGAGATTGAAACGAAAATAAAAAAGAAGAAACCGAGGGGGACAAATCAAGGCAAAATGCATATTCTCTTGCTTTGGAGAAGTAGTGAGGAACTAATGTAGTAAACAAGGTAATCACATGAATTCCAGCCCATCAAGATGTGACTGGGATGGAAATAATAATTCTGGTAAAAATCTTATGCATTTCATACTTCGATCTTAGAGCACTTAACCTACGCTCTGACTCATCTGTAAACTCTGAACATAATTTTCTCCACTCCATAGCTGCAAACATCGGATTTTACCCTTTTATAGTTATTTCAGCTCTGGCTAAACTCACTAGACCCAAACGCCCCTCTTCTTCTTTTGGAGAGCTTGGTTTATTTACCGTTTTTTTTCTCTCGTTTGCTTTAAAATTGCTAACATTCTCCCCCATTTAGGTTTTAAATTCATTTTTAGGCATGTTAATAAAATTAAATTTATGTCTCCTATCAGTTTTGAAAATCACTGGGACATTCTTCAGTGTGACCTTAGTCATATCGGACAAACCAGGTACATTTTAAAATTCAGACTTGAAAAACACTATAAGATATGTATGTCTGTTATCAAGAATACGATAAATCATCCATTTCTCTACATTGTTGAAATCTTGGGCATGAATACGATTTTGGCAGTGCCAAAACTATTTCCGCCTCAGTAATATCAGCTAATCTGGAAATGTGTTTTACCCTGAATTGCCTTACTTGGCCACAATGGTTTTTCTTGTTTCCTCTTTATTTTTGTTTTACTCTCGGCTACTGAGGTTTTCTAATTTTCTTTCGAACTTTTTATTTTTTATTTTTATTTTTTATTAAGTAATATCTTCCCTATTCATTCTCTTGGAATTATTTATGTAATACTTATTCGGTTATAAATTTCGAGAAAAGCATTACGCTTAATACAATTTATCGATTAATTCAATTGATTAAAGAATACAACGCAAAATAAAAAAAAGCATGATTGTAGAGTCATTGCTAGGAACTGTTTCCGAAAACCAGCTTAATAAGTGATTGTACTAACGTCGGTACTATCCCGTTTTATACTGTGCTAATGGTTTTAAAATCAGATAAAAAATATGCTATAAATATATAAAAATATTCTATAATATAAAGATATTCCCAGATAACACTGAAATAGCACAAAAGATAGGAATCTGTTTCGTTAAGCGTTAGAGAGAAGATTTCAATGAAAAAAAAATTTCATTTTTAAAACGAATGAAATACAGCTCAAGAATAAATAAATTGTTAATTTGAGAAATGCATTTTTCCTTCTTTCTTCATAACTAATCATTTTATAATTTTGTAAGTGTTATGGTTTTAGAAAAAATATATTATTCTTTCTGAGGTACCAAATTTGTATTAAATTCTCATATTTGATGTATGCTAAAAAAATGTTTTACCAATCATAAATGGTGTTGCGTTATAACTCGCGGTGGGACAATACATCGCGCGTCAAGGCGAAAATTCATCGTGAGCACAGTTTCGATAAAATACATCTGTTTATGAAGAAAAAAAAAACTTATGAGTGAACTTTAATTAATTGGTGATTAAAGTCTCTCACAATGAGTGATTTTAACCACTGAGCTATGGTGTGATTTGAACAACGTTGAATATTATCGTTCAAATTTGAGGCAAACTTTATACGTTACTAAGTATTATTGCATATCTTAAACTTGATATAACGATACTTTGATTAGACTTAAATGGAAACATGCTTCAATTTAAGACTTTTTTATGGTTGAAGCAAATTTGCACCGTATTATGGTTTAAGGTATTATTATTGTGGTTCAACGTCGAAATATAGACATCTTTTACAGACTGCAACAATGAAAACACTTAATTTTTCTTAATAAACAATTAGAAACGGTAGATTTATTCCTTTTACTTTTCAAAATTGATGAAAAATTAAATTATGTTGTACAGTTCGTGATTACTGTGTTGATAATTTATATTCAGCTTTTAGAATTAGTTTTAAGTAAATTAAATAGTCATATTTCCCTTACAGTCCCTTACAGTTACAACCTATACGATAAATACTTCTCTGTATTTTTAAGTATTTAGGCCATTGAATATTTAATCTATTAAGCATATTTTCTTATTTTTTACTAATAAATTGCTTATGTCATTATTTATATTAATTTTCCTGAAATTAATTGCTTGCTTTTATGTTATTATGGCCCAAAATTTAAGAATAACTAATTTAACACAATATCGTTCCTGTCATATTATTTAAAAGTTTAAAAAAAAATTCTTTTAGAAATTAGTGTTTTGTAGTTTTTTATGCTACATGCAGTCATAGCGGTTAATTTTTTACCACGATGAACTATCAAATTCTTTCTTGAAGAACAAAATACTTTATCATAAAAGAAAAAATATATATATTGAATTGAAAAACGCATTTTTATCATAAAATATTTTTAATCAAAAAATTGTATTCATTTTTCAAAGTAATATGATCATGTTTTTTTTTCTTTGATTTCTCTTTTTTCTCATTTTTCAAACATTTTATTAAACAAAACTGATTAAAAAATGTGCTGATAAAAAAGATTTTAAAAGAATTGCTCATTTCAACACACTTTTACAGTTAAGTTAAAAATTTAAAACAATGCCCCAGAAAGACTGTATTTCACCGAACAAATGAGATGACCGAGAAAAAGTTCTGATTTCTTTTACTCTTTTTTGGTTGCTTTTTTCATAAAACTCTAACTTCTGCCTGTCTTCTATAATTTTTTTTAATAAAACTTCACGAACGAATATGCATAATTTAACGTTTTGTTTTTCTAAGCATCAGAAAATAATTATTTATGTCTACATTTTTAACAGTTTTACCTTTTTTCATTATTAAAAAATATATTAAAGAAATTGTCTTATTTTCAATATTAAAACTTTTTATTGTTCATAACTTATTTTTAGCATGTTCTTTTATGTATGCAATATATGTTTTATATATGCATAAGTACCCTTAGAAACGATATTTTATGGAAAACAAGGACAATTTTACAAAAAAAAAAAAATAATAATAATAATAATAATACTTTCTCTTTTTTTATAAAAATGCAAATAAAATAATATAAGGTCTTACTGAGAAATTCCAATTCATTGCTTTTTAATCAACATATCTATAAAAAGTGTAAATTGTTTTTTAGATATCGCGTATTGTACATATATCGTAGGGATTTGTCTCAGTTTTTGCCGTATTTTTTTTCTTTAAAGGGCATTGGCACAAAAGCCTAGTAATGTAATACAATACAATTTTTCTTGTATTTGATACTTTTTATTTACTCATTGCTGAAGTTTTAAAAATATGAGGAAACCGATTAAGTTGACTACCTTTGTAAGTTGACCAAATATCTAAATTGATCTCTTTTATCAAAAACCAAATTCATCCTTTGCTATAAAAGAAACCTTTGTAATTTGACTCTCACGTATGGTTAACAGCAGAAATAACGTTTACTCGCTTTTTCGATGTGTGATTATGTTAGTTTTATAAGAATTTCACCTAAATAGAATTAAAAGCTAACTTCAACTCCTTTCTGAATTGTTCATATGAGGAAGATGATTAAAGGCATTTGTAACAAATAGATTCGTAATTTTAAAAAGCGTATATAATGTTATGCTTTCTAATCGCATATGTATATGTAATGACCTAAATCAAGAGAATGTCGGCTTTCATGGGTGTATGTCAACATTGACATAGTTGCTTGGGTGAATGTCCGAAATATTTATAATATCCGATTTGATATTAATTTATTCGTTGGTATTATTATATTTATTCGATATTTTATTATTTGGTGAGGATAGATTAGGAGAAACATCAGAGTTTGGAATACCGATTAAATGCATACTGGACCTTAAAAAATCATTGATGTAAGGCATGCCGAGCATATGTATACCGGGCGGTGACTAGCACTTAACTATACCTAGTGTATATTTCGGACATTTACCAAAGCGACTATGTGATTGTCAAAATTCCCCGGTAAGAGTCAACAACCACCAATTTCGTTCATTCACAGTAACATATATTTTTAGAAGTCTTAATAGTTTTAGTAATCTTAGTATATTTGGTTGCTCCTCCCTCTTAAACCGTATGACATTTCATGCTGCGTGAAGTATAGAAATATTATATACCTTTTTCTTCCCAGAAAATGTGTGTCTCTTTTTATTATACATTATTTGAGGACTATGTTGAAACGGATATCAAAAATTGATTCTTTGAGCCATAGCCCACGGACAATTAAGATTGCATGCAAATCCGTTCATTAGATAAAAAGTTTTTGTTTTTAGGTTTGAGTACTATATACAATAGATTATGAAAAAGTTAAAATTTACCAAAGAATGTTGACATCTATCAGATTTCGGCCCATCTTGATAACATATATATTTTTTTAAAATTGCAATGGATTCAATGATAAATGACATTATTATCTTTAAATTTGTTTTTATTTAATTTTTATAGAAATATAAGAATTTTTTTTTCTTTTCTAATGTCACAAATAACGTTACATATGTTATAAACTAATTTAGTTTGAATTATTTTTTTAACTTTGAACTAAGGGAATAAATTTTCTCCAATAGGTTGGTAGATTATTTTAACTTCCATGATGTATGCTGTCGTGAAGTCACTGAGTATTTTCATTAAAATTATTTTTCAAGCGCATTTAGTGCTGTTTTAAGATAGTTATATGATAGTTTATGATTAATATTCGTCATCTTAGTTTCAACATGCTGGGCAATTGTAACATGGTACCATAGTATTTACAAAACATGTTTTGCAGCAGCCTCTTGATGTTTCTGCATTGATTTTCAAAATCTCACTAATACATTATTTTATACACTCTGCTTGGTTCTTTAATTACAACGAAAAATTAATCTTAAATTACAAAAGAAAGTGAATATTAGGTGTGAAAAAAAAGTAAAAAAAGTGCCCGGAAGAGCAGAATAAATCATTGATGACAAATATGAAAGCCATAGCACTGAAAGGCGGTAAAGGTCAAGAGTTAGATCAGTTGACAGGCTTAGGGTGTTAACTCCAAATACCAGAATCTATTATTGTGTTTTAAATAAAAAAAATTAGAATGTTTAGCAAGAGCTTTTGTTTGACAACATTTCTAATTTTGCAGTCATTTTTGCAAATATTTCCGTTGCATTGCCGTCTCTGCTATTTTCGTTGCCAAATGTCTGCAATCATTTCTGTGGCGTTTAATTAATGTGGATTTTTTAATAAGGATTTGAGAAAATTTTCTAATTTTCGCCCTTTGGTTGTTTTAAATTATAGTGCTAAAATAGAATAGAAAAATTACTTATATTTTTATAAATGATCTAACTAATTAAAATTTTATATTAAATCAGATTGGGTAGAGAGTGAAGCGAGCATAAATCGAAGTCTTTAGGGGTTGGCAAGAGTCACAAGCGTTTTCTCAAGCTTTTGTTTGATTTTAAAAAACTTGGTTGTACATTCTGGACTCTGCCTACAAAAATACTCTACAGTTATACACTAATAACGTCAATTTACGGAACTTTACCGTTTGGCTTGTAAAGATGACCTTGTTTATAAAATTATTCTGTAATTTTACGTTAAATTGCAATTTGATTGACTGTGTAAAACTCATTATTTCTTTTTAACTTTTCCAATGGTTTAGTTTCATGTTTTATCCAAATGTCCACAAGAAGAGTTTTAAATTATATAATTTCTTTATAAATTAAGTACATATATATATTTGGCAGTAAATATATGAATTTAAGTATAGTATTTTCATTATTAATATTAAAGTATTTTAAGTATTTTCTTGGAATAATGTGTAAGGTTTGATAAATTTTTAACATATTTTTTGTATCTCGAAATTTCATAACCTTCTTCAATTTTTTCAAAGGAAATAAAAATTATTTTCAGAGGGGCATATTTTCGTAACAATTTTTTAAGTTGATTTCACAACATTTATTGTTGATATACAAACTGTTATTAAAACTGAGCTTGGCGATTGATTCTCATATATTCTCATATCTCTACTCAATATTTTCAATATAACATTTTTCTTACATTTTTTTTTTATTGAAAAGTATGCAAATTACGGCATTTCAATGCAATATTCAAGTAGTTGTTGTTTTTAAAAATGTTTCCATTTTTTATGAAACACGAGTCTTAAAAAAGGGTAAAAAAAAGTTTCTCTATGTTGCCCCAAAACGAAATCTTCAGAGTAAAGTGTTTAATACTGTATCATATAATGCAAAAGGCACAAGATTTTCGCTCTATCATTTTTTAGCGTGTATTAGAATAAATATTATAAATATAGGTTTAACGTGTATCAGAATAAATAGAAAAATAAGTTAATCGTTAAACCATAATATCGGTGACTGAAACCATAATGCGGCAACCGTAATCAGGCGTTAAAAGCGTTTGTATCATGTATCATGTTTGAGAATTACTGTAAAATGGGAAATTTAAGTGATGTTGTAGCTCAACATGTTGCAAAATTTTAAAAATGTTAAAAGGTGGAACCAGAAAAAATTGATTACCGGTTATGTAAAATTAAGATATCGTTGAAAATGTAGAATTTCTTTTAAAAAAGGGGTTCTTGTGTTTTCGAATGTTTACTCATTGGTGACGTAATTTTGATTCCACATATCTATAATAAAAAGTTTAAATACTAATGTATTATAAGTTTGTTAAAAATACAAAAGCAATATTTTATAAGAAAATGAAGTTAATAAAAATGCGAAAGCAAAGGCAGCTATTTATTGGAAACAATGCTGTTTCTCCTTCGCTGTGCCTCAATGTCAGGTTTAAGAGGCCTTAACCTCCTTTCTTAAGGAACTGTTCCAGAGTGCCTTACTACCCTTCACCCTCTTTTAACACTTTCTTACCCCGAATTTCTCGGGATGTTTTTTATGATGAGAACGAAAGGAAAAGTAGTAGTTCATTCACTTCAGGGTTCACTTACCCGGGGTCTCCAACCCCCAATACCTTCACTAAATTTCCCACTCTTTTTTTTTATTCTTTCTGAGTTCCGTTACTTGTTTCTGTCCCTTTTTACCCTCTGTACTGGAGGGCTTTAACCCTATCATCCCGTAGGTGGAAATGAGTAGTTGAGATCACGTGTAGTTGGTTGGAGGATGCTTTATTTTTCTGCTGCCTCTCTTGTTGATTTAGTGCACGTGTTTTGTTGTCTGTATTTTGATAAAATTTTTAGTGATGAGTTTTGCTCTATAAGCGATATAAAGTTGAAAGAATATGTTGTGTACTTAACAAAATTTATGTAATGTTTTGATTTAAAGACGCTTGGTTAAATTGTGCCTCGGGAACTATGTTCCAGGTAAGTAAAAAAACTTATATGTGTTTCTAGTAAATATATTTTTAAAATGTGCTTATAATTCGTGCTTTTTTTTAATTCCAAAGTGTGTAAAAGCATCTTTAAAATACTTAAAAAAAAAAAAAAAAAAAAAAAAAAAAAAAAAAAAACATTGCATGTTTCAAAATTTCTTGATTTTAGTTAAAATTCAAATGTAAACTTTGCTCAGCATGGCTAAGCTAGCAAAATAAGCATTAAAGTATTTACATTGAAAAATATGAGTCTTAGGTTTTAATTTATAAAATTTAAGCGTCAGAAGCTCTTCTGAAAAAAAAAGGGAAGATAGCAATAGTTACTATTATCTGTCTTTCATTTAAAATTCGTTCTCAAAAGGAAAACTTGCAATAGATAGATCGTTTTCAATAGATGTTTTTTAGTTGAAGTATATTTTTTGACTATTAATATTTAAGTCAGTTAAAAATGCTCTATACATTTAATATTTTTGATTTTTTTCGTACTTCTAAAAGTACACTGATGTATGTTCAAAACTTTGGTAAAATTTGTTCTGACTCTATGGAAACACCAAAAATCACAGTAATTATTACAGATTTGACACAGTAATGATTTGACTTTTGGTAAAATTAATGGTTTTTATTACCATGTTTCTTAGTGTGGTTAAATTTGATAATTTATCATGATACCTTAAGGCATGGTATAAAAACCATTTATTCGGTTAAATTTACTTTTCAGTTTTGTATTTTTTCTAAATGTGTAGAAATAAGAACTAAAATTTAGAAAATCAAAATTTCTATAAACCGTTACCATACGAACGGATTGCCAATTAAATGATTTAAATACCGCATATTTTGGGTTTTAGGACCAGAATTATGTTTTGTTTTTATTTTTGCCAGAAATGTCATTATCATACAAGTATGGTATTTTTTAACCAGAGTTCTTCCCTCAGTAAAATGAAATATTTCATAGCTTACGTGTTTTAGAAGCTGTAGTAGCAAGAAATGCAGAATTTATTTGAAAAAAAAAAAAAAAAAAAAAAAAAAAAAAAAAAAAACAATTGCGAAACAATGTTTTAAATGACATTCTAGTGAATTTGTACAGAGAAAAAAGTTCTATCATAAAACCATAATGTATGGTAAAGATATTTCTGTTAAAAAAAAAGAATAATTCTGGTAATTTATACCAAACATTGCAGTATTTAAATAATATGTTTGGTAATTTTTCGTTTCATTATGGTCTTGGTTTATCGGAAATTCTAGTTTTCAAAATTATAGTTTCTTTTAACAGCTCACATAGTTAAAATACAACACGTAAAAGAAAATTAAACAGATAAAATGGTTTTGACGCCATGTTCTTAAAAACCACAATAAAATTACCAGACTGATCTTCAGTACGTATCATCCATTTTACCATTTGAGGCCGAGATAGCTTTGCCGCTAGGGCATTGGGCCCATGTCTGAGAGATCGTGAGTTAGATCCCCAGCGGCCAAAGATTCTCAGTGTACAAAATGGTGACTGGTGCACGCTAAATTTGTCGGGGTAACAAGGTCCTCCAAGTTCCAATAACAAATCAATACCTCAGGGGTACTGGATCGGAGAATGATCGTGCTCTAGTTCAGGCCAAAATTATGCGGATGGATGGCTAGTGCATGAATGTGCTAACGGCAAGTATAGCGGCAAGACCAATCAGCCAGAAAAATCTCCTAAAAAAAAAAATAATAATAACGTTTCTTTTCCTAATCCTAAATTGTTTTTACACATACATATGCAAGTGTTTGTTTTTTACAATGTATGTGTTACAAGTCAAATTGAAGAACAGAAAGTTAGAGAAGGGTAATACAAAGTCACATTCACTGTTGTTTGGAGGTAATGGGTTTGAGTCCCGCATAGCTCTTGTTGTATTAATATGACGTCTATCTTCCTTTTTTCACGTTGATAAGGGCTTGTAAACTGAAATTTGAATGACCACGCAATCCTGTATAGGTATGAGCAACAAATAATAACATTCAGGGAGAGATTGGAACCCGTTACCTTTTAGGATTCATGAAGGCTTTCGAAAAACTAAGCACTGTGATAAAATCAAGTGCTTATTCGGTACACAATTTAGCGTTTTAAATTTTTCTACAATTAAACAATGGCATCTCATACAAGATCTATGAGGATATACATTTTAGTCTTATTATATTATCCAATTCTATTTAGTTAATTTATTACCTTTTCATGTAGATTCATGAAAGATTTCGAAAAACTAAGGACTGTGATAAAATCGAGAGCTTATTTGGTACATCATTATAGTATTTCATATGACTCCCAAAAGTATAAAGTGATAATATTTTAAGTAAAAGAATACAAAATATTTAATTCTATAATAACAAAACTGATTTAATTCTATATTAACAAAAGTGATTATATTTTAGGATTTTATGTTTAAGATATTTTTTTTACATCCTTAAATAGGTGTGCAATTTTTTTTTTATTTTGGGTCACAGATAGAAAATAATAGGTAAAGTTCAGATTTGTGTCCACTATTACACAAAATTAAGAGTTTTGCAACAGGATTCTTTTCTTTTTTGAACAAAAAATTATAATTAATTTATAATTTCTCATTTATATTGAAGTTTTAGAAGAACTTAAACTAAAATAGTAATGAGTAAACATTTACACTTGTTCTGAACAAAATTTCTACATGAATTTTATGAAATGTGCTGAGAAGCTATATATATATATATATATATATATATATATATATATATATATATATATGCATCTTAATGATACTCAAATCTTAAGAATACTCATCATAAAAATATCGAAATTAATTATTAAAAACAATGTGAATTTTTAAAATTTATAATACTGAATATTTTTAATCTTGTAATATTATTACTTTAATTTCGCACATTTATTAAATTTAGCATCATTAAATTTATAACTTTCTAATAAACCAGGTATTTAAATAGAAATATCGAATAAGAACAATTCATAGCCCTGATCTTCAATGTTAAAACTATAATATAAATTAATAGCGGACAATCAAAAACAAAATTAGATACGTTATAGTTTTGGTTAATATAAAAATTACTTCGAAATAGACAAATTTTCTAAACGATTTTATGACCTAAAATGTTAATTGCAAAAAAGTCAGCTTGATTGATGAATGACACTCAGGGTAGTTTCTTTGTTCTTGTTTGATTTATTATTTTGAAACAAAAATTTATATATATATATATAATATATATAATATATATATATATATATATATATATATATATATATATATATATATATATATATATATATATATATATATATATATATATATATATATATATAATACACATATACACACATATATACACTGAAAGAAACAGCCGTGAAAGGAAAGGAGAAAAAGGAAAAGTCTTCGAATAAGTAACTAACTCGGGAATCTGCTTAGTTTGGTATGTTATACCAGAAAAATAACTTACAGGGTGAGCAACATATTCAGATTTAGCAGAGCGTCATACGTACTTAGATTCAGCGCATGCGCATTGGACAACTCTAAATGTATTGTTGAACGCGCCCGTCTTTTTATTCTTTTTTTCTAAATCAAAATGTGTTATCAAAATTAATCAAAATGAACGTATTCTCAAAGAAATATCTTAATTGGAAGTTCAGTAGTATTTATCATTATTGTGTGTGTAAAAGTTTAGAAAACTTTTCCACCCCAATCCCAGTAGTCGCTGGGAGGAGAAGATGAACCTGTTGTGCCCCTGTTTATACATAGGAACCCCCCCCCCCCCCACACCAAATCTTGGGGGACATTATGTCCATGGAATTATGTCCGTTTTTCGTACTTCATGCATCAGATTTAGTTCTTAAAACCGTTTAAGTTTATTAACACTTTCAGTATTTTCTTTATTAAGTAAAAATTAGCTGAATTCAACTTATAAGTCATTAATTTTGCATTAAATTGGTTTAACAAATAAGATATCGATTGATAACACATTATTCGAAATCATACGTATATGTAAACACGCATTATGTAGCATATTTATGCTAAAACGAAGGATTCTACACTAGGTTGTCTTCCTTTTAAATTAAACAAGAAATGATTGTAATCGAAGTATTAGAAATAATGTTTTCATAAAAATTGCATTTTGATTTAACAATTATGTTACTATTTCTCTACTGTATTTTTATCGAAATATATTAAAAGTGTGAATTATCTTCTGAAAATCTCCAAATTAACTCCAGGAAAAACAACTATTTCTAAAACATTATTATAGCTGAAAAACATTTTTCTACTATTTCGTTCAGCTACTTTAAAAAATTTCAACTTGTAACACCATTGTTATGATAATTTGTAGATTTGCTTAGTTAATAAAGAATAAGGTAAAAAAGTTTTAACAACTCATTATGCTTCTTAAGGAGATCAGTTTTAACATTAAGTGTGGCATTATTTGTTTAAGATCCTTTAGAAGCTTAGCAATTTAATTTCGAAAAGAAAATAGAAATTTTTAGTTTTAAAAACTTTTGGTGGCTTACAAATCTTCAGGTATATTTGGAAGAAAAAAACTTAAATAAATTACTTAAAGCACAATCTTGCGCACTGTAGCTTTTCATGACTAGAGTTTTCATCAGTGAATTTATAAAGGTTTTCTTATTTTTAGAAGCGATTTAAACACTTTATCGCTGAATATGGAGATTGACTAAAAACTTTTTTACGAAATTTCATGTCGATAAGGAATTGTTAGTGGGATCACATAGTTACAAAAAAAAAAATTCTTCAGTCATTTTAAAAATTATTTATGTCTACTAAAAGTTTTTTTAAAATTCAATAATGAACATTTCAAAAACATAAAGCAAATCTTAGCCTTCAATTTCATCAAAGATTTAAGTTTCGCAGAATCTGCATGAAAACCTTAATCTAAGCCAGAATTTACAAAATAATCTAGCTAGAATTAAAATTTTAAAATATTCGTATTTGGTAATAAACATTAAGGTTTTCATACAGATTTTAAGAGACTTTAATAGTATATATTTTACGCTAGGTACTTCTCAAAATGAGTAAACAATAATGTTATCAGCAGCTAAATCTGAATGATGTGCTAAATAAGCTATATATACTTCTGCTTTTCTAGTTAAATAGAAATAATTCTAGAATAACTTTTTCATTGAATTTTATGATATAAGATTATTTTAAACAATTAATTTTCAGAAAAAAATTATCAGCGCTGTGGACTTTACAATTTCATGCGTAAGAAAATGGTATTTGTTACAGAAATATTTTATGAAAACACGAGAAAATACATAAATACTAGAAAAAATTATATTTATCACGAATAAATAAGTACTTAATTTAATCTAGTTTATTGTCAAAATAATAGTGCAGGAAGTAATGTGTGACGTTACTTTTTCGGATCATGAAAATAAATAGTTTTTTTCTTCTAAAAATCTTTCACTCAGTAATATAACCATCATATTTCATACTTATTTTTTGTTAATAATATTACCAAGGAAGCATTCTTTTTAAGTTATATCCTTTTATTTTTATTTGAAAACATTTATTTCAAAATTTTTTTTTCTTGGTGTTACATTGGCTCAGTTAACATCCCTGTAGCAGAATTTTTCGAGCTATCTAATCTCTCTAGCACAAATATCTTTCTGCAATTATAACAAACATGTATGTTACTAATTGAAAGTATGCTGTGTTTAGAAACTTTTTTAAATTGAATAATTTATTTTTATATTCTCGCATTTTATTGGATGAAAAACGCACGCTTTTACAAATTATTAAATTTTATAAATAATCATCGCAATGAAAAAAAGTAATTAAAAATCATGAAATCCATGGTTGTAATAGATGAAAAAAGATCGACAACGAAATCACGCGAATCGGACTCCTTAAACGTGTGTTTCGTTTCGAGATTAGGTTAAAAACTATGGAGAAATCAATAGTAATAACATTAAAAAATTTGATAGAATTATAGCCTTAAAAAGTACTCAAATGCACGATTCGAATTTTTCATATTGTTCGAAATATATCGGGCTATTTAAAATCCACGTGAAAATCAATATCAATAACTGCCGAAAATACAATCGAAAAATTACATCGATTTACGATACTATCAGCGTAAATTGAGCGTGTCAAAAAGTGATTATCTAAATGCATGATTCAAATATGTGTAAATTTTAGTAGAAAAGAAAACTGAAGTTTTTCACTTTTCCAAAGAAAAAACTTTCTGCAAGAACGTTCTGCGACAATGTCGCCGTGTCGCTGCTATTCTGCCACGGGGGTTAACATTATGTATAAATGTTCGAAACACTTAAAAATCTGCTTAAATAATAAATTTAAAGCTGGAAGTGGAAGAACTTTTTGCTGAGAATTTCGCTAAAATAAGTTCGTGAACATAAACATTTTATATGGTTTTTGCATCTTTCAAGCAATTTTTTAAAGTTCATATACCAAGAAATTTTTATGCATAAAATAAAAATAAAATATGCATCAAATCGTCAAGAAATTTTTCTACAAAATAAAATTTCTTGAAATGAACTATATCTAAAAATGCTGCTGTGTATTTGAAGAAACTTTTTAAAAACAATTATTTATTTATTAATTATTACGTGAATACCGATTTTTAAAATAGCTAAAAGTAGTTTTTTACTTGTAATTAGTATTGCCTTTAATCTTGAATAATGTTAATAAGAAATGCATTTATCTGATAACTTGATTAATATGAAACTATTTTAAGAGTTTTGCTTAAGAAATATGTAATTTAAGAACAATATTTGTTTGCAACAGCTATCTAAATTTTACAAAGTAACTGTAAAAAAATCTTAAATATTTGTAAAAACTTCTATAACACCATTTATTTTTTAGGAAGTAGTTGTACGAGATAAAAATTAACTGTAAGATTTATATAATATAGCTAAATGTTCACGAATTTTTTAAATATTTTTCTTTATTTTATTAGAAAGCTTTGCATTCAAACTTAAGAAAACAACCTGTAACTAATTTTAATTCTGTGAATAAGAATTAATAAGTAAATGTTTTTAAAATAAAAGAATTGTTGAATTGTCTATTTATATATCTTGTGAGATAGATCCGCAAATATTTTTTAAAATTATTTCAAGGAGTTTTTTAAAAAAAATTTGAATTATATGTAAAGTTACAAAAAAAATTTTTCCTCTGAAAATAATAAACAAGATTTAATTACCATTAATTTGTTTTTCTGATTTTTAGATACTTTTCTTTTTGAGAATATATTTAAGACTCAATAGGAACATTTGAGAATTAGAGCTTTACTTATATTTAAAAGTAAGAATTCTTGAAAATGCATTTTTCCAGATGCGAGAAAAAAAATTCAGCAGTTTAAACTTAAAAAAAAATAAATAAAAAAATAATAAAAATATCTTTACTTGATAGGTAAAAATCGGTAATCAATATTAATAATTTTTATTTTAATAAAATGTTTTTCATAAGAGATTTTGAGTTTTGCATATATTTTAAGATAAAACATTTCAGCATCTTAAAAAAATATTTAACGAGCAAAGCAAAAACTATCTTTTAAGTATTCCATATTCTAGTAAAAAGCGTTATTAAGTATTGATTTACCGCATTATAACTTTAGGCTGAAATTCAAGAGAAAACAAATACTTTTAATAACGAAACAAATCTTATTGGAAGTCGATTATAGTGAGGTTGATGGAATGGAGATTATTTAAACTATTAATAATTCACCACATGTTCTAACTTTTATTATGCTGTAATATTATATATTTTGAGGCATTTTTTAGTAGTTAACGCATTTCTTAAATTGTGGAAATAAAGCCTTAAAAATAAATGAATTAAGAGTCATGTTTCACCAGATTTTTTTTAATGAATTGTTTATTCTTTTGAAAGTAATTTGAAATCAAAGATTTTTTTTACCTTTGCAGTATTAATAATATAAACATTTTGAAACTTATTATTGAACTATATATTACTATAATTACTATATAACTATATATTACTATTTGAAACTTATTGAAATATATTAAAACTATATTTTTTGAAATAAATAAAACTATACAGGATCGACGTTTAGATCCAAGTTGTTAAAATTTTTTCGTTAGAAAAGAGTTCTTTTTGCAACAAGAGATATGACACCAAAACCATATGACGTTTCAAACGTACGATGGGAATAAAATCTTTGAAAATAAGATTATTTTAGGAGTTTTCCGTTCTAATAAGAAGTCTGAATAATTAAAAAAATACGCTGATTTAATGAAAATGATTTTGGAATATCATTGTTTCAATCAGATGCGTGTTTACAATCTTTTTTCAGAATTTGGTTGTTTATACATAAAACTTAAAGAAAAAACGTAAATCTTTTAAAAGATATTGAATTTTTAATTATTTTAATGTATTAAAATCAAATTAATAAAACTCAACGTCATTTAAATATTTCATTTTTCTTTGACATTCTTTTCAAAAATTTCAATTGCCTACAAAATTGCAATGACAAATTAATTAACAGAAAAATTTCTCTTCATATTATTTAAAAATAACGAAAAAAAATCGCCTTCAAACTAAAAGCGAATTTGCGAATTTCTCAAAGTTAAGCAACACAATATGAGAAAGTTATTTGGTATGTACTCATGCATTCCAGTGTTATTTCGTACGTAATAATGTATTTCAGAGTAATTTGGAATAGAAACATTGGATTCCACAGGTTCGAGTGTATTTTGATTCATAACTACGCACGCTAATGTAATTTAGTTTATAACTATGAATTATGGTATTTATTACAGAATTAAAGTGTAATTTGCTATAAAAATATGAATTCTAGTATAATGTGAACATATTGAAGTCATCTTATTTTAAGTAATTTAAATAGTAGAATGATTTTGTACAACACGATGCATATTTAAAGTCTAAATTATTTAATTTCTACAAAACCCTTCTTAAGACGAAAAAAATCAAACGTTTATACAATTGGTCAATTCGTGTGCACATGTTCCTAATATGACCAAAAATTTGGCTTATTTTTTGAATTTCATAATTTTTATACAAAGTCACTTTTTTCATGAGAGCTTTTTAAAAGGCAACCACCTGCAGACCAGAAGAAAAAAGAAGGTTTAAATTTGATAACTTGTAATTTTATTGATCATTTTCTTCAACATAAATAATTATTATTTTTGTAAAAAAAAGTATTTTTCCCCCTAGATTCATGCTTATTTTCGTATTTTTAATGAAAATTAAGAACGAATTTTTAAATTTCTTTCATTAGGTTATTTTGCAATGCATCTAAAATTCATTTCAAATCAACCAAAAACGCATATATGTATATACATTTATAAAAAAAATAATATAGATAAAAATTATATATGGCCGATAAAAGATTAAAATAATTATGAATTAACTATTAAATTATTAAAAAAATATTGGTTATCAACATTTTGTATCCATTTCTCAGCTAAAACATTTTATAGATGATCGCTTAGAACTTAGAAATCATTCCTTTGTAACTTATTTTTTATTAGATGGTATCCAAAAATAAATATGAAAATGATATTTTCTAAATAATTTAATTTACACAGAATACTGTAATACTTATAATATCATAACATGACAAAAGTGATATTAAAACTCTTTTTTTAATAATTTTTATCCCTTTCTTCATGACAGCTTTTTAAAAGGCAATCACCAGCAGAAAAGCTGAAATTTTTTTTTTTTAATTTCGATGATTTGTAATTTTATTGATTATTTTCTTCAACATTACTAATATTTATTTATGTAAAAAAAAAAGTTTTTTTCCGATAGATTCATGCTTATTTTTGCATTTTTAATTACAATTAATAATGAATTTTTTAAAAGTTTTTTTTCCATTAGGTTATTTTGTAATGCATCGAAAATGAATTGTAAAGCAACCGGAAACGCATATAAGTATATACATTTATAAAAAATAATATAAATAAAACTTATATACGGCCAATAAATATTAGAATAATATTAATATTAAATAATTAAAATCTATTAAACTATTAAATCATTAAAAAATATAGATTATCAACATTTTGTATCCACTCTCGAGCTTTGTATCCCTTTCTCAGCGAAAACATTTTATAGATGATCGTTTAGGATTTACAAATTATTCCTTTGTGACATTTTTTTAGTAGTTGGTATCCAAGATTCTAGGATTAAGATAAAAATTATATTTAATAAATAATTTAATTTGCATAGAGTACTGTAATACCTATAATATGACAAAATACTATAGCATGACAAAAGTGATATCAAATTTCAAAATAACTATATTTTTTATCATTTATTATCTATATATTTCTCAAAAAAAAAATTGAAATTCATAAATAAGCTCAAAATCAACCTTAATGATCATAATTTGGAATATAAAGATTTGTTTACCAAATGATATATACTTAAAAAAAGAAGCATATTATAGAATTTGGAAAACTATGTGTGTCAATTTTATAAATATGTTTTTTAGAAAAATTCATTTTAACATTTTTAACATTCAGCGTAGGTACCTAAAATAGTTATGTCGATTTTTTTTAATTGCTCCATATAAATTTGTTACATTTCAAGAATTTATTTATACATTTTAAAATTAAAAGTCTTTTACTTTATATGCTGTGGTATTATAGGTATTACAGTATTCTATGCAAATTAAGTTAATTAGAAAATATTATTTTTATCCTTCTTCTAAAATCTTGGAAACCAACTAATAAAAAACTGTTGCAAAGGAATGACTTGTAATTTAATTTTTTTTTTTTACTTTCTTTTTTTTAAAGGCAGGTACTTGGAACTATTGTCCATTGGCCACAGAAAGTTCCAGAACTGCTAACTCTCTTTTCGTTACCCAGTGGGCACCTGTGGCGAAGCCACGGTGGTGGAGCAGCGTCGCCAACGTCACACTACCACAACTCGTTTATAGGGCGGGTCACATTCACACATAAAGGACACAGAACACAGAGAGAGAGAGAGAGAAAGATCCATGCTTTGCCCGGGATTTGAACCCAGAACTTTCTTATGCAAGGACAGTTCCCTGCCCCCTACACAGGCTTGTCGGCACTTGTAAATTCTAAACGATGATCTATGAAATGCTTTCGCTGAGGAAAGGATGCAAAGCACAAGAGTGGATACAAAATGTTGATAATCTATACATTTTTAATAATTTAATTGTTTAATAGATTTTCATAATTTAATAGTAACTATTCTAATCTTTTATTGGCCATTTATAATTTTTTAAATGTTATTTTATTTTTTTTATTAATGCATAGACTTATATGCGTTTTTGGTTGTTTTAGAATACATTTTAGATGCATTACAAGATAACGTAATTAAAAAAAAACTTTAAAAAGATTCATCATTAATCGTAATTAAAAATGTGAAAATAAAACATGAATCTAGAGGGAAAAACCTTTTTTTTTTCGAAAATAAGTGGCAATTTGAAAAATATGCTTTTAAGAAAAATATATTTTAAAATTCTTATCATTCAGCGTAATTTATGGCTCGAAGGTATCTAAAAATGAATGACTTTTACTTTTAAAATGTATAAATAAATTCTTGAAATGTAGCAATTTTATATAAAACAATTAAAAAAAATCGACTTCTTAAATGAATAAATAAAAAAAACTCTTAATCTATAGTTAGAGCATAAAGGGTTGAAATTGCTGCACGATTAAAACTTCTTGAAGCCCCAGTTTGAAAACCAATAAAATCGCTGTATGAATAAAATACTATATTAAAAAGTGTTCAACCATTTATGTTTCGGGTTAATCAGTTTGCAGATTACACGCAAAAAACTCATTGGGAAGAATAGAGTTTTCGCATCAAAGTTGACGTGAAAATTTCAGTGACTTCTCTCAGAAAGAAATTCAATGACAAAGTTTTTATAAGGACCGTCATAACATATTTAAATGTTTATTGATTTTTACGAAAATGTTATACCTTTTTTTAAAAAATCTAAGACTTTTTAATTCAAAGTTTCAGTAAAAGTAACGAAAGTCTTAATGAAAGAAATTTCACGAAAGCCTTTTAACTAAATAAAAAAGAAATTTAAGAAAATACTAGAATTATTTCAAATTAAAGTACTAGAAGTGTGTCACTACTTTTTAAGCCTGAAGTAAATAGTTATTTATTATTCTAAAATTCATAATTGGAAAGGGAGGAAAGAGTTGATAAATTGCTAGTAATTTGTAAAAATGTTATTTCTTAATTACTCTGATTTATTTGTCGTAACGAACTCAATTCTAGTTTTTCTTAAGTAAAGAATTTTAATAAGAGTTTTTTGGCTCTTAATAAATTATCCAAATTTTTGCCGAGTGCTTCTATAATATGAAATGAAATGTTTTATACTGTTTTTTTTTAAATTTGTACTTTTGCCCGTAAAATTATTTTTTACATTAACTTAGGACGGCGTCTTTGTTTAATCATAAGCAAACACTAAAAATATTTTTTGGACTTTTTTTTATTTGATTCACTACTACTGAGTCCCAGTCGGTGCATAAAAATAAAAATGTTTTGATTTTTTTCTCCAACACCAAGAAAGTAATAAAAATTTCTTACTTTGCTAATTTCGATAAGAAATTTGACTTTGTCGTCGTAAAATGAAGTCCAAGTAGTTCCGTTTGAATTTTTTTTCAGTGGAAAATAAAATAAAAAGCCAAAATTAATGCATTTCTTAAGACGGCGGCGAATCGTAATATATTAAAAAAGGTGACATAAAAAGAATTTTTGGATCATCTCATTGGTTCTTTCGTATCGAACGCTTTAAGAAAATGTTATTAAAAAATCTTCTTTTTTTTTTACTAACTTGAAGAAGTTTTAATGACCAACAGTTTTCGACAAGCACACGTCTTAGCTTCTTGGTCGTAAAATAAGGAAGTGCGCAGATATCTTTATGTTTCTTTGAAGCTTAAAACAATCGCAGTTGTATAAAAAATTCTAATTAAGCAATGCAGAAGATTAAATCGTTGAGAACTTTTTTACTGCAGTCCATGAGTATCGATCGTCACAGGCGGAAGAAAAAAAACCTTTCTGCGAACTATATTTATTGCTCTATTTTTTTAACGGCCAGTTACTTTGATAAAGAAAAAATTCGTGAAACCTGATAGTCAAAGATTAACGCGTGGAAATATATTGATCTTGATTATTACCTATTAAGAGTTTCAACAATACAAGTTCATAAATTTATTGGAAAGTTTTTTTTTTTTATTACATAAAACTTTCAAAACCGGAAGTTATAATTTAAAAATTCTTTGTCACTGAGATTAACCTTTATTTTTTTCCAAAGAAGCTGTCCAATTGAATGTAAATTGCGAGTAAAAGCTTAGCTCAATAGTTTTTTTCTAAAGGTTAATTATTGTTAGCTTATGCTAATAATATAACCCTTTTTGAGTATTTAATTAAAAAGTTTTAGAAATTCGTGTCTTAAAGATATATTCGATGTATAAATTATGTTCCGGATTTAACTTTAATACTAAATTGATAATTCGCCGTCTAAGAATCAATAAATAACTTAGAGTCTATGAATAATATTTGAACAATATGAGAGAAAAAAATCAGTAATTTTAAAAATATTTTCGAATGATATTTTCTTTGATCACATTCATTTATTATATTTATTAGTAATTAAAATAAGAAACATTATTTTTTAGGAAAAGGAATTGTACTAAGCAATATACGTAATATTCATTGAATTGACATTCTTTATATTTTATTATTAAGTGCGGTAAAATGATTGATTAAACATTTTTAAATCAAAAAATTATAATATTTTTTAGCTAATTAATAATAATTTTAGAAAAATAATCTACTTATTTATTTTGGAATGATATTCGGGATTTCTTTTTATTATTCAGCAACTCCTTATTTTTATCTTTTCTATTTCCATATTTGGTTGGCTGTTATGAATGTTGCTAGGCTGAACCATGGTTATGTGGTTTGCTGGCCTAAATATTGACCTCGTAGAAAACCCCTTTTATATTATTTCAGACAAATGAATGTTATTATGCTGGCTTTAGAGGTAAGATAAATAAGTAGAGAAATAATCGGTGCCTTGAGTAAAATGTCTGTGGAGAGTTATCCATGAAGTCAGAATCCTTTTCCAAAATGAATATCTATATATGTATAAAGATTTCATTAAAAAAGATGTTTACAATGTTATATTTATTTTAGTTTAAGTATTTTATTGTTGATACAATTTAACATTTATTCAATGCAAGAAAGAAATCTGCAAAAATTGCTGAATAAAATCTGAGAATTTTCAAAATTGTACTAATATAAACCGAAGTTTCAAAAACTTTTAACTATTCAAAGTTTTCCTAATTTCTTTTATTACCCACAGATCACTGACAAATACACTTGAAATATTTGAATAATAACGTACAGTAATTCAACCACTTGCAATTTATTGGTAATTATATTTGCTTAATAACTACTAAAAATTGTTTTCGCAAGGTTCGCAAGTGTAATTCGCTAATTTGTACCACCAGCGCCTTAAACAGCTTCACTCTAAAAAATATTGAGTATTTATGATTAAGTGAATAAGTAGACGCGAACAATAGTTTAATTAGAAATGTGATATTAAATGATTGAACTGTTAAACGCATAATAACAGTATTAAAAGTTTGCTCAATGCTTATGTGCTTATGCTTATGTGCTCAAGTGTGACTTTTATGTGTGCTGTTCTTAAAATTATCGTTTTTATTTTTTAGAAATGGTTCCACTGAAGCTTTAACTCATAATTAGCTAATAATTGCTTGAATTGCTTAACTTTTTTCTCTTGATATTAGAAAAATAAATCTTATCATAAGTAACTTATTAAATTTCTATTGATTGGTGGTTTAACTAACAATTGATGCATCACCTTAACCTTTCGCACGTTGTTCATTCATGAGACGAGTGGAAGTTAGTTTAGAAATCAGCCACTTTTGAAAGTTTAAATAGCGTAAAAATTAGACTTGTTCAGTGTATATGTCAATCGCACCGGTATGATTTAGGGCTGCTCATGATTTAGGCAGTGTTATTCCAGGTCTCAACCAATAGTTATATAGCAAATAAAAAAATCAGAACATAACAGTAACAGTTGTTTAATTATATGCATTTTAAATAATTTGTACAATATTCTAGTTTTGCTATATCCTTACACAGAATGTTAAAAAATTATATCGAAAAACACTGATTAATTTAAATACACAATGACTTTCTGCTTGAAAAACCTTGTGAAAAAAAGCTTCATGATTTATGAGCGTTCTCTATGCAATACTTCAGAAATCAGAGGAGGTACTCTCCTCTATTTTATGTTGTTATTTGGATCAGTTTAATTATTCTTTGCCGGCTGAATTTTACATATAGTAGTTACCTGTAACAACAGGTACTAACTGCTGTGTTGGTGACCATTTCCTATTTTTTCAGGTGTGCTTGAGAACCTTTATTTTATTTCATGAAAAATAATTTAATCGGTTTGTTTTCAAAATCAAACGCTAGAGAACTGACATATGAAAACAGAATTAAACTAAATAAGTACAAAAATATTCGTCAATTTAAGGTGAAATATCATTTTTTTAAGAAAAGTAATCGTTAATCCTAACATCTATCAAGTGTATGCTACATCTATCAAGTGTATCTATCAAGTGTAGACACCTTAGGTCAGTTTTTGTATCGTAACTTGGACTGACCCAAATTATATGCAATTTAGCACATTTAAACATTGCCTTTTGTACCAAGCCACCAACAATTTGTAAGCATTTGTATGTTCTTAATAAATCTATACATTTTTGGAATATTCCAATAAAATATTCTTTGGTGATACATGAGTAACTTGATTTATTTTAAAGGAAAAATAATAATGAATAACGGAATTTAAAGAACTAGCAAAGTTAAGAGAAAAGAATTCAAAATTAGTGTTATCTAAGTATTATCCAATGGTCCATGTTGTAACCTTAGATTTTAAAAAAATAAATTCCGAAATGTGTTCTCGTCCACAAAGAAAGTGAAATAATAGACAATCGTATAATGTATTTCCTACGAAATTTCTTAATTATTTGAATAATAACTTTCTGCTTAAAAAATTAAAAGTTAAAATTGGTCCATGAAAGTTACAATTGGTTCCTATATGAATGATTACACTGGAGAACAAACTTCATTTTTGCTTTCTGTTCCATAAGAATTCTTTTACAGATCTTAGGTATTTTCACACCACTGATTTCAAAATTGCAATCGGTACGAGTTTACAACGTTATATATACAGGGGGTTACATAAATGTTTTTATTTTTATTTTATTTTATGACCGCCGTTGAACAGCTGACCCAATTTTTTGGTTTACGACTACTAATGTTCAACGCCGTAACCTTGTAATTGTGAACCAATCCAGAAGACAAGGAAACTGCTGGATCGGTACCCCCAGAGGTATTGATTTGTTATTACATAAATGTTGTGACAAACTACTAGGAGAGTTAAGGTATATCATCAGGATTACATGGGAAATGTCATCATAAGCCACTATTAGCGCTTCCTTATTATGAACTGTATCTTTGTGTGCCTCTGATCAGGTTATAATAGGAAAGCGATCCTCTTACACCCACATTTCTGGGCATGGATTCCTATGTAGATAATTTTAATTCTGATGATGTGCTCCCTTTTGTCGCTATATTTTACGTGACGTCCTATTACATATTACGTTTTTAAATGTATACATTTCTACAAAAATAGATTAAAAATGTAATTAAAATTAAAAAAAATATGTACCTTTATGAGCAAAACTAATTTCATATTTGAAATACCTTCACCTGAAGTAGGCAAGATCAAATATTTGTATAAATTCCCCCGGTGTTATTGTTTACGCTTCCGACCCGTCCGTTACGTTTCCAAGCATTCTATCTCTCCACAGAGTACTGTACGCAGTTTTATACACAATCAGTCCACATGGCCTACATTTGAAATGATAATTCCTTCTCTTACCAGTTGCATTAAATCAATCTGTGAGTTTAATTAAACTCAAAATTTGAACAATTAATAAAAAATAGTTAGTAGATAATACAAAATTGAATTAATCGTGTCTGAGAAATGATTCTATCAGCAAGATGATCGTAACGGCGAAATGATCTTGTCGGTGATATGAGTTGCCCATGAAAAGATCGTGTCGGCGAAATAAGTAGCGGGCGAAGTGATCGTGTTGACGATAGAAGCTGCTTTTGAAGTGATTGTGTCGGTGAAATTAGCTTTCGACGAAATGATCGTGTCGTCGATATAAGTTGTTGTTGAAGTGATCGTGTCCGTCAATTGATCGTATCAGCGTTGTGAGATGTTGGCGAAATGATCATGTCGGGGAAGTGGCATTGCCGATATGATCTGTCAGTGATGTAATTGTCGGTGATTCGAAGCAGAAAATCTCTCAAAGCTATCGTAACCTTAAGAATACAGACCTGATTTCTCTTAAAAGATATGGCCGCAAACATAATTAACGTTCATAAAAGTTATCCTCATTTCGGGTATTGGTTGATTAAGACTCAGGCGATTAGTTTGTCGAATTAAGACAAACCGTGTAATGAGACGAAAGTGTTGCTTTCTGTCGAGGAGTGAGAGAGTTACATTTTCGTTGTCCAAAAGAGATATTCTTTAATGTTGACTGGGTTGGTGACCATCATAGAAACGGGTGTACATTCCCTCTAGAATTGAGTTAAGGGGATTTATATATATTAACTGTATAAATTAACGGTCAAATATGCAAACTTGACTGAAGCTCGTTGCAATTACGGGCTTTCATGTCAAAGTTGGCTGTTAACTCTGGTAATTTTGTGAAAAGAGTGTATTGTGCCGTTTGGATGATGAATAATATTTGCTATTTCTTTATATTTTGCTTCATTTAAAATTTCTGAACGCTTCCTTCTTCTCTTGCAAAAAGCGTAATTTTCCATATGTTTTATGAACATAAGGATTTTTTGTTTTGTCTTAATTAGCTTTTTAACAGCTTGTAACATCTCAGTTATTTTGCTTATTGCTTCAAATAACAATTTAGAATCCTTTAAATAACTTTTTTTTTGTTTTCTTATCTCTTTGAAAGTATTACACAATGAATAATTACATGAATAATGCATTTGCAATTCAGCAGTTATATTGGTTTACTACATTCACACAAGAAAAATATTGAAATTACATAAAAATCAATCTTTTAAACGCCTGAGAAATATATTAAACACATTTTACCATGAATAAAATTTTTTCAAAATTAATATATATTTATTTTTATACTTATACATAAAAACTCGATTTCATTTATTCTAATATGAATTTAAACTAAATATACTTTAAAAAACTTGAAAAAAATTGGTATGAATCAAAACAAAATATTTCAAAAGTCGGAGATTTCTATTTTAAAAGTTAATTGGTAATTATAGATTTGTTTGCATTTCATACATTTTTCTTGGGATTATTTAAATTAAATAATTAAAGAGAGACATATAAAGATCTAGAAAACAAAGGGAATTATTTAGAGTGTTAAGAACATTGATAAAATAAGTCCCTCTGGAAACCTAAAACAATTTAAAGAGTTATTTCTTTTAACAATTTTAAATTAATAATCGCAGCGTCATAAGAATACGTTTCACACAAAGAATTAAAATTCAGCTGACTTTTTTATCGCTTTTTTTTAACAATATCATTTTCAAATTCCATTAATATTTGTAGATTATCTCTTCGTTATATTTAAATTTCTGAAGAATCAATAGTAAACAATAATATAGAACACTTGGAAGGAGCACTCATCATTTGATTTTTTTAAATAAAAATTCAAGTGATGAGTGCTCCTTCCAAGTATTTTATTACGCTTCAAACGAAGCCTCTTTTCAAAGACGGCCTCCTCCTTTACAAACCAACAAATACTCCAATTTATCAAGATTGAAACACAAATTCCATTAATCAGAACATTTTCTCACTTCAAGAGTTAAAGTGGTGCAAATCACTCCTCCGTTTGAAGGATAAAATGGATAAATTTATTTTAAATTGTTATTTCTTTTAATTGTATCATCTTTGGAGAAAAGTTAACGCGTGAAAGAAATATGCGGCACATAAATTAATAAAACATCACTTCAATTTTCTTCTAAAGGAAAGAGACAACAGATTTATTAAAATCACAAACAAACTGAAGATGAACATAAATATGCTATTGAGAAAAAAATGGACTTTTAAAAAATATATTTATTAATTTTAAGGACTTTTGGTAACGCCTGTTGCTAACATATATTGCCAAAATGAATCATGGGTTAGATATTGAAATGAAATATTGAACAAAATAATTAATTAGTCAAGGGCTGTGAAAACGAAGGTTTAAGTGAGAAAAGTTTTAAATGACCTGGAATATATATATATATATATATATATATATATATATATATATATATATATATATATATATATATATGCACACATATGTTAAAAAGCTTCTCAGTCTCTATTTTTATATTTTTATCTTAAATGTAAGAAACGAAAGCAGAACTAGTTTCAATTCTTTATAACCTTTCACTAAGTTGACATTGTTTTTAAAGGTTTCGTAGTTCCCTTTCTTAAAAATATTTGCATATTGTCCAAAGAAAACAACAACAAAAAAATGTTAGTAGATTTCAACTCTTTTATAAATATTTACACTTGATATGTTTTTATACTCAGCTTTAGAGGGCTGTGTTGCGCGGTATTTTTTATTTTATTTTTAATATTCCCTTTTGAAGAGGTTGCTTGCAGGATGTTTTTTCCAACTTTGAAAAAAAATCTCATTTTCTCTAATTCAGACTAATTATTCCAATGGTTTCTATGTGAAAATTGTCATAGATTGTTTTTCTCTTTTATATAATGTGATAGTGTTCCCTAAGGTCTTCTTTCTTTATTATATTCCTCCCATCTTATGAGGATGTCAGCTAGCTAGACAGTTCTTTATTTTTCCTCTTTTTGCCGTTGCAGCTTATACGTGAATTCCTTTTTCAAGGAGTGAAATTTTGCGCAGCCTAGTAAATGTAATTACATGGTTTCCTTGATGTAGCCTTAAAAACACGCCATTGTCATAAAAAATTAATTTTTTCGGCTTTCGTTTTTTATCTTTTCTTTTTTTTTTTTTGCAAATGTATGCTTTCTTTTTTTATTATATGAGCCCACAATTAGAGCAAAACTTTAAGAGATGCGCAAAATGAAATTAAATCCGCATTCTTTTTTCTATTCATAAAACTTGACATATGCTGAATAGTGAGGAATTCATTATAACTACCGAAGCAACCATTACTCATTTAATGAATCTTGTATGCAAGTCATGATGAAATGTAGTTTGAAGATGTTATTTTAGTTAGAAATTTTAATTAACAAGTTTCTGTAACATTTAGAATGAAAAAGGCTGCTTTTAAAATATAAATGATGATTCTCTATCTGTTATGACGCCAGAAAATGCAATAATTTAACTGACCAAGCAATTTTATGGAAGAACAATTCAAATATATTTAAAACTGATTTTATTGTTTAACTAGACTATGTTTGAAATATTAAGAATTATCCGTTTAATTGATTTATCAATATATCTGTATTTTTAGATTTTAGAAAAAGCTTATTAAAGAAATGCATTTGGAAATGACATATTTCATGACTATTTTATTGCTAAAAATAAGAGATTTTCCAATGTGTCTGCAAAATATAATCAATGAAATGATAATTGTAAGTTTTAATAAAAATATAGATACTGTTTTTAAATTGTAACTATTTTTAATAAACTTGTCTGAATGAAATCGGAAAGAACGGCATTCTAAGTTCAGATTGTTAACTTAATGTTTCGTAGTTTTAATTTAAACTGCTTACATCGATTCAATACATGATTAAAAATAAGATAACTATTACGAGAGATTATGAAATTGTAAGACAATTTTTTACTGTATTTTATTTTCTAATTAAAACAACCAACTAATAATTTCATTCTCCTACTTTAACAATATTAAAATTTTTTAACAATTATTAAGAAATATTAAGAATTATAAAAATTCTTATACTTAAAGAAAAACAAAAAATAAAGTATTTTTAGAAACATATTTCTTTTTAAATGCGTTATTAAATAAATACATATTTTGATAAATACCGTGATATACTTCCTTTTTTCAACACGATATTATCATTTTTCGTTATGAACAAGAATAGTAAAAGTATAAAATACAATATTAACATTATAATATATTTAAAAAAAAACATTTAAAGAAAAGAAATAATGTTTTATAAATGTAATTTTAAGAAATTTAAAAATAGAAATTTCAAACATCAAAATTTAAACTGCAGCTTAAAAATTAAATTCATTTGTCATTTAAAATTACGCCGCTTAAGAGGATGCAGAAATGTTAATTTTTTATGTCGTTATTATAGAAAATTACTCTTAAAAAGTTAATTAAAATAATTTTTTTTTGCTGGAAATTATTTTCAATAATATATTTAAAAAAAACATTTAAAGAAAAGAAATAATGTTTTATAAATGTAATGTTAAGAAATTTAAAAATAGAATCGTCCCATTTCAAACATCAAAATTTAAACTGCAGCTTAAAAATTAAATTCATTTGTCATTTAAAATTACGCCGCTTAAGAGGAT
The DNA here is from genome assembly GCA_949128135.1 of Parasteatoda lunata. NCBI lineage: Eukaryota > Metazoa > Arthropoda > Arachnida > Araneae > Theridiidae > Parasteatoda > Parasteatoda lunata. The sequence goes on along the minus strand of OX421980.1, from coordinate 11,633,564 downwards.
GCAGAAATGTTAATTTTTTATGTCGTTATTATAGAAAATTACTCTTAAAAAGTTAATTAAAATAATTTTTTTTGCTGGAAATTATTTTCAATAATATATTTTAAAAAAACATTTAAAGAAAAGAAATAATGTTTTATAAATGTAATGTTAAGAAATTTAAAAATAGAATCGTCCCATTTCAAACATCAAAATTTAAACTGCAGCTTAAAAATTATATTCATTTGTCATTTAAAATTACGCCGCTTAAGAGGATGCAGAAATGTTAATTTTTTATGTCGTTATTATAGAAAATTACTCTTAAAAAGTTAATTAAAATAATTTTTTTTGCTCGAAATTATTTTCAATTAATTACAAATATGTTTTAAAACTCACGATTAGTCTTGGAGGTATGCAAAAATTAATATTAAGGTTCAACCTTTGACTGGTCATCTTAGTAAACTTTCGTAAAACTCATAATATTCAGAGAAATGAATGAGAAAATTAACTGAATTCGTAACTTAACGTTGTCAATCATTAAATAATTAAAACAAATGATTTAATGACCGCCACAGTTATTATAGATCAGTCAGTGCTAATGATTAAACCAAATAATCTAATCAGTAAATCAAAAGCTATTCACTTTTTTTATTATTATTTTATGGTACTGCAAAATGTTTCAACTAATTAATAGTTAAAAAATACCTCCTGAGCTGTAAAAACTTTTTTGCGGGAAAAAATGTAACCATAACCATGCGTAAAAGAAATGTTTTCAATCATTTCTGTCTTTTTGGACTCATTGGTCCATGAAAAAAAAGAGGCAATTTTTGAGATAAAGGCATATTTTTTTATAAGAAGCACATTTTGGGATAAATGGCACCTTTGGTGGTCAAGGCTATCAATAAATGTACAATTTTAATCGCATGCTTTGAGAATCTTGGAATCTTTCTTAACTTTTCGGACTCATTAGCCCCTGCTTGAAAATAATAATTTTTGTAATCACGGCCGGCTCTTTATGTAAAAGTGATACTTTTTTGTCATCAGGTCAATTGTTATAACTGCAATTCAATTAGTGCATAATTCCAATCTTACGGATTTGGAATTTTATCTTTAAACACTAAGTCTCATTAGTGGAGCATTCTATGTTTTTGTGACCAGGGTAATTCTAATATATAATTTGAATGAATAATTCTAATGTATTCAGAAATGTATAATTCCAATCATGTGATTTGGGATTACTTATTAAATATTACTCTGCTCCTTTCCTATTGCAATTCAGTTGTTAATTTTTAAAAGGAGAAATTTAAAAAAAAATCTTCGGTAACATATAAAAATTTCTTTAATTTTTCGATTTTATATCAGTAGCTCATGCTTTAAAGCAATTTTCTTAAAGTCCCTTAAAGCTCATGCTTTAAAGAAGTTCATACAGTTTTTGTACTTAAATTCCTTACTAGTTAACTACAGAATGTGCTTGAATGAACAAACTCGTTATTTGAGTCGAAAATACAACATACCTATTTTGTTTTGTTTTCTCGAAGAAAGTTCTTGAACGCTCGTCGGCTTAATTTTCTATACAATTATAGAAATGCAAAATATTTTAAAATTAAGCGATTTTTCATAAGCTCCAAATTTTGGCAAATGCATATATGAATGAGTCTTAATATAAGCAGTCATATTTAGAAAAAGCTTGATTTCTCCAACCAAAATGTGATTTTTTACATCCTACTAATTTTTCATAAGTTAGTGCGATGGATCATTTGTTCCTATGCTGGGAGAGATTGTTCTATGCTGGAAAAGACAGAGATTAGAGCGGCCTGAAAAATGACAAATTATGACATCTATTCAAATGTCTTCTTACCATTTCAGAAGTAGTTAATGTATCTGATTCTTCAATTTTCTGCTATAATTAAAACACTATCGTTCATATAAAGCAAATACTTCAATTTTATTCTTTCAGTTAGTCCCAATTGTTAGGTTGGGTTTTATTAATCTTTAGACAAGTCCCTACAAAAAATTTTCTGACTGATAGTTTACAGTTCAAAAAATGCTTCGAGTGTAAGGCACTCAAATTATGATTTTTTTAAATTCCTCTTTAGAGCAAGTTATTTGAAAAACACCCGAATACAGATTCGAAGGCAGGTATATTAAAAATTAACGCGAAAAAAAAAAGAAGCCTAATGTGGCGGGGAGGGGCAAATCGGGATAAAATGTATTTTAAGTTACCTTTTTCATATGTTCTTGTAACTAAATGCACTAATAATTTCTCCACCTCTGTTTATCATAAACATTATGTCACTTCTTTGCCCTTTTATGTTAATCCTAATCACTCTAATTGTTATAAATTTCTAAATTTCATACTTTCGTTTTCCTCACTCTAGACCTTTGCTCTGACTCCTCTTCTTTAAATTCCGAACTTAATTTCCTCCGCTTGCTTGCTGCTAACCGTGGGTTTAACCCTTCTATAGTTGATTCATCTCTTGCTAAACTCACGAGACCCAAACTCCCCTCTATCTCTAATAGAAAGAACTTGCTATTTTATCGTCTCCCACCCCATTTGTTATAAAATTGCTAATACCATCTCCTATTTTGGTTTTAAAGTAATTTTTGGCCTTTTAGTAAAATTAAATTAAGTCTCTTAAAGATTCAAATAGTTCTGATAATCGCTGGGAGCATTAACCACGTTCTTTGTCAATGCGAATTTGTATACTTTTGTGAAAAACTAGACGTTATTTAAAATTTAGGCATAAGGAATATGATATATTTGTCTGTTATCAAGTATCCAAAAAAATCAATTGCTGTACATTGTTAGAATCTTGGGCATAAATTCAATTTCGACTGCGCCAAAACTACTTTCCCCCAGTCACAGTAGCTCATCTTGATGCGCTGGAATCTTGTTTTATTAATATGAATGCTTATCTCTTTGTTAATGACATTAGTTCCTCACTACCTCTCCATAGCGACATTAGTTCTTCACTACCTTTTCAGTGGGATTACAACTCGCTACCTCCACGTAACAATGAATGCATTTTTGTAATATCTTTCTATAATTTGAGCAATCTGTTAAATTTGATATGGGATTATAATAAATCATGCATTATAATGAGCACTTAGCCAGCATATAACAATGCAAGCCTGCCATGTAATAATAAATAAATTATTGGAATGTTTCGTTTAATTATTTTTCACGGCAAATTCGTCTTTCTGTAAATCAAATTCGTCTAGGTAACGGATTTGAATCAAAGCGTAATCATGGATGTGTAACAGTGAATAAATTTTGTTTAGATAGAAGCTTGTGGTTTAATGCAAATAATGGCTTGTCTTTTCTCAAATTACGGAAGAGAAAGCTCAAAAATTATAAAAAATAGCGCAATGATAACAGCACAAACTGCTACCTTTACGTTGTGGAGTGTTTAGCGGAGGGACCACACCCCACGGCAATGGTGACCTCAATAATATATGATTATTTTACTTGCGTCTCACCATGGATTACATTTGTTTAGAAAAGCACTCTGAAACTTAGATGCAGTAGGTTCGAATCCCGCTATAACACTGAATGTATATTCTGTATACTCTTGCTGTATTTTGTAAAATTGTGCAATCTGTTTTTCAAACTGGAAAAAAAAAGACTTTAAGCCGCTCTCTGCTTTTACAAAGAAATCCACATGTGTATGTAAATAAATGAATAAATCCTAACCTCATAAAAGATGGCTAAAGTAGTCACCATAGTTTGGCATATCTTAGTTTACTATCTTTAAAACACTTTAATTAAGCATTTGAAGCCATCATTCATGCCCTTTTACCTCTTGTTATAATTGAAAAATATGTTATGAAAAGAAATAATTAACCGTCATCTAACTCCGACCAACCATTCAAATAAACCGTTATTTTAAAAATCTTAGAAATGTAAACTGATTTTATTTGGTAAGAGACGTCAAAAGGTGAAAATTACCAAATGAATGGCGTAACAGTTCTGTAGAGCATTATGATAATTTTATCGTAATACATAAGAACATTGCATAAAATTCATTTATTTGATTAAACTTACTTTTTAGTTCTATATTTGTAACTAAATGCATAAGTTTAAGAATTTTGAAAACCAGAATTTCCGGTGCAGCACGAATGAACAGTTTAAATACCGTATAATTTGGTCCGTATACCGTATTGTTTCTTTTACCAGAAATATCTTTTCCATACAAGTATGTTAATTTTGCTAGAATTTTTTTTCTCCGAGTATATGTATCGTATAGACAGAATGTGCTAACAGAACTTTAATTTTCATACAAATTTTCTGAACATTTAGTATTTTATAATACGAAGTTACAGTCCTAAAATTTAAAATGAAGAGAAATAAATTTCTTTTGCAAAGTGGTTGTAAACTTATGTAATAGTTAGTTTTGTTTGAACTGTTATTTATTACTATTAAATATTTATATTTAATATTTTTTTGTTTATAGTTGAATATTTATTAGTACAGCAGTCTTTAAACTTGAAAAGCGTCCCAAGGATGATTACTTGACTATATTAAATGTTAATAACGTTTAAATTTAACACAATAAACAAGACATACGTGTGTGTGATAATCGCTGTAAATAAACAATATTAAAAAATATTTCTAATATTTCTCTGTTTCAAATGTCAAAATTTAAATATTATCTTATCAGAACACTTGAAGGCGATTCTCTATATCTGTTTTACTTGCGTTATAAAAGGAACATTGTATTAAAGAAATAATTTATTTAAAGGAAAGAAATTTAGAAATTTATTTCACAATATTCACATTTTTTTTTTCTTTTTCAAATTCTTGAGAAAAATCAACAGCATTTTTTTCCCGTTAACAAAACTAAAAGCCCCACAAACTAAATACTAAATCATTTCTTAAAAAGAATCTTTTGGGCGAATTTTATTATTTTTATTTTTTTTATATTAAATTATATAGTGTTGAAATGCAGGAGGTGAGCAAAATATGTAAACTTAAAACCAGTTTATTTACGAAGTAAATGCGGACTTACTATAAATGCTACTTTTAGTATGCCATACGTCAAATCTATATTTAACTATAACAGAAATTATTTTTAAATGCAATATTAAGTTAAATGGCAAAATTACTTACAGTTTACATCAAAGTATCGTTGCATTATTGCATCGTTGCATTGTTGTTACAAACTACTCTTTCACCCAAATTTAATTAGACACGAGGCGATTTTTTATATCAATGATATTTTGCATCACTATTAAGATTTTTGCTGCACTTAAAGAAGAAAAAGAAACTTATTTGTTACTACGAAAATAACTTTAAGAAAGATAGTCCCAAAGAACCGTACTTATTTTTAAGATCGTACTTACTTTTTGTTCATGTATTTTATTTTTTTTTTCAACTTTCCTTAGTTTTGAAATTCTTTTGTACTTATATTTTATTATTGTTGTATTACAACTAAATTCCATTTTTAACTTTTAAATATTTTCTAAACTGATAACTTAAGTGTATTTACTTACATATTAGTAACCTTGAATTTCTTGAGTAATTTTTGGCAAGACGGTAATATTCTCTAAATTCTTATAAAATGCTTATACCTATTTCTGCCTGAATATTACACTATTGAATATACTGTTAAATATTTGTTGTTCTGGATGTAGATTCATCACCATTAATTGCACATGTTGTGCTTAGTTAGTAATATTCTTTACATGCCTTGCAAATAGGCTATATTTATTTCTGTCAGAAAAATACTAGACATTAGTTGCTCTAAATGCAGATTCATCATTATTCATAAATTGCGCATGTTTTGAAACAACTAGAAATAAGAAATATAATATTAGTTATACTTACAGCTGGTTAAATTATTTAAAAACTATTGTTCAACCTACAGCTATTTACATGAAAAATAAATGCAGACATGGGAAATAATTAGGTGCATAACCGTTCAAAAAGTGCCGTTTGTAAAAAAAATTTCCAGAACTCGAAATCTTGGTCTTTGATTCTAAAGCTAGGAAAAATGCCCATCAAAATTAATTTGATTATAGAAAGATCTGATTTTGAATAATTGTTAGTTTTCTTATAAAAAAAAATTCAATCATGACTCCATTTTTACAGCGATTGAATTTGTTTAAATATTTAGTCATATTCTTAATAATATATATTCATATTCATGATATATAGTATTCATATTTTTAATATATTGTAGTCATATTCTTAAGAACGTATTCCAATACATTTGAACAGTTACTGAAAGCCCAGTTTGTGCACTTCTTACTATATACAACTCCAAATCCTGGTCCTCAATATTATTTTAACATTGCCTTTATAACCGACCTCTAGATTTCGCGCCCACGCATAGATAGATAGATCTAATTAATTAATTTCTAGGTTTGATGTGACAATTTTTCTTTTAGCGAAGTTTTCTTTTAGGGATGAGTTTAATAAATTAATAAGATGACAGGCATTATAAGAAAGAAAATAATGCGATCTATGAGTATTAATAATTATTATTTTTGTCATTTTTTACAATAATGATCAAACATTTTTGATTAGTAAGGTATTCAAGTTTTTCACCATTTAAAACTTAATGAACAATACATTGATTTTATCGGTGGAATAGTGCTTCAGAGATTGAATACGGCTTTATTTTAATAAAATTATTACTTAGAAATTATTCGACCAATTTTGTTCAAATTTTGAATTTTCTCAAATAAAAATGCATAGCTAAAATTGATGCAAAAAGTTGTACAAATAACGATTTAAAATTTTGCAGTTCATTATTAAATAATGTAATAAAAAAGAATAAATAAAAATTAAAAATTCTGTTTTAAGCAGAATTATCTTTGAATAAACGAATTTCTAGATTGCATCTATTAAATCCTTTTAGATCCTAATATTTTTTGGATCTTAATATTTCTTTTAGATCTTAATATTCCTTTTAGATCTTAATATTCATTCATAGTGGAATTATCTTTGGATAAACAAATTTCCAGATTGCGTCTACAATGATCAAAAATAAAAATATGTCAAAAAAGATATGTTTATTCAGAGAAAACATAACTTTTCCATAATCATACCTGAGGAAATATACCAGATAATATATTATTAAAAATGTACCATACCAGAGAAAACATACTACACTAAAAAAGAAAGTATAGTCAAAACTTCCAAAATTTGCCGTGTTTATGGTTTTACCTAACACCAAAAAGCTCGGTAGTTCCACCGAAGCGCTTTGGTAATAATTTTGGTAAAATTAAAAATAAAATATGGTTGTATAGGTCATTATATAAATATACTATGTTATATGTTATATTATATGCTATTATCATATAAAACCTGGTTTTATATTTAGAAAATGTGGCAAAATTCAGTATTTTCACTATGATACCTTAGAACATGGTTTAAAAGCCGTTTGTTTGGTTAAATTTACTTTTCAGTTTTGTATTACAAAATTTACGTAATTTACTAAATGTATGGCAATAAGAATCACAGTTTTGCAAACCAGAATTTCCGGTTATATCTTATATTTTGGCCTAATTAATAATAATAAAAAAAAAACGTTTTTTTTTTCTACCAGAAATGTCATTATGGTAAGGTGATTTTAACAGAATTTTTTTTCTCCGTCGATAGTGTCTGATTTTGGGACTTACAATATCATTTGCATTAGTTAGTATCCTCCTGAGCCATTAAGATTGACACTTATTTCATAAAAATCTGATTATTATAGCAAAAATATTGATCGTGATATAAATCTTTTGGCACACTTGGGACACTTTTAATATAATCTAAAAATTGCTATCAGATTTGCAATCGAAAGAAAAATGTAGAAATATATTCATCTACTGTATATTTGTCATACACAAATAATTACAATTTTTCAGCTATTTAAAATATAAATTGCATTCTGACATGAGGTACAGAACCTTGTTGTATCCTCATTCCACAGAATTAATAACCAGGAAGCAAAACTATTTTATTTTGACTTATGCCATTTTATTCATGAATCACTATGTTCCACTATAGAAAACAGTTTTGAATCATATCACATACCACTCATTTCTTGAGGTACAGTAAGCAAAACAAAAACGGACCACTCTGAATTATTTTTCCTCTAATCATCGAATCTTTACGCTCTAGGACTCAATCTTAATGGCTCGAGGGGGTGACCTCAAATATGCTAAATAATAAGGGCAGACGATATTTTAAGTAATGAAATCAGGCAGAAAAACGTACTTTCTCTGCATTAACATATTTTTTTTTTCCAATGGATTCTGATTTCTGACCCCCAAAAAATTAGGGGTAACCGCAATCTGGAAATTATGTACCTAATAGTTTGGCCAGGAGAGTGCTCAAAAGTTTGGACCTCTTAATGTTAATTTTACTTTTTGCATATTTCGTTATACCTCGAGAACTTTTTAACCAAATTTAAAAAATTTTGCACGCAATTATAGAATTCATTTATTCAAAGATAATTCCATGCAAAGAATAACCTCTATTAAATATTTATTATTTTTCATTATTTAATTTAATTATGGTAAAAAAATTGAATTGTTAGGCATACAATTTTTTGCATCATTTTAAAGAATATAATTTTACATGGCAAAATACAAAACTGTAGCAAAATCGGTCTCATACTTCCTGAGAAATTGAGTTTCAAAGAAGTCAGATATTTAAAATTCGATTAATCGGTAACAATCTTATCGATTTTGCTCATGTTTTGTATGTTGTCATGTGAAATTATATTCTTTAAAATGATACAAAAATTTGTATACCTTACAATTCAAACATTTTCAGAATATAATTAAATAAAATAATAACAAATAATAAATAATTACTAAAATCAATTTTTACATGGAGATTAGGGACAAACGAGTTTTATAATTGTGTGCAATTTTTTTTTTAAAATTCTCTTAAAAAGTCTCCTAGATATACCGAAATACGCAAAAAATTAAATTATCATTAGGGGGTCCAAACTTTGCACCCTTCTCCTGACCAAACTATTGGGACCATATTTCCCAGATTGCGGATACCCCATTTATTCTAGTTGTCATAAATCCTAATCCTTCAAAGAAAAGGTATATTTATTCAGAGAAAGTACATTGTGTCTGATTTCATAACTTAAAATATCGTCTGGCACTTATTAATTAGCATATTTGAGGCCAAACCCCTCGAACCATAAGATTGATTCCTAGAACGTGAAGATCCGATCATTAGATTGAAAGCTATTAAGAGTGGTCCGAGCATTTATTTGCGCACTATACATGGATGATTAAAATCAAGTGCAATTAAGACAAGTAAAGATAGAAAATCAAGTGCAATTAAGTCAAGTAAGACATGTAAATAAATTTGTTATTTTATATGAAAAATATATTTTTTGAAGTGCTTATAATATTTCTCAAGTTATTTAAAATAACTGTTTTGATAATTTTCCGTATTTTTCGCTCTATAGTAACACCAAAAAGCTTGCTAATTCTTACGCTTTGGTAATAATTTTGGGAAAAGCAATAAAATATGGTTATATAATACGTGGTAATTTTATGATGATACCTCAGGGTATGGCCTAAAGACCATTTATTCGGTCAAATTTACTTTTCAGTTTTGAATTTGTGTGATAATAAGAACTATACATTTGAAAACCTCAATTTCCGGTTTTTCTTTTTATTGTTTTTTTCAAAAAGATTATGTTTTTTTTCCCGTCCTTTTTTTCCAGAAACGTCATTACTATATAGTATGAGAAGTTTACCAGAATCTTTTTCTCTGTGCACATAGCTAAAAATAATTTTATCATTCTTTAGCGTATTTTCCAATAATAATGTTAAAAATATTATATTTTAAAATAAATCCTAAAAATCTCCAAAAAAAAAAAAAAACAATTTTTCTTAAATTTCCTAAGGTAATATTGGCTTCAATTTAAAAATAAGTGCTTTTAAGTTTTTTTTAACATTTGAAGGCATTTAACTCTTTCATATTTTCATTAACAGTAATTGTTTCTTTCCCAATTCATGATTTTTTCAATCATATTCAGTGAAAAAAGTACAAGGCACTCTAAAAAGAAATGAACCATTTTTTTAAAATTTAATTTTATCAAGTAATCCCCCAAAGAGATCACAGCAATTCAAATTATTTTAAAGAAGGTTTGAATTTTCAGTTAATTTTATTATTTGCTATTAAATTTAGTTAACATTACTATAGCCCCATAATGGTATTGACATAATTTTGTAGGATTTTGCAAACTCATGGTATGGTAGAAAATTATGGATAAGGTACTAAATTATGGCTAAGGTACAAGGTATAATTAAACATGAGGATTCTAAAGTTCTAAATTTTATTTAAAATTAATTAACTCATGTGCGTTTAAATCTTTTTAGCTATTTTGGTGTTCTAACACACCGACTAAAAATCAAAGTTGCGATTTAAATTTAAGAAGAATAAAAAGGAGCAAATTTTGAAAGTCAAACTTTAAGGAAAACGTAAAAAAAGAAACATAAATGCCTATTTCGAAGAAATCCCATTTTGGAAATGTTTGTTTAAGACTTGTTCCACATACAATTGTAGCAGATTTTTTTTTTATGTAGAGTCAAAATTATTATGGGGAAGTTATTAAAAAAAATTAATTACTGATCGTGAATAGATTATTCAAATTTTATTAAAAGAAGGAGGAGCTTCTCTACGCAAACAAAGAGAAAAAAATCACCCTTAAATATTCAGCAAAATAATACTCCTCTGGGAGAGAGAAAAAAGACTTTCTGTGAGGCGCAGAGTGGTGCGGCAGAAGGCTGCGTAATTTGATCCCCTCGCTTTGGTTATTGTTAGAAAATCTCACCTCAAATACTTACATTTTAAATAAATTTCTAAGATTTAGTAACCAATAAGAAACACGTTGAGGGATTAAAACAGTCAATGCAGCATTAGCATAACATATAAGTTCATTTTTAAGATAAATATACACTTAAAAAGAGAGCTCTTCTAAGAGTTATATCATAATCTTAGAGTTTTTGTTACTGAAAATTAGAAAGCTCTTTCTTCAGTACAGAAGTAATTTTTTTATTATTTTTTTAGAAAATAAAGCTGCTATCTTCCAAAAATACTTGATATAGTTAATCAAGAAAAATGTTTTGCTCTTGGCGAAAACTAAAAAATTTGAAACACATTATCGCATTTTAGCCAATTTGCACTTCAAACGAGTGGGTTATGTGGACAAGATAAATAAACGCTTCGATAGGATGTTTTCTTTGCATTCAGGAAATGTATTAATTTTAATGAATTTCTTGATTTAAAAATACAATTTTTTCCCAATATATTTCCTAAATACTTTACTTTCGCTCAACTATGTAACGTTCTTGGCCAATTAATTTTTTTTTCTGTACCATAAATTAGTTTCTTCTCTTAAAGAAGCTGTTAGTAAAGAAAGATTTTTTCTCTTTCGATTAAAAAGAATATAGACGTTAAATATTTTACCTTTATTTTCATAATAAAAATTTTAATCTTCTATGATCAGCATAAATAAATATTATACAATATTTGTACTTAGAAATATACAGATATCAATAAAGCTTTCATTACATATTTTTCTACATTATACGCCAAAATAATTCATAAATATTACATAACAACAATAAGTTTCTTTTGATGTATTTTTTTTTTTAAATGTAATCCTCATTTTTGTTTAAAACATTTTGCTTCAATGTCACTCATGCAAAATATTGAGATTTTTAGAAAAATTATGAACATTATTACAGACGAAATATTAATAAAATAAGTTTTAAACCATAGTCAAAGAGGTTTTTAATAATTTAATAAAATCAAAACTTTAATGTCATAGTAATTTTTTCGCATAATATAATAATTTAATTAATTATTAAATAAAAAAAATCATTAATTATTAATTATAATAATTTTATTAATTTTGAATAATTTTTTATGTGAATATGCATTTATATAATTAAATAATGTATATAAATCCAAAAAGATATCTATACAGTAAATGAATCTAAACAATATCTTCATAGTAAATGATTTCGTGCATTTCATGTTTCTTGTTATAGTAAACACCTTTTTTCTAACAAATTATTTTCTTAATATTCTTATAGTAATAATATTTTCTTGATATTATTAAAACATTTTTACAGCAATCTCATTATATTATTTAGTTCGATTTCGAATGCAAACTACATTAAATTAGGAGAACCTATAATGCATACGTAAAGCAAAAAAATTCAAATTTGTTGTTTGATATCGATAATTTTGATTTAGTTTTATTTAGTAAATATAAATTTTTTATACAGAACAAAGGAATTGAAATTTAAAAATTTAGAAAAAAGGTTTTATTAAAATCTTGGGTACCTAAATAGTTTATTTTAGAAATCCAATTATTTTAATACACTATTTGGACTTACATTTTTTAAATTGTGTAAAACTCTCCACGAAATTATACAAGAATATATCTCATTGAGAACTTGATGTGTTTCACTATTCCTTGAGTTCACAGCAAAAAAATGTTTGTTCCCTGCTCATAAACAGAATATATATATATATATATATGGCCGCAACCTATATATATATATATATATGTTGCGGCCAAAGCACGAAGTCGGCCAAAGTCCGAAATTGTTCTTGATTTCGAGAATTGGCCGCCTAAATCGCGAATTGGCATGGGAAGATCAGACAAAGTTAGAAGAAAAAAACATTATACCAAGAAAACCTGGCAAATGTATACCGGGCAGGGGCACTTGACCTTAAAAAAATATCAGTGTAGGATATACCGGGCAAATGTATACCGAGCAGTGACAATTGACCTTAAAAAATCATTTGTGTAGGATATACCGGGCAGTGGCACTGAACCTTAGAAAAACATCAGTGTAGGGTATACCGGGCAGTGGCACTTAACTAGACCTAATATGACTAGACCTTTGGTGTATGTATGACTAGTATGACTAGACAATTTAATAATGATTATTAAATTAATGATTATTTAATAGACAATTTAAAAACTTCTATTTTTTATATTTTTAAATTAGAAGATTTATAAGAATTATTTATATAATTATAGAAGGCCGCTAAAGTAAAATATTCACTGATCGTTTGAATTATTTCGGACTTCAGCCAGCCATCCTTGGCAACTTCGCGATCTGGCCGGCCAATTCCCGAAATCAAGAAAATTTCGGACTTTGGCCGTAATATATATATATATATATATATGTATATATATATATATACATATATATATAATATATATATATATATATATATATATATATATATATATATATATATATATATATATATATATATATATATATATATATATATATATATATATATATATGTGTGTATCGCATACAGTTAATGAAAATACCATTATCAAGTTAATTTTATTGAACTCATTAAATTTAGACACATTTCTTGATTCCTCAATTTTGAAAATAAAATCATCTTTTCAATCGCTTATTTAATAGCAACATTCTAATTTTTAAATATGGAGTGTTAATCAAATTTACCTTATAATAACTGTATATAAACACATCGTAATTGTAAAGAAGTTATTTGAAATCTTCTGATTATCATCTTTGATATTCTCTAATTTTTCTATACTATGTTTGGTAAAGAAACCAAAACAATTGTCAGAATATAGATTATTTCAGAATCAATGTGTTAAGTGATAAACATGTGTAGTAAATACATTTCTCGATACAATATCATTACACCATTTATTGTAATGTGTACTTGTCTTGATGCTAAGTGGAAGAAGTTAAAAGTAGCATAACGGAACCAAATGTTTAACTGATCTCTTGACTTAATTTTTGGGACTATTTTTGTAGTTGTCCTCATACTTTGATAAACAAAAATGTGAAACCATCGAAAAAAATATTTAAAGAAAAAAGATTCATTTTTTGTGCCTAATGTGCAGTGAAAAAATAAATAATTAAATAAATAAAAAATCCTTCATAATTTTTGATCTAATGATCGGATTTTCATGCTCCAGGACTCATTCTTAATAGTTTGAGGGGGTGACCTTAAATATGCTAATTAGTGCAGGCGATATTTTAAGTTTCGAGATCAGGCAGAAAAATGTATTTTCTCTGAATAAACATACCATTTCTTCAACGGATTTGGATTCCTGACCCTCAAAATATAGGAGTTAGCCGCAATCTGGCAAATATAATACCTATAGTTTGGCCAGGGGAGCCATCCAAAGTTTGAACCGCGTAATGTTAATTTAACATCTTGCGTATTTCCTCGTTTCTAGAGAAATTTTAAAGCGAATTTAAGATTTTTTGCACATAACTACAAAATTCGTTTATCCAAAGATAATTTCATGCAAAAAATAAATTTTAGTAAATATTTATTATATCCTATGCTTCTGCTGAAAGCCTACACCCTGAGACTAACAGAAACGGACAAAGACTATTTGATTTTGCTGTTTCAGAGAACATGTTTATATCCAGTACAGCGTACCCACATAAGAAAATACACAAGTACACCTGGTGATCCCCAGACGTTTTAACCTTCAATCAAATAGACCAAGTACTTGTAGATACAAGACATCGTAGCAATGTGCTAGATGAGAGAAGCTACAGAGGAGCAAATGTAGACACCGACCATGTTCTGGTCATCTCCGAGGTTAGACTTCGATTATGTAAGAAGTTTTTCTCTAAGAGGGAAAACACCATTCCTAAACTAGACATGGCTAAATTAAATGAACCCAGCATCCTTAAAGAATTCAAGTGTAAACTATCTAGATCCATTGAACTGGAAAAAGAAAATTCAAATAGCACCTTCGATTGGAACTCAGTTAAGGAGATCATTTTAAAATCAGCACGTGAAACCATTCCATGCTTAGAACGTAGTACCAGAAGAGATTGGTTTGATGACGATTGCAGAAAAGCTACTGAGGAAAAGAACAAAGCCTACAGACTGATGATACAAAAACATTATATCAGAAGTTATGAGGAAAAATACAGGGATCTGAGGAAAACAGAAAAAAAAATTACATAAGGAAAAGAAAAGAGCATATCTAGAGAAATCTCTAAAACTCTTGGAAAGCCGAAATAACCAAAAAGAATGTAGGAGGTTCCATAAACTGATAAATAATATAAGAAGAGAATTTAAGCCAAAATCTATCACCTGCAGAAATAAGGATGGAGAACTTAGGAGCGAACTCCATCACGTGCTTAAAGTCTGGAAATACTATTTTCAAGATTTGCTCGAAGCAAAAAATGAGACTCTCAACTCAGAAAACAGCCCTGAAGAACTGAACCCAGTTCAAAACGTAGACATCCTCCCACCATCTCTAGATGAGGTTGTCCTAGCTATTAAAAAACTTAACAACAACAGGTCGGCTGGTCCCGACTGTATACCGTCTGAGCTACTAAAAACTGATGAACCAGAGTTTCTTAACGCCATCTATAATATCATGGTTAAAACTTGGGATACGGAGAAATTGCCCATTGAATGGGAAGAAGGCTCCATTTGCCCCATATTTAAGAAAGGAGACCAACTTGAATGTCGTAACTATAGGGGCATTACACTCCTCAATACAGCATATAAAATATTCTCCAACTTACTTTTTGCAAGACTTCTCCCCTTTACCGACAAAATAATTGGAGACTACCAATGTGGTTTTAGATCACAAAGATCTACTATAGATCAAATTCACACCCTAAAACAAGTTTTAGAAAAAACTAAGGAATATAATATAAAAACTTTTCATTTATTTATAGACTTTAAAACTGCTTACGACAGCATAAAGAGAGATCAACTACTGGAAGCAATGGCCGAATTTGGGATCCCTACTAAACTCATTAACTTAACCAGAGCTACACTAAGTAATATAAGATGCAGGGTTAAAATCCAAAATCAATTATCAGAACCATTTTCAACAGAGAGAGGCCTATGTCAAGGGGATTCCCACGCCAGCCTACTTTTTAATCTGGCTCTGGAGAAATGTATCAGAGATTGTGGATTAGACCGAAAAGGTACCCTTTGGAATAGATCTGTTCAATTACTGGCATATGCCGATGACATCGATGTCATAGGAAGGTCAGAGAGAGCTGTGAGAGAGGACTTTCTGGCTCTTGAAACTTCTGCCACAAATATGGGCCTTACCATCAATGAAGATAAAACTAAATTTATGGAATCTCCAGCCACAACTGTAAATCACGATCCTTTATTCATAAATGGATACACCTTTGAAAAGGTTAATGAATTCAAATACCTTGGATTAATGATCAATGGCCAAAACAGTATAAAAACAGAAGTAGACAACAGAATTAAAATGGCAAACAAGTGTTTCTTTGGACTAAGAAAGCAATTAAGATCAAGCCTAATTAGTCGAAAAACTAAAATCAAAATTTATAAGACTCTTATTCTACCTGTATTGCTCTATGCAAGTGAAACATGGACACTAAACGCAGACACTCAGCGTACTCTTGGTGTTTTTGAAAGGAAAATCCTTAGAAATATTTTGGCCCAGTACAGGAAAGATGCTGTTGGCGAATCAGATACAACTTTGAATTATATAGACTCTATGGACAGCCACAGATAGTACAGATCATCCGAAGCAATAGATTAGGATGGCTTGGCCATATCTGGAGAGGTCCAGAAAATAATGCAGTCCGAATCGCCACCTTTAAAAATCCTTCGGGATCTCGGGCTAGAGGAAGACCTCCAACTAGATGGCTGGATGACACTGCTAAAGACCTAAAAGTGTTAAAGATAAACAACTGGGGAAAAGTCGCCATTGACAGGAGGCGTTGGAGGCTACGTGTGGTTCAGGCAGCCAAGGCGTGTAAGGGGCTGTCGTGCTGAAGAAGAAGAAGAAATATTTTTTTTTATTATTATTTTATTGACCATATATCATACTAATCAAAAATTGTTCTCATAGTAAGGTATGAGCCGCGATGGCTCAGGGAATAGAGCGTTCGCCTTCCAATGAGGCGAACCGGGTTCGAATCCCAGTCGATACGAATTCCGCATCCGGCTTGCGGGTCATCGGTAATGTCCATTTCATAATTTCCTTTAATGATAAAATTTGATTTATTGGCTCTTTGTGCTCTATGCACCTGTAGCTGTAAATGATACTTAATCTAACAATACGAACTTAATATACCTGGAGAAAAATATTCTGGCAAAATCACCATCCATATTTGGATGGTAAAGACATTTTTAGCGAAAAAAACTGCAATTCTAAGAATTAAACAGAATTATACGGTATTTAAACTATTCAGATGGTAATTTTACCGTTCTCTGTTGTTACTGTTTAACAGAAATTCTGCTTTCAAAAATTTTAGTTCTTATTACAATACATTTAGTAACAAATACGAGCCTCAAAAGTACACGTAACCAAATAAATAGTATTTATACCATGCTCTAAAGTATCACACTAAATTACCAAAATGCGGTTTTCACCATTCTCAATCATTTTACGATTTATTTGGTAATTTTAACTTTTTGACGTCTTTGCCTCTTACCAAATAGAAGGGTAAAAATCTGTTCATACTTCTACGGTTTACTTAAAACGGCAGTTTAATTGAATGGTTCATAGGAGACTCTTAACTATTTCTTATTCTAATATAATTTCTTAATTATAACAAAGGTACTAAACTCAGATTTATTATACTATGGTGACTGTTTAATCCATGTTTTATAAAGTAATGGGATTTATATATATATATATATATATATATATATATATATATATATATATATATATATATATATATATATATATATATATATATATATATATATTATAATATATTGGGGATGCCCCAGGTTGTTGTTCTGCCAAACGCTCAGAATCGTAAAGGTAGAGGGTTTAACATCTTTGAGCAATTTTTCTCATTTTTATGCTATTTTTTTCTTTAATTTGACAAGAGATAAGCAATTATATGCATTAAGCGCATGATAATGTATATTTATGAAAATTGGATTTATTTATTTTCTGCTACACATCCATGATTACGTTTTGATTCGAACCCAGTAACTGCGTTTTATATAGCATTTGGTGAAAAGACAAGACTGTAGAAAAAATAATAACAAAATCATTATTATTCCAAGAATTATTTATTTATTGTAATACATACATCTGCAGGCTTGCTTTCTCATTACAAAGTATGATTCATTAAAAGTTCTGTCAAGTTTAAGAACAGAACAAATAGCCTAAGTTAGAGATGAACATAAAAAAAATATGCCTTCATTTTTTATCCCTCCCCTACCTCTACGTTACAGAGCGTTTGATGGAATGGTTCAGGAAAATTTTATTAATAACAACTGGGCATGTTCATTTTATTACTGTTTGACGAAATCAGACAACACTGACTGATATGAAAATATCGAAGGCTTATTGTTTGAGTTGCCGGCCAAGTGGCCGAGCAGTCAGCGCGCCTGACTGCGAAGCCAATGGCTGCGGGTTCGAATCCCGCTCTGGGCATGGATGCTTCTCTCTATGTGTTGTCCTCTGTTGTGTGTGAATGTGGCCCACCCTATGAACGGGTTTGTGGCGTGGGTAATGTTGCTCGCCTCCGTGACTTAGGTTCACAAGTGTTTAGTGGGTAACGTTAAATGAGTAACACTTCCGGCATCTTCTAGGCAAAGAATAATGTTCAGTGCCTGCCATTTGAAGAAAAAAAATTGAGTTAAAGAAAAATGCATCATTAGAACCATATTACCATTTTATACTCGGAAATATGAAGCAAAACATCGTATTGGGAAATTTATTTCAAATTCATTTGTAGTCGTTAACATATTCTTTAGGTAAAAGAATTTAGCTAGCCTCTTCATTCATCTTTAAAATTTAAAACTTTTTTGAAACAAAAATTTGAAAGCAATCTCTCAGATCCAATTTCTCTTGAAAATCTGGAAAGTTTTGGATTTAACTTAAATGATATCATGTCATAAGACATTACAGAAGTTCAACATGTAAGTTGGATAAATTATATTCGAAATATATATAGGTAAAAATGGTTTCAGCTATAAATAATAAGAATTTTTTTACCTATTTTCGGTTTCTTTGAAAGCATTAATGTATATGTTACCGGCAAAGTATGAAACCCAATATTGCTTCTTTTTCCTCCTCATTAGCTTGGCTTGATCTCTGATCCAGTGATTTTTGTGAAACTAGCCAATTTGTTACCGATATTTCCAGCTGTCAAAATCCATTGAACAGCATTTGCATGTTCAACATTTACTGGTGAACAGTGCGATACTTATGGGTATTGGGTTTTTAATGTGCGTTTCAATATATATATGATTCCTTATTAACATTAATTCGTAACTTCAGGTCTTTTAAACTTTCAAATTATTTAGATACCTTCTTTCTCTGAGCTTTTCATTATATTATATTATATTATATTATATTATATTATATTATATTATATTATATTATATTATATTATATTATATTATATTATATTATATTATATTTATTTATAATATATTTATTATATTATATTATATGCATTATATTATATTTATAATTGTATACTGTTCCGAACATGAAAATGTTGTTCTTTTCAGTTGCTATTATTACTTTTGCATTTCTAAAACACTGCGTGTTGTACAATAAATGAAAATTTGATTTAAATTGTATGTCTGTGTATTTTAAAACGGCAAAAACTGTCGCTGTTATGTTTATAATTAAAAAAAGTAATAACTTTAAATATATTGATTTTTTATTTAATTTAATCTACTTATGTTGTTTAATATAATACCTTTATTAGTATAAAGAAATAGAATCATTGAAGTTTTGTATTCTCCACCAATAAAAATTTAATTAAACCAATTAAATCAAATCAAACACAATCAAACACAATCGATTAAATCAAATCAATCACATTTGGAAACTCAGATTTCATTATTAGTTGAACGATATGTCCTTCTTTTGGAGATGTAGAAATTATTTATGACTATTATTATCTGTTTTTTTCAACCTAATTATACCTGTTCTTTTATATAGGTCTCTAAAATTTGTTTATGATACAGGAACGAGAGATTCTATGAAAAAAAACACTGACATTTATATTTCAAATTGTTTCATTAAAAAAAAGCTGTAATCCTTTCAGAAATTTTTTTTATTGTTTGTTATATAGTAATCGACAATCATTTTATAAGTATTTATATATATTTTTTAAAATATCAGTGTATTTTTTCATACACATTGAGTTTCATACTGCCATATTCAATAAGAAAATACCCTCTTGTTGTTTTGTTTGGAAGTAATTTTAATTTAGGTCTATGAAGTCAGTCAGATACCAAAAACTATTGCATTTTGGCATATAATAAGATTGCAAAATTTTGTTGAAATTTTTTCAAAATTTGTATTTTTATCTTACATTAAGAGTATTTAATTAGAAAGTAAATCGTGTTGGAAATTAACATATACTGATTTCCTTGGTAGAGGGGTGACTTATATGGTAACTGCTTGATATAGTTACAGACTTACATTTTATTTAAGTTCATAATGTGTGACTACTTTTTTGTCATGTACCTAATTCCAAACCTCAAATATATCAGAGAGAAATATATTTTAATTTAATTATTATTATTATTTTAAATTGCCTTAAAACAAATCAACTTCAAATACATGATAACAATTGCTTAATTCTTTATCAGTTGTAGTTTCAAAAGTAATCTAAAAATAACTCATCCTTATTTTTTAAGAATGTAAACAAAACCTGCAATCTTCCGTGTGTTTGTGGGAGCCTAAAATATTTCCAGTTGAAATTAGAGAGGCCACATATTTAAAAAAATTGACCACATATTTAAGAAAAATAATTGGTAAATATAAAATTGGTAGAGTACAGAAGCATGTCTTAGAATGTATTGTTGCTAGAATTTGTTAAAATATTTGGATAACGTGAAAAAAAAAAAAAAAAAAAAAAAAAAAAAAAAAAAAAAAAAAAGCCTTATGCTAAACAAATATAAGATAGACAAATTACAAAAAAAAGTTTTGGTTGCTAACATTTGCTAGTAATACTTGAAATATTCAAAAAAAAAAAAAAAAAAAAAACTGCTTTATCAAAGAACAAACCTAAAATGTTAAAAACACAAAAGAATGTTCCGAAATAAATAAAAATGTAGATAAATAATATTACGTCGAAATAATATTCCACTATAGTTTCTTAATTAATCGAGTACTTGAATTATTTTTAGAAAAATACTGCTGTATTTCTAAAATAGATAATATTCATAAGAACGTTTCGGAAAGTACACTACTATAATTTGATAGTAATTCATGACTTTTTTTTTAAACTTCTGCATTACTGAGCAAATAGAAAATGTTAAAAATCAAAGATTGTTTTGGAAAGTAACGTGCTATAATTTGTTAGTAATACTTGAACAATTTTTTTTAAAAATAAAGTACTACTTTATTAGTAAATCAAAAAAAAAAAAAATAAATAATATATATATATATATATATATATATATATATATATATATATATATATATATGTATATAAATAAAACTGCAGGAGAATGTTTTGGAAAGTAGACATAGTAATAATTGATTTTTTTTATTTAGAAAAGCTGATTTTTTCACTAGCAAAATATATAATATTTAAAATATAATGGGAAAGTTTAAGAGATATGAGAACAGTTTGTTGAAATTGAAATAAAAGTACTAAGAATGGAGATTCAAAAAATATTTATGCATTTTTTAAATTCTCATACTTACAACATATTAACATATTCTGATCAAAAAATAATGAAATATTGATAACAAATTAAAAGAAAAAAATTTTAAAAATAAAAAGTTTACAAGTTGCCAGCTCTCCTTAATGTCCAGATGAGTTGATAATCCAATGCAGTATAGATTTAATACATCACATTTTTGACAAAGGTTGCCAATGTAAGTACAGTGCGCAAAATAAAAAAGCAGTCCACCCTTAATAGCTTTTGATCTAATGGTCGGATTTTCACGTTCTAAGACTCAATCTTAGGTCTGGGGGCTTTGACCTCAAATATACTAATCAATTAGTGCAGACGATATTTTTAGTTACGAAATCAGACAGAAAAACAAACTTTCTCTGAATAAAAAAGCCTTTTTTTGAAAGGATTCGAATTTCTGACACCAAAATATAGCGAGTAACCGCAATCTGGGAAATAACTGGACAGTCCCAATAATTTAGTCAAGAGAGTGCTCCAAAGCTTAGACCCCTTTCGGCAAATTTTACTTTTTGTGTATTTCGCTATATCTCGTGAACGGAAATTTTTTTTCAGTTCTCAAGATAATTCCATGCAAAATGTAACTTTAAGTAAATATTTATTACTTTTAATTATTTTATTTAATAACGGTCGAAAAAATTTTAAACTGTAAGGTACATAGTTTTCTTGAATCTTCTTAAAGAATATAATTTCACTAGGCAAAATACAAAATTTGAGCAAAATCAGTCGAATAGTTCCTGTGAAATCAAATTTTAAATAACTGAAATGTTTGAATTTCAATTTCTCAGAAACTATTCAATCAATTGTGCTCAAATTTTGTATTTTGCCTCGTAAAACTACATACTTTTAAATTATGTAATTTTTTTTATATCTTACAATTAAAATTTTTTTCAACTATTAATAAATAAAATAATGAAAATTATAAGTATTTTTTTAAATTATTTTTTGCATGGATTTATTTTCGGATAAACGAATTTTATAATTTCGTGCAAAAATTTTTCAAATCAGTTAAAAAGATCTCGAGATATAGCGAAATACGGAAAAAAGTAAAATGAACATTAAGGGGTCCAAATTTTGGAGTGCTCTCCTGACCAAACTATAGGGGCCATATTTTCCAGATTGCGGCCGCCGTCTATATTTTGGGAGTCAGAAATCCAAATTCATCGAGAAAAAAACTATGTTTATTTAGAGAAAGAACGTTTTTATGTCTGTATTTTGTACCTAAAAATATCGTCTTGCACTAATTAATTATCACATTTGGTCACTCCCTCGAATTAATATTAAGAGTCCTAGTACGTGAAGAACCGATCATTAGATCAAAAGTTGTTTTGGAAAGTGGGCTTCTAAAATTAGCTAGCGGTGTTTGAACCATTTAAAAAAACTTTTTTATTACTAAGAAAATATATAATAGTCATAATACATAAGTATGTTTATGAACGTATATTGAAATTTGTTAGTAATTCTTGAACAATTTAAAAACGTCTGCTTTAAGAATGAATAAATGCAATTGCGATGGTGATGTTAAAAGTATGAAGACCACTGTAGTAAAAGCTGTTTAAAACTTTTTTTCATATAAAATATTGATTATTTATAGAGACAACTTCATAGCCGATCACGCATATAATGTTTTATAATTTGCTTTCATTGTACGGAAATTGTAATTTGTTTTTTTTTTATTAATTAGAGGAATAAATTTTGTGTTTGCTTATTTTCATAATAAAATTATTCTTTTTATTTATTTTACCTGATTGTTTAAAGTAATTTCATTATTATGAAAATTGTGAATTGCAAAATACTCCATGACAAAATTTTGCATTTAAAGCGCTTTTTTCAACTGGTTGACAAAAACGGACGCTAATTAAAGGGAAAATGCTTTTGGAAAAGTTAAATGTCCATGTGTAATGTAGCGAAAAATATTCGTATAAAATTTTTCTGCCAGAGATTTGTTAGAGAGAAAAGTGGGCGAGGACAATGCTATCGTTTTTTTTTTGTTTTTTCTTCTTCTTTTTTTTTCCCCTAAGGATGAAAAGTTCCAGAAAAGGTTGAACCATAAAAAGTTGTCTCCAAGAAACCGCCTTGTTTAATCTTTTTTAAATAAAAATTTCATACTCTACTTATAACTAAAGAAAGAGCTTTCAACGATCATTTTTAATGTATAGAAACTTAGAATTTTCAAGATCTTAATTTCAATGCATAAATTATTTGGTATAGTTATAAAATATTATGAAACAGTGAAAAATAGTTTTTCAATTAATTATATTATGCGAAACAAAAAACATGAAGGTCAAAAATTTATTTTTTTATACATATATACTACCTTATCATATTAGAACTTTTAGTGGTTTATAGGCCTGAATTTGTATAAGGGTTTAAAGCATTTATTAATAATGAGATTCAACCAAACTGAGGTTTATATCAGGTTAAGTTTACAAAAAAGTTTATCAACCAATCAAATACTCAATTCCGGAAAAAATTCTATTTTATATAATTTAATCTAAATGAGAAAAAAATTATGAAAAAAGAAAAAACTGCTTTTTATTCACAGAGTGAGTTAGTGAACAATTATTTTTAGGAGTATAGAAGCATTATTGTAATTTTATAGAAGAGGCATGATTCCTAATAGTTTTGTGCAGGCATTAATTTTAGTTGTGTGATTCATATTATATTTGCGTTTGTAGGGATTACTGCAGATATTTGAAAAACAATTTGATTTATTACCGAGTTAAGCGAATCTGGTCATATCAACAAAACAGAATAATGAGCAGTATCTCCCTTTATAGAGACAAAAAGATCCATTTTTATGTGTTAATTTTTGTAATTATTAACGGTGGGGCAGAGAACTACTGGATATTCAAAGACCCTTACATCAAAAATTTAAATTACCAGTTAATTAATAGTCTCCAACGGACACTTAAGAGTATGGGAAGGGATCCAAAGTTGGCGAATTATAAATAAATAATATAGCCAAAATCAAAACCTACCCTGCGTTATTAATATAAAATTTTAAATAGTCTAGTTACAGCTTAATCACTAAAAAAGATCAAAAAATTTTTGTTGTTGGAGACACAAAGTCGTGAAACTGAATTAATGAGTTATACATTTGTATTGAATTAAAAAGTTTGCCGTTAGATTGATTGTTAAAATGTATGTATATTCGTTTTTTCGTAAAATGTAATAAAAATTATAAAAATTGATTTATGGAATTAAAAAAACTGATTATGATTGGATTAAGAATGATTTAAAAAAATTTAAATTTATAAAATGAAAGAAAGTTAAGATATGCTTATAATGAGATGAAAAAGAGTATCATACCATTCATACTATATTACAGAGGAGAAGACACACAAAAGAATAAACAAAAGCTTATGTTATCTGTGACCTAAAACAAAGTGGTTAAATTAAATAAAAATAATTAATTTTGCAAAATGTCTAAACTTATGAGAAATTATCCCTAAAGAACAATAGTAAATAATGAGGCATTTAATGAATGAAATTAAACTAATTTACAAAAAGTGAAACAAAATAAATATTTACTTGATATAACGGCAAAAAAATAAATAATAAATAAACTTTTAAGGTTATCTTGAAAATAACTAAGTGCTTTATTATTGTTCAAACACTATAGTATTTAAATATGTCTTTTTCAAAATTTAAAAAAAAAAAATAAATGAATTCATAACAATTATTAAATTATATGAAACGCTTGAAATGATTGTAATGCATTCATTTAAACCATAGATTCTCAACCTTTTTTACTTTGCCGCCCCCTTAAGGAGAAAAAAACATTTCAACTTTGTGAAAATCCAGTTATTTAGAGCATGGTGAAGGAGCGAGGTGTGATAAGAGACAACATTAAGAGGTTTTTTATTTGTTTGTTTTTTTAAAAAATAATACTTTTCTCACGGCAGGTAATCACAGTCTATTTCTTTTAATTCAAAGAAACCTATGCTTAAATAGAATCATTTATTCTTTAATTAAATAAGTAGTATCAACAAAACATTAGTTTCTTCAATACTTTTAGTGAAGTGAAGACGCAAGTCCCCTCGTTGCACAATTTTGAGTTGATATCTCTTATGACAAGATCCGTAACAGCACTGAATCCACGTTCGACAAGGTAGGAGGAAGGAAGGCATTTTAAAAAATTTTTTTTATTATAATCCGCAGTCCAGAGAAGAGGCAAACTGATGTTACCTTGAACTAAAAATTCTATGAGGCGATCACCACTTCAAAGTTTCATTAGTTGAAAGTTCGACCAATTTCTCATAAATCTGAACCTCTGCTGTTTCATTATTCACAAAAGGGTTCATAACCCATTGAGAGATTTCCAGGGAACAAAACATCTTTAACCTTTTGTACTCGAGACCGTTTCCGTGCGTACCTACCAGCAACTCGAAGCGTTTCGCAGCGCTTTTGGTGAATTTCTTACCTCTAACTTAAGATAATTTCAAACATAAAGTAACACATGAAACTTTTATATTTTAATATTTAATGTATCTTTACGAAGATAATTTCTTAAACATTAGTCTTTGTAATTTTGCTTTGTATGATATTTGATGTAACAACTGCCAAGATGCATGCCCGGCTTGTCGGGACAAGTTTCCCAATAGTATGTCGTTTGATGTCTTTTGCCGGGCTTATTTATTTGAGAGCAGACTTTGCAATCCTTTCTAACTCCTGTTAGAACGCTATGCAACTTCCCCCCCCCCCGAATAAAAAAACCAGTTTACGCCAACATTTCAAAGATTTTCTTAAGAAACAATACTTTGCAACCAATTGATCTGCACGATCGACATAGAGCATATGTTTTATATAATTTATTACAACATTAGGCTTTTTGACAGTAACTTCAATACCAATTCAATGAAGAAACATAAATAATTTATACAGCCCATCGAATTTCTGCTCCAAACAAAGTGGTAAGCAAGAGTCACCTCTCGAGTTGCGGCATTAAATCATGTGGTGAGCGAGACTCACCTCTTGAGTGCAAAGGGTTAAAATGGGAAGAAAAGACCACGTGCAAAGAGTCAAGGTGTTGACAATATTCTTGTGCATCATGAGAACAAATTTCACCTGCTTGGCTGTACTTATTCCAACCAAAATTCTGCTTCCACAAAATGAGTTTTTCCAGAAAGGCAGAAATGACTGATTTTGTAGGGATCAAATTGAGCTCGTCGCCTTGAAGTTGTAAATTAATGCCATTAAATTTTACAAATAAATCCGCCAAAGTCTTTCTTAAATTCTAGCAATCTGTCTCTCAGAGCTCTGTTTTAGAGGAACTCTAGCACAGAGTCGGAAAGATTCCAAAACCCATTGAGATAGGCACCTTTGGAAAGTCAGAAATTCTCTGTGTGTAGTAGCACGCCATTGCATTCATACACTGCTGTCTGAATAATCTATCGTTGAGAGCAGTACTATGAATTTTGTTCACAGCAAATATGACATATTGCAATAACTGACGCAAACAGTCGCTGAGATTTTTTCCTACTAAATGCTGTTTGTGAATCACGCAGTGAACAGCTAAAATATCTGGTATTTCCTTTTTCAAAAGGGCGATATACCCGCGATGTCAATCCAACATCCTTGGAGCTCCATCAGTGGCAATCGACATAATATTCGCAAGAGGAATGTTTTTCTCCGTAAAATAATCTTGGTCAGTATTAAAAATAGATTTACCTTCGGTATCTACAATCAAGCGTCTTGCAAAAAGCATATCTTGAATACTTTTTCCAACCTTTACAAACCGGACCTACTCCTACAGCAAAACCTACATTACATGGCAAGGTTGATTCATAAACTTGAAGGAAAAATTCGTTGAATATCAAAAGTTTGCATAAAGAAACTTCAACGTCTTCAGCCATCTCACCCTTTCGTCCCCGCTCTGTATCATTGCTTAATGGGATATTTTTTATTACATTGGATGTGGCTGGATTCTGTAAAACTGTTTCTAAAACTTTCTTGACAACCAGCAGTATCAACTCTGTGCCGATGGTATGAGCTTTCCCAGAATTATTAAATTTTTTTTTATATATTATAAGAAGTTATCAAACCATCGTCGCATTTTTCTGATGAGCAACCCTGAGACCAAAGGTGCCTTCCGAAACTTATCTTTGTTCGTGAAAAATGACAAATTTTCATTTTTTTATCAGGATGAGTTTTTTGCAAATGCTTTCTGTTAATGGAAATATTTCATTGTCTCATAAGATAAAACTTTGTTACAAAGTAAACACATGGGCAGTTGAGAGCTCAACAGCGATTGAACGAATCCACGCTTAAAGTATGTGGCACGTATTGATGACACTACTTTATGTTAACCCACATTGTTGATGGCAGCAAAATACAAACAATGAAAGAAAATCAACTATTTCTCCAAATTAATAAATAATTTATGGTAAAGAACTGATTCGCGCACATACCTGGCCAAATAAACAATGAGATTGAATCGAAACTGGACAAGAAACTGTAAGAAAGGTAACGAAAATGATCATAAGAAACACTGGTCAAATCAAACATTCATACCGAAAGCTCATGCACTTCGATTTTCGCCAAATGGCTCGAATAAGACAAAGTCATTCGCGAAATAGCTTGAATGAATCAGAGGCAAAAACTACTGACTCATGCGCTGCGCTGTGTTGGTTCGGATCAGAGAATAGGTGTCCTATAAGTTTGTTTTATTGGTGGTACAAAAGGTGTATCGGATAATCTTAATTTATTTTATTAATTTGATATTTTTTTTCTTAATTATTAATTTTAGATTAATTTTATTTAGTAAATAAATTTAATTTAACAATTTTATTTGTAAGTTTTAAATTTGAATGACAATAACATGCTCATCGCCCCCCTACTGCCCAAAACATACCCAACGCCCCCATACCGCCCAAAACAAGTTCACCGCCCCTCAGCATGCTCCCAACACCCCCAGGGGGGCGGTATCGCCCCCGTTGAGAAACAATGATTTAAACCATACAAGCGAAATACGTTAAAAAGACAAAAATTTATGTAATAATATTGTTCAACATTATTGAGTGGAATCGAAATTTGAATGATTCAAAGCAACATTTGAAAAAGAAACACTTTTCTTGACATTAAAATGTATATTTTAATTGAAAATTTTATGAGATGGTGTTTAACAAAGTTAAACATTTTTTAAACTTAAATAGTGAGACCTTTCTAAAAGCATCGTTTTAACCTTATTCTACCATTTATTAAAGAAAATTGTTTCCAACTTTTCTCTCAGACATTCTAAATTATTTTTAAAATTAAAAAACTTTCAAAATAAATATTTTTGCCTTTTGATAAAGTTTGATTTATTTTGAACAAAACAAACTATCCTTCATTTGTTATCAATATATTTGTTGTATGATTTCAGAGTTACAAAAGTTTTAATTTAAAATTTTAACATCACCATTTTTATTTTATTAAAATTTTTCTTCATATTATTGAAACTATAGATCAAAATCCAAATAAATAAATAAATAAGATAAAAATAAATTATTTTTCGAATATATATTTTCAGCTTTTTCAGTTCTTGTGACATATTTTAATGTTGAAAGAACGGGTCAAATGGGGAGGAAACTTTAAGAGTTATTTCGTGTTCCAAACGTGGTTAAAGCATATTTTTGTCACAATTTGAAAAATAAGAATTAGTATAGATTTTTTTTATTATAAAAAAATTTAATTTATTATTAGATTTTTATCTCTCTGGCACCCTAAAAAATTTATTTTGCGCAGTTGACGAATAAAAAAAAATTGAAATCTTTGAATTGTAATCTATGTCGTGGTTCTCAAAACTAAATATGCATAAGAAATTTATGTTCTTATTTTTTGTTTTGTTTCATTGTCTTGCTGAAACATTTCCATCGTTAAGAAATTTAGTAAAATATTTGTGTACTCATTAAAGGATGCTTTTTTAATTTCTTCAGAAATTTCAAAGAAAGATAAAAAGCAATTTCCTCCCAAGTGTTTAAAAATCTAAAATTTTTTACATTTTTGCTAAGAATCAGTGTCCATATTTATTTTATGGGGAGTCGATAGGGCATATATCAACAATGCTAAAGGTGATCTTTTTCGAAATACCTTTTCAAAGAAACTAATTATGGTATTACTTTAAAACTTTTTCAGGGATATTTAAGATTATATCAGTTGCATGCTGTCATAATGTTTTAGCGTTATCAGGAATACTTCTTGAGTTATTAAATTTTTTTCTTAAAAATGATATAACTTTTCAAAAAATTAAAAGTTCTCAATTCATAATTTTTTTTTTAAAAAATATCTGCCATAGATATCTATTAACAGTTATCATAGTGTAAACATGTACACGTAAACGTCAGTGAAAAAAAACTGAAGCAATATCTGGTTCAGACGTTGAGAAAAGATACATCGGAAAAGGTCAATTTTAGCATTATTGGTATATGACCTTCAGACACACCCCTTAAGGATGGACCCCACCCTGAATATTTCAAAAATTCGAAAAAATTTTTATTGCATTTTTCGAATCTTTGTACCCTTCCAAATGTCTGTTTTAAACGATTTCTCGGTACCTAACTTCGTTTGGAAGTTATACCGGAAAATAGAGAGTCGTCGCTAAGCAGATAGAACGGCCCGTTCGGCCGGATTAGAAGGGGTGACATTCATTTTGTATCTTATCCATTCTGTTTACTGTATATGGAAACTTAATGTAGGCATTTCATTTATTGACCATTATCTATATGAAATTAAACGTTTTCCCCTACCATAAGTCCAAACTTTAAACGCGTTTTTCTCAAAACGCTGTTTTTTGACCTGGCCAAACGTTTTTCTCATGGTCTATACAACGAAATAAGCTGTTCTTTATTTTAAATTAAGTAAAAATATATTCTTTAGAAAGTAGCATAGGAGTTTTTTAATATTTTTATATTTCGATTTTATATTAGTATTTTAATGAATATTTTTTTAATGAAAAACTTAACTTTTTTTTTAAGTTGCCGCCATTTTGGTAATTTTGCGAATATGAAAAAACAGCTATGCTACTTTTTAGATAATGTCTTTATGTTTCAGAAAATCTAAACAAAATCGTCTTCCTATGTTTCAGGACTTCTAAATCCATGAGGCCAGTGAGGTGCTACTTTTTGATGACCAGCCAAACACGGAGCTGCCATAAACTTATTTTTAATTATTTTGTAAAAAAAAATAATAAAAAAATAAAAAAATAATTAAAATAGACCTAAATTGTAGCTAAATAACATAAAAAAAACAAGGAGTCTCTGCAATGTCTCTATTATTTAAAAAAAATTCAGAAAAACGTTAATATTTTACCATCTCAGTGTGGGGTCCCCCCTTAAGGTATTTTAATATGAACCAATTTTAATTATTAAAAATTATTAAATAATTCCGACCTTAATTTCTGAAAAACAATTAATAAATTATTAACTTTTCTTAAATATATTTTTTAAAAGTTTAACGTTATAAGGAAGGTCGACAAGACATTACTCTGATTGATCTAAGTAATAGATCATAATAACTTGGGAAGAAAAAAAAATTACTTAACATTACTTATTGTCCTTTTATTATTTGTTCATGATATAGTGAAACCTCCAAGAACCTCTATTTACTACCCATTTTGGGAGGCAAGGAATTTTTTCTATAAACTTTGTGTTAAAGAAAACCTCTAGGAGAGACCCTTAAAACCTCTCCCAGCGACTGGGCAAACATCTGCACCAAATACGAAAAGGGTCTGGTAAGGAAACATGAAAAAATTTAATAAATAAAGTAAGTAGATTAAAATGTATTTGAAATATTTGTGTGAGGCTCTTATTTAGAAAGCTCTTTTTGGCGATACAACCTCACGTTGCATTCAGAGTGCAATAAACACGATTGATAAAGATTTACTTCTAGATTTAAATTAGACTACTACTTCTACTTCTAGAAATTAAATTAAAAGAAGAAAAGTCATTTTAGAAAAAACAAGCATCTCTAACAAACAAGCCTCTTCTCATCTTTTAAAGCTAACTTATTTTTATGATATAAAATTAAGTACAAACTTAAACAAAAAATATAATTTTTTATTTATTTAAAATAGCCTTATCTTTCATAATTGCTACGTTTGCTTTTATACATAATTATATTTGCTTAGATCATCTTAAAGACGCTAAATTTCCTTCATCGATACTTCTTATCATAACGCCCCAAGAAAATGACACTGACTAAAACTAAGATCATTTGTGAAAAATCATGTACCTTCGATAACAATTTTGAAGTCAATGGAGGTAACCTTTAAGAACAATCGACCTCCACAACGACTTATTGTGGAACGGAGAGTGGTCGCTCTTGAGAGGTTTCACTGTATTTTAAGTTTTACTATTATACATACAGAAATTGGGGCTATAGTAAAGTTCGATACTTCTTATCATAACGCCCCAAGAAAATGACACTGACTAAAACTAAGATCATTTGTGAAAAATCATGTACCTTCAATAACAATTTTGAAGTCAATGGAGGTAATCTTTAAGAACAATCGACTTATTGTGGAACGGAGAGTGGTCGCTCTTGAGAGGTTTCACTGTATTTGAAGTTTTACTATTATACATACAAAAATTGGGGCTATAGTAAAGTTCGATACTTCTTATCATAACGCCCCAAGAAAATGACACTGACTAAAACTAAGATCATTTGTGAAAAATCATGTACCTTCGATAACAATTTTGAAGTCAATGGAGGTAACCTTTAAGAACAATCGACCTCCACTACGACTTATTGTGGAATGGAGAGTGGTCGCTCTTGAGAGGTTTCACTGTATTTTAAGTTTTACTATTATACATACAGAAATTGGGGCTATAGTAAAGTTCTTGTCAAGTGTTCCGTAGTGGTCTTCATAAAGAATTGATGTATGTTCAACACACTGAGAAAAGTATTTTGCTAAAATTACCGTATTGTGTGGTAATGACAATACCGGTAAAAAAATTTTCTTTTTTCCTCAGTGCAGTAATATGCTTTTTTGTCCCATTGAATGATAATCCAATTTCAAGATAAATGTCTCATTATATGCATTGAAAGTTACCACAAATACAATGGTTTCCAAAATAAAAGAAATTTCACCGATCAGGTTAATTACAAATATTAAGAAATAAATGAAAAGTCAGTGCAACCGATTAAAATGGGCTTAACAAGTAAGAAATTACCAAAAACGCGCATTGGGAATAAACTATCCTCGGATAAGCGAATTTAAAAATTTTATACAAAAATTTTCAATTCGCTTAAAAAGTTCTCGAGATAAAGCGAAATACGAAAAAAAAGTAAAATTAACTTTAAGGGGTCTAAGCTTTGGGAGAGCTCTCCTGAACAAATTATTAGGGTCATATTTCCTAGATTGCGGCTGCCCCTATATTTTGAGGGTCAGAAGTTCAAATCCATCAAAAAAAGGTATGTTTATTCAGATAAAGTACGTTTTTGTGCCTGATTTCGTAATTTAAAATATCGTCAGCACTCATTGATTAGCTCATTTGAGATCCCCTCCTTTTTACCATTATGATTGAATCCTAGAGCGTGAAGATCCGATCATTATTTCAAAAGCTATTCAGTCGAACTTTTGTAAAATATTAGCCTCTAGTCTAGATAGTTTGCATATTTGTGACCATTTACTGTTTTGTACTGTTGTGGCTGGCTAAAGGGAGTTTGTATGCCCGTGTATTCGATTACAAAAAAGTTAAAAACTACTGGTAACATAGCTAAATAATGCTACATTTTCATGACAAAGTTTCAAATTTTATCAGGAACAACTAAAAGATGTCAGTATTTTATTTTTATTGAAAACTCAGAAGAAAAGTGCGAAAATCGTAATTGCTTGAACTTAGTTTGAATATAGACAGTTAAGATAGCTCTTTTCAATCTTCACAAAGTGCACTAAACAGTCAATAGGTATAACTGAAAAAAATAACTGAAAAAAAATGGACTTGGCCCAGCAACCTTATAATAGGTGCTGAGGAAAAAAATGTTTTTCTTTTAATCTAAATCTAAAATACTAAAAAATAATTTAAAATCTTAAATGTGCTAAGTTAGACAGTATATTATTTGGTAATTATATCTACATAAAAAAATTAAAAAATATTTCTCAATTTTTTTTCATGATAAAGAGTTTAGATTTTACAGCATTTAATTTAGCATAACTAATTAAAATATTACATGCGCAATTTATTTAAACTCAACGTCGGAAAAGGATATTATAGCGACCAGAATATTATATATTTCACTTTATAAATTTATTACATATTTTAATATAGTAAGTAAAAATTGTATAGTAAAAATTAACCTCTTTATAGTAAAAATTGACCTCTTTTCAAAGTCATATATCTTTATTGAAATTTATTACTTTTTTTACTATTATTTTCGCTTTATAATGCTCATAAAATCTCAACTAAGGAAATAAAATACGCTTTAAAAAAATATCAATTTTTAGATATTTTATAGCAAATATCGAAACTTATTTGGCAGAAAGGACTAAAAATTGCAATTAGTTTTGAGCTATTTCTATTTTTAGCTTTAAAATACACTGGTTTAACCCACTGACGGTTATGCACGTAAAAAGTCGTATTTTAACCTGCAGTCTTCTCTGCATAGCAAAACCAGTTTTCCTATGTTAATGGATAGGGGAACTGTGTGTAGGGGAGAAACATTCTCCCAATTTCGCCCATTTCCTTAACCGCCAGTGGGTTTTAATCAACTAGTCCGTAGTTTATTACCCAAGTATATTTATAGAAAACATTCATGCAAAATTTAAAGCCATTTTGAGGTATTACATTGAAATTGAAGGAAAATAATCGAAATATTAGTTTTGAAGAAAATGACAAAATAATATTAATTTATTCATAAAATCCAAAAAAAAAATACTTGCAAAATAAATTTAAAATTGCAGAAACACTATATAAATCCATTTCAATTCGTTAGACAAGATAAGCTATTCATGAAATTGTGGTAAGTCAAGGTATAGAGCTCTTTCGCTTCTTTCATTCTTAGAAAATTTTCCCTCTGATAGCTAAGACTTTTCCCTCTCATGACTATGACTTCGATCTCACTCTTGCGGAGAGGAAAAATCCTTCTTAATACCAGGAAAAATAGTAACCTCCTTAGCAGAAAAACGCCAAGAGAAAATAGCTATATCATGCCAAGAGAGTATTAAGCCAAGCCCGTTCTAGGGGAGCCCTTTAACGCACCTGAAAGCAATTACCCTTATCTTGACAGCAGAAGTTTTGGCGAGGTCTACAATGAACCAACAAATAGATGCTTTACTGGAAAAATATTTAGACAGCGAAAATTGTGAACAGAGATTTAAAAATTGTTGCATGAAAAGATTTTAATGAATGTGTTTGGGATTTTGATTAAACATCTTGTTATTATAACTGAAGACATATACAAAAGATTTAAATTTATCCAAAAAGTTTAATTTTACACAATTATTAGTGTGTACCATAAGATCGAATAAATTATTCAGTAATAGTAGAATTCAAATTATCAATTCATCCACAGATCGTAATTTTGACCCGAACCAGAGAAAGATCAATCTCCAATTCAGTACCCCCAGAGGTATTGATTTGTTATGGGAACATGGAGGGCTTTGTGACCCGACAGATTTAACGTGCACCAGTCACCATTTACTACACGGGGAGTCTTCGACTGGCTGGATTCAAACTCCGTTCTCACAAACGTGTGTACGGCAATCTGCCAACCAGGCTAAACCGGCCATCTAAACTTTTGACAATGAAATTTAACTTTTTAATCTCTGGGGTTAAGTGCTTGTTGAAGAAAACAGGCACATTCACATACCTTTCGTTAACATTAGTTTTAGACAGTGTTTTAAGTTTTGCAGCTCTTAAACATACATCTCTACTAGATTTATTGTTGAATTGAACGATGAAGGGTTTATTCCTTTTGGTTAAAGGTATACGATGAACAAAAGACACTTTATTTTCTAAGTCTACATCAAGCTTTTGAAAGACTGTTTATATCTTCATTTTTTGTTTCAGGTAAATTTGCTATTTGCACGTTGCATCTTCTAAAATATTGCTGTAACTCAGTAAGTTCAGTTTTAATTTGTTTTATTTATGATCTCAGTGAATTGTTTTCTTTTATCATCCCTCTTTTTTTCCTTTATTTCTTCAAGTTCCACTGACATGGATTTTAGTGTTTTTTAGTAACTTCTACAATCTGGTCACCTTTTAATTTTTAGGTCTGGAGTTTCTTCTTGATATGATAACGATTCTTCTTGATTCTTCATATGATAACGATTTAGCGGATATTCTGGTTTTGAAAATTATATAGTTTTTATTACAGCATATTTAGTCAAAAACTGAACAGTAAATTTGACCGAGTAAATGGTTTTTATGCCATCCTCTAAGGTATCATCATAAAATTACTACATTTTACCACATTTACCAAATTTACTCACTTTTTATCAAATCATATTTTATTGTTATTTTTTTTCAAAATCATTACTTAAGTGCTCCAGTAAAAACTACCGAGCTTTTTAGCGTTTTCTCAGAGCCAGAAACGCTGTAAATTTTACCATAATCTGGTAGTTTTGACCATACTTCTTTTTCTTAATGTTCCAAGTTCCATAAAAATATTAAAATTTTAGAAAACTATTTAAATACAACAACAAAAGTTTTAAAATATTTATCCAAAAAACAAAAAAGGCCTAGTAATTTTAGTCGAAGTAAACGTCATATCAAAGGTCTAAAAAAATTTTCATGGATTGATTTCAATATTTTAAACTTAAAATTCAATTTCATTGAAATAAAACTTTTTGTTTGCATAAACTTTGTTAAAAATTCCAAATTTATTTATCTACATATTTTGTACTAATAACGTTTGTTTTGGTCCTTAATAGTTTCCTTTAAATAATTTATTGCTTTAATAAAAGCACAAGACAATAAACAGTTTGAATAGCACAAGAAATCACTTTTTTTTAAATTAAGTGTATTGAATATGTAAGTTAAATAATGTTCTTTTCTAAAATTTGTATAAACTCAGTACATTAGGTATTTTGTAATAAAATTAAGTTTCTAGCATTAAAAGTGAAATAGTTTTTTCTTAATCCATTGTCTCCTTAAAGGTATTTTGTACATCTACCTATAGTTTTTAATATGTAAATGGCTAAAATTTAATCAAATAACAAAATGTATTTTGACGTTTCAATATTAAATAAATTAGAACCTATAAGAACCGATAACTAAAATAATATAGTTAACTACTATAGTTTCGGCACTTAAATGTTATTGTTCTACACAGCGAAAAAAATTCTGGTAATATTACCGAAATGCATGGTAATAACACTTCCGGTATAAAAACAACAACTTAATTTTAGTTAATGAAACCAAAATATACGGTATTTGAACCATTTATTTGGGCAATTTTCCCATTCATATGGTAACGGTTTTCCAGAAATTTTGGCTTTTAAAATAATAGTTCTTATTACCACACATTTAGTAAAAAATACAAAACTGTAAAGTAAATATAACTGAATAAATGGTTTTAATGATTTGTTCATGGGTATAATGAAAAAATTAGCACATCTCCCAAGTTTTGTTACATATAATAAAACCATATTTTATTGTTAATTTTACCAAAATCATTCTCATAGCGCTTCGATAAAAATTACAGAGCTTTTTGGTAAATTTGATCAAATTCTGGTAGTTTTGACCATACTTTTTAAATGTTACTTATGTTAGTTTTAAAAGTTGTTATTGCGGCAAGTACCTTACTACTTTATTACACTTTCCTAAACCTCGCTTCAGTAACTTTACCATGAGACGAAAATGTGACATTTTCACGTCTCAACTTAGTCACACTGTGACCCTGTTGGAACGTGAATATGTCACTTCTTCGCCACACAGTGACTCAGTTGAGACATAAATATGTCACATCTTTGTAACATGGCGACCCGGAGGAGACATAAAAATGTCACATGTTTTTCCCACGGTGAAGTCTCTGTGACAATTAAATGTCAGGTTGTAGTCTCGTGTTGGCGTCTGGGTGACGTCACCAAAGGCATTTAGATCCACGCATCAACATCGCAGAAGTCACACGTGACTTCACAAATGAGTTTCCGTGACTGTTCTCTGTGCAATCTGGTAATCTGTGCACCCTGTTTAAAGATGGCCCATAGCGCATCCAATTGTTTGTCCTTTTCCACCTAATAATACGTTGCAACTATGTAACTACATATAATCAAAAATCAACAATAGCAAATGAATAACATTTAATGAAAGCAAAACAAAACTTTTATAAAGCAAAAGTTTTATATATCCTTTTTCAATGGATTGAACACAAATCGATGAATTTTGTAACATATCTTTTACGGACTACTATAGGATCAATTTTAAGTGATAGAGTAGCATCAAAGTATCGACTGTCTGAATTAAAGCCACTTATTGAAGAAAAAAAATTGTGCTAACTATTCGATTGTTCGCTTTATTTCAATTTCA
This sequence comes from Parasteatoda lunata, assembly GCA_949128135.1. Lineage (NCBI taxonomy): Eukaryota > Metazoa > Arthropoda > Arachnida > Araneae > Theridiidae > Parasteatoda > Parasteatoda lunata. The sequence goes on along the minus strand of OX421980.1, from coordinate 11,595,497 downwards.
TTTGTTTTATGCTAACAAATATCAATTGGATGTTTATTCTTTTGAATGATTATCACTTATCGACTATCTCTTCATTTTTTTAAGTTGTAGAATTAAATTTAAAATTTTTCACATATTATTATTTGCATTTTAATTGTAGCTTTTTTAAAAAAAAAAAAAAAAGAAGTCGTGAAGTGGTTCTCAAAGGTATCAAAGTTGAAACTAAGTGGCAACAAAGTTTCATAGAGACTTTAGTCCCAGTGACTACCAACTGACAAAAATCACAATAAATAGTAGGTAAAACTTTTATGTGATATCACAAATAAAAGTAACATTATGACCTCATTGAAAGAAATTAAAACTGCCACACTGTGACTGATGTGACCGTTTTTGACATTTTTATGATGGCACTATGACAATCTGCACTATTAGGAAACATATGTCAATTGCAACATGTAATGATTTTATCTGTAGCAAGTATTAAAGTCTCAAAGTCGTTGAAATATTCCTTATTAAATTGTATTGTTAAAGTTGGCCCTCAATTTACTGGTATTGGCAGGATATACAAAGCTCCGATTAGGCAACTATCTCAAATAACCAAATTTAAAACAATTATAGAAAATGTAAAATCAATAGGACATTAATAATTTAAATAACACAAATCAATATAATAAGCAAGAAAATAAAGGTAAATTTTTATGTTACATTTCTATTTACAATTACTTACATGATGCAAACTCTGTAGTGGGACGAAATTAAGCTAAAATTAAAGAGAACGGTTGAAAACCCTAAAAAGGATAAAAAATTTGCCACTACTGCTGTCCCTGGGGAAAACACTTTAAATATTCATTTACTTATATAAAATAACTTTTTTAACTCCCGTGGTTTCGCAAACAATCCTCTCTACCTGAGTGATTGGGTTTCAAATTCCATTTGATTTTTGTTTCTAGATTACTGATTTAACAAGATTGATAACTACTTAATATATTTTATTTAATACATATTTTTTTTAAATGTAAATACCTTTTGATATAATATACGAATTTTTTCGGAGTAACATATAATAGTAATGATTCACAGGGTTTATTTTAATAATTCTAACAAATAAATGTGGACGGTATTTACATTGAAATGGACTTTCTTTGAATAAACTTACCTTTTTTCGACATATTTTGATTTTTGACCCTCAAAATATGGGGTGTAATCCGGTAATCATGGTCTTAATAGTTTAGGGGGAAGAGAAGTCAGACATTTATAGACTTTTTTTGGATATCTCTTAATCTCCGAAATCATTTAAATGAGCTAAAAACTTTTCGCTCACAATTATAAAATTCGTTTTTCCAAACATACACATTTCTTTATATATTACTTCGTATTATTTTATTTAATTCAATAAAAATTTGTAAAACTATGTGTACGTTATTTTTAACTATTTAATTTTGAATGAAAAAATACGGCATTTGAAAGAAATCGATCTAAGAGTTTCTAAGTATAAAAACTTCAAAAGTTTTACTTTTTAAATTTGTATTCCTTATTAACTATTTGACTTCAAATTTTGTGCATTTAAAATGATAAAGTTTAAAATGATGGAAAATTTGTACGCTTTTCAGCATAAAACTTTTACATTATTTATTTTACATAATTTCTTACATTACTCAATTTTGAAAACTATTTTTTTAATTAAATATTTTTTTATGAAATGTTTTTGATTTGCTTAAATATTTACAGAAATATGGTGAAATACGCCAAAAGTAAATCCAAACGTTTAACCCCTTTTCTGACCAAACTATTGAGACTAAATTTTCTAGCTCCCATATTTTGAAAAAAAAGTATATTTGATCATAAAAAGGATCTTAAGATATCGTATTTATAATTCGAACCATTAAGATTAGTCCGAATGTTGTGTGGGAGATCACTTTGTTCATTTCTATTTCTTGTTTACGTTTCTCATCTTTAAACTCTCAACTCATTCCTGTACTTCAGGAAAAACTTTTTAAAAAAATTTTCTAATTGACTTCGTATTTAAAATTAAAATAGAAATATTATTGAAAAACTGGTTTATGTTCTTTCCAATGTTATCAATTTTGGCAATGAATGTTAGAAATATTTCCATGATAAGAGTTAATATTCGTCAGTTGTAAGTGGCGAATCGAATTTAAGCATCAGCCGGCTATTATTTTTAATGTGAAATTACACTGGTTTCATTTTTTTAATATTTTATAACCGTCGTTGGACACCAGACCCAAATTTGGGTTTACGACTTCTTATGTTCAAATCCGTAGCCTTGTAATTTTGAACACAATCCAGAAGCCAAGGGAACTCTTGAATCAAGTATTGGGAGGAATTTGCCTTCGTGGAGGACTTTGCGATGGAACCTACCCGCATTTGCGTTATATGGAGAGGAAGACCACGAGAACCTCCCATGGTTACCCTGACAGCAAGGGGACTCTAACCCCATGATCCGTCGGCCACTGAAGATATTTCACGTCAGCACTGTGGTCGGTGCAAGCCGAATGCGAAATTCGTATCGACCAGCCAACGCTGGGATTCAAACCCGGTTCACCTCATTGGATGGCGAACGCTCTATCCCCTGAGCCATCGTGGCTAAATTATCGTGGCTGGTTGTCATAAATTAAGGAGATGTCACAATAATGACCTCAACTCAAAAAGTTACGCATAGAATATAATCAAACTAACACACATTATAGTGCAAATAATAATGTATAAAATAATATAAAATGTATTAACCAGACAATTATGATGTTACAGAAATTTGTATTTTTATGAAGTGAATTAATCAGATGTGCTAGTTTGGAATAGAAAAAGTACCTGCTTTTACAGTCTGATCTCCCCTAGCAGCGGTCTCAAGCGTGGCATTGGTTTGAGGAGGAAGATTGAGAGCCACTCAACGTCTTTCTAAAACTTCCCAAACATGCTTGATAGGATTCGAGACCGATGATGCGTTGCCTTGTTTGCTGCTGAAGATAATCATCCATGATGTGAGCTCTGTGTGGCTGCGTTGCGTTATCGTCCTGTAGCACGAAATCCACCCCCATAGCAATAGCAAAACGGTGCGCAAAAAGATCAAGGATGTCATCTCTATACACATGAGCACTGTCGGTGCCATGTGAAGAGATCTGAAGGTTTGTGCGTCCACCCAAAGATATACTCTTCCGCTCGCTGACACTGCCTCCTTGGAATACATCTTTTTCACGGATATTTGATAGATGATATAGGGTTCTAAATTCTTTCTAGATCAAATAAAGAGTACTATCACTTTGGAGGCTAACCCTGGACTCATCTGTAAAGAACACAGCTCTCTATTGATCAGCCGCACAGAGAACATATTGTTGCACCCACCACAAACATTATTTGCTATGGAAAGAGTGGCCATAGAGAGAGTGGCGAGAGTGGCTAGTGCCAAAGCGATAGTGGCACGCAAATGGCTTTTCCCCTAGCCATAAAACCACGTTCGTGAAGCCTTCTATGCACTGTAGACGTTGACACCAATCTTCCGATGACTGCACTAAAAGAGGATTTGAGCTGACTCAGAGTTGCGGTTCTGTTCTTTCGTGTACGCAACGATAAATATCGGTCATCGGCACTCGTCGTATCATTTGACCGTTCTTGACTGAACTTTCTGGATACCGAAACTGTGGTTAGAAATCGTTATTAAAGTTTATGAACCACAGAAAGACTCACATTAGGCCATCTGGCTTCTTACTTTCTGACTTTGTTCTGCTTCTAGTCTACCTAATAGATTTCCATCGCAGTTCTCTTCGGACTGAGAGGTCTTAGTTACAAATTGACTATTTCAAATCTGTCAAAAACACAGCGAAATTCGCAGGCTTGCATTTAAACATACAGTTTGCGGAAAATTGTATGCCTAATTATGTTGTATGTTACGCTTTTTTTTTTTTTGCGGATGCCGTCATTTCATTGTAGCGTCACTAATTTACACATCGCAGTTTTACTAGCAACTCTTATTTGACATCATATTCAAATTTCTTAGAGATCGGCTTATTTTAGGGAGAGCTATCGTTATTTTTGTGATTTTTGAATATCAATGCAGCTGTTATACTTAAAAAAAAAATTAAAAAAACAAATTAAAAAGGATGTAGTTCTTTATTATTTATGAAGATTGAAGATTAGAACCGGTAGATGATTAGAACTCACTAGTACGTTCCACGTTTAGACCACTTGATTTTAAGATTAGTAGTTAGAAAAATTGTTGGCAGAAAGTAAAATCTGTTCTGATAAGACGGTGTTAGCTAAATGATACCGCAGTTTAAAAGCGTTCTCAAAGCATAAAATTAATTGTGCCCGGGCTCAGAAAATCTAAAAATTTCTTCAAGATTTGTTGTTGTAGTTCATTTACGTCGCACTAGAGCCACACAATGGGCTAGTGGCGGCGGCCTGGGAAACATCCCTGAGGATGATCCGAGACATGCCATCACAATTTTGATCCTCTGCAGAGGGGATGGCACCCCCGCTTTGGTAGCCCGATGACCTGCACGCGAAGTCAAGCACTTAACGATAGAACTATTTAACAAGGACCAATACCGCACACCCTCGGTCCCTACGCAGACTGATCCAAGTGGTCTTCCACCCGCAAACTGACCGCAGCCAGTGATGCTTGACTTCGGTGATCTGCTGGGAACCGTGTCTTAACGATCAGTCCACTGCGGAACTCTTCAAGATTTGCCAATCATGTTAGCTTACAAGACACATTCCCGAATTGAAACTTCTACGGGACAAAATATCTTTTTTTATAATAGATTTTAATGAAAATATAAAAACGTACCGGTTAAATTGTCAGAAGAAATGGCGTTTGTAACATCGACATTTTGCCGACTTTCGTCAAAATTGGAGAGTTTTTACGATATTTCTGATTTAACATAGATACAAAATACACATTATCAGGCATGTGATTTTACTAAATGCCACGCATGGCATGTATTTTGATTAAATGGCATTCCGGGCGAGTAAGTTTTTAAAATATATGCTCAATCAAAATTCTCACATCTTACTTTTAAAAGAAAATATAAAAACCGTTAAATATTCAAAACGAAATAAGAATACAGAGAAAGGATTTTTTGTTTTAAAATTTTAAATTAAAAAAAGTTCTCCTTCATGCTTTCATAAAATAAAATAGTGTTAAATGGAAAATTTATTAATCATTTTCGTAACAAAGGAAGAAAAAATTCGTGTGGCACTTTGAAGGAAAAAAAAAAAGAGAAATTTTTAACTGCTTGATATTCGTTTTTTTTTTTTTTTTTGTTTTTTTTTTTTTTTTTTTGTTTTTTTTTTTTTTTTTTAAATTAACTTTTTTATTTATTTATTTTTTTTAATTTTTAGAAAAAGTGGCTTTTTATATTTCTGTTACCGAGAAATAGCAATTTCAAACTTAAAGTAATAACCCTGGCTCCTCCTACATAATTCTTTTTATTTCGAGTTAGCAATTGTTATAAAAGTGCGAGTTCATTAGAAATGGAAAATAGCTGTATCTTTTTTTTTTTTTAAGCTCTAGACGATTCTTTTTTTTTTTTTTTTTTTTGGTCTTCAATTCTTCAAAAAAATTCTGAAAAACATGCACTGCGTGTAACTTTGAAAATAAATATTTTAACTATTAAGGGGGAAAATGCTATCGAAATCACTACTTACATACGCTTCTAGTTTTTCGTAAAGTTAGCGTAAATTTTGGTTGCATAAGGTGTGCGGATGCGTGACTACTTTGATCAACCTGCAAAGGGACCGAGAGTGTGCGGTGTCAGTCCGCGTTAAACTGTTCTACTGTGAAGTGCTCGATTTCGTCCTCACGTAATCGGGCTACCGAATCAGGGGAGCCATCCCCTCTTCAGAGGATCAAAATTTTGATGGCATGTCTTCAGATTATCCTCAGGAATGTTTTCAGACCATCACCAATAGTCCATTGTGCAGACCCAGTGCGACGTAAAACAACAAAGGTCGAAATGGAAAAGTTGCACAGACATTTTTGATGTTGAAAATCACTTTATCCATATTATCCTTTTTGTCTATACCTAATCATTGGGCTGAGTTAAGTTTTTGCCTGCCACGTCTTGGGTCGGGGATTGATTTCAAATACTGAGTGCATGATCGGATTGTGGAGCATTTTCACTGAATGGAATGCGAACATGTGCGAGCATATCGTCTTATATGCAGTAACAAAACATTCCCGTCTATGACAATTGGATATAATGCGAATGGCCTCTTGGATTTTCACTCTTGTGCCTTATAGTTGAAAAAGTTGGGGTGCTTGGGAAACGTGGTGAGTCGGACAGATGATTTTAACTAGTCCTTGAGCCAGATGATTTTTATTAGCCATATTTCCTTTTTGTCTATACCTAATCATTGGGCTGAGTTAAGTTTTTGCCTGCCACGTCTTGGGTCGGGGATTGATTTCAAATACTGAGTGCAGGATCGGATTGTGGAGCATTTTCACTGAATGGAATGCGAACATGTGCGAGCATATCGTCTTATATGCAGTAACAAAACATTCCCGTCTATGACAATTGGATATAATGTGAATGGCCTCTTGGATTTTCACTCTTGTGCCTTATAGTTGAAAAAGTTGGGGTGCTTGGGAAACGTGGTGAGTCGGACAGATGATTTTAACTAGTCCTTGAGCCAGATGATTTTTATTAGCCATATTTCCTTTTTGTCTATACCTAATCATTGGGCTGAGTTAAGTTTTTGCCTGCCACGTCTTGGGTCGGGGATTGATTTCAAATACTGTGTGCAGGATCGGATTGTGGAGCATTTTCACTGAATGGAATGCGAACATGTGCGAGCATATCGTCTTATATGCAGTAACAAACATTCCCGTCTATGACAATTGGATATAATGTGAATGGCCTCTTGGATTTTCACTCTTGTGCCTTATAGTTGAAAAAGTTGGGGTGCTTGGGAAACGTGGTGAGTCGGTCAGATGATTTTAACTAGTCCTTGAGCCAGATGATTTTTATTAGCCATATTTTACTAGTCCTGAGTTCCACGATCTACCCTATAATCTAAATTGAGGAAGTTTGGTATCCACATTCGCCAGTTATGTCTCTGGATCATTATTATGGTTTAAGCACTGTTGAACTGCACATTGTATGGTTGAAGCACTGTAGAATCACTAGTAAGGAAGTCGAGATGAAAAAACCCAAACCAGTTTGATTGCAATCTTGTGGGGAATTCCTACAATCGCCTTTTAACTACTCTCTCCGGTAATTAAATGAGTTTTGATTTTTCTTGCTTTAATATTGGGACCCCTTACTTTCTGATAAATATTTTTAAAATTATTTATGAAGGACGGTCCTTACGGGACAACCTGTTTATCAAGGCATGTAAAAGTTTCAACTTTATGTAATTCAAAAAATGTTCTTTTATTTTCAAAAAAATTAAATTTATACTTGAAAAAATACGTGAATAACTATGAGAAAATACTTATGATAAGCTTTGTTTTAGTTTATGAAGTTGCAACATTAAAAAAACTGCAGCATTTAGATTAACATATTAATTGCATAAAAATTTTAATTAATTTAACTTTTAATTTTTGAATCTCTCGTCAAACATGCTTGTCTAGTAAGTAATACTACACTAATGGCAACTTTATGGTGTTATTTATAAATTAAATTGAAGTAGCCTTATGTAAGAATACTTATGTAAGAATTTTTTCCTGAGTTGTGGTTTTTGTAGTTATATGTCCTGTAACGTATTATAAATAATTTTATGCAATTAGATTTACAGATTATGCCATTATTAATGTGCATAAATATCATATATGGTAATAAATTTATATTTACTTCACTTGTCTCTGCCTTTATAGAACTATACACATACGATAATTTATGCTTTTATCAATTACTTTACTTATTTTTAAGTATATAGTCTTGAAGGTTCTAGAATATAGTTTTAAACGCACTATAAAAAATTCTATGTATTTTACAGCTAAACTTCTTGCCAGCAACAGGTGTAAATTTTACTAAGTTGCTATTTTAAACTATGTTGTAAATACTTTAGAAGAAGGATATAAATTCCACAACTTGCTGTTACTGACAGTGCTCAACACTGTCAGAAACAGCAACGTATGAATTGACAGAAACGCACTGTGATACTTATAGTACTGTCAAAAACAGCTTATTGTGACATTAAAAGCAGTTTGCTGTATTAATCACAACATTTTGTGAAATATTTATCAGTTTTCTGTAATGCTTTGTTGTAAATTATGCACAAATCTGTTGTAATATTAAAAACAACACCTTTGCTGCTAATTTTGCAATAATCTGCTGTAATATTCAAAACAACATTTTGTGGTAAGTCTTTCATTAGTCTGCTGTAATATTAAAAACTGCGACTCTGCTGTAAATTTTTAAGCACCTGCTGGCAGTCATGGTGATAGCAAAATGCAACTATTTTTCTTAATGAGCGTAGAGAGGACATGAAAACAGTTTAATTGCCTGATGAAGCTTGTGGGTATTTCTAATAATCGCCTAATCTCTGTTTACTCCTATAATGTTTTCAGTTCTCAGTAGCGATAAGTAAATTTTGATTGCTTTTTGTTTTGTTTGTTTCCTTAACTTTAAGATTATTTTACGATGTCTATATTTTTTCTTGATAATGAGTTTTAAAATTAGGACGGTCGTTACGGAGCATTCAGTATATTAAGATAGGTAAGACATTTTCATGAAGGTGAAAGATTTTTTGGAACATTTGATTCAAAGATGGATAACTTTGAGAAAATACTTCCGATATTAGTTTATGAAATCGAATGGATATTTCGCTTCAAAATTCAACTGAACATTTTGATGTTCCAATAAATTATTTTTATTAATTTTGCATTTAAATGTTGAATCTCCGGTCAAACATGCTGGACTAATAAGTATTAATGCACTAATGGTAGCCTTTTGTTGTTATCAATTAAACTGAAAATCAAAAGAAGTTCATAAATTTACTCAAATTTTTGCAAAATGGAAATTTTTATTACAATGCACTTAATTATCAAGTATATACAATTTTATACAATTATAAGTTCAGATTAATGTATTAATAATACGTGTAAATATTTTATCACAAATTTAGATTTACTTCATTTTTTTTTTTTTTTGTCTCTTTCTCATAAGTTACACACTTGTTGTTATTTATAATTTAATCAATTATTTTAATTATCTATTTTCATGTTTATAATCTTACAAGTTCATTGATATAGTTGTATATTCTTTTACAGCAAAACCTGCTGGCAAGGGAACTGTCTGAAGCAACTGTAAAATTTATAAAGTTGCTGTTTTGAAATATACAGTAATTGATACTTTACAGTAACTCTAAATATTACAGCAAACTGATAAAAGTTACACAACTTGCTGTTACTAACACTTCACAGCACCATCAGAAACATCATATTGTTACATTGACAGCAGTGTGCTGTAATAATCACAGTACTTAGTAAAATTTACAACACTCTTCTGTCATGTTCAAAGCAATAACTTTTTCCTAAATTCTACAGCAATCTGATGTATTATTCAAAACAGCAAAAACTTTGTTATAAATTTTACAGCAGAAGCTGGCAGTCACGGTGCCAGCAACTTTTACTGCAAAATGCAAAAGATTTTTTTGTTATTTATTTATTTATTTTTTTACAATGTAAGAAAAAAGATGGATAAACAAACAAATATTTCCTGAAAAGTTTTTTCGGTTTAACTATGACAATCGTTAGACGACGTAGGCAATGTAAAAGCTGAAGTAATGTAAAAGCTTTACATCTTCCATAATAATGGTTGTAAAACTGTATAATTTTGAATAAAAATTTTTTTTAATAATTTATCCGATGCTTACGCATCAAAACAGAATATTATTAGTTGGATTTTGTCATCTTTACATAACACACAAATCTTGCTTTTGTTGGTTCATTAAATATTAATAATTTAGACAGGAAAATGACAAGTTTTTTTTTCTTGTTTTCAAACACTTTTAGTTCATTGTTGGAGAATTTTAAAAGTTTCGTCATAATGAAGATTATGGGTCCGAAACCGTTTTTGATTTGACATAAATCTAATAAAAGTTAATGGACCGAGAATTTTGTTTTTATAAAAACTGGTGACATTTGTTAGATTAATAAACTATTATACTGTCATAAAACAATTTATATCATATTTATTTATGATTTAAAATTAATTTTGTGCTTAAGAAGAATTGTTGGTTAAAATACTTTCGTCTGAACTATGCAATGTTTTTATTTAAAAAGTTTTATAGTCAAAATTTTTATCAGAACATTACTGTCTTTTTAAAATGTCAATGTTTGAATACAACACCTCACTATGTCGTAACTTTGGATATAATGTTTTTATTTTATTTTTTATTTCTTCTGAAAAAAAACTTTATATAAACCCTCAAAAATTTGAGAAATCTTGATAGGCATGAGAATTTTTTTTCTTTCTGAGGAAAAAAAAATTGAAGTTTAGTACTTTGAATAATGTTTAATTTATACAAATGTGCCTAAGGAGAACTTTATTCACGACGCACTGTCTAAGTAATTAAAAACTGTTTTTGCTATGCGTGATGCATGTGATGGTCAAACAATTAAGATATCAGAATTCTAAATTCCCTTCCCTCCCTTGAACAGTAGTTAATAGTTTTTAGAGAATATATCGATAAACAGAGAGAGATACAGAGAGATAGATACAGAGAGAGATGCGAGAGATAGAGAGAAATGCGAGAGAGATACAGAGAGAGATGCGAGAGATAGAGAGAAATGCGAGAGAGATACAGAGAGAGATGCGAGAGATAGAGAGAAATGTGAGAGAGATACAGAGAGAGATGCGAGAGATAGAGAGAAATGCGAGAGAGATACAGAGAGAAATGCAGTGAAACCTCTCAGTAGCGACCACTCTCCAATCCACAGTAAAATGGTCGTTAGTGGAGGTTGCTCGTTGAAAGAGGTTACATCCATTGAAATTGCAAAAATTGCTTCAAAATTGCTATTGAAGGTACATATTTTTTCTCAAACTAATTTAATTTTAGTCAGTGTCATTTTTTTGGTGCGGAAATGCCACTTCTGTTATCGTCATGAAAAAACTGATCTATAAATAAAATTCAGCGTCTGTTCAAATGATATCAACTGAAATAATTCTGTGTAAAAAGAATTTTATGATAAAGCTATATCAAATAAATAAACAATTATGTTTTTGTTTAAGTTTGCATTTAATTTTATATCATAAAAATTAGTTAGCTTTAAAATATGAGAAAAGGTTTCTTTGTTTGAGATGCTTTTCTTTTTTCTCTCTAAAATGATTTTTTTTCTTCCCAATTTAACTTTCAATTCTAGTGCACTCTGACTGCAACATTAGGTAGTATCGTCAGAAAAAGCTCTCTAAATAAGAGCCTCACACAAATATTTTGAATACACTTCTTATCTACTTTAATCTACTTATTCGATTTATTAAATATTTTTTATTTATACTTTTTAATGTTTCCTTACTTGACCTTTTCCGTATTTGGTGCAGATGTTTGCCCGGTCACTGAGAGAGATTTTAATATTCTCTCCTACAGGTTTTCTTCATCATATATGGATAAAATTCCCTCCCCAAAAATGGTCGTAAATAGATGTGACCTTTTTTGGAGGCGAGGCAGCTCCACTATATATATATATATATATATATATATATATATATATATATATATATATATATATATATATATATATATATATATATATATATATATATATATATATATATATATATATATATATATATATAATATATATATATATATATATATATATATATATAATTATATTATTATTCATTTCTGTACTCGTGAAATAAGGGTATATGCTTTACTTTTTAAAGTGAAGAATGTTTTTAGGTACGTAAAAGTAATGATTAAAAAAATAATAATAAAAACCAACTTGAAAGTAATGCAGCGACGAAAATAATTTCATTTTAACCTAGTGCAAATCATACAAAAAAAATTTTTTCCCTCAAATAACCCAAAGAAAATTATTGGAAAAAGTGCTTATTTTAGTCCAGGATTTGTGTTTCACTAAGACTACTTAAATTTATAGAATTTTCTTAAGGAAGAATAAAATTAAAAAAAGTGAAGAATAGATTTTATGATAGCGCTCATCTTAAATAACCCTTTTCTCATATGCAGAAGTCATTGGAATGAAACGAGAGAAAAAAAATACGCTGCATAATTAATCATATTAATTCCTGTTTTTTTTTTTTTTTTTTTTTTTATCGAGATATGAAGAGCATTAGTTTTTCATTTATCATTTTTTTAATAAGTCGAAATATTCGAAATGCTCGGGAAGAAATGAGTCAGTTTTAAAAGCGGTCATTTAAAAAAAAAAAAAAAAATTTGAGTGCTTTAAAGGAAAAAAAAGTTTTTGTTGGTGGCAACGAAACCTTCAAGAAATGATGAAGAGAATGGATTAAGGTTGGGATACTTAAAGGTCGATTATAGCCTCTAAACCGTCAACAATTCATTAAGCTTTCTCTTTACGCCAAATAGCGCTGCACCAAAAGCACCGCTTTCAAAGAAACTTCTCTCGCAAATAAAACAAAATCAAGAGAAAAAATCCTATCAAAAAGTCCTGCAGATCCGGGGAAGAAAAAAAAGGGGGGTTTACATGAAATATTCATCTTTAGGGAGAGTTCTTTCATTTCCTCCCACACCCAGATAGAGCCGGATCCGTGGACGCAGCTTCTTTTCTTCTACTTAACATGACCTCACCCACCATTACCAATTAGCGCTGGAATTCGACGAGATGCGACTGACTCCGCCTTAAGGCGGGGTTAAAAAAATGACTGACAGTAGGAGGGACTCGTGCAATTTGCAGGTGTGTATTCGGTGGAGTCAATATTGTCAGTACTTGCCTTAGCTAGGGGTTGGATCAATTGCTGGGGGAGAAGAAGTGGAGAGGAAGGGAAGCAGTAGAAAATGGAAGGAAGGGGTTAAAGAGAAGCTTTTTAGGGAGGGAAGGGTTAAGGCAGCAGGCGAAAATAAAGAAAGGGTTGAGCGGAAGAATTTTTCTTTTAAGAGTCCCTTTTTTTTTTGGTCTGTTCTCTTATGGGAAATTGCGAGAGATGGCGAAAGCGGGTTTGTTGTCTAGAGGTACGCAGGCAGTATTAAGATGCAGAATTTTTTTTTTCTATTTGCAATTTCTGATTTTCTAAATTAAGCAGGAATCGTAAAGAAAAAATATATATATATATATATATGATACGCGAATATAGAAATAAGGACTCGTGAAAAAACTGATGAGGTAAATGTCTAGAGACTTTTATATTAGAAAAACTTAATCTAATTTGCCGCTTAAGGTTTCAAGCTGTGTAAATGTCACATGGGTATCAAATGATCAACTATTTAATGATAAAAAAAAATGTGTAAAGACATATACATAAACATTTTATGAAGAGAAAAAAAATAATAGTAATAATAATACTAAATAAAAAATATCTCACTACCTAAAGAAACTTTTCGTCTTTATTCGTAGAAGAGTCACAAAAATGAATGCATAAAATTAATTGAAACTCTAGATTTAAACCAGACATATGATAATTCAAAAGAAATCTTCCCCTCCTATCAAATAAAGATAAAAAATTGTTAAAAAACTCAATTATACCTCCAATTGACGTCAAAGCAAACATCTCATGTAAAATGTTAAAGAAAAAAATATTATAGAAGGAGGAGTTGTTCTTAAACAAATAATATTCGGTAGAATTAATTATGTTTCAAACCAATACCTCACAGCAGAGCATTTCAAAAACAAGTGACAATTATTTTTTATGAGCTCCATTTAACATAATTGCTGACCTTTTATGCACATTTAATTATACTTCAAATTATTTTCATGTGTCGAAATGTTAAAATAGTTTCTTATGTCTTACGTATGGGACGAAAATAACTTCTTTGACATAATTACATTTACAATTCAATACGGATTTTTAAGTAAAAAAAATAGAGAATTAGAGGTTATAAAAATTTATTAGACTACTTCGAACATAGCAAAAAGGTATACGATGACGAATAAATTTAAAAAGAATGGCAAAGAATTCTTATTAAATTAAAATTGGTCAGTAAAGGGAATTGTTTTTCTAGGGTAGTTTTACATGTAAGGCCAAAAGTGCCACTTAATTTCATTCAAATGATAATTTTTCAGGACATTTTTAGAGCAGAGAATATGTTTTTGTGACTCGAAGGATAGTATAATTACATTTCAGTGTTTGTTTATTATTTTTATGCAAAATATTTGAAAAGGCAGACAATTAAAATCAGAGCTATTATTTTAAAAAATATAATTAGATTGTACAAACAATCAAATGTGACGATGGTGAAGAAAAAATTTACTTTATTTCATATAAGTTTTGAATAAGGGAATAATAGTAAAATCTGAATAATATATTTTTTATTCAACTGATTTAAATTCATTATTTATGTTAAGTAATAACAATTATTATTATTTTTTTTGTCTTGTCTGTTCATAAATGATTAAAAAATTTGTTCTCCACGTGGTTATAATAAATATAAATAAATTTTCCCCAATAAAAAGAAACATTAACAGCTATTTTTTTCAGAAATGTAAGTAAAATATATGTTTTGGCGAAGGACAAGTACGTTAAATTTAAATACAAATAGTATAGCTTTAATAATATTTTAACTGATAATAATTTCATTTAAGAGGTCTCTAATTGATTCAAGATAGATTTAAGATGAAACCATAAAATTGAGGATGCAATTATAATAAAGTTAAGAAATTTCTCATTAATATGTATATAAAAATAAGATTCATATAATATCGAACATTCGTAATCGTAAAATTCTTATCAGATTAGTAATATCCTTATAATTGTTCTTATTATATTGACCACATACTTTCAGAGATTAAAGGTGTTGCTAGAATATTGCTTAAGCACTTAATCGAGAGGGAGTGTCCTGTGATTTGTTTATTTTTGCTGACAAGGAGAAGCAGGTTATGAGCAATGCTTGCACAAGACATTATAATCCCCTTATAATCAAAAGTTTCGTAAAATGCAGCAAAAAAAATAATTTAACCGTGGAAAAAATTTTAATTTAGAAAAAAATTCGATAGAAGATAAATTTGTTTTAAGCAGAAAAAAACTGCTAAAGAACATGCTACTCAAAATATTAATAAATAAATTAAAAATTAAATATTTGTTTTATGCAAAGGTACATCTTTAATTTGAATTTAATACCAAAATCAGATTATTACAGTAAATGTCCAAGCCAAAAGCCGGGGGTGAGGGGGTTGCGAGTTTCTTATGAAAGAATGGGAAGATTTTTATGATTTGCTTATTTTTGATGAAAAGGGGGAGTTCAAATTCAATTATATATATATATATATATATATATATATATATATATATATATATATATATATATATATATATATATATATACTTACATATATGAATTGTCCCCATAAAATCAGTTATTTTCATTGAGAGATCTAAACAGAAAGTGTGTTGAGCTTTTATGATGAATTCAAATGAAATGATTTGTGTGCTAAATTTACAGTTTATTGCCCTTAAAGAATTATGCTCAAAATTGAACGCTAAAACCGTTCAAAATGAACTTCAATACCTTCAACTCTTTGATTCAATGATAATATCATCCTGTAAGGAAGAAGAGCATTAGTTCAATATGCACCTACATCGTACTTTATGAAGAAAAAAAAAAATCACAAATATGCAGATGGAAATGAAAATCGACATATTTTAAGCTCTCTAAGACTGTCACTCAAAACTAGCCAAAGTGATTTGAAATATAAAACGTCAAATCGCCAATGAAAAATGGAAAATAAAGTGAGAATTCGCCTAATTTGAGGGTCACATTTCAAATCACTTTGGTCTCATTCACGTTTGCCAGGTCTTAAGAATGGGCGCCTATTTATGAACATTTGACACATGTCGACTTTTTTTTTCCAGCTACATATTCTTAATTTTTTTTTTTTTTAATCAAGTAAATATTACCGCTTCAGTTTCTTGAGATTACTTATTAAGTGTATTACTAATACATCTAGTCTGTTTCGATTACTTGCCTCGAGTAGCTATTTTCTTTGATTTTAGTTTACTATTTTTGTTTTATTGAATTTAAGTTGAGAAGTTTTGATCTAACTTCTCTAATTTTATATTCATCTCCAGCTTTTTAACTTCTTTTTGGCGAGTTTAAGTTAAATCGATAGTTCTAGTTTTATTTTATAAGGGCGGCTTATTTAAATTTTAACTCTTTGTGATAAATAAGTAACTTCTTTTTTCTTAGGTTTTAGAATCATGGAAATTAATACGAATAAAATCTTCGAATAAAACTGATTCGAATAAAATAAGGTATTGAAGCAGATTGGTCTGTTAATATTCCAAGCAAACGTATGATTACTTGTATCATGAGAAGGCTCATTTCTGGGATCCGATTGATTCGTCTCCATAATTATAGTTTCAGTTGGCGAAAAGTCAGTTTCATTAAAAACTGGTGGATCAATGGGCCGTACATAAGAACACTTAAGTCCTTGAACAGAAATTTCAATTTTTGCTGCCTTCAATTTAAACAGCCGAGGCTGTGTAAGTCTCGGTCACTAGATTCGAATTTCGGTACTGAGTGATAATCAGTCCAGGGTAACTTCGCAACCTTGCTTAAATAAAGTATGCACTGTTAGAATTTTCATTATAAATTATGGTAAAATAATCGGTAGCAACCGATTAACCGTAAAAGTTGGGTAAAAATATTTTTTACCTTTGTGGTTTTGAAACCGTTTCCAACTAGTAAAGTTATATAACCATGAATACAAAACTATTAACCATTTACAACTACGATAGTTTCTAACTTCTCATTGGAGAGTGCACTGTTAAAGGAAATGGAGGAAATATTATGGTGTCAATGCTGAGATTCCATCGATCACGAGATTGATAGATTACCAACTTTGATTGATTGATAGATACCAACTTACCTTTTATTACCATCTTATTTATGGTTATTTTACTTTTCTTTTGAATATGGTAAAAGAACCATTGAATAGATTGTTATTTACAATTTTTTCCTAGAAATTTCGAACAGTGTAGTTTAAAGGGTTTGAAAAATATCCTGTCCAGGGGTTGGAGTAGATGCGTCGGATGTCCGGGTAGCTGTATCGTAATTAATCCCATATTCATGGCCAACTCCAAAGCATCTAGATTTTCTGAATAAGTCAAATGACCATCCAAAAAAAGTATGTTAGTAAAAAAAAGTAAAAACTTGCAATTTATTAAAGAAGTCATCAAAAGTGTTATTTGATTTCATGAATTTCAGTCGTGTACAAATGAAGTGAATTTTTTTAATTGTTAGCCAAATTGTATTAAATTAAATTAATACTGAAATATATTAAATTTATATGGTAGATGTGGATCTTGGAATAAGTTCCTAAAACCTATCAGTACGATTTAGTAGTTCACAAGAGGTGCAATTTAGGCAATTACATCACTTCTTAAACAAAACCTTATTCCTAGCCTTAAACAATAGTTAACTAAAAAAGAATAAGTTGCTTAACAATTATCAGATGTATTTAATAATTTACACACAATATTATATCCTTACGCAGGATGTTCAAAAATTACATTGGAAACTTGTGAAACCAATATAAACTTAATAAAATCATAACTTGAGCACATAGAGAAACGATTCTTCTGCCTAAATCTCCACATGAAAAGAGCTTCCTAATTTATCTGCTAGGGTATTCTGCCTTCTATACTTTTTTAGAAATCAAAGGTGGTACGATGCCGCCAACTTTTGTCTTTGTGATAAAATTTGATAAATGTGATAAAATTTCATAATTTTACTATGATATCTCAGAGCATGGCATTTAAACTATTTTTTCGATTAAACTTTTTACTAAATAAGTGGTAATAAAAACTATAACTTTTAAAACCAGAATTTCCCGTAAACCATGAACGGAAAAATCACCAAATGAATGGTTTAAATATTGTATATTTTGGTTTCATTAACCAAAATTAAATTTATTCATTAATTATTTAATTAAATATTTAATTTTTTAAAATCTGAAATGAAATGTGCGTTAGTTTGAACAAAATTTTTATCCCCTTGCATAGCCTCGCTTCACGTAACTGATAAAAACCTCTCTTCTATCGTATATTGGATAGCAACATAAATAATCTCTCATGTGGTGAGAGTTGTGTAAAAATAACACACAAGTAATGTATATTGAATTAAATGAAGTTAGGACCTTCGTAAAACTATCCTTTTGAATAATTAAAAAATTCATTACAGAAAGTAAGGCAAAAAAGTATATATCCAAGTAACATGAAAGCAAGAGAAAAGCAAAGACTACTGAGCAAAGCGAAACTGAAAACATCAAAACCTATTTAATTGTCAGAGAAAACAGACAGCAGTTAAGAGGTGATCATAAGAAACTTCACAGGCAATGAACCAGGTTTTGGACATTTTATGCTAGTGATTCTACAGATTTCGATAGCAATTTTTTAATTAATAATTTAAATGCTTATTTGCTCAGTGTATTTTTGGGGGAATTTTTTGAATAATTTAGTACTGCAAAAAAATCCTCCGGTGATAAAAAAGAACTAAAGCACTACCTGAAAAGAACTAAAGCACTGTCTGTTATTCTTCATTTCTATTGAACTCTGACTTTTATAATCAGTTGCTATAGTAATTCGAAGTAAAGTGAATTATGTAGGAGGAGCAGGAGGCGTGACTTAGATAACCGGTGATTGAAATTGCGCTTTTTCGGTAATAAAAATATAAAAAGTAAATTTTTCTTAATATATATATATATATATATATATATATATATATACACAGTTGAGCGCCGATCATCCGAACCCTTATTATCCGAACGTCCAATTATCCAAACTATGTCTGAATTTATTTTTTTTCAAGTTTAGAATAATTTTTAACTTATCAACAATTTTTCTAAATTTCTGAACCAGTAGATCTTTCGGATGAAAAGAGAAAAGATGCCAGGTTATGCAGCAGAAGAAATAGAAGACTGATATCGGGACATTGAAAACGTATCAGGAATTCATATGATGATGAAATTGTTGCTGAAATTTTTAATGAAAATCGGAACTCCACAGACGAAGAGGAAGACGTAGGTGATCATGTTCAAGATAGTGGACCTTCTCATATAGAAGCATGCAATTTATTATATATTGCAATGAATTGGCTATAATGCCAAAATGATGTGGATCCAGGTCAGTTGATTAATTTAAAAAGAATAAGGGATATGGCTGCTCATAAAAGTGCATCTCTTTTTAAACAAAAGTCTTTGCTGGATTTCTTTTGCAATGGAAAATAAAGAATTCAGTAATCAGTAATTGGCAAAAAAATTTAAAAAGCTGAAATATGATTAAAAAAATTCAAAATGAAAAAAAAAAGTTTTAAAAAAATAAATAATAAATATTTAAAAATTGAAATGTTTTTTTTTTTAAACAGAGCTATTTTAGATAGTCCTAACCTGGAAAAAGTGTGAAGGGAAGGTAGTGCATGAATAATAATAATTTAAACTAGATTTTAAACAAATTTCCAATTATCCGAACCACGTTCGGTCCCGAGCAGTTCGGATAATCGGCCCTCTACTGTATATGTATATATATATCTCGTGCCGGCTGATTTTTTTTTTGTTTTGTTATTAAGATATTTAATTCAATATCTATTCAACACTATTTTTATTTTATGTCATTATGAGGGAGAAAATTTTTTAATTAAAATCAAAGAGATTCTTATGCAGTATTATTATTTTGTTTTTTATATTTAGAGGTTTTTTTGTTTTCTTTGAAAAGTATTTACTATTTAACACATGAAATGAAATTTTCGTGTAATTTTTTTTATGTGATTCGTGATATATAGGTGTTGGACAAAATAATGGAATCACTTCGATACTAACACATTTTTTTTTATTTTTCACAAAAAAATTGGAGAATCTGTTTATAAATTTAGAAGTGTTTAGATCGTACGATTTCTGATACATATCAATGAAGTTTAAAGATTTTTGAGGTTTAAGGGACCGACAATAAATTACTAACGAAAAAAAATGTTTTTGAACACCATACGCAAAAAATACATAGTAATAAATTTGTAACTTATAATTATTATTTTGATTATTACATGCAATAACTGCAAAAAATTTCGTAAACTTAGCTTAAATATTCATGGAGATATGGACAATTTTATGAAAAAAAAAAAAACGATTTTTTTTCCCCTCACGTTCTATTTAATTTTTTTTTTTGCTGTATGTTTAAAAATATTAAATTAAATCAAAAAAAACTTTTGGATCGATTTATATTTGATTACAAAATTATTGCCTTGAAATTTGAGAAAAATTCGTTAAAAATTGAACTAGATATTAGTAATTTAGGTAGTTCTTTTATACAGCGCAAACTCGAAAAAATTAAAGCAAATTTTTACTTAGTTATGTAGTGAATCGTATTTGGCAACTAATAAGAAAAATCTTATTTGAATATCTTAAAAATTTATAAAGTTTCAAGCAATTTTCTAAGTAGCTTTCATACTTTCTAAAAGAAAGCTAGAGGTTGATAAGGGGTTTTCCGCAAATTTCAATTTATACTATTTAACAAGACTTATTAGTAAATGACAATACCCTTTAAGTGATGATTCGGACTAGAAAGTATGATGGTATTAGGAAATGACACATGCGAAGGAAAAGATAATTTTATGGGGAATGAACCTCAGTGATGCCAGTGTCATTTTTAATAAACCTTGTTTAATTATACAAAATGCAATTTGTGGGAACCCCTTGGTCATTTTTAGCTTTTTTTTAAAAAGAGAGAAAACTATTTAGAAAATTGCTTGAAACTTTTTAAATTTTTAAGAAATTCAAATAGGTCCTTTTTTATTAGTTTCCAAATACGATTCACTACAAAATTATGAAATTTTTTAAATTTTTTTCGGCACATGCGCAATATGAAAGAACTACTTTAATACAATATGCAATAACGTAATAATGAAAGAACTATTTTCTTTCTACTTTTATATCTTGAGCAGTTTTTAACGAATTTTTCACAAATTTTAAAGCAATAATTTTGTAATCAATATCAAATTTATCAAAAAATTTTGTTCAATTTTATAGAATATTTTGAAAGTTACAGCAAAAAAAAAAAAAAAAGTGAGACAAAAAAATTCGTTTCTTTTTTAATTTGTATTTATTTATTTATTTTTTATTAAAATGTCCATATCTGCATAAATATTTAAGCTAGGTTCACGAAATTTTGTGCAGTTATTGCATGCGATTACCCAAAATAATAGTTATCGAAGTTACAATTTTATTACTACATTTTTTGGCATGTGGCGTTCAAAAACAATTTTTTTCCGTTTTTAATATATTGTCGTCTCTCAAACCTGATTAAACTTTAAACTTCATTGATATGCAGTAACAGAATAACTATTAATATCACAGGCCTGCCATGAAAAAAATATTAGGGGTCCCATAGTTGAACTTTATGTATTTTTTGGTGCTGAAATGGAGAAGAAAAATAATGAAAAATTTCCATTATGTCACGTTTTCTTGAAAAATTCAATTTTACTAGAATTTTTATGAACATTTACCATAAAAAATTTTTCGTTTTTGAATTCTTGCCTGACCGGCATTATATTTTGGTTAAATCTACAAAAGTATCCCTCTATGACATCTTCTTATCACCGTCCTCTGTGTCATAATATCGCTTTACCAATAGCGTCACGAAAATTCTTATCTTGGTTCGCTGACCTCTCAACACTTGCAAGCGTAATCGGGAGTCATTTTTTCGGAAGCATTTTTAACGTCTGCTTTTCTCTGTGCGTTTCGTGAAACATGGCTTCTAGCTCGAGACGTTGTGAAAATTTCATTACAGACTATTCATTACAGATAGAGCATTACATACGACTTTATCAGGCTTATTTTGGCACCAGGATAAATCGTGGGCTCCTCATAAAGTTTGCGGGCAGCATCTTATCTACGCTTATGGCTCCGAGGAAAGAAGACTGCCTTACGATTTGGAATTCCTATGGCATGGAGGGAGCCTAAAAACCACATTGATGATTGTTATTTTTGTACCTGCCACGTTCGTGGGTATAACCGGAAAAAATCAAAGGCTAATATTTAATCCTGATCACATTCCATCTGCCAAACGCCCCGCTCTTCAAGGACATGATGTTCCTGTGCCTTTTCCTCCAACTGAATTGCCAGTCATCTTTTCAGAGTCTTCAGACGCGGAACATCCAGAAGTGCAAGGCTCCGATATCAAATATAAGTCATCTGACATCGGTTCATCTCAGTCCTTTTCTCAGGTTGAACTAAATGATCTGACTAGAGAATTGAGCCTTTCGAAAGAGACTGTTGAATAATTGTTAGTCTCCAGACTGAAAGAAGAAAACATATTGGCCAAAGGAACATCTTTTTATTGGTACAGGAATCAAGAAAAGGAAGTTATTAAGTACTTTGATGAAGAGGAGAACTTGGTCTATTGTTTTGATGTTCCTGGATTGATGAGCAAATTTAAAGTCATCTACGATAAAGATGTGTGGAGGCTGTTTATAGATTCATCTAAAAGAAGCCTCAAAGCTGTCCTTCTTCAGCATGGGAGCCAGTAAGCATCTGCACCAGTTAGACATTCGGTATATACACCGAAGAGCCATTACATTATGACCACCCTCCATCTATAACAATGGGCTCGCCCAGGTTTTCATGGTTTCTCGCCCAGGAACAATGTTTTCATGGGGTACATTAGGATCCATAATCCTCATAGAACATTCCCTGACGTCTGTATGCTACTTGAACATAGTTGCAGACCAGGTTCACCCATTCATGGCAACATCTTTTCCTGCGGGGGATGGTGTTTACCAACAGGATAATGCACCATATCATAAGGGTCGAATCGTCATGGATTGGTTCGAGGAACATTCCAGTGACTTTCAAGTCATGTCTTGGCCCCCAAATTCACCAGACCTTAATTCAATAGAGCATTTGGGGTCCTACTTGGAAAACCAAATTCATGCTGCCATGCTACCTCCTTGGAATGTGAGGGAATTGCAGGACCAGTTGGTGAGCGCTTGGTACCAGATACCTCAGACTACCTATCAGCACCTTGTGGAATCAATGCTACGGCGGGTGCTAGCAGTTTTGAGGGCTAAAGGTGGTCCTACAGGTTATTAGCAGGGTGGTCATAATGTAATGGCTCTTCGGTGTATAAAAGAATGTCATGAAAACTTGGCTCTCGTCCTGGATAAAATGAAATATATTGACCACAGTTGGACCATTTGCAATAATATGAAAGTTATCTCTATGCTTCTTGTTCAACATGGTGGATTTACAAAGTTCTCCTTTGTGAGTGGGACATTGGGTCAAAAAAGAATGACCGAAAATACAAAATCTTTTACCCAAACTAGAATGTAATTTGAAACAGCTTAGTTGTTCTAAAAAAAGTATTGTTACCCCCTCTAAATGTAAAATTAGGTGTAATGAAGCTGTTTGTCAAGGCTGTTTCAAAAGATGACTATTGTTTCAAATACATGTGGGAACAGTTTCCAGGTTTATCCCAAGCTAAGTTGAAAGAGATAATTTTTGTTGGTCCAGATATCCGCAAACTCATCAGGGATAAATATTTTGAGATTAACATGACTACAACGAAAAAAGAACCCCGGGTTGCCTTCAAAGATGTCGACAGTAAATTTCTGGATAACTACAAGAATCCTGACTGTAAAGCAATTTTAATGGAAATGCTGGATTTGGATTATTCCATCAATTTGGAATTAAGAATTTGGATTATTCCATGAGTGTCAAAATGCATTTCCTTCATTCAAATAATATTGCAATTAAATATAATGTACACATTTTTTAAAACTTAAACGCATTCTTTGTTTTCTGCACAGAAATTTAATCATTTTAAAAATGCCTTTTTTTAATAATTCATTGTAAGTTCATGTACATCATTTTACGCAATTAATATTAAAAGATAATAGATAAAAATAAAAACTCACTTGTCAATCCGCATAATTTTCTTGGTCATTAGATAAATCGAGTCTTCTTACGTACTTTCTTCTTATATATTATTGAAATTACATGCGTATATTATTGGAATAACATACGTTCTTTTTTAAGTTTTCCAGCTAAGTATATCAAAATTTTGCTTCAAATCTAGGGAATTCCATCAGCTTCAACAAAATTCATTTGATTTTCAACCCGCACCGTTAAATATTATATAAAAGATAATTAATATTATGTAAAAATTAATCAATTAATTGGTTATCTGGTGCACGTGACTGCAAACAACCGATTTCACATCAAAAACTGCTTTCATTTATCGTTGAAACAACGGTGTAGTAAAAAATATATCAAAAGTTGCTGTAAAAATTACAGCAATTTTTTTATAGTATAGTAAAAACATTAGGTTTCGAGGACTGATCTGGGTTTGATTGTGGATCAAACGTCGCAATAAACTGTAAAAATGCATTTAATATATTTTTTAGACTGAAATGAGGTAAAACAAATTATCAACTAAATGAACTTTAAAAGAATTAATTCAAAATTAGAAAAAATTTTTCTTAACACATTGTAAAAAGAAAAAAAATGGGCAGGCCAATTCACAATAGATGGTTTTACTCTAATTTTATAGACCTTTTTCAATATGTTCAACAATGCCTCCTTAAACAAAAATAATGTTGCGTAATAGAATTATTATTTCTGATCAACGCAACTAAAAGCAGAAATATATATTTTTTAAAATTTTGCTTTATTTATTTACTTGTTAAACTCTGTCACTGTGTATATGATAAAACTACCTTTTTTAACATTTTAATTGCTTAATTGCTTAAAACTTTATTTGTGTTTCTTTCGAGTTTAGTTATGTTCGTTATAAAAGTTCTACAGTGCGATATTATAAAAAAAATTTTTTTTATGTTTTCTCTATTAAAGATTCATTATAAATAGATAGATAATACAAGGACCTAAAAATAACGGGTGCCTCGATTGTGTGAAAAATAGTTCTGTTTTCTAGCGGACAAACTCTGAATTTCTCTTTACTAGTAAAGAAGGGTATACCATTTTGGAGTGTGGTTGTTGATTAATTTATGGCCACCGTATAGATAAACTTGCTTTACTATGTCAAGTCTCTAATATTCTCTTGTTTTTTAGCTATTCATATTTTTCAATCAGTACAGTTATAAACATTATTTTTATTCCTGATTATTATATGTTTACTAAAGATTCATACCCTAATAAGTAATAAGGATTTCGTCCAATTGTAGCACTGTTCAGTTTCGTTTCGATAACCTCTGCTTTCGGGTTAAGACTGGGTACCCCTTGATGAGCGATTTTGTGGGGCCTAACGAAAGCTGTAGTGCAGCGGAAGAAGAAGACAATTAAATCCAAGGCAGAACAAAGGTTTTACGGGCCTCGGGATAAAATTTATTACAGGTCTCTTCTTCAAGGCACAAAAAACCTTATTTTCATATTTTGTTGAATTTCCGAAGACTCTTTATACAATATCGAAGTTATATATATATATATATATATATATATATATATATCAGTTCTGGGAAATTAAAAAAAAACGAATTAATAATGACTTTAATTTTTGTAAGGAATTTTGGTCTGGCCCTCAACAGTTACGGGCCTTAGGACATTTTGTCACTCTATCTCCCCTCTTTGAGTACAATCTTGATTACATCATACGTTAATTGCATGCAGCATTTTCTTGAATTGTCATACAAAATGGAAATTTACTGCTTTTTTTACTGAAAGTTTAGTATTTCAAATTTCCTTTAGAGTTGACATGTGTACCTGATTTCACCCCTCTAGTGCGATAAGAGTGAGTAATTTTACTCTTTCTGTAAAGAAATTATTTATAAAAAATTAGTACATAAATGACTTTTCAGGAATAATATATTCAACACAACTAAACAACGAATACCTTGATTAAATCTGTCAGTTTCTAAGACAAAGAGTTTAGCTCCAAGAGGCCCTTGAATCTTAGCTTCTCGATGTTACCCCACTTTCCCCTAGCTACAATTTTTATAAATTTAGCATAGAAATATTGAGAGGACTATGCTCCCTTTTTAAATTTACTAGTAGACTACCTGAAACTCCACAAAATCAGCATTTGAAAATGTTAGAAGTAACTGTTTATTTAAATTTTTTTTAATGAAATACAAAGCAATATTTTGAACATTTTACTGAGGATTTGGATAACTCATACGAGTATTTGTGATAACTCATACCATATAAAACTGTTAAAAATGATGATTATATAGTTCAATAAAATGCAGTGTAATATCTTGCATGTTTTTTTTCTATGGTGCAATTAATGCTTTCACCATTTTTAGCTTAGTGTTTAACAGAAAAATATGCTCAGTAAAATTTCCGAACATTGGCTCCTTGATGGACTTTGTTTATAGGACCGGTGTTAACAGGTTTCCACTTTTTGGAGTTATAAACAGTTTAAAAAATAACAAAAGATTACAAACAGCATAAAAAAACAAAGAGAAAAAAATGCATATTTGGAACCATGATAATAGTTAACTTAATAGTTAACTCAATTTAATAGTTAACTTCTCTGCTATTAATTATCATTTTTATAATTTCTTATAATGATCACTTTTTAAAAAATAAATTCATTAATATTAACTTATACGTGCTTATTCCTCTTTACAATATCTTCTATTTTATCCGCAATTTTTCCAATGTCATAAAGAGAAATCGCTTAAAAAATCTGGCAAATTATACGAACTGTTTAAATTGAAATCATCAAGAATTACCACTTAAGACCATATATAAAAGATGAATTTATTGTTGCGAACTGTGATTGACTTTTGTATGAATGCTTAAAAATTTCAATTCAGCAAGACTTCTGTGATCCACCCTTGAAAGACGATGTAAAAACTGTCAAATCTATGATTGACTATTATATGAATGCTTAAAAATTGTTATTATGCTATGGCCGAGGGAAAGGAATAAAGTTGCGGTCATAATTAATGCATGTCAGAGGTTGAAATCTGTAACTTGTGATGATAGATTGTTAAATGAATTAGTAATGATGATATAAAATTATTGTCGATATGAGATGGGGATAGGATATATCCTGATTAATGTAATAGCGCGTGTTTTGTCGATTTTCCTTTATTGAGATGTTCCAAGAAAAGGCACCATAAATTAATAGTCATTTCTCGGAGGTTACCATTGTTTACAGCTAGTGGAGTTTTTACTGTATATTGAAAACTAATTTATTGATTTCTAATAGCTTCATAATTTTATCTTACTTGTCTTTCAAATTACAATAAACCTGACATAAAATATCAAGAGTAGCATATTGAAAGGAAGTAAACTGTTTGCTATATTTGGACATAAAAGTAAATAATATTATTAATAAGAAATTTAGAATTTTTAAAATAACTTTAAAATTGTGTATCAGAAATAATAGCTATATAGAAAAGAAATTTAAAATTTATTTTACAGTAATTATTTATGAGGCTAAAATGAATTGATATTTTTTCATAAAACATGAAATGTAATTAGTAGTTTTATAATTTTATTTCTTTTGTACTTATTAATAATTTAATAATCTAAATAATTTATTTATCCTAAAATTGTTATCAATCAACTCAATAAACATCTACAACATAACTGCAACAAAGAACTTGTTTTGAATAATTATATACTGGATTTTAGTAAAATTTTGCATTTCTTTGAAATCAAGATAAATTTCATGATTATTATAAAAAAAATTATAAATTTTATTAGGCTGTTTACGAAATTGGATGATATTTATACTTATATTTTTACAAACCCCCCAAAAATAATAAAGAAATCAAAGCTAAATTTAATTTTTAATTTGAAGCATAAACTCTCAAGGTGACAAATAAAAGCAAGGTTTTCTTATTAAGTCTTAAAAGTTCTTGTTTGAAATTCATTGCGAGTCAGAGATTGCCTTTTAACATGCTCCGTTAAAATACAAATTATATATTTTTAATCACTGAAAAAGGGTTTTTGAAAAATAACTTTCTGGAAAATGATTAACAGCCAAAAACAAAACTAATCTAAACATTTTTAAGAGAAGGCTTTTAATACTTCATCATTTTCTTATGACGTAGCTTCATTATATTGAAAATAAATTACTTATTTATTAGGGAAAACAAATTACTTACGTATTAAAACTGAAGAATTTATTATTTTCCCAGCAGTTGATGAATATGAACACCTAGTTATTTAAAGTTGCGGTCATAATTAATGCATGTCAGAGGTTGAAATCTGTAACTTGTGATGATAGATTGTTAAATGAATTAGCAAACAAATATTTTATTCCTCTCAAATGCGTTTACAAAAGTAGGTTAAATTATTAAAACTTCTCAAGTTTTTATTGGGCTTAGTTGAGTCATGAATTTCATCGACGTAACTAACATGGCATTGGAAAATATAAGAAGGGATCTGAATTTTGTTCCGTTGTCTGTGCTCATGAATTTTTTTAAATATTTAAAAGTTATAACTCATTAGAAAAATCCTCAAAACTTTCAAAATTTGTGCTTTAGTGAAAAACTGTGTAAGTTTACCATTTTGGATGCATGTCTTGAATGATCAACTTATGAGAGCGGGAGAAATAGCCTTTTTTTTTCTTATAACATGTAATTCATATTGTTCATATGTTTCTTATATGTTGCAAACAAAAATAAATGCAATTACGTATTTTTAACACGATTTTGACTTTTTATCTATCAAATATCCCATTTTTCTCAAGAAATGAGATGAAATACTAGAATAAATTATAATTTATTGCAAAAAAAAAAAAAAAAAAAAAAAAAAAAACATAAATAAATAAATAAATAAATAAAAAAAATGTGCATATTTTGTTAGTAACGTATGTGTAACATATATTAAAAAATAATTTCTAAAAATATCAGCACACAAGAATACATATGCTATTAAATTAACCTACAGAAGTTTAACATTGACTTAACATTTAAATATATGGAAATTTATTTTTTTATATGTACTTATAAGTCAATTTATTTAAAAAAAAAAAGCTCTTCACAGTTTTCGTATTTTGTGAATTCACAAAGAGGTTAGTTTTCAACTATATTTTACCAATTCAAGGAAATTTGAATACATAAGATAGAAAATTTCCTAAAACTTTTTTTTTTCTTCTTTTGGTCAACTTATGAAAGATTTCGAATCGCATTCAATAATACTGCAAGACAAATGACTTATTTTAGTGGTTAACATATTAGATAAACAGGTGATCAGGTTAAAAGGATTGTTCTCCTTTTTATTAGATGACTTGGTTTTTTGAAGACATACGTAAACTTAGTTAACTTGATAAAATTCACCTTATCTGTTTCTATGTAAAATTTGTATCAACTATTGTGTGTGAAAGAATATTCTTACAATAAAGAAAGTGTAACATTTGCAAAATAAGCTGTTTTTTTATTTCTTTTTTAATACTAAGAGTTATTTTACTCTATCTTTTAGAGCTATTTTGTCTGGCAAATATCAAATAAGTCTATCTTTGGTATCGGAAACATAGATTTTTAAAAGCATTAGAGTTGAATTTTTGCTAAACACTCGAAAAAAATCAACAGCTAGAACTGTTTGTTTAAAATTTAAAAACACTCGTTATGAAAGAAGAGAAGTAATTTATTTCCAAGAAACAATTGGCGGTTTTACTTTTCTCACAATTAAAATAGAAATTTAACAAGTAAATAATACATTTCTTATAGTAAATAATACATTATTTCTTAAATTTTTCTATTTGACAATGAACTTTTTTCTGTTTGTATACAAAATATGAAATAGGTAGTTTCCATATAATTCAATGGGCCAGCGCAGAATAAACTTTGTTTCAACAAACTTAAAATCCTCTGGTTAGGCCAATGAAATCCATGATAATTTATATGAAGGAATTTTAAAATGTTTTTGTTTGTTGTTTTTATTCCGCCGTATTCCATCCATAACACAAAAATATACAAATTATCGTCGCAAAATATGACATTACATATCTCTACTTCTAACTTTTTGGTGACTAGCAGAATACTTGCTGCAACCTTAAGCATAACATTTTTAGTAATAGGTATCTATCATATTCTGTAACACGACCAGATTACCTTTTATGATAGTAAAGTACGACATAGCATTTCTCAACTTTAAACTTCTTGGTGTCTGCCAGAATAATTGAAGCAACCTTCAGAAAAAACATCTTTAACATCTTTAGTTTCGGGTTATAAAATAGGAAAGGTACACCTCATATTCGATAACATGTCCAATATATCATTTATCCTCATGAAACAGGATACAGCATTCTCAACTTCAAACTTCGTTGTGTCTTCCAGATTACTTGCAGCAACCTTCTTTAGTAATAAGGTATCCATCATATTCTGTAACACAACCAATATGTTTTCAATACAAATGTAAACAAAAGCAAATGTCGAGGTTATTACTTAAAGTCAGAAAGTTTACAGCTGTTTACTCCAGCTTACTGTGTAAGGGTATATTTTCAAACACATAAATTTGTTTTCAATAAAAGAAATAAATTTCTGAGCTCAAATCTTCCGCATTTCATAGAATAATGATAATAAGGAATTAAAGTGCGTTTGAATTAAAAATTAATTTTGGTTATTAAAAGATTTATTGTTAAAAAAGGCAACATGGTTGCTATATTTCGAAAGAACTCCCTTTTTCGTCAGTCCTGATTTGGCTCTTTTTTTTTACTTGTTTACTACTATTTGTTCTTATTTTAAGCAGTGTACTGTGCATACGTTTGTGTTTAGTATTTAGTTAGAGTAGCGAAATAATTTATTTTGCAAATTATCATTTAGATCTAAATTTCGAAGATCAAACTATCGTTGACAAGGTAATAAATGTTTTAAAATGAATTTTATTCTATTATTAATTTTAAGCCTTTCAAACCACATGTTCACTATTTTTACACTATTTATGCTTATTTTTATATAATTACATGTTTATTATCTGATTATATAATAGTGAACACGCTGAACCAAATGTCCTCAAAATACACCGGATTCAGTAACCCGAATATATGGGGTATAAAGAGCCTGCAACACTCATCCATACCATTTATTGTCGTCAAATACTACATAGCATTTCTCAACTTAAAACTTTTGTCTTCCAGAATAATTGCTGCTGCCTAATATCTTTCGTAATAGGTATGCATCATATTCTATTACGCGACCAATATGGATCTTGTAAATAGAAATGTTAAATATCGAGTTTTTTACTTTCTTGACTTCCGACCAGAAAATTTACTCAACTATAGTTTATTGTGTATACTATATTATCAACTATATTATCAAACAGATAATAAAAGAAATAAATAATACGATTTCTGAACTCAAATCTGCTGCATTTCATGAGATATTAACTAATTCTGCTGAGTTTAAAGTGAATTTGTTTTAGTTAATAAAAAATATATATTATTAAGCTACACGGCAGCTATATTTTTGGCTTCCTTTATTTATTTTTGTTTAGTTCTTGTTGCAAGCGGTACCCCGTGCATACGTTGGTGTTAGTGTTCTGTTGGTGTTAGTATCACTTGCTTCCATCTTCAGTATAACATATTTAGTAATAGGAATTCTGTAATCCAGAACAAATTTAAGCAGAATTTACTGACTGTTCACAGAAGATAACGTGCAGATTTAATGCACGCAATGCGCAGGATTTCTTATAGCAGTTAATGGAGGTACTTTCGATATTTGTATACATTAATTTTAATAAATAATTTTTTTAATTTTTCTCATTTATACACTTATAAAATAATGTATGAATAATAAAAATATATTTGTCCGATAAAATACAATTAAAATCATACTTTCTAAATTATGAAAAAATCGTTACGTTCCTAACTATCAAAGGAATAAATATACACAGGTAACTACCCTCAACTACTATTTCTGAATTTTTGAATAGAAAATACGGTGAATAAATCAGTGAGGAATTCGCGACGGAAGTAACATCAAAATTTATGATAATTTATCAACATAAATATTGAATTAAAATTTTTCTGGTTTAATATTAAATGCTTGTTTAAAAATTATTATATTGAAGGCCCGAAATCAGCAATTCTCACAAAGATATTTCTCACAATTTATAAAAAGTAACAAAATCAGTTATTGTAACTTATATGTTTTTAGAGATTTTAAACATAAATATGCTATCTTACTCAAAACATGAGTCATACTAAATGATGTGACCTCATATTGAAAGTTGTAACAAGTAAAACGACATATTAGAGTTAATGCTTAAATAAAACAAACTTGGTTGATATTTCTAGAGAATTACCCTATATTTTTCCCTTTTAATTTAATTTAATTTTTTTTTTTACTCGTCAGTTTTTCATACTTTTATTATGAAAAACCGACGAGTTTGTAGTAAATATTTTGAATGTTTTTGAAGCAAATATTTTTTAAGGAAAATTTGCTTTTATGCATTAATAAAACTTTGAAGTTTATAAGGGGCATTATTGAATTAAAATGTCTTTCAAGTTCGATCGTATTATCTGTTATTTCGAATGGCAAGACAGTAACCACGGTGAATACATAAGAATATTTAGCGGTTAAAAAAGATGGAAAGATAACCGCCATCAAAAATGAAGACCACAAAAC
Organism: Parasteatoda lunata; assembly: GCA_949128135.1. Taxonomy (NCBI): domain Eukaryota; kingdom Metazoa; phylum Arthropoda; class Arachnida; order Araneae; family Theridiidae; genus Parasteatoda; species Parasteatoda lunata. The sequence goes on along the minus strand of OX421980.1, from coordinate 11,562,890 downwards.
TAAGGTAAAAAAAAAAGTTCATCGCAGGACTTCAATTTAAGTCATGATGAAATTAAATTTCGTATCAGACTTTTCTTATTCTTGAAGGATTTTAATCATATATTTTTCTGGCAAACTAAACAGTTATTTTTGTGTTTCGATACTGAAGAAGGTTTTTGTTTATAGAAGTATGTCCATTTTTGTTCCTTTATATATATTTTGCCTAGCTTGTCCCTCATATTATTATTCAGGTAGTTTTGCCTTACTCTTTATTTAGAAATTTAGTTTAAAACTTTTTCCTTTAAATTATTTTAGTGGGAGAATTTTTAGTTTCTTTGTTTTTGTTTAATGACCTAAAATTTTTTTTTTGTGATAGGTACTTTTCAGAATTTTTAAAAGCTATTCACTTCAGCCAAATAATAAATATCGTTAATATTTCTAAATTAATGAAAAAGTTGCTAAGCCACAAGTTTAAATAAATAAACAAAAAAACTTATGAAATATACTTTTTTAGTAACCTTTGCTTACATCCCTAAGCAATTTTTAAGAATTTATTTTCTCGACAAAGTTTATTTTATTAGGGGGATCGAAAACAACAATGAAAAATGTGGTAACATAAAATCAGTTTTGTCATATTAGTTAAAAACATTGAAAAAAAATTCTAAAACTAAAGAGGAATCCACTAAATGCGAGTTGCTTCGAAAAGTTGTTAAGCACACAACATTCTTAAATAAAACATTAAAGGATATTTTTTATAATTTTAGTTATCTATATATTTATTTTAGAAATACAATCTCAAAAGCCATTAAATTAAATATTAAAAAAAATTATGCTGTCAAACTTTTCATATTTTACATTTTCTATATCATTCATTTTTTTATATTATTGTTAATAAAAAGCCTTTCAATATTATTTTCAGATACTGTATTTACGTTGTGTTAGCAAAACAAAATTTCATACAGTAAAATGAAAAAATTATTATTAAAAAAAGTTCTACAAGGTGAACTGGCCTCTTTGCAAACTGTCTTTTAGATTGAATAATTTAACCGATCGTTTGGTGGAAAATTTACTAGAAATTTTTTTTGAAAATGTATCATATTCTTGTTTATGCACGTGCTGATAATAAATAATAGAATAAGCTGAATTTTTTTAAAGCAGTATAAGCTGTTATAAGCATTGCTTATCAGAGAAGCATGGTTTATAATTTATTGCTTATTTTGGTTACTGGCTTTGGTTATTTTATTTTAAATTGAACACCTCAATAAAAACACTTATGGAACTGTTTTTGAATGCAAATCTTTTACATAATTTTTTCAATAAATTAGTGTTGAAATAAAATACTTTCTTTTTAAATTTTGCTACTAATTTATCATTGGAATGTTACATGAATTATTTATATTATTAATTATTAAACAGCCAAAATATTGAATCAATTATGGATTATTGATTTGATATAAATTACTGATTTAAAAAACCTTAACTACTGTGATCCTTCCACGGAACATCAGAATTCCGCAGAACACCTTTTGCTACATGACAAAATATAGGTTTATTACAATGAGTCCATTTAGGCTGTAAGGAACCTATATTATTCTGATGTTCGTTTTAATTAACCGAAAGTACATGAAGACTGATTGTAATAAAGTTGAAAAATTTCATGATAAATAGAAAATGCTTGAAATTTAATCCGGGATATTGTAAAATAACGGCGATAATTGTTAAGAGTCGAATTTTATATTAGTGTCCAACAGATACTATTCGTGGTACTGATTTGCAAAACCTTCTGTCTCAAAATATTTCATGAAAATAATTATTGTTTTTAAAAAAAAATATTTCTGGGTAGAGACTTAAATAGCATAGAAAATACGCTGAAAGAAGATTTTAACTTATTTGAATTAATAAAAAATTACACGCTTCCAAAATAAATTTTTGAGAAAATTAAATTTATTATAATCTTGATCTCTTTAAAATTGTTCTTTAAATTTATCTTTTTAATAATAATTTATTAAAATGAATTTTAGTTTTAGTTAAAATATTTCTTTAAATAAATTTTATTTTGATTTAATTTTTAAGAACTAATTTAATTTTAATTTTTCGAAAATAAGGTTATTTTGACTTCAATTTTTAAAATAACTTTATTTTAAATTTGCTTTTTTAAAATTACCTATTTTGACTTATTGTATATTTAATTTTTAAAGTCAATAATATATTTAAAATTTTATTTACTTTAAGTGTTTAAAATTGAATTTATTTTAATGTTAATTTCATTTAAGTGATTTATAATTGGTTTTTGATAAAAACAAAACATACTTTGCTCTTATTTATGCTGTAGGTCTTTATAGCTGAAAAACTCTCTTCAAAACTTTTAGTGAGTTGGATGAAATACCGGAAGTGATTTATTAAGTTGAAAAAAGTTTTATTATTATTAAGATTATTATTTATTGATTATCAAGTTGATTATTATTGATTATTAAGTTGTTTATTTGATTATTTATTGTTTTTATTAGATTATTTATTGATTATTAAGTTGAAAAAAGTTATAATAAACTGAATATTGGAGGTATTTTACATTTCAAATGAATTAAATATTTTAAAAATTTAGCAACTGGTATGAATAGTCAGCGTTATAAAGAGTAGAAAATGATAGTAAGTATTAAATTTATTGTTAATATTCAAAGCTATGGACATAATATATACAAGCAGTTTCTAACTTTTTGCTTAAAAATTGAGACTTGAAAAGTTTGTATTATATTCCTTTTGAATGTTAAATGACCGTATTGCTTAAAATAATTGTATTACAGAAAATAACTGGTTTATTTCAAGTTTCAAATTTCAGAGTTTTCATTCTGCCGGCCATTTTGCAACTATTACTCATTTACAATGTTCCAAAATTGCTTTGTATATAAATAAATAAGTAAAAAATATCAATTAGAGAAAGGATGCTATGGTTTTGTTGTTGATTTTGGCATCGAATTCGGCAATTTTATAGCACGTATTTACCTTCCTTACTACTATTATGCATACTAAGCCACAGACGTTATAATAATGAAATGTTAGATAACTGACATAAATCCTTGTTTAATTTATTTCTTCTGTGTCCGCTTGTTTCTTGCTTTCATTTTATGTTGTATTGACTTAATAACTCATTCATCTTAGAAAAAATAAAAGGCAACTATTTTTTTATTATGAAGTATGGCTTTAATACTTATCAGTGAAATATTTAAGAATATTATGAGCCTGTGTGATTCGGGATGGAAAGAATAATTTTATATTGTTTCGAACGAATTCTTCTAGATTATTGACGTGTGTACATTGATCTAGAAAGAATAAATTATACTATAAAAAGATTCAATTTCACTAAACCAGATACAACAGCATTTTTAAAGACTCGCAAAATGTTAGCCTTGATAATGGTTGATTCCCCAACCCTTTCTTAGATGAGTCATTAAAGGCAATCAGTAAGCACAACACAAAAATTCGTACTACAAAAATAATCATTTTTTAAATTTTCTAAATAACTCTGATTAAACACAGTTATAAAAATTATCAATAACAATGAAAAGATGTCTCACTGATATTCATAATTTCTTTACAATGAAAATATAGAAAAAATTCATAAAATTCTTGTAAAGGAAGTTCATTTTAATGTAAATTAATTTACGTTCATGATAACAAGTTTAACCTTGCTGTCAATAATTACAAAATAATAGTCCAAAAAAGAAGCAAACTTCCCCTAAGCTAGCTCGAGCATCATTGTTTTAAAATTTATTGTTTTGTGCTATAATTCTTTATGATCAAACTCTATAATTATTACAGTAAGAAAATAATACGCTTCAATAACGAACATATAAAAAATAATTGTTTTCATTCTTGCTGAAATAGAGTCATACATTTCAATTTTAAGTATATTGTATTATAAACTAAGAAAAGGAAAATTACATAATTATGTCTAGAATTAGTCAATAAAGTTGGCTAAATAGCTTTGCGCGGAATAGTTAATGCTGCAGAAAACGTAAGATTCATCTTCCAAAAACACTTTTTTTAAAAATACATTGCATTCAAATTCAAAAATTCTAAATATTGACAAGACATTTTTTTAAAAAATGTCATTTTTTAACTATTAATTAAATTTATTATTCATTATATTGCTTTATTTACTTATTCAGTTTATTTATTTTTGTAATTTGACTCAAAGAACATAATAGAGAAACAAAAAAGCGTTACATAAAACTTGTATCTTGAAAAAAAATAAATAAAATGTAGTGAAATTTTATCTGGATTTCTGTTAGGCTTATACTGGCTTTTGAAAAAAGGAAACGAATATTTGCCTAGGACTGACAAGGAAGGTAGTTGAAATGTCAATCGGGAAGGACAATTGGTTTCATAGGTTTTGTGTTTATTATGTCCAATTTTAAGTAGTTATTAATTATGAAATACTATGATTTTTACCTTAAATACGTCACCAAGTGTAAACCACTCCAAAGATTAAAAAAAAAAACATTAATATTCCAGCTATTTATTAATTTGTTGTTGACATGCAAGCGCTCATTACCAAAAGCTTCCTTGTCAAGTTGAAGAACAAAGATGCATGGTAAATGTAGCAGACTCTAATACCGTCTTTTGTAGCTTCAAAGCCAAACTTTGAAATAAGCAAAGATATATAACTATATGTATGCGTAACAATAAAAAATAATAAATACAGGACTCTTCCGTCTTAGGCCAGACTTGTATAGACTCATTTACAGATGTTAACTTTTAAAGTAAAAAAACTAGTTAAAATTTAACATGCGTTTACTGAATAATAATGTGGTTTAAAAATTTTGCTTTATTTACATTGAAAAAATAAGTATGCTTCCAGAATATACTAAAAATTACTGTGATTCTGGCTTTATGGGAACATCAAGGTAATTTTTACCGAAGCTGTTTGGTAACAGTTTTGGTAAAATTAACAATATAATGTAGTATGATATTAGGTGATAAAATTTGATGAAAATGGTAAAATTGAGTAATTTTATATCTTAATCACGATATCTTACCGCTTGCCATGAAAACCACTTATTCAGTTAAATATACTTTTCAGTTTTTCAAATTTTACCAAATGTGTGTTAATAAGAACTAGAATTTTGAATACCAGAATTTTCGGTAAATGGTTACCATGTGAACGGAAAAATTATCAAATGAACGATTTAAATACCGCATAATTTGGTATTTATTACTAGAATTATATATTTTTTTACCAGAAATGCCATTGCCATACAGTACGGTAATTTTGCATCAATTTTTTTTTTCGTGTCAAATTATATTGGAACTGTTAAAATTACCGGTTCTTTTAGTATTACCTAATTTAATAAAATTTGCTACCTAAACGCATAATAAAAAGAAATATTTTATTTTTAATTCTACCAAAAGCCTTTATCAAAGATCTAAGGTGAAAATTGTGGTTCTTTTTCGGGTTCCATGGAGCCATAGAATATGGTAAACGTAAGCATATTATGGTAGTTTTAACCGTACTTTTTCCCTCAAAGCAAGATCTAATAATGCGATAATTAAGGGTTCGCTTCATCAAGTATTTTCAAAAGATCATATTTTTATTTTGTGAATTGTATCACAGACAGCTATATTTATTGTTTAATGGTTCCACGTGATTTGTTATGGACTTCCATTCACGCTATTATACAACCATCAATTCTATAACTGCATACAGTTAAAAACTCTTAATGACTACAACCGTATCGTATAACCATCAAACTTATAACTGCTTATAATCCTAAAAAAATAAATAGTCTTATTACTATTTTTCAATCATCTGTTATAATTGTTTATAATTACAAAAAAAAAAAAAAAAAAAAAAAAAAAAAAATACTTTCTACATAAGTCTTAAAATGCTTGTACAAGTGTTTGCTAAATAACTGTTTATAATTATATAAAATATCCATAATATGCTAGTTTTATTACTATTATGTACATTATTCTGTTTTAAAACCGTCTATAATTACATCAAAAATGTCTACAGCCTTATTACTGTAGAGCGCAAAATAAAAATAATGAATATCATGAATAACTTTTGATATAATGAACGGATAAAAAGTCATATTATTTAAAATTCAATTTCTCTAGATCTATGCAACTAATTTAGTACAAATTTGGTATTTTGATATTTAATATTATGGACTTTAAAATGATGTGAAAATTTGTGTAACTTATATTTTAATATGGCTTGGAATATTATTAAAATAAACTAATAAAAATACTAAATAATGGCTGAAAATTATTTCTTACGTGGAATTATCTATGAATAAACAAATGTTCAAATTTCTTTTGATTGTCTTAAAACGAAATGTAGTGAAATACGCAAAAAGTGTCTAAACTTTCTTCGCTCAAACCATATTTTTCAGATTGCCCTTAAATTTTTATACGTCTGAAAAAAGATTCAGAAAATATACCTTTTTTGTATCTCACTTTTTAACTTAGTATATTTTGGCCCTGAAAATCAAGTCATACTACGTGAAAACCCGATCAAAAGCTATTGAGGGTGTTTTTTCTTTCATTTTACTCTCAGTAGAACCCTTAATCTTATTATTGTCTATAATTTTTATAAAAAAATTATAAATATTAGATAAGTAGAAAGAAGTGTTTCGTAGAAATAATTGCTAGAAAAAAGTGTAATAGTTTAAAATAAGCATTTTGAAGTTTTGAAATATGGTTTAAGTATATATTTATATTTTTTTATGTGTCTGCATAATCAAAAATCAAATAAATAAGTAAAGCAAAATGATTATTTGGTAACTAGATTTCAAATTTTCTTACACAAACTAGGTTTATAAAAATGTTACTTTATTGTATATAAATAAAATAAAATATCAATATTTTGATTGGAAAATATTTTTTTGAAAACATAAGTCAATTTATCAAAGCGTAACAACATTTTGACTATTTGTTCCTCTCTTGCCAACGATATATTCTCAATTGTTTTAACAAATATTTATGTTTTAAGTCTCATTTTCTTTATTCTTGGCCGTTTCGAAGGCTGTGGTGACTTATAATTACATTCAATATTTTCAATGCATGTTAAACTAAAATAAGTGTGAGATAAAATTCAAATGCGAGTGTGATTAAGTGTGGTGTACAATTCAATAGAAATTCGAAGTAAAAGAATTATTTTAATATCACAACATAAAAATATTGATTTTAAAAAATATATTTCATGATATGCGCTTCAGATCAATGAAGAAAGATTTTAAAATGATTAAATTTTTTTAAAGAGATTTATAATGTTGTATTTAGATTAAAATAATTTGTGCTTCAAACCAAGAAGTAAATTTTGTTTCTCAAGCTTTTCTTAGTTAAAATTTTTTTGTTTTATAATTATTATGACTTTTAGAGGTGATATAATTAATATGTACCGTTACAAAAGTTAATTTTTCTTTTGGATATGAGTTTCGACTGATAAATTCAAGCGTTTATTTAAAAGAAAATATATTAGCTAAGAAACTTAGTTTAGCAAAACATTTTTTTTTCTCACTCTAGAAAGTTTATGAATTTTTATTTTGAGAGAATTATTTGTGTTAAATAGTAATAACATTTTACTGATATAATAAATAATAGTGTATCGATAAAAGAAATTGTGAATTATCCAGAATAACATTTTAAGAAGTATGCAGATTATTAAATGCATCATATAGTAGTATAGTATGTAGTATCTTATACTAATTATGTTATGTTCTATTTGTTTCTTTGCTAGCAAACTAATGTTTGAGTAATACTTTGTTTAAAACGTTACGCACTTATCTAGATCGTTTGGTACGATTTAAGAACATCGTATCAACTTCAACCACTAAACAAGTCATTTTTCAAGGCTTTTTATCTGTACTACAATCCGATAAGAGAGCTATTTCTTTCACTCTATACCAAATTATTCATCTTGTGAATAATGCTTATAATTAAACTGCAACAATTGAGAAATATGCTTAAAAGTAATTCACAATTCTGGAGTGTCAATATTTAATTAAACTCAATAAAAAATGGAACTATTACAACTGTAAATTCAGAGAGATATGATATCTTCATGATGAGATTCAGTTTTATTATTCCTAGGAAGGAAAACATTAAAGTGATAATCTGATTGAATTAGTCAAGTGAGTATTTATTGGATAGTAATGTATATCCCAGTAACTTCTGCGTTGAAGGCTTCCATTGAATCAATATCCTTATTTCTAATGTTGGGTATCATTTTTTGATGAACAAGCAGCACTTTATATACATCACGCTGGAACATTGTAGTACTTAACATCCATTATCATTTTATAAGCTCATAATAATGTACTTGTACCAAAAACTTTTTTATTATGCTTTCGGACAATTGTTTTAAGTTATCTACTTATTCACATAATCATAAATATTTAATATTTTTGAGGTTGATGGGATTTAGGGAGCAGATGGAATAAATCAGGCAACAAGTTTTTTTAGATCGTACTACTTGCAGACGTTGCGAAAACAATTAAATTTTAGTACATATTGCAAAAGTATAAAAACCAAAAAATAATTTGGAAGCTGAATAATTATATATAATTATTATTATTTCAAATATTTAGACAGTGTTTTGCGACTGATAAAAATTCATAAAGTGAAAATGGGTACAATTTAGTCAAATTATTGATCATTTAAATGTTTAAAAATATTTTTAATCTTTTATTCTTTTAACAAATATTATGATTATGGTTCTAAAAATATTGCTTGATCAACTTAAATTTTTTTTTATTTTATAGGAATATATTGGAAAAACTAAATGACAACACTCTTATTTTTTTTATTGAGGAAAGCATATAATCAGGTATGAAGATTTCTTTGATTTCTTTAATTTATGTTATATGTTTGCAAAATGTGGTTTCTTGATGATATGACCTAAACTGCTTGAAAAATTAATTGTAACATAATACTCACTGTAATAGCTTACTGTGCAGAGTTTATTGTTTCTCAACCAATTTATAACAAAATGTGAAAATATTCTGATTTTGAAAAATATATTGTTGAGAAATTCAGAAAAATAAATAGAAATTTTTCCTACAAAAATCATATCGCGTTTAACAGCAAGCATAATGAACTAATTGAGTTAAAATTTGGATCAACAAAATGTGAAAATAACGTTTTTTTTATTTATTTATGCTTAAATAGTAAATGTTGTTTATGATTTACCCGTAGTTCGTAAATTAAACGATGTGCCTCTTAAGAGGACGAATACTTAAATTTCTAAATTATATGAGAAGCTAAGAGCAAAATGAAAACAAACACATCCATTCAGATGTTTTTAAAGACTGCGAAAAATAATTTTGCGAAATTTTTCTTACTTTGTTTCTAAGAGACAAACAGAATAAAATGCAGTGACACAAAATTTTCATAAAAATTTTATTTTAATTGAAGTGGTATGTAAGAGAAAAGCTATATAATTCTTTTAATAATAAATTCCAAAGCTTTGCTTCCTTTTTTTTCGTTTCCAATAGCTTAGCAGTAAATATATATATTTGTTTTAAAAGTATGATATTTTCTGGAAGAATGAAATAATATTTCACCATAAAATATTAACTGTTTAACGATATATATATATATATATATATATATATATATATATATATTTTAAAGTGTTGATCGAAAGAAAATAAAATTTTGTTGTAAATTCGTATTCAGTTTACATATATTCTGAACAAAAAATTATTTCTTTTACTTTTGTTCTCATGTCATATCATGATTGACATGACATTAAAACTGACTTCAAAACTGTATATTAGATATGCATTTTCACTATTTTTTATTGGAACAATCTATACAAAGTGAGGTATTTACGTAAAGGAAATCTTACAAGGAATATGATGCAATTTCCAGAATCCAATATCATTGTAATTCAATCCTATAAAAGCTTCATTTTTAATGATAGTAAAATATGACTATCATGTTCATTTCAAACTACTTCTATACGATATTAGAAACAGTAAAAAACAACTCAAAAACATTAAAACTTTTAAAAAACATTTCAAATATATATTCAAATATATCACAAATATTTCTAACATAGTAGAAACATTTCAGAAATAACTGGATTAGTTGAGCAGAAAAGCGAATATTTCTATGTTATACGGATTATATAAAACTGTTTCTGGGATTATTTAAAATATTTTTGCCTCATAACGTTCGTTAACTTTCTAAAATGTATCATTATATTATGCATGTTTCCAAATACTAGAGCAGTGTCTAAGTTATTTTTAGTATCGCAGTTTACCTATTTTTGTGATTACAAAACAAGTTTTATATATTTAGATATTCAGAACAATATAAAAATTGAGACATTTGTTATTCTCAAGATGATAGGATAAACGCTTCTTTTCCTTCCTCAACAATCGTAATTTTACTAAATTGTCGCTTAAGTCAACATTTAAATTACCTGTGTTTAATTTTACATTTATTCTTTTTATTGTTGTTATACTGTATACATATATAGTTCACGCAGGATTTTAATAAATTTAATAAAAATATATGTTTAATTTAACTATATCAGACATTTTGTTTCAATTAAAATGAAATTTTGTTGAACATAATTTAGCAGTTTACTCATTTGCTTAATTTCTGAACTCGTTTTCATTTAGAATTGCATTCAATCGGTTTGCACAAGTAACAATATATAAATAATAATTCATAGTATCAAAACAAAAATATCTATTCATTGCTTTCAAACTGCCTAAATATTAGGAACAAAATCCCGGCTGAAATTTAAGCTCATCGTTTAAGGAAAATTAAGGATTTTTTTTCATGCAAATTTAATTACAATAATTTTTCTGAAAATACTTTTGTGTTTAAAAAGTGATTGTGATGCGTTATTTGAATGAAGGCACGATTTTGATTTTAGTAATCATTGAAAATAAAGTAGTTTTAAAATAATTTAAAAGCTTATTTTAAATTTTAACTCATAACTCAAGCAGTTTTATTGCAGTTTTTACAGCATTCTTGTTGAATAGAACCAAAATTTTTTTTTTTTTTTTTTTTTTTTTTTTGTTGAATCGAACCAAAATGAGAATCTCATTTTATGGAAAAGAATTACTGAAAAAAATCGAAAGCAATATCACTAAATATAAAAGAAAACAAGAAAAAAAAAATCTGTAATAGATAATTCATGCTTAAACATTTTGGTATCTTCTATTTGGTATTTTCTGTTAACTGGTATCTCCTATTTAGTGTCATTGGTAATGGCTAAGAATAATTATAATTGGTTAAAAATAGTGCTTCTATATTAAATTTATGTTACCCGTATTTTACATGCAAATTAAATACCACAAAAATATTCATTAAGAAAAAAAAGCACTTGAGTTTTGAGTCAAAATTTTATGGCGAAATAAAATTTTCAAAAAATTTACAATTAAATAATAAAATAAAACCCTTATCAGTATAAATATAGGAGATGTTAATAATTTAATTTCTAAACACTCTCTGTCTTTAAATTTGCAGTTAAGTACAAAATTTAAAAACTATTATTTTGCATTTTTTCATCTTTGAAAAAGTTTATTCAACACTTGTTTTCATTTGTTAAAAAAAATTTTGTGCATATATCGAAATTTCGATTTAGAATCCCAAATTTATTTTAAATTATATTTGTTTTTCATTGTGCTTCTTTATGTTAGAAATTCAGATAGCAAGTTTAAACAAAAATTTATGAAATGCTTTTAAAATAGTTTAATATTTTTAACAACCAAAAAATTCTAAATTTTAAAAGCTATAGATTGAAATACTGGTATGTATAATACACAATTTGACTATTTCAGAAAAATAGATTCATGCTGATTTTTTAAATTTATTGAGAATAAAAATGAGAATATCTTTTTTTAGTATGTCAATATTGATATCTACTGCAGTATATAACGGAAATTACTTGTAATGTGAAACTGGTACCATAAGCATGTTCAGCAAAAACCTAAAGATAAAAGATTAATAAATTAAAGCAATTATTACAGAAATTCATTATTATCACAATGTTTTTAAAATGTTGATTCTATATTACAACTACACACAATCTCAAGAACAGTGTCCCCAACAATTTTCTCAGGTAAACCTCGGTCAGTGTGTGATGTTTAGACACATAGTTTGTTTAAATTTTAGTAGATATTGGTTGTTATAAATGAATGATTTCTAATACAAAATCATCTAAGTTATATGTCATTTTATATTTATCTATCAGAAAAACTTTGAAATAATAATTTATTAAAATAGTTGACATTTAACATTCCTTAGTATAAGAATACGCAGCTATCAACAATGACCCCAAAATTGGAGTATTTCTCGTTCAAATAAATAGCACAGGTCTGCAAAATTTGAGTTATAAAAAGTAATGAGATGATTTCAAATACAGTTTATTTTAAAGTTACATAAAAATATCTATTATATATTTATGAAAAAGTAACCTTTCCTAAATAGACAAGAGAGGTATGATATCATATCGATGTATCGTTAATGACCGAAATCAAGAGAATTCACCGGTGAATATCAACAATCGCTTTGGTGGATGTCCGAAATATTTGTTATATCCTATTTGATATTATTATATTTATTCGATATCTTCTGATAAAATGAATTATCGGAACTAGACCTAGTATATATTTTGGACCAAAGCGACTATGTGAACCGGTGGAAGTAAGCTAATTTCGGTCATTCACAGTATTTGCTGCCTTCGAGATTCTGCATTCAATAGAATAATAACTTCAAACATTTCTATATAGAACAAGTGAGACATTTCTTTTTTATGCTAGAAAATCAAAATTAAATTATCCAAAGTAATAAATTTACCAAAGTAATTAAGTAATAATTTATTATTATATTTATTCGATATCTTCTGATAAAATGAATCATCGGAACTAGACCTAGTATATATTTTGGACCAAAGCGACTATGTGAACCGGTGGAAGTAAACTAATTTCGATCATTCCCAGTATTTGCTGCCTTCGAGATTCTACATTCAATAGAATAATAACTTCAAACATTTCTATAAAGAACAAGTGAGACATTTCTTTTTTATGCTAGAAAATCAAAATTAAATTAACCAAAGTAATAAATTAACCAAAGTAATAAAGTAATAATTTATTATTATATTTATTCGATATCTTCTGATAAAATGAATCATCGGAACTAGACCTAGTATATATTTTGGACCAAAGCGACTATGTGAACCAGTGGAAGTAAACTAATTTCGATCATTCACAGTATTTGCTGCCTTCGAGATTCTACATTCAATAGAATAATAACTTCAAACATTTCTATAAAGAACAAGTGAGACATTTCTTTTTTATGCTAGAAAATCAAAATTAAATTAACCAAAGTAATAAAGTAATAATTTATTATTATATTTAGTCGATATCTTCTGATAAAATGAATCATCGGAACTAGACCTAGTATATATTTTGGACCAAAGCGACTATGTGAACCGGTGGAAGTATACTAATTTCGGTCATTCACAGTATTTGCTGCCTTCGAGATTCTGCATTCAATAGAATAATAACTTCAAACATTTCTATAAAGAACAAGTGAGACATTTCTTTTTTATGCTAGAAAATCAAAATTAAATTAACCAAAGTAATAAATTAACCAAAGTAATAAAGTAATAATTTATTATTATATTTATTCGATATCTTCTGATAAAATGAATCATCGGAACTAGACCTAGTATATATTTTGGACCAAAGCGACTATGTGAACCGGTGGAAGTATACTAATTTCGGTCATTCACAGTATTTGCTGCCTTCGAGATTCTGCATTCAATAGAATAATAACTTCAAACATTTCTATAAAGAACAAGTGAGACATTTCTTTTTTATGCTAGAAAATCAAAATTAAATTAACCAAAGTAATAAATTAACCAAAGTAATAAAGTAATAATTTATTATTATATTTATTCGATATCTTCTGATAAAATGAATCATCGGAACTAGACCTAGTATATATTTTGGACCAAAGCGACTATGTGAACCAGTGGAAGTAAACTAATTTCGATCATTCACAGTATTTGCTGCCTTCGAGATTCTACATTCAATAGAATAATAACTTCAAACATTTCTATAAAGAACAAGTGAGACATTTCTTTTTTATGCTAGAAAATCAAAATTAAATTAACCAAAGTAATAAATTAACCAAAGTAATAAAGTAATAATTTATTATTATATTTATTCGATATCTTCTGATAAAATGAATCATCGGAACTAGACCTAGTATATATTTTGGACCAAAGCGACTATGTGAACCGGTGGAAGTATACTAATTTCGGTCATTCACAGTATTTGCTGCCTTCGAGATTCTGCATTCAATAGAATAATAACTTCAAACATTTCTATAAAGAACAAGTGAGACATTTCTTTTTTATGCTAGAAAATCAAAATTAAATTAACCAAAGTAATAAATTAACCAAAGTAATAAAGTAATAATTTATTATTATATTTATTCGATATCTTTTGATAAAATGAATCATCGGAACTAGACCTAGTATATATTTTGGACCAAAGCAACTATGTGAACCGGTGGAAGTAAACTAATTTCGGTCACTCACAGTATTTGCTGCCTTCGAGATTCTGCATTCAATAGAATAATAACTTCAAACATTTCTATATAGAACAAGTGAGACATTTCTTTTTTATGCTAGAAAATCAAAATTAAATTAACCAAAGTAATAAATTAACCAAAGTAATAAAGTAATAATTTATTATTATATTTATTCGATATCTTCTGATAAAATGAATCATCGGAACTAGACCTAGTATATATTTTGGACCAAAGCGACTATGTGAACCGGTGGAAGTATACTAATTTCGGTCATTCACAGTATTTGCTGCCTTCGAGATTCTGCATTCAATAGAATAATAACTTCAAACATTTCTATAAAGAACAAGTGAGACATTTCTTTTTTATGCTAGAAAATCAAAATTAAATTAACCAAAGTAATAAATTAACCAAAGTAATAAAGTAATAATTTATTATTATATTTATTCGATATCTTCTGATAAAATGAATCATCGGAACTAGACCTAGTATATATTTTGGACCAAAGCGACTATGTGAACCGGTGGAAGTATACTAATTTCGGTCATTCACAGTATTTGCTGCCTTCGAGATTCTGCATTCAATAGAATAATAACTTCAAACATTTCTATAAAGAACAAGTGAGACATTTCTTTTTTATGCTAGAAAATCAAAATTAAATTAACCAAAGTAATAAATTAACCAAAGTAATAAAGTAATAATTTATTATTATATTTATTCGATATCTTCTGATAAAATGAATCATCGGAACTAGACCTAGTATATATTTTGGACCAAAGCGACTATGTGAACCAGTGGAAGTAAACTAATTTCGATCATTCACAGTATTTGCTGCCTTCGAGATTCTACATTCAATAGAATAATAACTTCAAACATTTCTATAAAGAACAAGTGAGACATTTCTTTTTTATGCTAGAAAATCAAAATTAAATTAACCAAAGTAATAAATTAACCAAAGTAATAAAGTAATAATTTATTATTATATTTATTCGATATCTTCTGATAAAATGAATCATCGGAACTAGACCTAGTATATATTTTGGACCAAAGCGACTATGTGAACCGGTGGAAGTATACTAATTTCGGTCATTCACAGTATTTGCTGCCTTCGAGATTCTGCATTCAATAGAATAATAACTTCAAACATTTCTATAAAGAACAAGTGAGACATTTCTTTTTTATGCTAGAAAATCAAAATTAAATTAACCAAAGTAATAAATTAACCAAAGTAATAAAGTAATAATTTATTATTATATTTATTCGATATCTTTTGATAAAATGAATCATCGGAACTAGACCTAGTATATATTTTGGACCAAAGCAACTATGTGAACCGGTGGAAGTAAACTAATTTCGGTCACTCACAGTATTTGCTGCCTTCGAGATTCTGCATTCAATAGAATAATAACTTCAAACATTTCTATATAGAACAAGTGAGACATTTCTTTTTTATGCTAGAAAATCAAAATTAAATTAACCAAAGTAATAAATTAACCAAAGTAATAAAGTAATAATTTATTATTATATTTATTCGATATCTTCTGATAAAATGAATCATCGGAACTAGACCTAGTATATATTTTGGACCAAAGCGACTATGTGAACCGGTGGAAGTATACTAATTTCGGTCATTCACAGTATTTGCTGCCTTCGAGATTCTGCATTCAATAGAATAATAACTTCAAACATTTCTATAAAGAACAAGTGAGACATTTCTTTTTTATGCTAGAAAATCAAAATTAAATTAACCAAAGTAATAAATTAACCAAAGTAATAAAGTAATAATTTATTATTATATTTATTCGATATCTTCTGATAAAATGAATCATCGGAACTAGACCTAGTATATATTTTGGACCAAAGCGACTATGTGAACCGGTGGAAGTATACTAATTTCGGTCATTCACAGTATTTGCTGCCTTCGAGATTCTGCATTCAATAGAATAATAACTTCAAACATTTCTATAAAGAACAAGTGAGACATTTCTTTTTTATGCTAGAAAATCAAAATTAAATTAACCAAAGTAATAAAGTAATAATTTATTATTATATTTATTCGATATCTTTTGATAAAATGAATCATCGGAACTAGACCTAGTATATATTTTGGACCAAAGCAACTATGTGAACCGGTGGAAGTAAACTAATTTCGGTCACTCACAGTATTTGCTGCCTTCGAGATTCTGCATTCAATAGAATAATAACTTCAAACATTTCTATATAGAACAAGTGAGACATTTCTTTTTTATGCTAGAAAATCAAAATTAAATTAACCAAAGTAATAAATTAACCAAAGTAATAAAGTAATAATTTATTATTATATTTATTCGATATCTTCTGATAAAATGAATCATCGGAACTAGACCTAGTATATATTTTGGACCAAAGCGACTATGTGAACCGGTGGAAGTATACTAATTTCGGTCATTCACAGTATTTGCTGCCTTCGAGATTCTGCATTCAATAGAATAATAACTTCAAACATTTCTATAAAGAACAAGTGAGACATTTCTTTTTTATGCTAGAAAATCAAAATTAAATTAACCAAAGTAATAAATTAACCAAAGTAATAAAGTAATAATTTATTATTATATTTATTCGATATCTTCTGATAAAATGAATCATCGGAACTAGACCTAGTATATATTTTGGACCAAAGCGACTATGTGAACCGGTGGAAGTATACTAATTTCGGTCATTCACAGTATTTGCTGCCTTCGAGATTCTGCATTCAATAGAATAATAACTTCAAACATTTCTATAAAGAACAAGTGAGACATTTCTTTTTTATGCTAGAAAATCAAAATTAAATTAACCAAAGTAATAAATTAACCAAAGTAATAAAGTAATAATTTATTATTATATTTATTCGATATCTTTTGATAAAATGAATCATCGGAACTAGACCTAGTATATATTTTGGACCAAAGCAACTATGTGAACCGGTGGAAGTAAACTAATTTCGGTCACTCACAGTATTTGCTGCCTTCGAGATTCTGCATTCAATAGAATAATAACTTCAAACATTTCTATATAGAACAAGTGAGACATTTCTTTTTTATGCTAGAAAATCAAAATTAAATTAACCAAAGTAATAAATTTACCAAAGTAATTAAGTAATAATTTATTATTATATTTATTCGATATCTTCTGATAAAATGAATCATCGGAACTAGACCTAGTATATATTTTGGACCAAAGCGACTATGTGAACCGGTGGAAGTAAACTAATTTCGATCATTCCCAGTATTTGCTGCCTTCGAGATTCTACATTCAATAGAATAATAACTTCAAACATTTCTATAAAGAACAAGTGAGACATTTCTTTTTTATGCTAGAAAATCAAAATTAAATTAACCAAAGTAATAAATTAACCAAAGTAATAAAGTAATAATTTATTATTATATTTATTCGATATCTTCTGATAAAATGAATCATCGGAACTAGACCTAGTATATATTTTGAACCAAAGCGACTATGTGAACCAGTGGAAGTAAACTAATTTCGATCATTCACAGTATTTGCTGCCTTCGAGATTCTACATTCAATAGAATAATAACTTCAAACATTTCTATAAAGAACAAGTGAGACATTTCTTTTTTATGCTAGAAAATCAAAATTAAATTAACCAAAGTAATAAATTAACCAAAGTAATAAAGTAATAATTTATTATTATATTTATTCGATATCTTCTGATAAAATGAATCATCGGAACTAGACCTAGTATATATTTTGGACCAAAGCGACTATGTGAACCGGTGGAAGTATACTAATTTCGGTCATTCACAGTATTTGCTGCCTTCGAGATTCTGCATTCAATAGAATAATAACTTCAAACATTTCTATAAAGAACAAGTGAGACATTTCTTTTTTATGCTAGAAAATCAAAATTAAATTAACCAAAGTAATAAATTAACCAAAGTAATAAAGTAATAATTTATTATTATATTTATTCGATATCTTCTGATAAAATGAATCATCGGAACTAGACCTAGTATATATTTTGGACCAAAGCGACTATGTGAACCAGTGGAAGTAAACTAATTTCGATCATTCACAGTATTTGCTGCCTTCGAGATTCTACATTCAATAGAATAATAACTTCAAACATTTCTATAAAGAACAAGTGAGACATTTCTTTTTTATGCTAGAAAATCAAAATTAAATTAACCAAAGTAATAAATTAACCAAAGTAATAAAGTAATAATTTATTATTATATTTATTCGATATCTTCTGATAAAATGAATCATCGGAACTAGACCTAGTATATATTTTGGACCAAAGCGACTATGTGAACCGGTGGAAGTAAGCTAATTTCGGTCATTCACAGTATTTGCTGCCTTCGAGATTCTGCATTCAATAGAATAATAACTTCAAACATTTCTATAAAGAACAAGTGAGACATTTCTTTTTTATGCTAGAAAATCAAAATTAAATTAACCAAAGTAATAAATTAACCAAAGTAATAAAGTAATAATTTATTATTATATTTATTCGATATCTTCTGATAAAATGAATCATCGGAACTAGACCTAGTATATATTTTGGACCAAAGCGACTATGTGAACCAGTGGAAGTAAACTAATTTCGATCATTCACAGTATTTGCTGCCTTCGAGATTCTACATTCAATAGAATAATAACTTCAAACATTTCTATAAAGAACAAGTGAGACATTTCTTTTTTATGCTAGAAAATCAAAATTAAATTAACCAAAGTAATAAATTAACCAAAGTAATAAAGTAATAATTTATTATTATATTTATTCGATATCTTCTGATAAAATGAATCATCGGAACTAGACCTAGTATATATTTTGGACCAAAGCGACTATGTGAACCGGTGGAAGTAAGCTAATTTCGGTCATTCACAGTATTTGCTGCCTTCGAGATTCTGCATTCAATAGAATAATAACTTCAAACATTTCTATAAAGAACAAGTGAGACATTTCTTTTTTATGCTAGAAAATCAAAATTAAATTAACCAAAGTAATAATTTCGAAGCTATAAGGTTTTAAGGAGTACAAAAAGATTAACTATAAAGGGCCTTATTCACATATGGGAATAAATCAGAAACTGTAACGCTCAGACATAAAATCCCTATTTATTCAAAATTATTTATTCTATCGACATAATTTTATTTTATTGAAATTAGCATAATCAGCGTACTA
The DNA here is from genome assembly GCA_949128135.1 of Parasteatoda lunata. Taxonomy (NCBI): domain Eukaryota; kingdom Metazoa; phylum Arthropoda; class Arachnida; order Araneae; family Theridiidae; genus Parasteatoda; species Parasteatoda lunata. Next base: position 11,543,179 of record OX421980.1, on the reverse strand, counting down.
AAAAACACTGTACTATTTGTCTAGATGACAATGTTATTCACATAAATAGGTAAATTAAAAAAAAAAATACAAAACTATAAATTTTATACCTTAGACAATAACCTCTTAACTGTCAGTCACATCAGCTTGAAATTGGTTTTATTTAATTCCGCGTCATCATAAAAACAATACCTCATTTGTCTAAATAGTAATATTCAAATTTAAACCCTCGCTAAAAAGTATTTTGAACTAATATTTCTCAGTAAATAAATTATTAATAAATAGTTAAATTAATAATGAATTAATTAAATAAATAAAAATGAAAACTTATTTTAACTTATACGCTTTACAGACTAATCAAAAGGGCTCCAGTTTTAGTAGCGACTGATGATATTAAATGTATTCTTTATTAAATTACGATTAAATACATTGAAAAACAAAATTTTCAATATGTGAGAAAATAGTATTGTTCGTTATTTTTTTCTGAAATCAGCATCAAAAATCTATCAGATTCTAGTCTCTAAATTTTTTTTGGTTGAAGGCTTGCAGCTAAATTAAATTGATTGTAAAGTAATCTATGGTAATGTGAAACTCAAAAAATAGTTTAATATTTATGCCTAATATAATAGTATGTTATAATGAATATACAGTTGCGTGCTTTATTCTCCGGGCAGACATACTAATAGTTTCGTTTGGCTATTTATGCATGTTACTTTAAAAAGATACTCAAATCTTTTAAAAAAGCAATTAAAAACTGTACTGTATTAAAAGATAAATAATTTATGCTAACTTAAATGCTTATATATTGGCCGCAGACTTACACACTCCCCTGAATGTAAATACTGGATGTGATATAAGTTGAATTTGTGTTATGATAAACTTTAAAAAGAACTCAACTTTAATGAAATATAATTTAGAGAATGTCAACTCTTTTTTTTTTCATTCAGCTGTATTCATTTTGAGACTTATATCAGAACTTATTTCTTTATACTGTTATCTATATAATACAAAAAATAACGAGTGATTTGAGAGCCAAATACGTAATATAGAGTAGGTATTATGTTAAAAAGTATGCTAAAATTTAGCATTCAGTATTTGAAAAATGGTTGTTTAATTTAATTTGAAGTCTTATTTAATGTTTTTAATTGTTTCAAAATAAAAAATATTATTTTTTTTAAGGTTTATAAATATTTTCTTTTTGGAGTTATAGCATTACACTTCGTTCTTATATTACCTTATAGCATTATGCTTTGTATATGCTCATATTAGCTGAACAATGCAAAATTTCTATGATTTTTGTATATAATGGAAAATTTCTTTCCATATAAATAAACTGTTGCGCTTAAGATAGACCTCCTTCAAAGAAAAAAAAATTCAAATTTATAAAAAATAAAAAAAATTTGCAATATTGTATTATTGTAAATATGATTTTAGCATTAAAAATGCCATGCAACTTTTTACAAAATTCTATTTCCATGTTGTTCCGAAATCTATTTTTACATTGAAAAGTATAAATATTATTCGAAGCATCGTGTTAGTTTAGTAAGTATAATTTTAAATGCTTAAAATATAGAGTTTTGCAAGTAACACATATTTAGAGTGTTCAAAATAACAATAATCATTAATTAAATAATGAAATTATTTGAACAAAATTGATAACTTTTCCGTGATATTTCTTTCCGGTCAACTTGTTGCGCATTTGAAAGAGCGAAAATTCCTTCTCTTAGTTTTCCTATCCATCTTAAAATTAAGGACTTATTTGTTTTTGCTTGTTATTGATGAGGTTTATTTCTTAGGTGCCCTGTTGTGTTTAATTCCATATATGAAAATAATGATCTAAAATTCCGAGATTGTTTTGTAAATTGAATGTTATTGTATTTAACTCTAGATAATTTTTTAATGAAAAAAAGCATACTTCCAAATTGAATTTGATAAACGAAAGGCGTCTTTTATTGTTTCGATTTAATACTTATACTTATTTGTTTTCGTTTTCTGATAATGTTTTCGCTTTTTGATTGTTTGTATTTAGTTTAAAAAGAATCAAACCAAAGAAATAGCATAAGTCATGTTGAATAAGCTAAATTACGATAAGCAAAAATTGGAATTTTCCATATATTTTACAGTAACAGTTTAAATTGCATCTTTATTGATAAGGTTGCAGACATAAAATCATCGGAACATGTTTCATCAAAATATTCTTAATTTATATGAAGGCTTTTTTCTTCTCAATTACGAATTGTTTGTTTGTGTACAGTATTTTAAAATTAGAATCTATAAACTCAAACAAAAAAATTATTTTAATAGCGTTTTTTTTTTTTTAAATAGCTTTTATCCTTTAAAATATTTAAATGTATAAAAATTATTGTTCTTAGAGAAACATAAGAAAAGGTGCATTAGAAAGAATCTTGTTTTGCTGTAACAACTAAAAATAAAGCTTATCGTGAAAAACATTTTTCGTTTCACAAATCTTAGATCTGATTGTACCAACTTTTGGTATCAGGGAGAAAAAAAAGGGATAAATAATAAAATTTCCATTCTATGAGCAACAACCTAATTTTTTAGTTGAGAAATTAAAATTCTTTTGAGAAGGACTAGATATCATAATATAAATGAAGGATTTCTTATAATTTGTGTATTAACAGAATATTTATAATAGCTACAGTCTTTCAAATGCAGAAATAATGTTGAAAACATTTCAAACATGTCTATAACATTATTAAAGTCATATGACATTTCAGTTTAAATTATATTTTTTTATATACATTTTAATAAAAAATTTCAAAATTGTTTTTGAAGGAAAAAAAAAAAAAAAATGCTAGATTTTAATAGGAAATGATACGTTTTTAAAAAGGCATTACCTTTAGAAAAATAAACAAAGGTTTAGATTTTTTGTTATTTTTTCATTTGAGGGAATTATTTATAAGCAAATATTGCATTGAACAAACTTTTGATAAAAACATTCCTAGGTATACGCATGATCCTTTATATTGCTCAAAGTTATAGTAACTTTAATATTATTCTTTCCCTTTCAGAATAGTTTGTTTTCACAAACATTTAAATGTTAGTTTCCAATTGTAATAATTATCATTATCCGCGTGCGAGGAAAATCTTAGAATTCCACTAATTTAGTAATTAAATACCCAATCATTGTTGAACTTTTAAAATAGATTTAATTATAATGCCTATAGAAATACATCCAATTATTATAAAAATACATTAAAATTTCAAAAATGTTAATATATACATATGAATATCCAAAATGTATTCATTCATTAAATTAGCTGTAATGTCAGGGTTTATGACACAATTTTGTAATTCATCTAGTTTGCAGTGCAGAAAAATAAATAGTTTTCTGATAAAATAAATAGTTTTCTGAAAATCTTTTCAATGCATTTTAAGACAAATTTGATACTGACAAAGTAGTGAAAAAAAACTTAACTTACATATACTAAACACAATTTTTCTTCTAATTTTTAAATTTTTTTTCTGCTTTTACTAACATTGCTTTTATAACAACATGAAAACAAAAGGATAAGTCTAGGATAGATGGCCATAGTTTTTTTCAAATCAATATACAAGTACTAAAAACAGAGATACAAGAAATGTTTAAATTTTCAAACATGTACTCAACCTATTTGGAGCAGAAAATAATGAAATATTGAGAATAAAATATGACAAAATGTTTAAAATTTAACTAACAAGCTGTTAAAACTGTTTAAAATTTAAATCTCCTTATTTTCGAGTTGAGATGGCAATCTAATGCAGCAAAAGAAAAATGAAGTTAAAATATGGAAAATGACACAATTTATACAGCTAACCATAAACACTTATAGATTGAATTTACTGTACATATTGAATAAATATATTGTATAGATTTAACTGTATAGATTTAATTTCATCTTGAAAAATGTACGAAAAGAATCTAGTAAACAAAATTTAATGCATAGATTTAATTAATCACTTTCGAAAAAACTTTACTACATTTTTGGCAGAGGTTTTCAAAATTTATATATATTCACGAAGCCATTGCCTGCACCTTATCTTCGTCATTAGTTGCGGTCTCCACAGCTAACACATTAGGGTTCATCAAATTCTGAGGGAATAGAATATGATAATATATACTTTTCTGTTAAGCAGTTTATACCGTATATCGGATAATATGTTAGAATTGAATTATTCAGGATTCGTAAGGTCCTCAAAAGTTTTAAAAAGTGGTTTAAATATTGTAATAAAAAAGTTTAAGATTTCTTTTTATTAGCTTCTATCTTAAAATTACGAAACGAAAAAAAAGTAAAACATTAACGAAACCGAAAATTTCGTATTTAGTTTATTTATTTCAAAATATTAAGCGTGATGGCCAATAAGAATTTTCTAAAATACATCTTATTTTCTTACTTTCGCTACTTATTTGCCATTTTTCAGGACCCTGCCATTTATTGAGGACAAAACATATTAATGAAAAGTTGCCATCGATCCTTGATTTTATTTGGCCACCTCTCCTGAAGTTGTTGATTAGATGCCCACCGAAACTCCACTATATTATTCCTCTGTATTTTACTTCAGAATAAAGATTGGGCAATACATGAACCTTAAAGATCCAGTTGGAAAAAATATAACCTACATATTTCATGTATGTAGATTATCTATACATAACCTACATACTTTTTATTATCTCAAAAAGCAATGCTTTCTCCAAATTGATAAACAAATTAAAATACTTCCCGCGAAACTGCATCTGTTGGAACGTATTAAAAAATATCGGAGATATTTAATCTGGCCACCTCTCTTCTGTGGCCATTTAATCTTGACTTATCTGACATAAAATATATCTAATCAGTTAACTAAGAACTTACGATAAAATTTTAAAGGTTTCATAAAAATAATAAACGTTAAATAATTATAATGCTTATAATGCTTATAATGTGAGTTTTTTAAATTTAAATTCATGATATTCATACTTTCCTGAACATTCTTTTAAAAAGAACTTTTAAGTGATTTAAAAAGTTTAAGTGGTCATAATTACTTTAAAATTCTGCCATATTTTAAGAATTCAGGTATCACATATTTCAGTTTCAAAATCTTGATTTAATTATTTACAATACAGTTTTACTATTACTTAATCACTGAATAAATTTTTTTTTCTAAGTTCTCTTGAAAGAAAACAGAAGTATAATTTGTCATTTATGCAGGGAAACTTTTTGTAATAAGATAAATTTCAAGTAAAACTCAGTGTAAATATTTTTTAAAATTATAAACTAATTAAGTATCTTTTAAAACACAATGTAAATGACGAAATTCTTGTTTCCGTCACGAAATAATCACCCAAAGAATATTTCACTAAACATGTAATTTATAGTTCTTTTCCAAAATCTACTAAATTGTTTTGTCATTTTATGCATTTTAGAAAGAAGAAGTTTTTAAACGTCCCTTAATTATTTACTCAGAATTGTTGTAATGAATGCAGTAAGACCATAAAATATAGCAAAATACCCAATTTGTTCATTTGAAGTGCTTAAAAAATAGTTCTATACCTCAAAGAATAGCAAATCAAAGAAATTCTAGTCGCTTAGGATTCTACGTAATTAGGTAGAATTCGATTAACACTGCTAATTGCGGGGAATACCAATAATAAATCGTCAAAAAAGTGCTTATAAAACTATCGCCAATAAGGGTTTGGTAGATTTATCATCCTTAACACCATCACTTTATCAAACACTCTATAAGCGATCACGTTTAGAATCTAAATAATTGTTTAAATATTTTTACGGCATAATTATGTCACTTTTAATTAAACGCAATTTATCAAGTAATTTGAGATTTAATTATCAGAGAGAAGGAGAGAGAGTTGTTCAATTCCGGCTGTATTAATTACAGTTCTAGACCCACTCAGAATCTTCAAATGAAATAAGCTATAGAGAAATTAAGTGTCCTAATGAGATGTTTATAAAAATGTTTTATTAAAACTTGATCAAAAATGAAATATATAATAAAAAAAGAAATTCTCTTTTCTAAAGTATTTCTCCGGCCTTTATTTATGTTATTAAAAAATAAATCATGAAATAGATAATATTTAGGGCAAAATATATTGTATTTGGACAAAAAACTGATTGGTATGTCTTCGAAAGTATACCCTGTATTTTCATTTTTTAAGAGAATGTTTCGTGGTCACCATTTTTGGAAAACTTTATTACTGATTTATTACACATTTATTACGACTACGAACACTATTATTACTCATGAGATGTAGACTTATATCGAATAATTCTTTGTGAAAAAAAATTGAACAGCAAAGATCCAAAAGTATGATAGTTAAAATAGTAGAAAAATAGCGGTACGAAAATTCAAGCGACGAATGTATTCATTTAACTCAAGAATTACTCCAGAAAACTGGGGTATAGCCCATTGATAAGAGAAATATTATATATGACTGTCTATAGTTGCAACATATCATGAACAAGAATAAAAAATGCTCTCGCACAAATTTTTTATGAATGTACAATTTTTGAAGATAAACGTTCTTATAAGAATAAACAAAACTTTTTTTCGCATTCTCATTTGCAGGAAGCCTGTTGAAGGAAACAAACTATTTAGAGAATGTTTGTTAAATTTTAGTTGTTTTGTTGGTAGAATTAAAAAAAAAAATTCGACAAGAAATATTCCAGTATAGCTCACATGACATAAGGATTGGGTTTGCAACTCTAAGATATATAATACAATTTTAGACTTTGTAAATTTACCCATTATTCACTCTAAATCAATCGTTTCATTTCATTTTAAATTTTTCAAAACCTCTACATTCAATTTCATATTTCATTTTTTAGAGCATTCATATTTCAAATCGATTTTTTTTAAAAAAAATACCCTAAGTATTAAATAATCTGAAGTTCTAATAGAATCTTTTAACTTTATAAAAAATAATGTAACATTCATTCACCTGCTGGGTAACGAGGGATAAAATTGCAGGTGAAAATTTATCAAACGTGTGATTATAGTTTAAATATATAAGAACATTTAGCCTGATGCATTAGCTTAAAGATAAAGAAAATTATAACTGAAATTTTTGCTTTACTTTGCTAATTCTTAAGAGTTATATTTTTCCAGGATTATTAGCTACATTTCATTCAATGAAATTTTTGTGCAACCGTGTTGGTCGTTTCAAGATTAATCCTAATTGAGTAATCAAGTGTTACAAATATTAACATCAACTTGAAACTTTACTACTTAACTTAAAAATTTGCACATTATCATTATACAATACAATCAATCTGTACATAAAAATTCACCGTGATGAACGAGGGCTGTTTTGAGTTATAAAATAATCATCATACGATTTTTTGTTGTTGACGTTCATACTACTTTTTTAAAGTTTCAATGAATTACTTGAAACACTCGAACCTAATTTCGTGAATGATTCATTTATTTTCCTTTTAAATAATTAATTCCATCATCACTTACATTAGATATTTTTATTAAAAATACCAGAAAAAAATGAATAAAATAAAAATAATAATTGTATAAGTAAATATTATAAAAAATGAAATAAAATAAAAAAATAAATAAATAAAGCAAGGATATCACATTGTCAAAAAAAAGTTCTTTAACATCTATTTACAGTATAACTTTATGGGTAAGGCCTGCTTTTCAAGTTAATTTTTAGTAAAGTTCTATACATTTTCGTTATTAGTGTATAACTGTAGCGTACTCGAGCGTTTTTATGGGCGGAAACCGTTTACATACGCATGGTGTTCAAATCTACAACCAAGTATTTTTTTACAGTCATATACCTTCGAATGAAAGCTTGTTTGTGGAAACGCTTTATTTTTTAGATTAAAATTTTGATTACTAGAGTAGGCTTAGACCCTACTTTGTGACGCTCACAAATCACTAACATTTGCTACGCAATATTATATTTTGCGAAACAAACAGGCTTCGCTCGCTATCTAAATGAATTCCTTTGAAATACGACTTAAAATAAAATGTTATTAAAAATGTTCAATTTTATCTTTAAAATTAAACATATTTAAAGGGAGAAAATAACAATAGTTTTAGCAACTTCTCCTTCAACATTTACATTCTCCAACATTACATAGCAACTTCTCCTTCAACAGGACATTTGACGCAATGTGGATACATTGCGTCAAATGTCCTAACTCTCGACTGTTACCGCCCTTCATAATTGTCATTAATGTTTTTTTCCACTCTTGCAGGGCAAATTCTCTTTTATTATCTGTAAATAGCGTAGTAGTATGATTAATATTAATTATTTTTATTTTTAATTTAATATTTATTTGTAATTATAATTGAAGAGCCTGAAAGGAAAACGTCTTAAGTGAGTATAAAATCAAGGCAGACACTCAGTATATACTGCTTACAAACTAATGTCCATACTGTGGAACTATACTACAACAATAGTCAAACATCTTGAAACCAAGATGACGAATATTAATCATATAATAAAAGATAATCTTTATAAAGATACTATGCTCAGTGACGTCACGATAGCAACGCTATAATGGAGGTTAAAACAATTGAACTCTAATAACAAATTGGGGATAATTTATTCCTTCATTACCGACAAAAAAAGCAAGCTAAGCAATACGGTATGGTACAGATTTATTTCCATCACACAGTTTTAAACCTTGAAATTAAAGTTTTTTCCACATTAAGAATTAGGTTTTCCCAGTGCCACTTAAGAAATTCGTCATCAAATCTTTTTTCAAATATCAACATTTAGCAACTTTTTTGTGTCTATATTTGAAAGCGAAAAATATATCATATTCTCTATAAAATATTATGATAAGTAAGGATAATATTTGTAATTGAGATTAACTTTCCCTATCCGAAATGTTTGTAAAAATATAAACACATCTTATAAGAATGAAATGCAACTGAAAAAGGAAACTATCTTATTTTCTATCAGTATTAATACCTATTAACGACCTAATTTCCCTCTTAATTTTCTTAAATACTTAATGATGCAGTGGGCGAAGGACTGGAGTTGGACATTCAGCGGCTTCAGTGCTAAGTACCAGCTTATAAGGGAATAAAAGGACACAGCCAACCGGTTAGTCTCGAAATTAGTTTAATTCTATTAGGTTATTTTATAAAGAGTATCAAGCATCCATTGATATTTTGCTGTTTATTTTACAGGGTGATTCTAAATTTTCTACAATGTAAAATTACAGACGATTTGTATTTAACGTAACAAGCAACGGTATTCAGTTTTTCTAACAGCATTTTACTGAGCTGTGGTGGCTCAGGGTATCGATTGTTCGCATTCCAATTAGGTGACCCAGGCTGGAATCCCGGCGGTGGCTGATTGATACGAATTCTGCTCCCGGATAGCACCGACCACTATGCTGACGTAAAATATACTCAGTGGTAGACGGATAATGGGTTAGAATCCACTTGCCGCATGGTTAATCGTGGGAGTTTTCCTCAATCATTTTCATTCCCTATTATTAAAAAAAAAAAAAAAAAACCTTAAAAGATAAGTTTTTGTGCTCGAATCGGAAGCTGAAAATGATAGGTATTGTTTGAATATGGTTAGAATTACAGCGCAGTAATGATAGAAGAATTTATCATAGAACTTATGATTTTATTTTGGGGAAACAACTCGCGGAAGATAATGTTTAATTTAATTTGCTTTAGAAAATTTGCAGAAGAATAGCGTTTCAATCAGAAATTGTCTTTATGGGATAAATGCTTAGTTAATTTTAAATTTTTTAACTTCTCTGATAATTTAAATTGCAAAAAACAGATTGAAATTAATGGAAAATTTTGTCAGTTTTAGCTTTCAATTAAAATTAAGTGGTATTGCAGTGCTGTGGGTGGTGTCGAAATTGTTGAAGATGGTGCGAAATTTTAATTTCATGAATGTACAGAATGTACAGAATAGTTTAATTTTTTTAAAAAGAAGAGTTTGCAATGGTCGCTGCTAGAAAATAGCGTTTTTAGAATTTACGATAGGTTAATAGCAAATCTCCATTGAAATTATATTTTTTATAAACACATTATATAAAAAAATTAATTTTTACCGTAAAATATCATACAGTAATATTTATTTAATTAAACTGATTTAGTACGGTTATTATTACTGTTTTGGTAATTAATACTGTTAAAATTACGGTGTAAGATATTTTTTTTTTGTTCTGTAACACGTTCCGATAAAAAAGGATTTTACGGTACAGGAATCTTGGGTGGCTAAACTCTTTATAGTATTTAGATCTGGAATTTTTTACGGAGCTGAATATTACAGAACTAATTGGACTCTAAATATAATCACACAAAATATTAAAAAATAATGCTTGGATAAAATTGAAAATGCGAAGCTTTAAGTAAATAATTTTAATACTTGACGCAAAAAGTACATTTGTCGAGTTCTCACTCCTAGGCAATTTTTTTATTAATAAAAAATAACAATAAAATGTTTATTTAGATCCAAGCAGTCTAAAATTTTCTAAGCTCTAGGGATAAAAGCGTTGCCTAACAACACAGAAACACGTTTGTAAATATAAGTAAATATTAGCTTGTAAGAAATGTGTTTGTTTGCATTATGGTGGAGAAAACATTTTCATTAATCAATGTTATATATTAATAGAAAACTGGGAAGTCAAATAACAATCTGATGAATTTTGTTTGTAAGCAGAGAGGCTGAAATAAAATTTCCTGAAAAATAATTTCTCACAAGAAAAATTCTTTTCTTATTATAAAACTCTCTTTTACGCTGTTCTGTATAATTATTAAACATATGAATTGTTAATTTATTAAATATAACAACAAACTTTTTATTTTTTTCCCAATGTATCCTCATATTTTCATCCATTTAGTTTTTCTAGGGCATAAAAAGTATTTTTTTCTGTTTCGAGTTTTAAAAATTTTTTTTGTTTTATTTACAGTATATGTTTATTTTGAGTTTAGTTTACTAAATTTTTATTCTGGTGAGAAAATGCAGTTAATTTTCCTAAATTAGTTTTTATATAAAAAAAAAAAATAAATAAATAAACTTCACTATTAGTTTCCTTTTATATATTATTTTAGCTACAATAAAGTTATCTGTTTTTCAGTAAAATTTCAGATTTTTGACTTACGCTGTCTTTGTAATGAGCTCATATATGCATATGTAATAATAGATTTATAACTTTAAATATATCGTTTGAATTACTCGTGTAACTTGAGACTAAAGAAAGATATTACTTGTACTTAGTGCTAAATAAACTCTTATATTTTTTTTTAAATATTTTAGCATCATATCCCATGTATCATTTTCAGAACAATAAATATTGTATTTATAAAACGTTTTACTTCTTTATAAAAAAAAAACTAATGCTTACTTTTAATTACAATGATCTTCTTTTATTAACTTTTAATCTCTTTTGACAGTTTTTTTTTTAATTGCTTTCAACCCAACTTTCTAAAAGATAGATGAAACTCTAGAAACTAGAGTAGTAACAAATCAGGTATTAGCCTTATTTGTAGCTGGTGAGTAGCACATTGAGTGTGAAGAAATTACACTTACTTTCTTATACAACCTAATAAGTATGAGTGAAACCATATTTATGTATTAACATTTGACAAACTGATGTTTCATATATGGATATATGAAAAGTATGTTATATATATTTATATGAAGAGAAATTTTTATGAAAAAATAATAATTTTTAGTGATTTAAAAGGTTTTGATGGTCTCTCCTAAATGTTTTCTTCAACACAAAGTCGTCCCAAAAGTGTCCGTAAATGGAGGTGATATCACTTTACAGTCTTTGCTGGAAGATTTACTGTACTTACAGCTTATGCGTAGCTAATAAAACTTAATCAATCTTAAATACCTAATTTTTCTTTAAAAATTTCCCTTTTCCTTTATGTATATTATTTATAATTGTTCCAACTATACATTTTCGAGATGTTAAGATTGAAATATTACTTAGTTGAGCAGGAACCAAGAAACCATAAAACCAAGTTCCTTCTTTTCATGGTGGAAGTCTGAATTCCTACATTTGGTTGATGGTTATTCATGATTTTTCAAAACAAATAACTTCTAGGATGGAAATTCCTGATGGTTCAACAAGAATAAACCTTTACAACAAGTTGTTATTCTAATGTTGAAATATGATAAAGTAGTCCAAATTCCTACCTTGGGGTGATGGTCACTTATGTTGGTTACCATCAAAAATATGATGGTTTAAAAGCGAACAACTTGATGGTAATCGTCATGATTATACTGGTCCATCAAAGGAAAAACATTAAAAACTATACTTGGGTTGCTCACTTTTCATCTTTTGATTATTAATACATGAAAATCGTTAGTCTAAGGAAAAATTTAATATTAATTTTACGTCAGCTATAATTTTTGAGGCATTTTTATTTTAATGCCAGTAATTTTTCAGAAAAGTTGAATTAGGTATTTTCGTTAATCGTCTTATAGTAAACATTTTCGGCATTAAATTTAAAACTAAAATTACTAAAGTTCTTAGAACAGGTTGCACACAATTAAATATAATTATTTTGGTAAAGTTACACATTGATATAAATAAATTATTTTTAAATCATTACTAGAGAGCGTACAAATTTTATTCAAAACGTTCTAGGTCAGAAAACTTAAACTTTAGAATGTGTGCATTGCATAAACCGATTTTAAAACTTTTTAAAATAGGAGAAAAATAATTATTTTCCTTTGAATATAAGGCGTAGTTTTTACGCGCGTTTTGCTCCTGTCTTTTGGAATATTTTAACAATAGAGCAGTTATTTTTCCAAAAAACTGTGAGGGATTTTATTAAAAAATTCTTCATCCCTTTTGTTAAAGTTATAAACAAATATTTAAGTTGGGTAAAGAAAATACATCACGGTGTCTATCAAAGATTTGTAATAATATTGTTTTAGGAAAAAGTTTTACTGTGCGTTAAAAGTTTCTTTTTAATTTTACCTCCTACTTGCTTCATCTTTGCGACAAACCTTTATTCTGAATGAAGAATAAAAAGTTTTAAACATTGGATTTATTTCACACAAAGAAAGTATCGATGATTTTCGTTTATTAATAATGAAAAGTAAAAAAAATATATATTTGTTCTTTTCAAATAAATGAGTTTTTTTTTTTAAAAAATATTTATTTGAAAATATACCTAGTATAATTTTGATTGCATCATAATTTATATGTTTATAGTATAGTTAAAATACTTATTGATAATTAAATTCTAAATTCTAAATGTCAATAAAAGTAACTAAAATTTTATGAATTTATTCTAAACCTATAACTTGTATACGAAAGTAATATTTTGAATAAAATCACATTCCGTTATCTTAGTTTAACATTTAAAAATGGGAAAAGTATTAAAATTGTAAAATTATTGAAAAAGATTAAAAAAAAAAAAAGCTTTTGTACTTGCTTTTAAAGTTTTGCAAATTAAATTTTATAAAATGCTTTTATTACAATTAAAAAAAACACTTAGTACAAATATTTTTTAACATGATTGATCATTTTATGTAGTTTTCCATGATCACTATATAAAGATGCCTACACTGGTCCTAAACTTAATATTAAACTTAAATTTTAATTGAAACGTTTTAATGATTGATCATTTTATGTAGTTTTCCATGATCACTATATAAAGATGCCTACACTTGTCCTAAACTTAATATTAAACTTAAATTTTAATTGAAACGTTTTAATTATTGATCATTTTATGCAGTTTTCCATGATCACTATATAAAAATGCCTACACTTGTCCTAAACTTAATATTAAACTTAAATTTTAATTGAAACGTTTTAAACATATTTGTTTAGAACGCTAGAAATACTACAGTTAATTTAAAATTTTAAGAAAAATTTTAATATCAAAATAGGTTTGTTGATTTCTGTATATTTATCGCAACAGGTTATGCTTTGTGAAACAAAAATGCATATTTCAATATTATTCCAAAATGTTTATGTATCGATTTTTTTATCGACAGTATTTGATTAATCAGATGCAAGATTTAATTTTAAATGGCAATTGGAAGGAAACTAACGTTATAAAACTATATTTTAAAAATTGTTAGTTTAAAATAAATTACATCCAGAAACAGATTAAATATTTGCGTACAATGCTAGAAGCGTAGAATGATTTAATAGCGTCTGTTTTTTTATTCAAAATCTTCACTTATTGCCAATTTTTGCTTTTGTGGAAAATGAAAAATAGAAAGGGCCATATTCTTTTAAATTTTCACTCTTAAATATTTATTTTATGGCTTGGGATATATTTATAAGGTGACATATAATGGACTTTTTCGTGTTATTTTCGTCCTCTATCCCTTCACGCTTCTTGCAAGAAACACTCTGTCATAATGGTTTTACGAAATGTTCTACATTTTTGACAAAACTGCTTAGTAGAAAATGTTCCTATTGTCAAATTGAGGAACCTTCACTTGTTTGAGGATTCATTCGCAAAATGTAATCACCTGGGGTATAATTTGAACAATCCAGTTACCCACTTCCTAGTAAGTGAATTTTTATTCACTTTTATCAAAACTTTCTTCAAAACACTCAAACATTTTAAGTTAAAATTTTGTTTTGCATTATTGTAAGTAGTATTGAAAGTGTCAATATATATATTAATACTTAGAATAAAACCTTTTATACTTTTTACTAAACCATTTGTTTATTGGAAATTCGTTATTTCATTCAATATCATTTTATTACTTAAGAAATTTAGTTAGAAATTCGAAATTTAAAATATAAAATTAAGTTGAAACAACTATACAAGGTGGTAAAACGGTATTTTAATTTTAGGTATCAGAGTAATGACTAAACTATTTGAGATCCGTAGATATTATTATTAAGACCCAAATGAGAGAAATTTATGTAACGACTGTTGCGAACTTAATTTTTAATAATAATTTTGTCATAAGTCCAATGCAAAACTTGGACTTGAAACAAATTTCATAAGTATTTTAATTAGGTATTAGTAATGTGAAGTTCCTTAATTCATGTAAAACTTGTTAAAAGTTTCCAACACATCTAAACATTCAGAATAAAAAAAAATACAACTTTTGTATTGGTCAATGTATGATATTATTTTTCCTCGTAAATGATCCTTAGACGACGCGTTATAATGCTACATATTTTACATATTTGAAATCTTTACGATTTCTTAAGATGGTTTTTATATTTTACTATGTTTTCAACTATGAAGCTGTATTATTTAAAAATATTTTTTTCAAATAAAAAAACGATTTTTTGTTGAATTAGAAGACCGCGGATCAAAATTTTTAACAATGTGATTCACGAAATTGAACGACAAATCATATATATTTTAATTCATTTTTTTTTCTTTCATATATATCATAATTATTCTAAATTTTAAATTTCAATTAACATTTAAATTAAGTGCGGACGATTATAAAACATTATGACAAATGGTAAAAATATTTCTATATAATTTTTTGCGATTAAATACCCAAAGAGTGTACAAATGTAAGAGTTAATTCTACCAGAAAATATGTCGCAACAAACTTAAAGCATTGTTTACATTTAAATTTTTTTAAACATTATTTAAAAGATATCTGTAATTTCTTCGAAAAATTATGTTGCCATGGAAATTCTACGATTTTCATCTAATGATAAGAATTTTTATACTCATGGATATTTAGAGTATTTTTGACCATCAATGCAACCAAATAGAATTTTGTGCATTCATTTCTCATATTATTATTTAGTACTTTTTTGAATGTCTGAGCAAAATATTGAAATGTTATACTTTTAGAATGATACGAATAATGTGAAAGAATTCCTTTAAATCTTTAGTGTACTGAAATTAGTATAATTATCACTTTTTGTGTAGTTTATCATTAGAATTTCCAAAATCCTTCATCTGTGCCCTTTATTTCCACACACGCAGTTTAAAACAATTTTAAAAATTCTGTGATAATCATTTGCTTAATTTTCTTTTAATCTTTCTTTTCTTTTCTTTTTAAAATTAAGTAATTGACCTTAAAAAGATTTTAAAAAGTTTAAAAAAGGAATAGAACTTTCTGATTTACTTAGGATCAAACTCCGAATCAGTCGTGGGGAAAATTTTGAATCATAGATTAAATTTTAACAATGGCATAAATTGGAATTTGTCGAGAACTAAGGCCCTTTCAAAGGAACTAATAGTTGGAATTTTCCTACATTTTAAATAATCCAAATTATCTTATATTTTAAATAACCTTCGATTTCAAATTATCCAAGTATTAAATATTTTGAACAATCGAATATTTAGCGTAGAATTTAAGAGAGCGTATTTCCATGGGTAAAAAACAATATTTTTGGAATGCCTATCTGTCTAGGAACGATTCTTTTTAAAGTAAGTGGATTATATATTATGACAAATTTCATTATATATTATGACAAATATGATAGTGACAAATCACCATCCTCTCTCTCTCTCTCTCCTCTCTCTCTCTCTATATATATATATATGTTTTGAGTAAACTCAGCAAGAGGAAAAAAAATAAAATAATATATATATATATATATATATATATGTACTGAATTATTATATGCATTATTTGTTTATTACATATATATTTATATATGTATTACTACTGAATTTTCATAATTATTTAAAAATTATTATTTCCAGAAAACTAGTTCAACTTTTAGGATTTCAAATTCCTTTAAATTTAAAATTTCTTTTTCTTTTTAAATTAATGTTCTCGTTTATCATTTTATACATTGAAGTATGCATTGTTGGCGTGTTGCCAAAGATTTAGAGTTAATCAAATTTTTAAAGTTATTTAAAATTATCTTAAAAAAAGTTATTTAAAATTATCTTAAGAAATTTTATTTAAGAAAACTGGTTCAACTTTTAGCATTTCAAATTTCTTATAAATTTAAATATTGATTATTTTTGTTAAATTAATGTACTTAAAATTCCTTATTTGTTGCATTGTGTAATAAGCTTGTTTATGTTTTTCGTTATGTTATTGATGTCTTCAATAACATAACTTACGTATTGGTATTATGTATGTTTATGCATTTATAGCATTGTTTTTTTAAAAAGTTTTTTTTCCTTGCATTAAGATAATATATTTTCTATAATAGTGAGAAAATAGCGTTGAATGATTTCCCGTGATCAGATACTATAGAAGGACACCTTTAAATATCTTAGAAATTAATGATATTTTTCAGATTAAGTTGTGAGAACGTAATTGTTCATCGAAAGCTTTAAATCCCGAATCAAGTTCATCTATTTTCTTGAATGCAGCAGTATGAAAGCATAAACATTGTTTTAACTTTAAAATGCTAAAATAAGTTGTAAGGTAGACATAAAACTAAAATTACATTTACTAACATAATCCTTTAAAACTAAAATTAGTTATCCTTAGTACCCTTAAAATTAGTTACTAAAAGCTTCATTTTTTAATTAGTATACAAAATTTATTTGTACACTTACATGTATTAGAATTGTTAGGGATAGAGCTGAACTGTATAGAATTTAACATCGTTAACAAAAAAGCTGAGATATCTTTAAACATCTAGAAAAATAGAGTAAACAGGCAGCACGCATGTACAAGAAGAAAAGCCTTCTAATTTTTTAAATTCAATTTTCAGATATAGTCTTAAGACTATAAGTATTTAATGCTTAATATACAGATCCTAAATTTAAAGTATGGATTTTTCCAAATCAATTTGCAAAGTTACTCCGTATCCCCACACTATTTAATTATATATCTATATATATTAACGGGAATGTATCTACGATTTGATATTTCTAAAAACATTTTTACAGACATCAAAAGAAAACCTCAAACTTGTTCAATTTTTATTGTTTGATATAGGTAGTTTAAACATTATTCAGGTTAGTTTTATTTTCATCATCTGCCTATGTTGTGCTATAATACGACGACACAAATATCGGTAAAGAATGCACTAAATCTGATGAAAGATTATTTTTTCCGCTAGAGGGCGTTTCGCAGCTCTTTTGGAATAAATCGTAACTGGTTTACTTTTTTTCTGATTATTTGATCGCTGTTATTTGCATTACACTACATATACTTGTTAAAAAATTTACATTTCTATTTTTCAGGTACATGAGTAATTTAAATATTATAATTTTTTTTAATAAAAATGCTTTCATTCTATATTCACAAAGGAACTATTTAATTACTGTTTATTTAATTATTTACTAATATTTGAAGTAAAATCCCATCATTTAAAAAAATTAATTAAGAGTATAAAAATTTTATCAGGTACTAAGATACTTTTAAAAAGGAAAACATTTTATATCAATTTCTCAATTTGAAAATTATTTTAAATTCAAAACGCATTAAAAATAATATTTTTCAATGTCTTGATTTTTTTCATTGATAATTTTAAATGTATAATTACTAAATATAAATTTTGCTCAATAACGTGTCAAATAGTAATCTTTACATTGATTGTTGCAATCTGTTTTTTAAATGTTAAATACCACCAAAAGGATATGGAAGAATTACTATATTTTTTTAGTTTATTCAATTGTTAAAATACTAATTTTTGTAATTCATGATCAAAATATAGAACTAAGTTTAAACAATATAATTTTAAATAAAAACCAATTTGAAGCCTTTAGATATAATCGTATATCATATATAAATTCAAACTTCTATCAATTTTTAACATTTTAGGTAAAGATGAATAAAAAGATAGCGTCATTCATTTTTCTTCATATTTATTTACTCATAAAAATATTTAGCGTCCTGAAATAAAAGAAAAACTAAACTGCGTCACAAGCTTTTTTCACAACACCTTGCGAGCATAGGTTAACCTATAAACTTAATCACAAAATCAGAAAATTCTCACCCCCCCCTCTTTTTTTTAAAAATTTTAATTAGCATTTGAGTTATAACATAAAATACTCCTAATTACATAATTCCTGAAGAAAATATTATATTACATGTTGCATCTGAATCTGTAAATAAAAAGTCTTTGTATTTATATTGTATCCTTAATTAAAATTTGAATGATATTTAAAAACTATCGTACCTTGTTATGGTAGTTTTTGGTGCAATATTTTATCTGACAAAAAGGGTAGGTTTGAGCATTTGAAGATAGATATAAGAATTATTGAGGTTATGTATTTGTTCTATAATAAATCGAGGTAAGTTGGTAAATGAGTGGAGGTCAATTAATGTACATTATGATAATTGGAGGTAAATATACATAAAGGTTAATTACTGCATATTGCAATGAATATAGGTTAATTATTGATCATTATAGACATTATAGACATACTTAGAAATTGAGGTTAATTATTGATCATTACTTAGAAATAGAGGTTAATTATTGATCATTACTTAGAAATAGAGGTAAATTATTGCTTCTTATTATAAATTAAAGTTGTGGTTATTCTGATCGACAAAATTCAACTTTATGCTTGTTAAAATAATTTAATTGATTGTTATGGAACATTTTGTTATGATTTTAAAAATAAAGTTGTCTTTTTTCTTCTAAGAGATACAGCATATTTAGAGTTCTTTGATAACGTCTCCTGTGTTAAACAAGAAAATGTGTTTTAAGGGAAAGAGCTTTAAGATTTTAAAACAGTTGAGAAACCATCAGCTGCCAAGATATTTGAATATTTTTTACAATAAAAAACTTTAATTATCTTTTTATATTTTTAATAAATATCTAAGCCCTGTCAGCCATTTTTGTGGCTTTAGTGAAGAAAAGTACACAAGAAGCATTTATCCTTTTAGAAACAGCATTGTTGGAAAGTATTTTTGCTTCTTATATTGAATAGAGATTAGTTATTGTTTATAACAAGGAAAAGAAGAAAATCATAGCATAATATTAAGTTTACTTATTCCATCTTATTCTCCAAAGTAATTACAATTCTGTTGCTGTTGTTGTCGTAGGCCATTAAGGCAAGGGGTACGATTGTTCTTGTTTTCCAGTGGCGCCATCTATGGCAAAAAATTCGATTTCCGCCACACCCATACGTCACACCTGTTTATAGGGTGAACTCATTCAATCATCCATTCATTCATCCACAGATCGCAATGTTGATCTGAAACAGAGAAGGATCAATCTCCAATTCAGTACCCCCAGAGGTACATAGCTTGTTATGGAAACATGGAGAATCTTGCGACCCGACGGATTTAATGTGCACCAGTCAGAATTCACAATTCCCGTTTTCACGAACCAGCACCCTGCCAACCAGGCTATCCCGAACTCAATTTCAGTTCTACTTAGAAATTTATAAAGGTAAATAATATGATCATCTGTATTTTAAAAACATTGAAATTTTATGATGGACATATAGTAAAAAATAATTGAAAAATTTCTTCCTATTACGATGATCTCCAAACTTTCCCTAATGTGCAATATTTGAATAATATCTGCTCATGCAATCGATAAACTTAATTATAATTGAATGGAATTTGTTGATAAAATGCAGAGTTACAAAAATTTCTATTTAACTGTAGTTTTGTTTTCTCGAGAGTGCAGAAATGAAATGCGGCATTTGAATTTTCTCTGTACCTCGCAGAATATAACCGAAACTTAAACTGTTATTATTACATGTGTGTTATTGTTTATATAATTCAACTGAGAGCATATCTCTGCTTAGAAATCAATGCGAAATAAACCAGTAAAATTTTTAAACTAAATCCTATGGAGATAAGTATCGATACACTATAGTGCTAACAAATCAGCATAACATATAATAGAATTTTTAACTAAAAGCTATCTCCTTATCACCATAATTAATTTTTTTGAATATTTTCAAGTTAAGAAATATTAAAAGTAATAAATATATTCATGGACGATAATAAAATAAAAAGTAACGTAAAAGTATTTAAATATATTTTTGTCCTTAATTAAAACTTTAAAATTCAGTTCTAACTTAAAGTATACCAATGAATGTAAATTTTTACTTGACTGCTAAGAACTTAAATACTAAATCCTAGAAAATTTAATCAAAATTTATCCCAAGATAGAATCACCATAATTCATTCATTATTTTTTGGCTAAAATTGTAGCCATTTATGTATGTATAAAAAGATTATTACAATTAATTAATAAGTTAATTAAGAAGCTTAAACTAAGAACAATTATAATTATTCAATATGATTTAAAATCTTTGAAATCTTTGTTTGAAACAATTTGTGTAATACCTGCTGGAAAAAATGTACAAAAGTGCGATGTAAAATAAGAAAATAAATAAGTAATTAAAAAAGAAATACTATTGAATATAAAATTAAAATAAAATAAATAAATAGAAAAACAAATTCCTACATACCGAATCGCATGTTTTGGGGGCTTTGCCCTTTATTGTATTTCCGGGCATCCTACAACTTGTGAGTTAGAATTCACGGAAGGCAATGACCGAAAGTGAAAGCGGAGGTAAATGTTTGATAGTCAAGAGGGGAGTTGACTGGACTATTTAGTTTAGGTTCCGATTAATACTAGGGTTAGGGTTCAATGGCAGCGAAATAGGGGTATTTTTTTCAACTTGTATCCCTTTCCCAAAACAATCTCTCTCTCATTTTTATCCTCTCAATCTGGTTGTACAATACAGCTGTGTTTGCATCTGCTCAATGAAGGAAAAAAAACAGGCATTTGATAGTAATTTTATTTCTAAGACATTTTATGAAAAATAATTTTTTTTAATGAAAAAAAGGTAAATAATAAAGTTTTCTAAAGACTTTTTAACTATAACAAACTTATTGGACTAGTTATTGGACTCCATTGGACTCGTTTTTCAATGCGAGGGAGCTGCCTTGAAACGTTTCATTTGTTTAATTGTTTCTTTTAAATGCTCTCCGTTCTGTTGCTGTCATATTTTTTTTTTAAAACTATTTTCATAATTTTTTATTCTCTATTTTATGCATTTAAAAGTATTTTTTTTTCTAAAGCATTTATGAAACACAACATTCAATAGTAATTGTCTTCCATTCCAATGTTCTAGGAAACATGCCTTTTTTAAAATTAGTATTTCTTATGATTGCATTAAAAAATTAAATTATATAAATTAAATTATGAAAATTAAATTATATAAATTAAATTATGAAAATTAAATTATATAAATTAAATTATGAAAATTAAATTAATGTAGCAGTTACACAATTTTTATTTTTTAAAATATAAAATAATCGACTTAAAAAGAAATCAAATTGTTTATATTGGCTTTTTAAAAGTTTATTAATCTGTGTTCAGTTCTTTTCAACTGTTATCAGTTTCTTTTTAACTATTCGTTTTTAGCTCTTTATTAATAATTATTTAGTTATTTTTAATTCCTTACATTTAATAGTAACTTATACCCTTGCTTTCGCTTTTATTGGCAAGTGGCTTAAGACAACAACAGCAACTACAATATTAATTTTCTTCCTGAGATATTTTACAAAACATACTTTCTTAAAATTATTTTCAAAAAAAGTTTTCTAATTTTAAAAAAACTTAAAGAAATAGTTATGCCACATTGCCTTGTTTTTACGTACCAATGAATTTAAATTGTCTGATAATCTTTGTGCTACTACTTACATAGATTTACATAATTTTTTCTTCCAAAACAGTAGTTTTCTGAAATATCTTTACTTCTAAAACATTTTTAATTTACTTTTTATAGTAATTTTCTTAGATAATTTGCGAAAAAATATATTTTATTCAAATTTTGCTGCTTTATTTCTTTACTCATAAACTTTTTTGTTTACATTTATAAGAAGAGTACAAACAAGTTAAGGAAATTATCATTTCAAACATTTTTGTTTTTATATGCATTTGAACTTATTTATGATATTTATAATTTTCGTATTGTTTTATTAAATATGATAGATCTTTATGCTACTTATACAATCAACTTTTTTTTAAAAAAAAATTTCTCTCTATTATAGTAATTTTTTTAAATACATTTCTTGATAGAGCCATTGTAACTAGAAGTTTTTGCTATAATTTTCTACTTTTTAAAGAGAGTATTGAAAAAAAAGTCAAGAAATTTTACACGATTAATCTTAATTTTTAAATGCAAGAAAAAAAATTCAAAGTACTTTAAAAATTTTAATATATTTTAATAAGTTTTACATTATATGTTCAGTTATGAAAAATTTTATTATTATTAATTTAATTCTATCATTTTTTCATTTCTTGATTGACTTGTTCTTTTAGTTATATAAAATATACTATATCACTTTTTAAACTATAGCGCTTAAAATTAATTATAAAGTTTTATTTTTTTAATTATTATTCACTCCGTATTTTTACGGATGTATACAAAACGTGAATTCTACTTCATTTATTTGCCCTATGGAAGCAAATGCAGAAATAAATATTAGAAAATAAATAATTTTCAGTTCATTAAAAGTATTAAGATTAAAAACTACAATTAAAAATAAAATAAATAACTCTTTTCTTTAATATGAATAATTGCTTTGAATATAAATAGTTATTTTATTATACATTGTAGAAACATGTTTATTGTTTGCACGCAAATTTAAAAGAATATTTAAGAATATATTGCAATGAGTTTTAAATAAATATGATTGCAATTTCTGAAATAAAAATTATATTCATTATCTTACAGTTACTTTGATATTTTTGAGGCGAATTCTCATATTATTATTTAGTTAGCAATAGTTTACGATTTTTTATGTTTACATTTTGAATTATGAATTACATTTTGAATTATTTTAAAAAGAAAGAGTGTCACCAAATTTGGTTTAAATTCTTCTACAAGTTATTTTAGAAATTCTATTTTAAGCATTTCTAGATTAATAGCATTTTTGTGCGATCTATTACTTAGGCTGCTAGAATTTTGTTCGTCGCTCCTCTTCGAGTTGATCTATTTTATAATATTTTGACGTGATAGTTTCAGTTTCATAATGATATATTTAAAATATTCAAGGCAAAATTTAAATTACTCTTTTATTTTTTTATATTCGATACATTATTATTTTATAGTTTTTAATTCATAAGTTTTCAATGTTTAAGATAAGCAAAAGTAAACTTTGGCATAATTAAATAAATAAAAAAAAATAAATAAAAAAAAAATAAGATGAAAAAATAGAATCCAAGTATTGTTAAACATACTCATTATTTATTTTACATTTAGAGAGCTCTAAATAATTTGCATTAAAACTGGTGAATGTCAAAAGAAAATAATTATGATGATAATTCAAAAAGTAAAATGATTATTTCAAAATGAACGCTTAAGTTCGTAAAAATGTGATTTTTTTCGCTTGTGGCTTATATAGCACCGAAAATTCTAGAAAAATTAAGCTTACTTTCGAACTGAAGTAATTACTCTTTACAATTAAAATGATCAATTGTAAAATAAATTAAACAAGTAAATAAATAAGCTACTAGAATTAATACTAATTGAGAGAAAAAAAATCTGTTCAACAAGCAGTATAAAACCACTAAAATCCAAAGATTTTTTTCTCTCTATAGAATGATATTCAAAATTCCCTGGATTTTTTATCTCGAATTCCAAGAAATGTTTAAACAGATAATTGATGTTTATGATTAATTTATTACGCAGTAGTAAAAAATATATGACAAGATTTGCTTTTATGAATACCTGTTATGGTTTGAAAAATTTAAGCAATGTATTGATTAACTTGTGTAATAGAATGATATTCTGTCAGTGAGAAAAGGATACATATCAATGGGCTTAATCAATGGGTATTTTTCGATATTTTAGGTAAAATATTAACTTGTCTTGGTCGAATGTAGGAGTAAAAATAGATGCCCAATCTGAATTGTTACCTGACCAAGACATGCTGCGCAACATAACTCTGCAAACAAACCCAAAAACAATTTGCGCTCAAAAAATACAAAAGTGCATTCAACTTTTATGGTTGGTTACTAAGATTTTTAATTACAATGCACTTAAAATATATTATTTTCCTGTCGACATCATTAAAAAAAATTTAAACTTCGCAAAACACTTTATTAACAGAGCTGTTACATAACAAACATTACATGCATGCAATGCATAAGGAGTTCTGAATTGAATAAACAAGTCATTCTTAGTCCTCATTAATCTACAAATGAAGGCGCTTAAGATAAAATAAAATTTTGTGAACAGATGTAAATTTTCTGTATAATGCACAAGCCTTTTAACTTCATAAGCAACACGAATGTACCTCTAGTTTAAAGTATTATGTACAGTATATTTCATTATACAGAGTAGTCTTAAAATAAAGGTCATGTGTGTAGAACTTTATAACTAGGAAACCGTTTCAACGAAACCACATTTTCCAGACACTTAATGTATTTTAAGGGATCAAAATTATAATAAAGTCTCAAAGAAATAAAGTCACTTTTAATTATGTTTTAAATGAAAGTAATTTGATCATTTATATACCTTTTCTAAGTTCTTCGCATATTCTTAAATTAGTGCAATTGATTTAAAATATTTTGAAATAATATTTTGAAACAATATTTAATCGCCGTTATTACAACGACCGTCCAATGCAGTGACCTTTATATTATACCTACCGCGTCCGATTCTATTGCTGCAAAATTATTTAAACACAGATTTAAGCTTTCGATTTCAATATAGTGACTACATGGAAATTCTGGTAAAACTGCCTTACTGTATAGCAATGCCATTTATGTTAGAAAAAAATCCTATTTCTAGTTAATATACGGTTTTTAAACCATTCATTTTGTGGTTTTTATTTTGATGCTCTCATATAGTCAGAAACTCGGAAAATTTTTAATCAGTAGTTTTAGTAGGTTGGTAGTTTTGATAAGCATTTTTTCGGAGAAAAAATTAAATTTATTAATTATTTTTATTTTCAAGAAAATCACTTCAAAAGCTGAATTTTACGCCGTCAAAATAAAATTTTTCCGTTACAAAATTAGCTATTTAATTTTTATTAGCTATTAATTAGCTATTTTAGCAATTTAATTAACAGAAGTTTCGAAGGATTTATTTAAATCATTATTCTTTTGATCATATAACATTTCGATAAAATGAAAGCAGTTCCTTATACATAGGTTTTTTTTAAACGAAAATTGTTTTTGGCAAATGTTTGGGTTTAACATGTGGCGCTATTGTTCTGTCGGTTTCCTAATTCCCTTTCATATATTGCATGATTTTTTTTTTCAAAATTTGTCCAGCATTTGTTAGGTATGAGTAAATATTTATATTTTTTTTCATATTCTCACAATACAGTGAGCTCAACTTTAACCGTTCGTGTTTGCTTAGATCACAAGGGTCGTTATATTGAATGTCAACTGTGTCTATATTTACTATTTATATTTATTATTTATATATATTTATATAATGATACCCGATTAATAAATTTTTGTTATTTAATAATTATAGATTGAGATTTACTTAAAAAGCTATTTGAAAAGCTTATAATAATCACAATGTCTTTCTTTCATCTTATTTCACTGCAAATCAATAATTATTGAAGTATATTAGGGTCTGCAAGGAGGCATAAATAAGTAGCGGACCTTATTATTAGCATAATAAACTAATTTTTAAATGAATTGTAACCCTATATTCTATTGCTGCATCTTTTAAAAATAATGAAATATATTTCATTTTGAATCAAAAATATTAATACGAAGAAATTATATTTTAAAGAAATTATTAAATAATATTTTATCAAATATTATATTATAATATTTTATAAAACCAATGGAAATAATATTTTGAGTATTAATACAATTTTGCAGATTCGTTGAAAAAAATAATTTCAAGTAAGAAGTAATAAAATTTTACTGTGGCATAGGAATATTTTTTTTAACTTAATGATCAAATTTTACGATGCAATCTTACTGGTTGTCGGAAATAAATATGCTTATTAATTTGAAAAGGTGTTAGAGACAAAATCAGGCACAAAAAAAGAACTTTTTTTTATACAAATTCAGATTTTTAATTAAAAAATTATGGTAGTAGCGAAAATATAGTTTCAATAGTTTAGTCGAAAGAGGGGTCGAAAGTTTGGACCCATTAAAATTAATATTACCTTTTCTCCAATATCGGGATTTTGGACGCCCTAAATTGGTCTAAGATGCGTTGGAAAAAAATCTCTTTAAATTGTTTCTCTAAATCTCTAAGTTTTCTAAGTTTAATAAATATCTAAGTTTTATGCATTCATCAAATAGATATTTGTTGTTTCCAGTCCTCGCTTAACTACATAAGGAAGAGGTACTGAAATGAAAAAAATCTGTTTATTTTTAAGGAATGTTTTCACCAGCTAGCATTAAATTTTAAGTTAAGAAGATAAGAATACAATAGGTGGTCACTTTAATAGCAACTTGTCTGAACAGGTGTTAGGAGTAGAGTTTAAGAATTAAAATCTTAAGAAAAAAAAATAGTTTTGGAAGAAATAAATTTCAAAAATCCCAAACTGAAATGTCAAATTAATTTGGAATTTATCAAATTTCAAGGATTTAAAAAAAATGAAATTATTTGATAGGAATACGCAAATTTATGAAAGTATTTAAAAAAAAAAGAAATGAAAATCGAATAATTTATCCAATTTCAATAAATTGACAAATTAAATGGGTATAAAAACAGGCTTTCAAATACAGATTTTTTCAAAAGGAACAAAATAATATTACTGTACCTGTTTTATTTTTCTCATTAGCATAGATTTATTTTTACTTAACTTTAAATGACTGTTATATTTTATAATACTGACACAGATAGTTCAAATTATAATTGCTTATTTATCATAAAATTGAGTTCACTTATAAGACATAACACTGTATTATGCATTAGATACCATTTGAAAGTAGAACTTCGTAAAAAATAAGCAAATTTTTAATTACTTTTAATTACTCTTACTTCAATTACTTTTTAATGATTAACACAATAATACGATTTATTATATCTGTATCTGTTAATCTATCGTAATTATATGTGTTATTATAATTACAATGATAGTGTGATATAGTATAATTACAATTAATTAAACAGTACAATTTTTTTAATTTTTTAATTCATCATCTCTTTATGTAAATAATACATTAATACTTTATTATACTAATATTAATAATAATATTATTATAATAATTAATTATATTAATATTATATTAAATACTATTGAGTTTACTAATTTTAAATATATACTTTTTGTCGGGAACATTAATTAAAATTCCCATTTAAAGAAAGTTTGTTCTTTTAAGACCAAGTCTTTTTGCATTTAATT
Source organism: Parasteatoda lunata (assembly GCA_949128135.1). Lineage (NCBI taxonomy): Eukaryota > Metazoa > Arthropoda > Arachnida > Araneae > Theridiidae > Parasteatoda > Parasteatoda lunata. The sequence goes on along the minus strand of OX421980.1, from coordinate 11,515,089 downwards.
TTATACAAAGGAAAAAAATAACTTTTTTGAAAGTCACCTAAGATTAAAATTTACGATGGAGGGATAGGGTTTTAAAAAGAAACCCTCTTCTGTTTAACGTAATGGAAAACAACATTATAGAAGAGAGTCCCATCGATTAGAAGTTACTTTTATTGTTAAAGAACATCTTCCTTGCTTTAACGCCGCTTTATATATAAATAAAAAAGTAACCATCCCAAAACTGCAGTTCTTGTATAACTTTCCCTGAAGCAGCGCGTAATTATATCTGTTAAAAATTTACGACTAATATTATTAAAGCATTTTTTCCAAACATTATCCCCAACAAGAGCGTTTATGGCTAGCAACGACCGGTCCCAGGTGGATTATTACATCAGAAAAACTTGGACGAACTTAAAAACTTAACAAGACATATATTGCCCTGGTCTCAACCCATTGAACAGTACTTCTTTGGTGCTCGGGATAGTGTCCCTTCCGTTCCCAAACGGCTGACTATATATCAACCTAGTACTGACAGGTAGTGCTCTTACGATTTGCATAAAATCGTGGCTGTATGGGGGCGTTAACAAGCGACACAACTAAGCAGAGGGTGGGGGACACACTTTTCGTAAAAATAACAAATGCTAATGTCGGCCGGTAGGGCTTCACTATGGTCCCATTTAAACGTGAAAAACTACTTTTTCTTCGTCTGTTTCAGTTTTCAAACTGGCGCTAGGGAATAAAGTTGGCGCGAGAATATTTTTATGGCTACTCATTTTAATGCAGACCCGAAAAATAATTAAAATTCGAAAAAGTTTTTATACTCATTCGCTTGCCTTCTTAGCTTTTGCAGAAATATATTTAAATCGTTTTGGGTGGTCCGGATGTTAACATGATTTCATTGGAGAATTTCTTTTAATAGAATTTTCTTCAAAACTCGAGCGCCTTTATTTTGTTTACGAGCTGAAATATAATTAAATATGAGAAACAGGTTTCGCACATTATAAATTCGAAATATAAAGAATGTCAGAAGCATTTTTTCAATTCGAATGAACTCTAAAATAGAAATAACCCTATTTGTGTCTAAATGTCCATATAGAAAGCGTAATTAATCACGATACTTTTTCTGTATCCGCAATAACCGTTACAAATATGTAGAGACGGGACAAACTAAAAATATAAATGGGCACTTTTCTTTCCAGTTTCTAGGTTACTTAAATCATTTGATTTAATCGGTTAGCGCAATTCTTTGAATCAAAATGCCAAAAAAGAATGGGAATATATGATATGTTGACACGTATGATTGCTCATAAAGTATGGTCGTAAAATAATAGTATCGGTTTACGCTTCATTGATTAAAGGTATTCTTTATTTTAACTTTTTTGGAAAATTTTCAAGTTGAAGAATTTTTTTCTGAAGCGGATTTTTTCTATTTGCAAAGCTAAATAAATTAATTGGATAAGTCATAAAATTTTACTTTCAGTGTACATAATTATTTATTTTGAAAAAAGATTTCACAATGCACAATCTGTTTATTATAAATTTATAATGTCAAGTGTCAATTTTATTATCATATAAAAAATGTGACTTTAAAAAAGTGTGACTTATTTCAAAAAGTTAAAATGCTTTTAAAAATATTGATATTTATTAGAATTTTCTCCTCTTTCTCAACTAAAAATTTACTTATACATTTTTTTACTGATCTAGTTTATCTGATCTGAGTTTATTACTGATCTTTAATTTAATGATCAAAATTATGGTTAGCTATCTTTACAGTAATTGCAAGATTCTTAAGCTAAAAAGCAGAACAAAAAAAACTTTATTTATGTTGATATTTGTTTATTTTTTTTCCTTGCTCAACTTTTTAAGCTTTAAAGAATCAGTTTTCTTATTAGAACGTATTTTATTACTGATCTCATATTTCATGAGTAAAAATATGGTTAACTATCTTTGAATTAAAAGCTCGTTTCATAATGCATCACATAGTTAAAAAGTTACTTGTTTCAAAATTTTGAAATTTTTGCCCTTGTTTGAGCTGTGTAAAATTTAATATATCAGTTTTCTTGTGATTATTTTATTACAAAGTTAATATTTTTTTAAAAATATCATGAATAAAAAAATTATGATGCATTAAAGCATTATTTTTTCATTAATTTTGACTACTCAAGACTTTAAGATTTTTTTGTTTTTGTTTTCTATCTTAAAACTCAATGCGCACAAACCCAAACATATATGTATATTTATTTACTTATGTTTAAAAACACTTTCCGAATTTTTAAAATTAAAAAATTATAATAAAACTTATTAAAATTTAATGTTTGAAACATTAAAATTTCTGATAAAGAAAATAAATAAACAAAAAAATTGTCATACTTAAGCTATATATAGTATCGAGTTTTATGTAGTGAAAGACTTTAAGATAATTATAAAAAAGGGAAATAAAATCACTTTTGTGTTAAAATTTTAAAAAAATAAAAATATCTTGAAAGGTACAAAATAAAACTTTTTTTTTTAATTTAATAAGTTTTTAATTTAGGAATTTCTCCAACACTGCTTACAATATATTCTTATAGATTTTTGAAATGCTCTATGTATGCTCTCACTGACTATTTACTTTTTGTGTCATAGTTTTTATTTCTCCAAAATTATTTAAGAAACATTCCAAATGATGATAGGATATTATTTTATGAAATAAATTAATAAAATAGTCATCAAAATGTGCTTTTTAATAAATTATCTATCACAAATGTAATATTGGCAAAAGACTTTATATTATAAAATGTACTGTTTTAATACAATTATATAATTAAGTGAATGTTATAACAAATACTGGAATAAAATACCTATTACAGATGAAACATATTATGTTTAGAAACACTTATTAATTTAGAAAGAAAGCTTAAATTATTAACATTTAAAATTAAAAAATGTGAAGTAAGGAAATTGTTTTATAAATTCGTTAATATAATATTGGCTACAACAACTAATATAAGAGTAAGCACATAGGTGGTAAGCTTTTTGATGAGCTTGAAATGTGTATTCAGAATTCCGTATTTGGCTTTTGATTTCAAACTTGAGCGTTGATTGACGAACCCAAACGAATTCATATTGTTAACATTTGCATAATTTTCCTGGTAATTTCTTTACGAATTTACTACAACAATACTCTTTTTTACCTTTTACTTACAGTACTTTTTTTACTTTCTACTTACAATGCCCTTTTACTTTGTTTTAATTACTCTTTAAAACTGTCTTCTTTTTAAATATTTACAGGGGAATACATAAATCTTTAATGAAGATACGGGATTTTTTTAAATAAATGTTTTGATAAAATTATGTTTGGTACTTGAAATGTTAGGTGAAAAGAAAATATATTTTCCTCAATATTAAATTCAGGGATATTGTTCTGCACAGTTTTGAATATATATAAAAAATTGATCAATATATATATAAATATATATATATATAAATATATATATATATATATATATATGTTTTTCTTAATTTTCTTCGCGTTTTTTTGTATTTATTTATTATGATATATATATATATATATTTCTAATAATTATTAGAAATGTGAGATGATCAAGCTAGGTGAATGAGGTGATTTAATTTTTTTAATTTAATGTAAAATACATCTAACATAATTTCCTTTTTTTAAGAGAGAGGCTGTTCTATCATAACTTTTTGTATATGTCATGCACACCCGTATAAAATTTTTATTAGAAATTTTTTTTTTTTAAATGTTAAATTTCGATATATTTTTTTAAAAAATATCGTAACCCTTAATTGTAAGATGCTGAAAAGTAATGTCACGTGCTCTCTCATATATTTTTGTATATATCTTGCATGCTCGTATTAAATATTTATTAAACATTTTTCAAGGTGTTAAATTTTTGAAATTTTTTTTAATTAAAATTTTTAATATTTTTCATTGAAGATATCGTAACACTTAATTGTAAAATGATAAAAAAATAAGCATAAAATATCAGCGCAAAATGCTTTTTAGAAATTTAGGGTGATTAGAAGACTTATTTCTCTAAATTTTAAATTTCCTGTTATTTTCATTCAAGAATTTCAATTATTTTTTTTAAACTATTTTAAAACTTAACTATAAAAGATTTAATGCATTATTTAGTTTATTTAAAATATTGTTCCCCCTTTATTCTCTCATAAATTCTCGTAGTTTATGTTTTTTCTTCACATTGAGCTTTTTCTAGCGTATTTCTAGCTGAAATCAGGTATTCGTGAAAATAAATTCCAGGACAAAAAGTGAATTCACGTGTAATTTAGCAAAGAGGTTATTACATTTTTTGTTACCTCTTTTTTTTCCCTAAAAAAATGAGAGACCTTAAAACTATAATTTTCGAAAGAAAATTTTTTTTTTTTTTTTTTTTTTTTTTTCCTGGGAAAAAACCTTTCTTTAAAATTGAGAAAAAATAACTACATTTTTTATCTCATTTATGTTCCGTTTTTCTACTTTTGGTAAGGGGGAAAGGAGATCCTTCCTTTTTTAATGTTTAAATATATTCTCTCAAAAATTCTTAATTTATTTTATAGTTGCTTTGATAAAAATATGAACCTAGTAATAAAATATTTAATTCATTCATCTCATAAAATGCTTGGAATGAATTAATGTAATTATTTTACTACTAACTGGAATATAAAAAATTTTTGCAATCTTTTTTTCAGAGATATAATTTAACTGATTTAATCCCTTATTCTAAGTAATGACAATTCTTTGTAATTAATGTTTGCCTATATTAACACTATTTGCCTGTATTAGCACTGCCTATGTTTGCCAATATCTATGTTTAATTATATATAGTTAGAATTATGTATACTCTATGTTTGCCTATATGCTGTATATCACTATACTGCAACACTATCTCTATAAAAAAAATTATTGCTGGTTTTTGTAACTAAATTGTCTGATTTTAGGGAAATAAATTGTATAAATTATCCATTTTTTAAAGATTTTTAAAATTAAGCTTATTTCAAATCAAATAATTGTTTGATTAAAATTTTATTGAATTTTCCTTTAAATTACGAATCAGTAACGAGAGTTCCTTAAAAATAATATTTAAGTATGTCTAAATTAAATGTTATTTTTAATAATATATCTTATATTTTTGAAAACTACTTTTTTGCTATCCAATTCCTTTCTGAAAAACCATCTGTAAAAGTTTTATTTATAATTGAGTATTTCTTAAAAATTTCTGAACTTGTGAAACCCTACCCTAAATCTGCTTCCCTAAGTGAAATCAAATCCAAATAATAGTTTAGGTGTTAAAGCATTATCTCGAATTAGAATACCGTTCTGCGAGGTGTAGAATTGAATAAAAAAGCTAAATTTTCCTTCTTCAAATTTTCGGTTATGACATAAGGGTTTTTTTTCAATAGACTATTTCAATTCACAAGTTTGCAACAAATTATTTTAAAACAGTATGACACATTTTTCCATAAGTGAGCAGCTGCTGATGAAATTAACATCATTTAGATTGAAATATTGTGAATTTCATTTTAATTTATGTTGTATCGCAATTATTGGAAGACATGACTTTGATCAGAACTGCATGTTCACATCAACAATATGGCAAATTTTGAAATATAATCTCACTTTCTTAAAAGGAAACTAGATAATTTGTTACAAACATTTTATACGTATTCAATTTATATATATCGTAATTTTTAATGTGGAATAATAACAACAATAATATTTGTTGCCATAAATATTATACCGAACCAGCTATTTTAAATTTCCTTTATTACTTACGAAATCTCTTATTACCGATTATAAATAATAGATAATTTCATTATATAACCTTTTCTATAGAAATTTTGCTCATATAGAGGTAATAGAGATTTTTTTAACTGAATAATTACATTACAATACCTTTAAAAAGGCGGCAATATTAATTATTAGTTTCATTCCAAAATTATTGATCCCAAATTTCAATTTCAAACTGATATTTTTTTCTAGATACAATCAAATTTTTTGAGCTTACCACTTCTTATAAAATTATTTAACTAACACGCAGTTTTACTGTTTGTCTTGGTTAAAGAATTCAGAATAAATCCCTAATTGAAAATTCGCTATGAATCTTTGGAATAAACTTAACAGCGAAGAAAGTACTGTGAGTAGTAAAAGCTTAAATGATTTTAATTTATTTAATGTTGTGATCTGTCATTCGAGTAAATGAACCAAGTAAATAGGTAGAAATAAATTTACAGCTTTCTCAACGGAAAGACAAGTGTTACAGACTCTATTTAGTATAGAGAGGTATCTATTAATGCAGAATTAAAGTGTACTACATATCCGCCAAGATCTCTGTTAGTTATATAAATAAATGAATGAATTTATGAATAAAACTTATTTAGTCCAATTTAGTTCTTATTTTGTTATTTCATTTTATTTGTTTTAAATGATAATTAAAATAGAATTCAATGACTCTAAGCTAACTGTTATAAAAAATTTGGGAGTAGAATTTTTTTTTTTATATTGAGTACCATAGCCTTTCGATTCTTAGTTTTAAACGAAATAATGTCACCTGAAATCTCTTTTCTCAAAATTATATAAAATAACTATACTTTTTGTAATTTTCTTAATGCAATTATTTCGTGCAGAGAGCAAAAAAAGAAAGAAAGAAAAAAAGAAAAATTAACCAAACTGAATACCTTTTGATTTACTGATGGGAACTTCACGTTCTAGGACTCTTTCTTAATAGTTCGAGCCTCAATATGCAAATTAATAAGGGCAGACGATGTTCTAAATTGCAAAATCAGGTACAAAAACGTACTTTCACTGAATAAACATATTTTTTTCTTACGAATTCGGATTTCTGACCCCTCCCCCCGAAAAAAAATGGCTTATCCGAAGATAATTCCATGCCGAAAATAATCGTTAGCAAATAGTTATGATTTTTTAGTATTTTATTTTATAATAGTCGAAAAAATTTCGAATTGCAAAGTAATAAATTTTTCCCATTACTTTGAAGAGAGTAGTTTTACATGGCAATATACAAAACTTAAACAGTACAAATCAATGGAATAGTTCTTGAAAAATCGAATTTTAAAAAGGCAGTAATCTTAAAATTCGTTTTTTCAGAAATTATTCGAAAGATTTCTTTCAGATTTCTTATTTTGCCATGTAAAATTACATTCTTTTAAATGATGTAAAAAATTTTATACTTAACAGATCAATTATTTTTTACTATTATTGATTAATATATTAAAAAGTAATAAATATTTACCAAAAGTTATTTTTTGCATGGAATACGAATTTATAGATAAACGAATTTTATAATTGTGAACAAAATGCTTCAATTCGCTTAAAAGGTTTTCGTGATATGGCGAAACACAAAATGTAAAATTAACATTAAGGGGTCCAAACTTTCAACTGCTATCTAGACCATATTTCCTAAATTGTGGCTACCCCTATATTTTGGGAGTCAGAAACCCAAATCCGTCAAGAAATACGTATGTTTGATTAGAGAAAATATGCTTTTGCGTCTGATTTCATAACTTAAAATATTATTTGTACTCATTAGTTAGCATATTTGAGGTCCCCCTTTCGAACCATTAAGACTGAGTCCTACAACGTGAAGATCCTATCACTAGATCAGAAGTTATTCAGGGTGGTCCGTTTTTTAAATTTTTTTTTCTCACATATATGGGAAAGATTTTAAAATAAATAAGGATTATATTCAGTTTAAGCAATTACTGTTGCCTTGTTAGATTATTCATTGGGTTTTCTAGCTTTAAACTATTAAGCATCACAATTATTTAGAGCCTTACTTCATAACTTTTTTTACTATAAGTATTAGTCTATTCCGAAGAATATTAGAACAAGCTTTTGTATTTTTCACGATACAAATTTTTTATGCTAACATATCGTATTATGGGTTTGGGATCATAATAGTAACTACTTTACTAGAATTCATGATGACAACTTCATTTAACAGTGAAGATTTGGAAGTCAATCGATACTTACTTCTTATGTTTACACACGATTCAACTATGCATTTCTGTAGGCACACAATTCTTAGCATACAGCTCAATATTTGTGGGAGTAATTTAACAAGATAATACCATTTTTTTGCTTATTGAAAAAATTTCGAATTGCAAAGTAATAAATTTTTCCCATTACTTTGAAGAGAGTAGTTTTACATGGCAATATACAAAACTTAAACAGTACAAATCAATGGAATAGTTCTTGAAAAATCGAATTTTAAAAAGGCAGTAATCTTAAAATTCGTTTTTTCAGAAATTATTCGAAAGATTTCTTTCAGATTTCTTATTTTGCCATGTAAAATTACATTCTTTTAAATGATGTAAAAAATTTTATACTTAACAGATCAATTATTTTTTACTATTATTGATTAATATATTAAAAAGTAATAAATATTTACCAAAAGTTATTTTTTGCATGGAATACGAATTTATAGATAAACGAATTTTATAATTGTGAACAAAATGCTTCAATTCGCTTAAAAGGTTTTCGTGATATGGCGAAACACAAAATGTAAAATTAACATTAAGGGGTCCAAACTTTCAACTGCTATCTAGACCATATTTCCTAAATTGTGGCTACCCCTATATTTTGGGAGTCAGAAACCCAAATCCGTCAAGAAATACGTATGTTTGATTAGAGAAAATATGCTTTTGCGTCTGATTTCATAACTTAAAATATTATTTGTACTCATTAGTTAGCATATTTGAGGTCCCCCTTTCGAACCATTAAGACTGAGTCCTACAACGTGAAGATCCTATCACTAGATCAGAAGTTATTCAGGGTGGTCCGTTTTTTAAATTTTTTTTCCTCACATATATGGGAAAGATTTTAAAATAAATAAGGATTATATTCAGTTTAAGCAATTACTGTTGCCTTGTTAGATTATTCATTGGGTTTTCTAGCTTTAAACTATTAAGCATCACAATTATTTAGAGCCTTACTTCATAACTTTTTTTACTATAAGTATTAGTCTATTCCGAAGAATATTAGAACAAGCTTTTGTATTTTTCACGATGCAAATTTTTTATGCTAACATATCGTATTATGGGTTTGGGATCATAATAGTAACTACTTTACTAGAATTCATGATGACAACTTCATTTAACAGTGAAGATTTGGAAGTCAATCGATACTTACTTCTTATGTTTACACACGATTCAACTATGCATTTCTGTAGGCACACAATTCTTAGCATACAGCTCAATATTTGTGGGAGTAATTTAACAAGATAATACCATTTTTTTGCTTATATTTATAGAAATTTTCATATCAAATGAACTTCAATAAAATATTGACTTTCTTCACAGCATTAATTTAATTTTTGAACATTGAGATATAGTTTTTGCTTACATATTTATATATCTTTATATATTTTCATATCCATTAATATTTTCATGTTGTTATATATTTTCAAGTCCTTGTATATTTTCATTAACTGTCATGTAATTATATATTTATATATTCTTATAAATTTTATATATCTCTGTGTTATCTATAGTTTGTGAAAAGAACTAGGAAGCTGATTTTTTTTTCCGAATTGATTGATGGTCAAAACGGCACTCAAGTATTTTAACATTTTATACCGATATTAGTTTAGGAGATTTGACCAGCTTGAGTCGCTTCAAAAATATTTGAAAGCATTTTCTTGAAAAACTTATTGAATAAAAATTGTATTAAAAGCACTTATCTAAACATGCAAAGGTAACGTGAAATTTAAGGATTATTACTTTGTGCCTCATTGGAAAGTTTATTTAAATTAGTTTTATAAATGAAAGAATTATATTTACGGGAGAAATAATTAAAGTTTTAAAATTAATTACTATCCTTTACATTTGATGGAAATAGAGCTTTAGTGTTATAGGTAAAATATTTAACATGTTATTTTAACATGGCATTTTGATAAAGGGATTAAATATGCATAATGCTTAGGAATTAAGAGTTTTGGAGACATGATGCAAAATTATAGGCGTCTATTTTGCACGCCATAGATTATAATTATAAAATTATAATTTGGCCTGATACTAATTGCCGCTCTAACTATTATCGAGTGACTACATTAAATGAATTCGATATTTATAAAATATTTTACTACATAATATTGAAACATTAAATGGAGCACTAACAGAAATAGTTCATTGAATTATCTTTTAAACACATACTGAATTATCGAATCACTAAATAATTCCCCTCGAAATTAAAAGCAATTGAACATAGTGTTGAAAAATGCATATAGGTTGTCATATCCCCCCTATAAGAATTGAATGCATTTTTCTATGTACGCTCATTAAGAAAAGCTTAAATTATTCATTGTAAGAATTGAATTGAAGGTAAAAAGTGTTCGGAACCTGTGTGCTAACGCTTTTTAGTCTAAATTATAAGGGTTTTTTTTTTTTTTTATTTAATGCAACACTTATTAATCTACCTTTTATTATTTTTAATAGCTAATAAGATTATTATTAACATCAATCGATAATAACCGTTTTGTATGAGGGATTGAAAATTAATTTAAATAAAATAAATGTTCATAAGCATTTAATGCCGTCTCTCAATACCAAAGTTTATGACTAATATAGACATTTAGAATCATATGTTTAAAATTAATATCTCTTGTAAATAATTTTCTTACAATTATTTACTTAATTACGAATTTCTAGAAAGACAAATAATTATGCAAATTCAATAAAAATATTTAACCAAATCTTCTAACATTGTTATTTACTTAGCATTACAGAAGCTGTTAGAAACTGAATTCCATTAGTCAATTGCCTTTCTAAAAGTCCCTTGAGGAAATTGTTGTTGACTCTTTCTAAACCTCAGCAAACGTTTTTCTTTTATTATTTGATCACAGCAAAATCGTTTTGTTGTTTAACGACTTTTAAACGGGTCGTCGCCGAAATCGATTTGAAGTACAGAAATCCTTCCCTTATTTGATTAGTGGTGATTATGTCTGATCAGTTAGTAAAACAGCCTTCCCTAGGCTCTTTAAATGCCTACTTTCGGTTTTTATTCCTCAAACGGTTGTAGTTCGTTTTGTTCTTCATGTCAAATTGAGATTTAAATGTATTTATTTTATTTTAAGTGCTTCCTATGAGTTTTCCAATCGTAAATTAAATCAATTTTTCTAACGAGTTTCATTTTGTTGAATTATTCGAGGCTTTTGATACCGATTATTTTTAAAGATTTGAGTTTGAATACTTTGTAAAAACGATTTAAAACAGTTTAGTTTGCTGTATATATTAGAAAATAACATTTTGAAAATAAATCAAAAAGTTTCCCTTTGTTTTCAGTACTAAACATAATGCACATGTTTCATTAAATCTCCCGTAATGAAATAATTACTTCATAAAACATTTTAAAATGTGTTCTATTTTATTTTAGAAGTAAAGATGTTAAAAGTTTTAGCACTATGACTTCTTTTTGATAAGTAGTTGTGTATAAAAGAATAGGTAGTAAAGTATGAGGAGTTAGAGGTGTATCTGATGGGCTATTGATGAAAGGTCGAAGAGTTCTTACTCCATTTTTGTTGATTTTCATGCCCCTGATGTGCCCGAATCTTAAACGGGTGATGGTTTTTATTATATTCAATGATCTGCGTCATCAGTCATCAATCTGTCATTGGTTTCGCAGATCTGTGAGTCTCGTTTTTAAGTCGTTTTTTACATAGCGGTGTCTTGCGATTGCATTAGCATCATGAAGAATAATCTGGCTATGGGTATTGGTAAGCAGATTCATTTCTTCTTTAGCCATTCGTTTTTCCAGGGACACCGACGTGTGCCGGCATCCATTACAGGGCACTATCTTGCCCTATTTTTCCAGTTTCCATAGCCAGTGCAAGAAATTTTGCGTGAGTCTTGACAGGCCAGCATGAATCGCTTCTGGTGCAACCTTGCTGTCGCAGAAAACCACCAGAATCCACAGAAATCCACTGTCGCAGAAATCCACTGTATCCATTAAAGAGGGACATGTATTTGTCTAAGGCGAGATTGATTGCTCACAGTTCACTGTTAAAATTTGAGGCGATGTGGCTAGGACTTATTGCAAGGCTTATGGTTGTGCCGTTCTGCAGAACAATGTGTACGCCATCTCCTCTATTTTGGTTGATAGTCTGCATACCCTTTTCAAGGATGGCAGAAGTTAACTCTCTTTTTGAGCATGGGATTAGGAAATTGGTATTGATGGTAACAGTTTTAGGCAGTGATGTAGATTGTGAAGACTCCTTAAGAATATCAAGGGATTCTCAAGATTTATCTTTGGTCTGATGTCAGAGTTAAACTGTAGAGTTAGTGACCTTTTCAGTCTGGATTTTCTGAACCACCTTTCAAAGGTTCTTTGTGAAATGTAGCCCAACATCATAGCTTCAAATTTTGTTAGTTAAGTTGACGGTATGTAACATTCTTCTATTTTAAAGTGTTGCAAAGTCGCAGTCTCGTATAACTTTTCCATTATTGGTAGAGAAGAGTGCACCACTGATGATTTTGGGTGCTGTTGCCTGAACGCTATCAAGTTCCTGGTATCCTTTTGTAGAAGCGTGTGCCTAGGTGGGGGTGGCATATTCAAGATGCGATCTAATTAAAGTCGTAAAAGCCATACAAATGGTTTTGGGATTGACTTTCCAGCTTGTGTCATATAATCTTCAATTTCTTTAGGGCTTTATTGCCACAGTTCTTGATATGTTTACTGAAACGTAACTCTGGATCTAGCTGTACCCCAAGATACGTTGGGTTTTCAGTTTGTGTCAATGGAATAATGTCCAGTGGGATAATAGGTTTGTGTGTTTTTAAGTGAGTCAATGATCACTTTCTGTGCTTTAATGTTGTATTCACCACCATAAACTTGACATTAGACTTTGAACTCCTGTCCAGTAATAAATATGGTTTCTCATTGCAAATAATTTCAGAAGCTCTTTGTGTCCGTGACTTAAAAGAATTAACTTGGGAATTCTAATAAAATTCGTAATTTACAAATCACTTGGTACATACATATAATCTAAATCTTTATTCAGTAAACTATTAAGGTTTATTATATAAATATTTTTATTGTAAACTATTAAGGTTTAATATATAAATATTTTTGAATCTATTTTAGAGGGCCTTTTTTTCTTATGAAATGTGTGGTTTTTCATGAAAATTCTTTAGGCTTAAAAAAAGATGTAAATTTTCAAATTGATATGTTATATGGTAAATTCGTTTTTAAAAGAAGTGCAAATATTCACTATATATAGGGTTCAATGTTTAGCATTGAAAAAGAATATTCTGTTCAAGTTTCTTTAACACGCAATTTCCGTTTCTTCTTCAAACGTGCATTTCAAGCCATTTTGTTAAATTTTCATTTTGTTGTAAGTTTATTTTCCGCACAAGTTGAGCCAGCCAACTTTTAACACCACATTTTGCTTTGTACTTATTGTTACAATAAATAAATCACGGTGTAATATTTTTATAAAAAAGTAGCACAATTACTTCAAATTCAAACAAAACTTGGATTTTCTTTAATTAATTTCAATTTAGTTTCTATTTTATTACTTACTGTCTTGTGGCATTGCTCCAAATGGATTTGCCTAAAATATTCCTAATTGTATTTCTTTTTAAATTCCTCATATAACCTGAAAAATGTAAATGTTCAATTTTTTAAAAAAAAATTTCCATTTAAAATAAGTATTAAAAATTAATAATAATACACTATCCATATCTATTATATACATGGTGCTATACGATCTATAATATACATGGTGCTATACGATTACTAAACGATACGATTAAAAATTTTAAATCATACATTAATGTATTTTTTATAGCTTAACATTATTAAATAAAAATAATAGATTCCTAATATTTGGATTTTTTCCCTTTCATAATTTAATATAGCATCTAGTTTTTATATAATTAATCCATTTTATGTAATGCGTCTGATAGCCAATTTTGTAAAAAAATACTAAGAAAGGCTTATTCATCAATTTTTTGAAAATATATTTCAATTAAAATAAACATTTTCTAATGATTCTCTTATTAAAATAATTTTTTGATAAATGCATTACATTATTTTGTAAAAATAATTATTCATTTTGATTCTTTTACTGGAAATTTGATTCTTTCTTTCTTCCAGAACAATCAAGTTTTAAAGTCAACTATAAAACAAAAAATTTTTCCAGCATAATTAAATTTCGTTCTTTTATTGAAGCCATTTTCAAATTTTGACTTTTTACTTATTCATGCAATCATTTTCAAACATTTCTAAGAAATTTTATTGGTAACCTGGAAAAAATTTGTCTATTTGTATTGCAAATTGTCTTAAGTTTTAAATATTATTCAAATGATTTTCATTTTTTTAAATAAATTCAAAAGGTAATCTTTTGGTCAGAAGAAATTTATATGATTATTAAGAAGTTTTCGCTCTTATTATATGAATGAAAGGAATTTAATAAAAAAAAAGTATAAATGTAAAAAAATAGATCTAATTAAATTTTAATCTTACTAATACAAAGTAATTATGAAAAGAAAAAGTTCACATTTAATATTAAGAAATAAATTAAAAAGTTTTTGCGTTAATAATTCGAATTTTGTGTTTTCCATTTTTAATATCTATTTTTTGCATAGAAATTTTTTTTAACAAGCAAATATCTTGATTAGTTAATAACACTTGTATTTAAGATTTGGTTTTGTTGACAAGAAAGTAAATCCTAAGATAATAATTTTTATAAATGACAAGGTACAATATTTTCGAAGTAAAAAATTGAAAGTAACAAAAATTTCATGATAATTACATATTTTTTTCATTCTTGCTTTGAAGTTAATGAAAGCTCTAGCTGGATTTTGTGCAAAATTTCCTTATTTTTATCCAACCCTTTCTTTTAAAAAAAGGAGAAATAATAACAATTTTGAAAGAACTGGCGTAAGCATAAAAATTTTCATGAATATTCTATATGTCAAGAACGCCTATCATTTTTTATACAAATAAAAATACCAAACTCATGGTTAAGGATATTCTCTTCCCTAAGCTAAAATCGAAATAAAGGCACCGTTATTATTTCAGATTTTCTATTGATTCTTCATCACAAAATGTTTTCCGATACCTTTCTCATCTTTTCCTGTCCGTAATTTGAGGAGAAAAAAATATCTGTTTTATAAATTTATGTGAAGAATGAACTTTCTCTAATTTATTGACATACTTTCTAAAATATTAAATTAAAGTATGATGACATGTGATGTGGATAGGAATAATTTTTTTTGTTGAATTCAAAAAAAAGTAGCTCAGATAATTATTTTTTACTATTTTATCTTTATGAATATGAATGTTAAAAATAAATAAAAACAGTATACACGCTTATTACATTTCCTTCGTCTTATGAAATAACAGGTTTTAGAAAAGTTATTGTGACCTCGTAACAGTTATTAATAAAAGTTTGTTTAGTTCTTTTTTAGTCGGGGAATTCTTAATGAAAATTTAATACTAACACTATTTCCTGTTTTATAAAATGAAAGTGCTCAATTTTTTTAAAAAAATACTCATCTGCTTATCATCAAAGGTAATTATTGCATTATTAACAACCATAAAAAATTTGAATATTTAAAATTATTAAACTATTTGAATTCACTTGATCTTAGTTTAAAAAAAGTGCCGTTAAGTTAGCAATATCTTTCAAAGTTAAGTATTATTTTCTTTACATTTTAAAAATATTTGCCCGCTTTCTATAAATAGTTATTTCTTTTTCGATTTATCGATTGTATTTTTTAGACCTTAGATTTGAGGACTCAAATTGTTGTTTATTATTTCCCTTACAAAAGAGTCTTGAAAAGCAACTTTTATTTATAAATAGTACTTTTCAAAAAAATTATTTGGCATGAAAAAGAATACAGGGAGTTCCATAAGGACCAAACTTATATTTTTACGTAATTTTTTTTTAAAAATCCTTATCAAAAATGGAAACAAAAAAATGTACATATTGTGGGAAAAATACATAAATACAAAAATTTGACACAATTAGAAAAGGCGAGCATACAGAGCAACAAAATCTGTCCGATAGTAGGTTTAAACTTAAAATCGTTTCTAATAACGTCTTTCAACTGACTTTTGTTTCCTGTTACAGTAAAACAGGTTTTAGTGAAGAGTCAAGAACCCACAGCATTTTTGTTTTTTCCTGATTTAGTTTGTAATTTGAGGCTTCTAATGTCTATACTATTTGTTTTTATTTTTTTTTAGGAATTTTAAAAATATATATTAAAGGTGGTCCTAACGAAATACCTCGTATTTTTCTAGTAAACAGAGTATCCAGAAATAGGCTTCTCAACTCTTGAATTTCAAATGGGAGGCAACTGATGATGCAAAACAATGCTTATTTGCAGTAAAATAAATATGAGCCCCTTTCTTATGGGTTTCATAGAACCTCCTACAGAGCAGTTTTAGATTTTTTCTTAAATCAAAGGTAATCAAAGTTAGTTTTAGTTAAATCAAATCAACTCAGTCTTAGTTATTATTTCATATTTTTAGAACTAATAATAACCTATTTCTGTAATTCTTGATCTCAAGATTAAAATGTCCAATGCTCGTTTTTTTTTTTTTTTTTTGTAATGCAATGATATAATTTCTGACATAAAAATAATTCTATGGAATCAACAAGTAAGGAAGATTCATAACTGGAGCTTTACAAAACTAATATCTCATTAATTTAAAATTGATTTCAAAAGAAAATTAAATATAAAAGTTGATCCAATAATTTTTTTGCTGAATCATTTTAAGCAATTATAAAATTTTTTAAAAAAGCTAAATCACTATAAAAAAAATGTGAGGGCCGTTTGAAAATAAAAACCAAAAGATAGAAAAATTTTCATGAAACAAATTTATTTTTTGATTCTACATACGTTTCTTTTCTTCTTTTTTTTCTTTTGAAAATAGGCTCCAAATTTGCTTAAACTTTTATCATACTTTACAACTAGATTTAGAATACCCTCTTTATCGTAACTTGCCACCTTCTCCAATAACCAAGAGATCACGACCTTTTTCACGTCTTCGTCATCGTTGTACTGGTTGGCGCTAAAATGATCACTTAGCGCAAGGTCTGGGCTGTATTAAGGGGTGGTCCAAAACTTCCTAGCCAATAGAGTCCAGTACAGCTCCGGACTGACCTGTGGAGACCATGGAGTAACAAAATTCCTGTCAGCTTGCCGGTAAGAAGCTTCGTAAACTCTGACGGTGTATGTATGCAGCAGACAGGTTTTATGCCAACTAAAAGCGCATCACTGATAGTACCTCATACATACGGGCAATTTGTTAAACATTTTAAAGATTCAGTACAGCTCCTTTATGAAAGAAAAGTACCTTCACAGCTGTAGCTGAAAACAGTTGTTCCTAAGAATGTCACGACGCATGCACTTATTAGTATACACAACAAAACGGCCCTAAAACAGCCCTCGCATATGTATTATACAAAAAACATAAAGAATGAAATGTTAATTATCCTAATAGTAAAAATACGTCTTTTAATGATATTAAGTTTATTCCTCTACACATAGTTTCTGCATAAAAACGTGAAATTTTATTTATGCATGTCACTTTTATTAAGTATAAAAATATTTCATTTAAAAATGAATGTCTTAAGTATTCAATAAAATGTTTTCTTTCTAAAGTTTATTGTGAGTTTGAATCGGCATAGAAGCTGTACATATGATTCAGGTATTTAGACACAAATTCAAAAATACCTTAGATAAGAATTATTGAACTTAATAAACAAATTAAAAGTAATCACTCTTCTAAAATATGAAAGAATATAATTGTGGAGACATAATTGAAATGAATCCTAAATTCTGTTTTATAAAAGCTCTAGTGCTTTAAAGAGCTTAATTAAAGTCTTTTTAAGGAAGAATACTTTTGAGCAAAGTATGTTTCCTTTAAATATATTAAGTGAAGAACGAAAAAAATAATTTTTATCTTGGACCGACAGTTTTCAGAAATGTTAGGAGGCGCTTTCTCGGAAATATTTACAATATTTGGAGGTATTTTTATTCTGCAAAATAAGTCGTACTTTGGAAGGATTATCTTTTAAATATCTTGTTTCGCTTTACTTTAAAGTATTTTATCTGAATTACTTTTGTAATGAGGTATAACGAGATAATGAAGGAATAACATAACAATATTTGAAATTTTAAATAGCTGTCAATTATGATTGAAATTAAGGTTTAAAACACGTCTATTTTTAAAACAAAAATTGACTGTTTGAATTTGCGTCAGATAAACCAATGTTATTTAAAAAGATAAAACAAATATTTATGACTTAATGAGAGATTCAGTAAATCTCCTGTTTATTTTCTTGCTTATAATTGATGTCGCTTTAAAGTATAGCATTTTATACTTAGATGTGCGGAAAAGTATTTTTAAGAAATCTGAAATTTTATAAAGATCTTTTAGCTTTTGCTTTGTTCTTACTGTTGATACTAGGAAGTTATGAAGTTTGGAAAATAGAGACTGCTTAAATGCACAGCGGATAACCACCATCAACAAAATACATCTGTTTTAGTAATTTTTTTGACCAATATTGATATCATTTCTAAACATAACGAAGGTAGTTTCAATTTTACATGCATACATATTTATTTTCAAATAATATTTATACTTTAAGATGTTTTTTATGCATCTGAAGGTTTTAAATAACTTCATCTAATTACCTAGGTAAAGGAAGTTTATTTATCAGTAAAATTACTTTAATTTTGAAAACAAAATTTAAGTTCACAAGCTTTATATAATAGGCTTATTTTCTTATACTTTCTTTCTTTTTGTCTTACAATGTACGTAAAATTTTTGTATTTAAAAAATTCAGAATTTCCGATGACTTATTGTGACGAATAGCGTTATTTTGGAGTTATAAAGTTTAATTTTAGTTTTTTAAATTTAAGAAAGTTGATCAGAAAGATGTATTCGATGGGAAGAAAAAAGCCAAAAGAAAATAGGACGTCTCAAGATTTATAGAAAGGAATTTTTTTTCCAGATCATCTCAGTCTTTGCTGGCTCTGAGAGATTTGTTGACCTCTAAGATGTGTTGAGTAGTTCACGAGTTGTAAAAATGTTTATAATAATGATTTTAGTTTCATTTAAATGTTAAATAAATATTAGTTCAAATCATTCTATCTATATTTAAATGTGATATAAAACCCATACTTACCTTTTGAGATTTTCTCGATCTTAATTCTTTGTAATGAAAAATATAATATGTATTAATATGTATATAATATGTAACACTTGATGTCTTAAAAAAAGATATTTTTAAATATTTATACGAGAAAGAAAAACTGTTTTTAATCATAGAATTCAAAAGAAATGCTTACTTAGTTTCAAACTAAAATCAAAATATTTCACTAAAAAAGATATAATATGATATAAAAAATAATATGATAAAACGAGTGGCCATAGAGAAAAGGTTTGAAAACGCATGGCCTACCATGTTCGAAACATAAAAAGAAAACTATATTTTCTTGAACAAAGAAAAATTGGCCAAAAGGAGTTAAAGTATTTTATTCGTAATTTTTGTTGTTGAAATTTTTTTCACGTGTATATAAAACGCAAATAAAAAACCTTTGTAAGTAAAAAGTAAGTCATAATCAAGAAACCTATTTTAATAAATATCAGCAATTCTTCATTTTTTCATTTAAAAGTATGAAATTATACTTTAGGACATATAAATAGTAATTTCATTATTACTTGTTGAAATTCAATTGTTTTTCAATAATGGTATGCAGTATAGGTCTCATTCATTATTGATTCAATTAGAACAATGCTTCAAGGATATTACGTGTTAAAAACGAATACTTCAAATAATTTATACAGAGATAAAATTACTCTACTTTACGGTAATGACATTTCTGGTGAAACATAATTCTAGTTCATAAAATCACAATATACAGTATTTAAAGCATTCACTTGTAAATTTTTGCTTTTTTATGATAACAGTGTATCGGTAATTCTAGTTTTCAAAATTATCGTTTTTACCACACATTTAGTAAAAAATACGATACTGAACAGAAAATAAATTTTTTTTATGATATGCTCTGAGATATCAAAAAATTAAAAAAATTTACGACATTTATCACATATTCTAAGATCATATGTTATTGTTAATTTTACCAAAATCATTAAAAAGCGCTTCAGTGAAAATTATCAAGCTCTTTGGTGTTCCCATAGGGCCAAAAACTTCCATATTTTGGTAGTTTTGACCATCTTTTTTTTTTTACCAGTGAAGGTTAATGTAATGAATGGTATATACCCAGTCTAGAATTCTAATTATAAAAGTTTTGGTAAATACTAAAATATTTTTGCGTATTTATAAATCTTTCGTATTTTGTTTTTGTTTCGATCTATAAAAATAAGTGCGCAAAATTTTGTCTTTACTTAAAAAAATGTTGCTTAAAAGTCCTTTTCACAAAACTTTCTCCATTTTTTTCAAAACTTATTTTTAACGAAGATCTTTCTTTAAAATTGTGCTACTGATCATACAAGTTTTTTCCTATGCCCTTCTGGGTTGGCATTTCGTCAAATTAAATTATATAAAACTGAAAGACATTTAAAATATTCTTATTGCACAACTAAAAACATACATATATTTTGTTTTTATATCGAGATGTTCGATTGATTGGCTTATTTTTAAGATATAGTATGTACACACTAAACTAAATGTTCTCACTTTAAATTGTATCGTAAAAATAGCTTTACTGACTCTCATATCTCATTGTTGCTCTAAATTGTAGCATTACCGAAACTCCAAAAATATTTAATTAAATAATTCGTATTTTTAAAATTTGATTTCTCAGGAACTATTGAACTGATTTCGCTTACATTTTGTATTTTGCCATGTAAAATTAAATACTTTAAAATAATGTAAAAATTGTATACCTTACAATTCAAAATTTTTTTCACGAAAATTTTTTTGACTATTGAATAAGAAAATAAACAAATGATAAATATGTATTAAAAGCTATTATTTTGCATGAAATTATATTTGGATAAATAAAATTTATAATTACGGGCAAAATGTTTTCAATTCGCTTAAAAAGTTTTCGAGATATGGGGATATAATAAATAAAATAACATTAAGAGATCCAAATTTTGGATCACTCTCCTGATCAAACTATAGTAACCATAATTCCCAGATTGCGGCTAATCCCTATATTTTGGAGGTCAGGAGTTCCATGAAAAACTGAATCTACGTATGTGAGAGATACACTAGAGATGAATATTGTTCTGAATTTTATTCTTGATCTGAATTCAATGTTATTATTAACCTAATCTAATAACAATAACGCTTAAAAAATTACCTATCATAACAACGTATCGAATTTGTGCGAACAACGTGCCTGGTATGTCGAAATAGGTATACAAAAAGGAATAACTTGGTATTTAATAAACATTATTACAGGATTTGATTCATAATTTGATTTTAATAGAGCGCAGATATTTCATAACTTGAAAAGAATGCGAACGGAAAGAATTTAGCTAGGTAAAAAGTTTGGGATACTTTAAATGTATATGTTAATGTTAATGTATAAGTCTGGTATAACCTAGGTTTTTTCGGGAAAACAAGGATTTACTAAAGTTGCTTGGTAAACTTTCGAAGTATGCTTTAATATGATTCCATTTTGGACATAGCAACGCCTTCCTGTAAAAGTCCGAAAACAAGGAATTTTTTTTTAACTATTGCCATTTAAAAAAATAAAAAAAAAAATAAAAAAACTCAGTAGTTATCGAGAGAATTGTGCATTAGTTTAGCTTTTCCACTTGGGATCTTACTTATGAAATATCACAAATATAGATTTCTTTTTCTGAATTCCTTGGGAGGCTTTAAAAAGTATTTGTAAGACAGTTCCATCGACTTTATCTTATATCATACCGTATTTTGATCGTGTTTACAATTTATATATTCAATTGAAAATTTTTGTAAGCTCTTTGAAACAAATTGTATATCGTAAATTGTGTATCATACTCTTCCGTTGATGATAAAATTTTTTTCTCTACATCAAATACCCAATAGAATAATCGATTCTTAATAATAGTTTTTATTATTTCTAATAATCTGATTAATCAAGAGGTGTGGGGCCATTGCTCGGTTTACCGCTGCCTGGTATTTATTTATTTTCTTTACTGACGTTTTCTTAAGGTAAAGTGTTACTTCCCGGTATACTTAACACTGATATTTTTATAAGATTAAGTATTACTCTCGTTGTATTCTCTACAGTGATGTTTTTTTAAGGTTGAATGTCACTTCTCTTGTATACCTTACACTGATATTTTTTAAAGGTGAAGTGCCATTGACCGATATACAAATCACTCTCTATAACCTACTCTGATGATTTTTTGAAGGTTTAGTGTCACTGTCCCTTATACGTTTATACGGTATACCAAAAAAGGATTTTTTAAGGTTAAGTGTGATTGCCCCCAGTATTCACTATACTGACCGTTGACGTGAAGGGATACTGAATTAACTCGCGTGATTCGGTGATTGTTTTTACGATCAATCAACGAATTAACTGAATAGTACCCAATATAACTGCAAATGAAAAATCCCAGCATAAATAATCTCTCGTTTTGAACTTTTACAGGTAGGCGTTGGTAACTCCTAGGTTTTAACGCAAAGGCTTGGTAAAATCTCAAATGGATGTATATTAAAGCATATTTCAGAATTTTACCAAGGAATTTTGGTAAAGCATAGGTTTTACCAGCAAGACCTAAGATTTACCAGGACTTCGGGCTTTTACATTAACATAGATAAAATTTTGAACAGTACAATTCAGTTTTTCTAGTAAATTTTATAACAGAAAAGTAGGTTTTTTGAAAATCATTACTTTCGGTATGACGCTAAAACTGGATGTTTACACCAAAGTTTATCTGTCTTTTAAAACTAATAAAAAAATAACTGTTTAAATGATAATATTGCTTTTTTTAAAAAATTGTTTTTAATTCCCTTATTATTTTTTAAAACTATTTCAATGGATTTATGGACTGGCCATGTAAAAAAAAAAAAGGTTTCAATTCTTAACTTTTAAAATTATTGAACTTTTTAAAATTATACTGAATAATAGTTCTGGATGAATTTATCGATTAAAAAATCTTTTATTTAACTTTTTTTACTAAAAAAAGCTTTCGAAATAATTTTATTTAATAAATCATAATCATTTCGCTGGAAAGAATTGGTGGCAAAAGAATAGTATGTCTTCATATTTATCTTTATATCAGCGTAACATATCTTTAATTTGACAGGTGATTTAAAAAAGTTCATCGTAAAGGAAAAATTTTAAGAAATATTTTTCTTTATTTAATTTAATTAATATAAGAGTAACATATCAACTCACTATTTGGCTTTATTATTTGCATGTTTACTAAAGTTTACAGAGATTAATACTTTTTGTATGTGATTATTCAATATTATATTATTTGTTTTTATTAGCAACGTGCATATAGATTTGTTAATGGTTTTATAATTATTTGTTATAATTATTTGTTATAATTAATTTGTTTTATAATTATTATTTTATAATTATTTTACAGTTTAGGCAATATTTATGCATGCATATACAAAATTGTTTCTTATTATTCTAAATATCCCGTTAAGATGAAACTGATAATTTATAAAACCGCAATATTTTTTTCTTTTTTGTAAAATTCATTTATTTGCTTGGTACTTCGAATGTTCAATAACAAATAGTTTTAGGTAATTACCGTTAACTAGTTAAATCACAGTTAATAAAAAGAGGATCTCTTACCGAAGGAGCTAAACATTCGTCTCTCTTATATGTTGTGACGTGAAACGGCTGTTCACAATGTTACACCGAAATTTTGTGGTTTTCATAACCTTTAAAAGATAGAACTTGAAAAACGACGGGGTTACGCACTTGACTATGGTTAGATCCACCACACCCTTTTTAAATTTTTTTTTTTAATGAAATTTAGGCATTTTTTTTTAATTTAAAATTTTTGAGATAAAAATGATTTAGAGCGAATAAAGATAGGTGAATGAAGAAAAATATGTGTGTCCTTAAATGATTAAAACAACAATGGTTCAAATAAAAATAAGTAACCGAAGTTGAAACATGGATGTAATTTAATAATTTAAATCAAAATGCCTTTAAGAAGAGGAACTGGATATAAAGAAGGGTGTAGTTAAACTACTAAAATAACAATGATCGTTTTACGAATAACTGTAGGTAACTGGAGATGAAACATAATTGTAGTTCAAAAATAGTCTCATAAAATTACATAACTGATAATCGATTTAGTTGAATGGAACGTTAAAAGTCACAGATAAAATTACTAATCTAAGTGATTGAGATAAAATTACTTTTAAAAATATAAAAATGACGCATGTTAAATGATTGAGACAAAAATGGTTTGTATAAAAACAAGCTACTGAAAAAAATGTAGGAAAATTTTAGAGACATAATAGATCAAATTGATCCAATTAAAGGAAAAACAAATGTCAGTAAAATAAAATAAATATCGATAAACTCAAATTACAGTGATTTTTAGGGAGGGTATATACTAACATTATATTATTCAGTGAAACTGAATATTTAACAATTTATTCAACTTCCTGAATGGAGTTATAAAAACAAATATTTAGTTAAATAATAATTTAAATAATGACAATATTTTCCAATAATTAGAGGTGAGAATAACAATTAATTAAAGGCAGCAGTTAGATTAGGACGCTATTGATAAACTGTCTCTACTGCACAAAAGTATTATCTTTTTAAGAGTAAAAATCAAAAGTTTCAAAAATAAGATTCACTTAAAGAATAGTTTTAAATATGAGAGTGAATCATCATTGAATAAGCAATTATATTATCTTTTTAAATTGATCGAAAATTGCTTTATAAAATAGGATTTTTCTTTATATTTCAGATATAATTTTAATTCAAAAAATGATTCATTAAATAAGACATGTAAAGAATAATTCAAAATAATTGGGAGAGAATTATCCTTGAATAACTTAACATTAGTTTGTTATAATTTAATTTTCAGTATTTTATCTCTATTGTAAATTGTTTTGTAAAATAGAATTTTTTTCTTTATGTTACAGGTATAATTTTTTTTTTAAAATCTTTTTATTGTTTTACTTTATAATAATTTAAAGCACCTTCAAAATGTAAAATATAAAAAGTTTCAGATTCGCATAAACTGCCTAATTTTAAATAACGAATTATATGGCTTGATCAAAAGTGTTTGAAAATTTTTAACTGAAATAAAACTTTATAGAAATATTTCTGAGGAATTATTATACCATTTCCTTTTAAACACATTACTGTTCTCTAAAACACAGGTAAATAAATAAATTGAATATAATTTATAATAATGCTTACAAAGGAGTATTATATTAAAGATTTTGGTTTGATTATTAAATATCAAATCAACTGTTTTTTATAAGATTTTAAATAAAAAAATTTCACACATACTATTTCTATTGAGCGATAAGGATGAAAATAAAACGTAGCTACAATATGAAAAGTTGGAACATAACTCAGTTAAAAAAAAGAGCCAATATTTTTGAAGGAATTAATATGCAGGAAATTTTTGCATTAATCTATTTCCTTTGTAATTTAAAAGATAATCAACAAACAATTATAATTTAATCACTGATTTAGGTTTATAATTGATATCTAATTCACGGCAATGACAATTCATAAAATCGTAATTTCCGAAATGCATGAAAAAATATAACTTTATTATTTATTTTTATAATTACTGTCATCGATAAAAGTGATAGTTACTAATTACTAGTACCTTTTTTTATCAAAATGCTGGATGTGAGGAAAACAGATTAATTTCCAGAAATTAATACTAATCTAATTACTAATGGTAAGAATACGCATTTTCTATTAGTTGTTTTTACACTTTACAATAGAGGTTTCATTTCTAAAAAAATGCTAAATAGATAAATAAAAAGTATCTGCAGCAAAACATAATAACTGATTATTTAGTATGGAGAAAGATAGAGTGATTGAAAATTAAAACTGAATGCTTAATAAACCTATTTTACTTTTGAATTTTATTTTGCTGGAGGATATGTGATAAAAATTTTTGTACACATAAAAGAATTATGCTGTTACTTTAAACAATGTAAAAAATATTGTACATGTTTCATGGACAGTGGCGTACGCAGAATTTTTTCAAAGGGGGTGTTCATAATTTTCTGAAACTACTAAAAGAAATTCGAGTATGTAAAAAAGCACTATTATTTCCCTAATTTAGACAGCTAGACAATTTTGATTCTTTATTTACACAACATTGTTTAGTTAAATTTTAATTTTATTTCGTAAGTTTAAGAACATAATTTTTTTTATTTTTTATAATAAGAGGTAAAATATTTTATTTTTATTTATAAGTAGGAATTAATCAAACCAGAAAAAACTACTTATAATGCACCTAAATAATAACCGTATAAATGTGAATATTCTATAGTAAACCAATAAATTTGACCAAAAATTAAGAAAAAATAACTTACCAACAAATAGGGAATTAAAGCAGTATACAAACACGCTAAAAATTTATTGATTTATACAGTAATATCCAAACGACGGGTTTTTTTTTTTGCAAGTTCGTTTAAAATGTCTTCTACATGCATGGGGTAAATTTTCTATGAATGTTTAAGAGCGCCAATCCATTCATTCTATCATTACCCGTTGAATCGCGTAAATAAGTCTTTAAACGGCGTAAAGTCGAAAAGGATCTTTCGTTTGCACTCGTTGAAACAGGTAGAACAACCAATATTTCTAGGAGTTTGAGAATGTTAGGTGTTATATCTTTATTGCACATTCTCAGAGCATCCGCAGCAGTTTTTGGAACACTACCTCCGTCTTCACTAATCCTTTTCAATCTTTTATTCCAGAGTTTTAGTTCAGACTTAAGGCTTTCTTTACAGGTGTCCAAATCTTGAGCGTAAAATTCCTCTAGTGCTTCAAAAGCCTTTATGTTTGAAGGTTGGCAAATGAAATGATCGGCAGGAAGAAGGCACTGAAATCCTTTCAAAATATCACGATGCGATACAAATCTTAAGTCTAATTGTGCTATAAAATTTTCTATAAATGGAATAAATACACTAACTCTGAAATATGTTTCGGGTGTCGATGAGGGAAAATTAACGCGATTTTTCTGTCGTCCCGTTATTCTAGGGATTTGTATGGAAGATCCAATGCTTGTTAGCATAAGAGAAGAAGAGCTGAATATTTCAGAGAATGTTTAAGGGGAATTTTCACGCATTAATTTTAGTTTTTTTAATAACATCTTCTGCGAGACTCGCTGCCTCTATCTATGCTTGTTTTTTTTAGGTATCTACAAAGATGGATTGTTATGGTGAAAACTTTGTAAATGCATAAAAGAGATATTACGAACTGGCAATTAGATACTGTGCACAGTAAAGAATTAGCTTGAGTAGCTGATTCCTTATCCTTCCATTCTGATATTCTTTGAAGAGTTTCAACGATAGGCTCGAAAAGTTCCACCACAGCGGTTACTGAGTCGTATCTTTCCATCCAACGGGCTGCACATAGCTGTTTAATTTTCTCCCTCTTAGAGCTGGTTTTCATCTCCTCTATTGCTGAAGATAGGACATACTGTCTTTTTGGCGTATTTAAAAAGTCGTATAATGTTTTAATTGTCCCTAAGAAATTTCTAATGCCAGTTATTTCGCATGCATTTGATACGGCCAAATTGAGGGTATGAGCAGAGCAATTTACATAGAGTGCTGGTGGGACAATACTTCTTACGTGGGCTTGTACACTATTAATTTTTCCACTCATTGATGCAGCACCATCGTACCCTTGTCCACGCAACTTTTTTATATTAACCTTCATAGATTGTAATTGGTCTAATATTGTTTTTGCTATTGCTTTTCCGGTTAAGTCATGCACTGGAATGAATTGCTAAGACTGTTCGGTGCAGTTAAAACTTTCTTTATCGACATATCGAACGCATAACGATAATTGCTCTATACCTGCAATATCAGTTGTTTCATCTGCAAGTATGGAAAAGCAAGTTGCATCATTAATCTTGCTGACTAGTTTTTGCAGGATTAAAATATTACAAACCTCAATAACTTCGTTCTAAAATCGAGGGCTGGTATACTGAGCATTTTTTCTGCTTGACTCTAAAATGTTCTTAAGAGTCGAATCGTTCTTACTCTGGAAACGAAGCAATGCCCGGAAATTTCCGTCGTTCTCTTCACCTGGTTGTTCAGCAATTATTCCCGAATCCTTTTGTGCCCTTAGAGCGAGACCTTGATTTCCACAAAATAGGATGAATTCAATGATTGGAATAATTTTTTTTCTATTTTCTAATTTTCTTCTGCTTGCTGCACAGTCAACTTGCTCATCCACTGGTTTCATCTTTCCAAGGAAAATATTGTTTAATGTCCCAGCAGTTTCGATCGATTTTTTGTGATAAAGACATTTCTCGTGTTCAGAAAATCACTCTACTGCTTGTTTACAGTTGTCAAAATTTACACTGCAAAGATGGCCTAAATGTTGCTTGCCAGAACCGGCACCACTTGGTGCGAAAAGTACACAAAATTTGCAAAAAGCTCCCCTCTTTACCTCTGAATATGCAAGCCATTTCCAGCGAGAAAGCCATTTGTACTGAAATTTCAATTTTCTTTTACCCTTTTCAGGAAAAACAAATGCTGGATTGGGTTCTCAAACATTTTTTAGTATATCCAGTTTTTTATCCTCGCATGTACTATCTTCTGAAAAAAGTCCAATACCATATGGGTGGGAAGTAACACTTTGAGGGTCACTTTCACATTCATCAGATTCTGTTATGCTAGAAACGTTTTTTTCAACGGAAGTATTACATCGTGAAGTATCATTCGGTTCAACAGAAAAACTTATATTGATACTAGACGCTGTCACCTCACTAATTTCATTTCGTGATTTTTTTTCAAAATAATTAAAAATTTTTAAATTCTTGCGTTTTGACATCCTTAAGATCAAAGAACATCAAACCGAAAGACAAGCTGCCGAGATAACTCTAAGTCCGACTAACTAACTCCACTGTACTCCATTCCCCCTTTTATATAATTTTTCACCCACCGCATCTCCAAAATTCTCGAATTGTCTCAAAGACGACAAAACGTCTAGGATTCCAAAATCATAGCGTAAAGACCTCGCGAATGCCAGCCAGTCTCGAAAACTATCGCGACTGGCAGGACAGAAAGAAACCAGCGATCGGGGCTCGCCTGTACACTATCACGTGAATTTGGTTTCATAAGTACAACCCTATTATAGTAAATGTTTTTTCAGTATTCTGAGAAATACCGTGAGAAAAAAATAGTAGGCATAAGGCAAATAAAAATATATAGTCTTAAAAAATAATAGCCTGCATAATTTTTGCTGACATTTTTATTTTTGCCATTTTGTCCGAGCTCAAGGGGGGTGTTTAAACCCCTAACCCCCCCCCCCTTTGCGTACGCCACTGTTCATGGACATTGGATGTTAAAAAATGTTTCTCAAGAAACCTTAATTTTATAAAAACATCTTCCCAAATACATTAATACTATTTTTTAATAAAGCAAAACAAGAGAAGTATTGTTTTTATTAATTTTTTATGTCTTCATGTTGTATAAAGAATTGTCATTAGATAATTAAAATTTATTTCAATTCATTTTCTTTATTTCTAATTCAATATAAATAATTTTTCCTATTTATGTCCTGTGTTGTATGCATAATTCTGATTTAAATCCCCCCCACCCCCTTTAAATAAAGTTTCTGGCCACCGCAGTTAACTAATAAGTTTCGAAAAAAATCAAGTATAGGGCTGTGTGCTGACGTTGTTGTCCATGAATCGGATGAAATGCGTTGCAAATTGTAAATTTGCAATTTTCTCGATGAGTTTTTATCAAATAAAAATTAGTTTACTATTATTAGTATCAATACATTAATAGATGTTGCCATGTGAATTAAAGATCACATATGTAAATTAAAATTAATGTAACTAAAGTTACAAGAAAGACGATCCACACTGTTGGAAATTTCGCCTTAAAATGTTTAAATAGCAATTTATTTATTGCTATTTTACCATATTCAACTAAAACAGTCAAAGGGCCATAAAAAAGAGGTGGTATTCAAACTGTTAAGTGTAAGAAATCCGTTTATCGATTGTTTTTACGATTTAACAGCTAGAATTGTATCTGCGTCAACTAGGCTCACCTTATTAAGCCATTTTCTTTTGTGCGGCTGTGCTCATTCTGTAGCTGAGAGAGCTAATAGTTTAATTTCATGGCCGATAGAACTGCAGTTCGAATCCCAGCGTTGATATTAAAATATTTTCCTTTTTTAGTGTCTAGACCAGTCAACCTATTGACCTCTTCAGTCAATGAGTCTTGACTAATACGAAGAATACGAAACTATCATTCAAGTATAAATAACGCAGAACCCAAAGAGCTCCAATGTCCGTTTAAGTTTTATTTTTATGGTTTAGAAACTATGCTAGTTGTAAATGGATATAAAACCGCATAATTTTGTACTCACGGTTTTTTAACTGTACTATTCGTAAACAGTTTACAAATCGTAAAGGTAAAGAAATGTTCCTAACCATAAGAGTTATGGTTAATTGGATGGACACACAGCTGTCCATTATATTACCGTAATTTCAGAATTTTAACAGTGCAGGCATAGATTTTTTATTGATGTGGAGGATAAATAAATACATATTAGTCTAAAATGTAAAGAATAAATAAGTTTTCCTTCGATGTTTTATTATCTAATGTTTCAGACGTGATACAATTAGATATTAAATGTGTTGGTGAAAACCAATTTTCACTAAAGTTTGTTTAATCATAAGTATTCCTTTATAACAAAACATATCAGTGCAATTAATGAACAAATAAGGTTTATTTCAGTTTTATATGCAACACAATTGGTTTATTTCAGTTTTATATGCAACACAATTGTTCAAAAATAATGCATTTACGAAGCTTTCCATCATGTAATTTTGAATAAAAAATTATAACGAAAAATAGATACAATGGAGGTTGCAAATTAACAACTGAGCAAGCAAAAATTTAAAAAAAAAAAAAAAAAAAAAAAAAAAGTCAAAACTTTTCGAACTCCAATGATCGTCTTTTGACTCTTCTCTGATTTCTATTGCAATTAAACCTACCTTGTTGTTTATTTCATAGCCGATATCTGTCAGCTTTCGATATTATTTCTATAAATTACTATTATTCATTACAATAACTGAAAACCATCCGATAATATTTGAAAAAAAATATGAAAAAGGCTAGATTTCTTTTCTAAGCATTGTCAGTCTTTACTGACATCCATAGGTATACAGAAAATTCATAGTAAAATTAAGAAAATATCAAATTATTTCTTTGCAAATAATAGTTTTTAATACATTGGAAAACTAGAGCTTTTAATTTTAATTTAATATTCCAATTTCGCTAACTTTCGCTAAGTGAATAAAATTATTCTTTTTAAAATTCATATACACTTTTCATATATATGCATATACCTCCTGGACATGGTCCCAACTCCTTGCTAACCAGGCTATCTCGGTCCCAGAAATAAATATATTTTTTATAATAAAAAACATTTACATTTAATCAAATTCTGAAATTTTAGCAAAAAATCAATGTGGGTGTGTACTGTTTTCAAGCCTTTTAAAATTATATATATTTTTAAGTTCTATGAAAAAAAAGATTTATTTTAAATTCTACGAAGTGCCCATGCATAAAATATTTCAGCTTTTCTATAGAATATTTTAACATTCAATTTATAGTTTTAATATATTATCGTAATTGTGACCCTGAAAATAAAGCGAGGATAAAAAATTTTCATTGCTTGTAGGACGTGAATGTTTTCTTGCTTGATCAAATCTATTTTTCTATATGTTATTCAAAAAGGAAACAAAAAAACATGGTTACACCGAATAAGTGGTCTTACAGAACTGTTGATGAATTTGTTTGTTAGATATTTAAAAACGAAATAATGTGTAATATAAATTTTTTTGAATACTGGAATTTCATAAAATAAAATTAGATTTTATATTTAACTAAGAGGGTCATTTACACTATCCGTATCATAACATATTATTTTTAAAAATGTTTCCACCTAAATTCAATACTTGTTTATACATTGAATGAATGTTATTTAAAAAGAATTTATTTGTTGCTCTCTAATTTAAGTAAAATGTTAAATTATTTGAACTCAGTGTTAAAATTTATTTAATAAAACAACATATTTT
Organism: Parasteatoda lunata; assembly: GCA_949128135.1. Taxonomy (NCBI): domain Eukaryota; kingdom Metazoa; phylum Arthropoda; class Arachnida; order Araneae; family Theridiidae; genus Parasteatoda; species Parasteatoda lunata. The sequence continues at coordinate 11,482,892 of OX421980.1, read as the reverse complement.
TTCTTAGAATGGAGCATCGTAATTTTGCATATGTAGTTTAATTGCAATAAAATCATTTTAAATAAGTTAAATAAGCTAACTGGAATTATAAAATATATTGCTAAGAAATGTAAATTTGTGATTGCTGCCAAGTATGTTGTGAGTGGAAATTGCTGAGAGTATATTATTGTAACCAAGAGCTGAAAAGAAAATTAACGCATATACCTTTGCACAATTTTCTTTTTAAGTATATATTAGAATGCTGCATAACATATTAATGAATTCTAAATAAAGATAGAGATCACAGTATCTTTAAGTTTAGTTTAAAATAATAATTAGCCCTTTATTTGTCGAGATAGCTTTTGTAATGACGCGAGGGTTAAGTTTATGGAAAAAGTTATAGTATAACTAATTGATATTTTTATTATTATTATCGCATTATGTTTATATAAAACGAAAATAAATATTTTGAAGGTGGATATGATAGGGTACGTTAAAAAGAGTGAAATACTTTAACATTTTTATTTAATCTTTGGAGATTTGAAAGTGGCACCGATAAAAGCTTTAACGGAAGGTATTTTTCTGTTTTAGAAAATTTTCTCAAAAACAATTTGCTTAGAGAAAATAATAAATTGCAAATTTACAGGAAAGATAATGATTTTCAAATTAACCTTTTTTTACTGTAGATTTTTACGAAAAAAAATTTTTTTTTTTTTTCATTGAACGTTTTTTTAAAAGTTGGATTGTTATTACTTTTTTTAATTCTGCTGTCGTTTTTACGCTAAAGTAATTATGTTGAGAACGTTCAGCACTTTTTTCCTTTGAACTAATTTATTCAAGGTGCTTCCAAGAAGACTTAAAGGGTTGCAAAATGTAATATAATCGAAACCTGTAAGGGGTACACAATATTAGATGGGGATTCCACCTACCCCACCAAACCTCACCTCGACTTATTTCCGCTACATTTACTACAGCTCAGTTGGCAATGAACCCCCCTCTTTTGATAAAGTGATAAAACCTAAGTGATTGACATAAAGGATGGGATGGAATGGGTCATTCTGACAAGACACGAGAAAATCTTGGCTTAGTTTGAATCCTATCGATCTTAAAACTGCGTCCTGGTGAATCCTCGAAAAGCCGATCTTAGTCTAGTCCAGCATCATTGTTGAGTAATGCATACTTTAATTCCTTTCGCCGTCCCAATTTTAAGACATTCTGCATTTGTTCACCATTTTCTCCTATTCAGATACGACGTTGTGGATTACGACTTACTGAAACTCAACTTCAATGTGTTTATTATTACTTTTCATTAGCTTTTTCTTCATATTAAGTTCTTTTAGGGAATAACTTAAATAAAATTATTTTAATAATGATTATTTTAATATAGATTAAAATAATGATAAATAACATTCTGTATCTTCCCATATGAAATTATTTAAAATAAATGAAAGAGTAATTCCTTAACAAAGTTATATTAATGAAAACTTCCTAAATTATTTTTTTTAATTAAAAACAAAACTGTAATTATAACTAATGTTATTTAATAACTTTCTATAACGATGTGCAGGTTAATGCAGGTTGCCATACCGAGTCGTAAAAATAAATTAAAAATGATAATTTGTTTTCACCAGCAACAATTTCTTTTTGCATATTTCCGTATTTCCGTTTATAATTTTTAAAGTTTTTAATATCATTCCATTGTAATTTTATATAACCGTGTATTTTTTAAATGTTTTTATAATTGGAAATAAACTACTTTTGGCAGTTTTTATTTTCTTTTAAAGATGCATGTTGATGCGTCAAAAGAATATTTACATAATTAAATGTTATTATTTCTCGTACAATACCAATTGTTTTGGCCTGAATACTATAGTTTAAATGTTTGAAGTAAGAAATAAATATAATTTCATATTAAAGTTAGAGCAACATAACTTTTCTTGCCTACTTTTTGTATTAAAAAAACTATTAATAAAACAATATAGTGAATGTATTAATGATAAAAATAAATACGCATTTAGTTTTAAAATGGTTTGAACATTAATTAATTATTGTAATTAGATGTATCATTATAAGATAAAGCAGCTTAAAATAAAACTAGAGTAATATACTAAAATTATTTTGATATAATACCGTAACTTTACATATCAATGTGAAATGAATTAATTTACATAAGCATAACAATAACTTGTTTTATTTAATTAAAATTATCCTTGTTGTTGTTAAATGCAAACGATTTTTTGAGAAATAAAATTATTATACATTAAAACATAATATATGCTTGATTTAAAGTTTATTTTTGTGCAGGCGTTTTACTTATGCGAAATTCAAAGAACGTACTTCATTTTAATAATTTCTCGATGCTATTTCTTTGAAAAGTACACACATTAAAAAATAGTTTTTAAACATTCGTTTCATGAAGTCAAATGTATTTGTTTTCTACAAAAATAACAAATAACTTAAATAATTTATTAAAAATTTCAATTTACAATAATAAAAATAATAATCCAAAATTCTGTTCTTATATGATAGAAAAATTTAACAAAATATAAATTCTGATTTATGTGAAATTACAGTTTAGTAGACTTTTGTTAATTAAATTTAAAATTTATGCTTAAGTCGTTGTGCTTTATTGCAAAAATTAACAGAGAGTATTTAACTTGTGAATTAAATTTATAGCAAGAAAATTTAAACTTAAAAACTGAACTCATTGTGGCAATTGCAATTATTTTTTTTCTTCCAGAAAATAAACAAGTAATTTTAGTTTTCCTTCGAATACATTTTAAATAATTATATGTTTACAATTGAATAAAATTTCATAATTAAAAGAATATAATTAAGTGCATTTTTTAAAGTAAATTTTGTTTAAATATTTTGGATTTCTAAAGGGTGAAAATTCTTTCAATTCTTATTATATAATACTCGTTAGTAATGATTGACCTAACATTTCCAGTCCTACCACAAGAAATACAAACCTTTCATTTTTTAGGCAATAAAGTCCTACATAAAATATTATTTCCTCATGAAAACTAATAATCGGAATACAGCAATTTTTAAAAAATATATCGCTTCGTGAAAATTATCCTTATAAAAGCTTTGTATAAATTATAAGAACATATAAACGTTATGAGTTTAACTTTCATAACACAAAAAATATAAGCTCGTTTGAAAAAAAAAGTCCAAGTAATTTTAAATATGAATAAATTTTTAAATGAATTGTAAAATTAGATTTACATAATATTGCATTTAATTTTAATTAATTGCATTTAATTTGTGAAAGTTTTAACATTTTCCACGTACTGATATTTTATACAGTATTATTGTAATAATTTTTAATATTACAAGTTGACTCGCTTGATATCAAACGTAGTTCATATTTATATTACTCTATACTCTACCAAATAAAATATTTAAATATGATAACACACGCTTTAATTTACTTGTCCTGATATTATACACTTTTTGCAAGTCGTTGATTTAGATATTTCTTTTTGTTTTTAATTTAAAATAGAATACTTAAAATTAGTTGCAATGAACTGTTTATTGATTAATAATTGCTAGTTGTATGCTTAAAACATAGTTATTCATAAGGTACAACTTGAAATTCATGAACTATTCGATACTGATGTATAATTTTAGTTAGCATTTGTAATTAATGCTCCTCAAAAACTTCTAAGGTTATTAAATTTAAATTTTCGCTTTCTGTGCACTACAAAGTAGAAACAAGGAATTATGTTAAAGAATTGGAAATAATTTCAGGTGTGAAGCAAGAGTAAATAAATTCATGATTTATGGTAAGATGGTTTTATACATTTTATAGTGTTTTTGTTTAAACTATAAATAACGTAATAAATGTTTAATTTTTGGAGAAAAAATATTCTTTTTCAGGTTATTTTTACATTTTGATGAGTACGGCGTGCTCTATAAGGTTCGTTCTCACCCCCAATAATTTCTAATTGGAAAAGGCTATAGACATAAGTATATACATAATATAAGTATATAAGTATAGACATAAGTATAGACATAAGTATAGACATAGTTGTAAATTGGGCTTTACAAAAATCTTGCCCATTTTTTTTTCATTTAAGATTTCGTTAAAACTTTTTGCAATGTTTTATAAAAAATTGCAGATCTGTTTTTGTTAGAGCCAAGTGTTGAGTTATTAAAATCATGCTAAATCTTATGCTTCGGTTTCATAAAATTATTAAAGTACTGATTTCGATTGTGAAACACTTTCAGTCTTTTAAATTTTAATATTTCTGATTTTTTAAATTTATTTCAAAATTTTTTTAACCCTTTTATCAGAGTTTTAAAAAAAATCTTTAACAATTTTTGTAAAAGTATTGACTTGTTTTGGTCATTGCCTCTTCAACATTAAAAAAATAAATAAATAAAAATAAAAAAAAAATAAATAACAATAAATAGTTTTTAATTTTATTTTTAGGATGATTTTGTGTTTTGATATAATTTAGAAATAATTTCGAAAGCTCATTGCAATAGTGAAAGACGGTCAGGTAACTGATATAAACTTTAGATGCAAAGTGTCTGCTGACCATGACGTACCATTAGAATGGGAGACTTCAAAACAAGAACAAGTGCATTCAATTATGTCATACCTCAAAAGAACCTTTCAAAATGCAGAGAAAAAGGGTCATGGGGGAGACAAATAATCTTTGGATTCAAAACGGCAACCCTATATAGTCTTCAATAGCACTGTTGTCCTGATATAAGAGGGAAAGGATAAAGAGCTGTCATAAAAAATCTTCTTAGTAGAGGAGCCAATAACCATAATACCTGTTCGCCATTATGCAACTAGAGGGAGCCTCAGTACCGTTTTACAGTTATTTGTAATAGCTGTAGAATTTGTAACAATTTACATTTGCATTTTATTAAATAGGATTAAAAGATAGCTATGATTTTATAGATTGCTTCTTATATTTTATTTTCATTATAATATTATATAATATGGACTTCTAAAGTCATTCAAAAAGAACTTTTTTAATTTTCTTTTCAATATAGGCATTTAACTTACGACTTTATGACTTACTACAAAAATATGTGCAACGAATTACTGATAGAACGAATTACAACGAATAAACAACAGGATTATTTAAAACTGATGAATTGTAAATATTTCTCATGGAAAATGTCTTCATAAATGCTTACCATTAATTCATTCCACAATAAAAAATTTATTATTGCGAATGTAGGATTACTTTTAAAATATGTTTTTGAAATAGGATATATTTTCAAAATAATAAGATTGCCGAAAATTTGAAATAAATTAAAATTACACCCACAATTTGAGATGTGTTAAAATTACTTTCACAGTAAGTATTCAAGAGATAAATTTATAACATTGTTTTGTTACTAGCTTTACGCAGGCTCTAAAAGTGTCCAAAAGTATCGAAGATACACTCAATATTAATTAAAATATTAATTAAAATAAAAGTGTCCAAAAGTATCGATTAATACACTCAATATTAATTAAAATATTTTATAAATATTTGAAAAAAAATTAAATTTGTATTTTAATTTATTCTTAATTAATGGCTTAAGCTTCAAATTTCAGTAAAGAGTAGATAAGGTGATTTGATTTAACATCCTTTTTTTAATATTGTTCCATTGTAACTGCTAAACGTTATTATTATTTTTTTTATAAAATAAATTTTACCGTTTTTTTCGTATTTAGTCTGGTGAAAGCTCCTAAAATGATGATAAACTGCAATAAATTTTTCTAATACTTAAAAATATTCAACACATGTTTATTTATTTCTGAGATTTTGAGAAAAAATAAAAGCTAAAAAGTAATAAATAAAATTAGAGCAAGATCTCGTTACAAAAGTCTGTCTAACTTTTCATTAATAAACAACAGTTTTTTTATTAAACTGTTAAATTTTTTTGTGCCTCCTAAACTTAAATTTTACTTAAAAATTTAAGTTGTTCTGAATTTAAATTATTGGCAACGTAGCAAAATCTGAGAAAAGTCCTAAATTGCTTTATTACAAAATCGATTTTTAAATTTATTTTATTGGAATGGTGCTTTCACCTTTTTTTCTTTTTTTTTGAAATTGAATTAATTTTAATTTTTATTTTCAAATCGCTAAATAATTTCTAATTAAAGAGAAAACAAGCATTTTTTTTTTATACTATCAAGCGCGAATATGAGAATTTATGTATCGATTAATAATGAAAAAGAAGGTTTGAATCTTATTTCAAGATTTTATTGCATTTCTCCAAAATTAATATTTTTTTATTTGCTTAACAATAATCTATTTTTAATTACATAAAAAGCCCAACTAATTTAAATCAAAGTTTAAGTGACATCTGTCCTGAAAATCAAGCATAAGTAATTAGAAAATGCGTTAAACCTAGAATTATGAACACTTTTCTCTACTGTACTTAAATAATTATAAACTATTATTAGTAAAAAAATATCATTAAAATAATAACAAGTGCAAGAAATATGAAAGTGTTATGAAAATATTAAAAATTTAAAAACTTTAAAAAAAATTTAAAAAAAAAATAATAATTAAAAGTTAGAAAAATTAACAACCAAAAAATAAAATTTCATCATCAGCTAACACTATAATAATATTTGTAAAAAAAAATTTTTTTTCGATTAAAAACAATGGATATCCAATAAATGTAATTCCATTTTCTTCAAAAACATTGATTTAATAGTGTCCTAAATGTAATAAAATAACATTTTTATTAAAAACTTTTATCTAGATAAACATTTTTGCCATGTGCATATCCAATTCGGACGAATCCGTGATAACAGAAAATGCATTTAAATTTTGAAATTTTATAGCTGATTAACAACTTCCTCCAGTATTTAATTAAATTTAATAAATGTTAATGATTTCTATAAAAATCATTGAATTGAAATGTTTTATTTAAAATTCTTTATTTTATTAACTACAAACATTGAATTATCCAGTAAAATACCTTGTGTATAACAGTTTCTGGACCAAATCAAATGCGGTTCTTAACTTCAGTATGAACTAGCCAAAAAATGTGTCCCACTATCTTCTATTTGCTCTTTAATTTTGTATTTTGTAATCTAGTAACTTCGTTGCGATAATATTTTTAAATAATTTTTACAATTTATTCGCATGTACATTATATCGTTCGCTGTTTTCGCTTTATAAGTCAGTATTTGTGCTTTATTTTGATTTTGTTAAAAATTTTGTGATATTATGTTTATTTTATGTTTTTGTGATATTATAACTTCTTAATATTATGTTTATGAATCAGTTTCTTTTATTTTCAATTTATTTGTTTAATTTTGATGCTTTTCATACTATTGCGGATATAATCGTGCAAGGTGATGGCGAGATAATATCATTTTGTTGTTAATTTTCTAATTTTTAAGTACTATTTTTAAATTCTTTAATATTTTTATTTTTTTTAATATCCTTTTTTTTCTTTGTTTGTTTCTTCTCTTATCTTCTTTTCTTATCTTACCTTTTCTCTCTTTATTTCTCTCCTCTCTTTTTGTATATATATATATATATATATATATATATATATATATATATATATATATATATATATATATATATGGGAAAGTGGGGGGGTAGTAATCTTGGGTAGCTAAGATTCAAAAGCCTGTAGAAATTAAACTGTTTGTTCGACCTAGAAACTGGGATTTAATCAAGATATTCAACTATTGTTTAGTTATATACAATTTCTCATTCACAAAAAGTCCTAGATGTACAGTAAAATACAAAACAAAATAAAGTTCAAAATACAAAAAATTCTTAAGTAAAGTACAAAATAAAAAATTGTTCACCCTGAATAACATTTGATTTAATGATCAGATTTTCACGTTTTAGGATTCAATAAGGATTCAAAGTTTCGAGGAGGTGATTTCTAATATGATAATTAATTACGAGACTTAAGATATTTAAATTACAAAATCAGACACAAAAACAAAATTGAATTTCTCTGATTAAACATGCCTCTTTTTGACGAATTCTGATTTCTGACACCCCAAAATACCACACACAATGTAGCCACAATCTGGGAAATATGTTTCCAATAGTTTAATCAAGAGTGCAGTCTAAAGTTTGGACCCCTTAAAGTAATTTTTACTATTGCTTATTTGGCTATATTTCGATAACTTTTTAAATAAATTGAAAAATTTGTGCATGCGATTATAAAATCGTTTATCTAAACGTAAGTCCATGCGAAAAAATAGACTTTAGTAAATATTTATTATTTAATTTAATAATAATCGAAAAAATTTGAATTGTTAGGTATAATTTTTTACATCACTTTATAGAATTCGATTTTATATAGCAAAATACACATTTTGTGCGAAAACGATTGAACCTGAGGAATCGAATTTTAGAAATACGACTTTTTCAAAATTCAATTTCTCAGGAACTATATGACTAATTTCGCTCACATTCTATATATTTCCATTTATAACTGCATTCTTTAAAATGATGTAAATAACTGTATACTTTACACTTCAAAAGTATGTCGACTATTATAAAATAAAATAATAAAAATTTACTATTAGTTATATTTTGCATGGAATTATCTTTGGATAAACGAATTTTATGATTGTGTAAAAAAGGTTTTAAATTCCCTTAAAAAAATTTCGAGTGAAATACGCAAAAAGTTGAAAAAACTTCGGTGGCTTTCCTGAGCAAACTATTGTAACAATTTATTCCAGCTTGCGGCTTTTCCCTATATTTTGGGAGAAATCCGAAGAAAAAAATATATGTTTTTTCCGAGAAAATAAATTTTTTTGTGTCATAATTTAAGATATCGTCTGTCCTAATTAATTAGAATTTCTGCTCTTGAACCATTAAGATTGAGTCTTAGAGCGCACGATCATTAGATCCAAAGCTAGTTCGATCATTACATCCAAATCAGGGGGAACCGTTTATTTTTTGGGCACTCTAGTATTTTGTCATCTGATTTTTTTTTTTTTTTTTTTCTAGAAGAAGTCAAACCACCCGGTTTTACTCCACTAGTGGGATAAGACCGGGTACACATGGTAACACTAAAGGACATTTAGAAATAGTAGAATTTCAGTTTTTTGAAACTAAATTTAAAAAAAAAAACATTTCTGAAAATAAAAGAAACTTTTATTATTTAAACTGCAATTCTGGTGGCTAAACCTGAAAGAAATGCATTAAAGTTTCTCAGTTCGTAAATAAGTTACTTATACAAAACATGTTTTTACTATTAGTGTATTTATATATGATTTACTAAAGTATATACCTTTTCATAACGTGAATTTAATCCGTTGAGTACTGCAAGAGCTTATAAGGAAAAAAGATGTCCATTTGATTTATGTAACTTTAAAGAAGCAAAATTTTATAATAATAATATGAAACAATAGCATATAATATATATGTAAGCAATAGCGCTTTGTTTACAAAACTCCTGTTTCCATCACATATAGTATTTGTGTATCACACTCTTTTAGAAGTAAAGTGTTTGAACCTTTTTTTTTCTATGTTATTTTTAAACTGTAAGATTTTTTGCGATGAATTTATATTAGGTCATTGAATCATAGTATTAAAATATTGAATCATAGTATTAAAACTTTGAACAATAAATTCTAAATATATAAAAGTAATAACAGAACTTTAAACCATGAAATCAGGAACAAGCAGTTAGAATAATGAATCGAAACATAGAAAAATAATATCAGAACTTTAGACCATGATAGCAGGACACTATATCATACAATTAGACTTAATATGAGAAATTTCAATTGTATTGTCTTTTAAATTTTCTGTAAGCTTGAATAGGAAGTTAGCACATTGAAGAAAAAAATTTATTATCAATAATGATAAATTTGGTTTAATTTAGCATCTTAAAAATGAAATTTGTTAAGATAAAAACTATTTTTTGTCCTGTACTGCCTGTCATCTTTTTATAGACTTTCTTTAACAATTCACAATTTTGTAAATAAGAATATCTTCATTTTTTCTAATTATTATTTGTAGATCAATATTTAAATGTAGGAACAATCACGATTAAATAATAAATGTCTCATCTGAAGTTTCGGTTAATTGAAATTCAGGATTTAAAATGAAGTATTTTTAAATCTTACGGTATGCACATTTCAATTATTTAACTTTATGTTACTTAAAACAATGTTGAGGAAAAAATATTAAAAATTAAGCTTTTTCTTTCTTTATCTGTTTTGTTGAGGCTAATGAATGCTTTTCATATATGGTTAAAAAAAGAGAAAAATAATTGCATGAAACGAATTAAAAAAGTATTTCCATACTTATAAATTAGAAAAAGTCAAGATCTTAAGATAATACAGATGTTATCAATACATCCTGAAATTTCTATCACATTTTTGAAGAAAAAAAAGTGGTAACTCAAAGAATGATTAATTTTTCTTACATTACAGCTCACTTTGTTCTCTAAGAGTAAAGGATTACAACAACAAATATTATAGCATGGATGACTGATAGAAGAGCTCTTGAATCTATAATTTTTACTTTTTCGAGTAAAGAAAACAAAGTACAATCAAAGTGATGAAAAATTTCCATAACGATCTTTACGAAAAATGCCAATATCAGAAAATATAAGATATGTGCAAAAAAAATAAAAACTGTTTTATGTTAATGCTTCTTTCTTTAACAGGAAGACAGAATTAAAGTATAAATTCTTGGAATCTTTATTGATAGAAGATGGGAACCCCAGCTGAGCAAATTCAAATTTATTCAGAACACCCCACCCATTTCGAACATAATGTGCTCCTATTTACATGAAGGTGATGGAAGTGTTCCATCTATAAAAAAGCTAAAAAGGAAAAATAATTCTGGGTTTGAGTAGTTTTTTTTCTCTTTCAATGTAATACGAAACAGCCTCGAATTCTTTGTGCCCCACTTTTGCATGATTCCTCAGAATCCTTCTTTCTACAGGGGATGTTTTTTCTCTCTTTTCAATATTGATTAACGTTTCGCTGCCGTCTATTTCCTTTTGCTTAGTTTTTTTCCTCCATCCTATCTCTCTTAACATTCATTCTATTCAACCCCCCCCCCTTTTTTTTTACTTCAGTTTTCATTAATGTCTCTCGTATTGCATATACTTAATTTCACTATTCGCATAAAAGACCAATGAAGACAAAGGAGAGCTGTTGTTCCTACATTCTATCACTTCGCCTGTTTCTGGGAGAGAAGTGATAGAAAAAGACTCTTCTTTCTTCCCAATCTCAGGGGATGAGGAGGATCAGTCCTTTTCACCCTCCTTGTCCCTACCATTTTTTTTTCTATCTTCCCTCTCCTAACCCTTTCAAATCTTTCCCGGAGCTCTTCGTACTTCTTCATCCTGTCTGAAGGGTAATATTTATTTGGCTTTCACTCGCGTTTCTAAATCGCCAAATAAATTAAATAGAAGAAATAAAAGTTCGCCAAAAAGTTTGAAGACATTGGTAAATAAAAATACAATACCGACGAGGAATGTTGGTCGCGTTTTATTTAATATAAATTTCGAAAAAAAAATTGCTTTTATTTTCTTTAAAGGAAAAATAATATGTTTAGTTTATTAAACTCTTTGGCACTATTTTTGTTAGCTGGAGAGAGTTTTAAAACATTTAAAAAACCGTCTGATAGTTAGCAGTCAATTCTAGTTTTATTTCAGCGATTATTTTCCCCCAAGTGTTAATAAAATCAATAAAAAATGAAATTATTTAATTTTATGTTTTTGGAGTACCTTACAGATGAGACCATCCATCGAGATGAGATCGGCCATCGAGTCTCAAAGTCCTCCAAGTTCCCATAACAAATCAATACCTCTGGGAGTACTGATTCAGGAGTTTCCTTGTCTTCTGGATTGGTTCAAAATTACAAGGCTACGGAGTTGAACATCAGTAGTCGTAAACCCATGAAATTGGGTCGGCTGTTCAACGACGGATATAAAAACCTTAAAAAAATTTTAAATCTTGCAATCTTAATACCTTAACAAACTTATAAAACCGCAAAAGATTTTATATGAGATCTATCAAAAGATAAAGAAAATAAAAATTGAAAGTTTAAAACAAATTGTGTAATAAACTATTGTGTCTATTTAAAATACATAAAGTAATTTAGTTCTTTTTGTACAAACTGAATAGTTAATTTATTTCTTAGAACTGTGCATATTTTTGTAATATAACTTCATACCAAGAAATCTTCTTGAATATTTTAATGAAATAAGTGTTTAAATCAACGTTTCATTACAGTTTTTAAGCATTGAAAAAAACTTAAATATCAAAACTAACGCATTAATAAATAAAAGTTCGTAACTATATTTTGACTAAAAAATGTACGCATAATTATACTTTAAAAAATGTAATGAAGTGTTATAAATTGCATACAATCGCATATAAATTTAATCATGAAATTTAATCATACACTTAAGTTTACTTAAGTAGTATTTTTAGAAAATAATCGTTTGCTCAATATCAAAATAATCAATAAGCAATGAATCTCTTTGAACAACTTTAAGAAAATGCGCTGTATTGATATCGAATTCCTTTTTTCGTTTTCATTCGAGTTTCATATATCAAGGGGGTGTAATCTTCATTTTTGGGAAGAAATATATATGCTACTTCTGATGTTTTGTAGCATAATAAAAAACATGAAAAAATAATACTTATAGACTATGGAATTTGTGTGCAAGTAATATTTCTTTTAAAGTAATGGAAATAGCGAAAAATTATAAAATAACTAAAACAAGAGAGCAGTTTATTTCTAATAAACGCTTATAAATGATCGTTTAGCTAGGTTATGTATAAACTAAATAACTTGAAGCTTTTAATTTTAAATCTTGATACTTATTATTATTTTTTTTAGTTTCCTTTCCAAGTTATCGATCATGGAACTCAAACGAAATTAGATGTTTTAGTAGCATATCAGTTCATTGATATTTTAAATTTTATTTAATAGAAGATACACCATAGGAAACATTTGTTGAAAACATTACAACACTATCCGTCAGTTAAATCCTGCAATTTTGGCTTCTTAGTTCAAATTTTTGAAATCTGATATAATTTGGACTGTTTGAGAAAAGGTTTTTTACTGATCTTGGGAGAGGCATTTTTTCAATAAGCCGCATTACAAGTCCGCCATTTATGTCTACTAAAATGTATTTTAACTGCATAATTGCTTCTCTATTTTGATTTAATGGTGGGTAAAAAATGAATATTTTTATACGTATTTTTGAGCTGAAACACAGTTATTAATTTTTTCTTTAAATACTGATAAATTCATAAAATGGAGTTCCTAAATTGAGTTTAAGTATATAACGAATGCATTACGAATGAATTTTTTGAAGTATGTATGTTTGCATTAGAAATATTATTATTTTATAAGTAAAAAATATTAAAACAATAAAATAAAAAAGTAGATATTTCAACCCAACAAGCATGTTCTGAGTAATAATAGCTAAACTAAACTCAATAGCATGACAGTCTATGGAGAGTCAAGGTTTTCTTGACCTTGGGTTTTGGGGTGCGACAGCAAGTGTTTCGGTTGGGTCGAATCCTAAATGATTTCTCCCCAAGCATGAATTTTATCGACCCACTGAAAAAATGAAGGAATGGAACACAGTATGTTACCTCAAAACGTACTCTTTTTTTAAAATTATTTTCTCAACAGCAATAATATAGTTTTATAATATTTTTCCTTCTCTATTCATAATTCATTATTGTGTTTCCATAAGCATTTAAAATACAGAAAGTTTTAAATTTAAGAAATATTATTTTAATGAGGATATTTATGTTTTCAATGAACATAAATTAACATATTTTGTCAGAACGCAATGAGGAAAAAGAACAATATTTTGACAGATATTATTAACGATGAATAGAATAAAATATAGAAATATACAATTCTATATTATTTGAAATGTAATAATAATGTGTCAAAGTGCCCAGAAATGCTTCTGTTCTCCTTAAAATGTAAAAATGGCAGCTTTTTTGAAGTGATGGGATGCTAAACAAAACTGGTAAGAAGGTAGCGTTGACTCATTTGTCGGATTGAATAAAAATTTGTAATAGATATATCAATCACGTGGCTTGTTTTTATTCTGAATTGCTTCTTCAGACAATAAAATACTCTGATAAATTAGTTTATTCCATTTGTAATTAAAAAAAATTTTGGCCGATTAATAACTTTTCATTTGACATTTTGGACAGGAAGATTCGGTTGAAACAAAGCCTGTAAAGATTGACATATCAACTTTTATTCTATTCTCTTATAACTATGCCTTTCTGTGCAGAACAATAACAATTTTAAAGAAAACATTTTAAAACTGTCTTTTAAAAAAAGGACAACATTAATGCCCAAACTTAACATGTCATCTGTAGTTATATAACTCTATTTATGATATGAAATATACATTACTTTTTTATTGAAAGTTTATCAAGAACCACCATATACTTTACCTTAAAATAAACATTATCTTGAAAATAAACGTGACTTTTTTATTAAAAATAATAGAGCTTTTGTTTGTAAGAATCTGTCAAAGTTATAGTTACATATTTTTGCTTCAATCATAAATATCGATATATTATACATAACAAACATACTTTAATTAATATCTAATTTTCTAACAGCCTGTGTAATGTGTGTTTCATATGGCTTTATTAGGAATTCAATCCAGAAAATTTGACAACTCACTGCATCACAAAGGAGCAGAAAAATAACAAAGAAACAATTTAGGTGAAGTGAACAAAAAGAACAATAAACATTTGAATCAATAAACATTTCAACAATATAAAATTTTAAACATAAATATAAAAAAGGTAAAGTTAGTGACAATTCATGAGAGTTCTTGCGTCCCAATACAATTTAGTGACATTCGCACTTTTCTGGGAGTTCCTATCTAGTCCCTTGCACAACAAGAGGTGATCAGAGTTGAATACACCTGTGTCACAAATTGGGCATGCTTTTCTGGGAAGAATTTTTATGTTATATAAATGTTCTGATAAGCAATCGTGACCTGTTTTAAGCCTAAAGTGGGTTACTGCTTCTTTACGGGGTTGGCAACAGAGAAATTTCCAATTGTCTTGAATATTTTCCCATATTTTGCTTTTTGATTTTATAGTTCAATCATAATTAGTTATTTCGTTAAGTTTTTCATAACGTATTTTTTAAGAGTATCAGGTGTGACGGTTGTTATTTCTTGAGGTTCCTTTTTTGCCAGATAATCTGCGTTCTTATTGCCTTCGATACCAATATGTGAGGGGATCCACTGTATAACTATAGTTTTATTCATTTCCTTGAGGAGGTTTATATCGTGCTGGATTTCGTTTAACAGCTTAGTTTTAAAATATTAGTTTTCTGTGATTGCTTGAATTGCAGAAATGGGGTCTACCAATAGAACCACCCTTAGGAACTCATTAGATCTTGTTTTTAGGTTCTGTAATGCTAGATAAATTGCTTGGATCTCTGCATCAAAATTGGTCATATAATGATCCACGGGGGTGCTTTGGGAAAATAGTTTACAAAAAACACCAGCTCCATCTTGTATCTGAGATCCATCAGTATATACATGTAGCCAGTCGCTTTCCGGGTATTTTTCACAGATCATTTTCAACGCAGTTGCCCTCAGCTCTGCCTCGATACTGTCTTTTTTCCTTAAGTTCCCTACAGTCAAGTTGTTTTCGATGTCTACATATTCAAGTGGGGTGATAATTTTATATATGCTTTCAGTAGGAATGCGCGATCGAGGGATCGAAATCTTGAAGTGTGTTTTGGCATATTTCTATTGGCGAAACTTGAGTTTTGAGACTACTGGGTTCCTGATTTAGAATCCACTCTGCTCTGTGTGAGGTCAACATTTTGATGTAACTTCCGACGGCCTGCTTTTGAATTTCGATGTTGATGGGTGGGTTGGAAGTATACAGCTACATTGCTGTGACTGTGGTAGTTTTTACTGCTCCAACGATAACCCTAAGGGCTTTATTTTGCGCCTTTTCTAGTTTGTCAATACTACTCTTTGCCGCAGAAATCAAGGCCTCACTACCATATTTGATTATGGGTTTAACATATGCATTATACGTTGTATTAGGGGTTGCTTGATTACATCCCCATTTGGCTCCTGCAAATCTTTTCATCATTGATATTCTGCCTTTCTCTGCAGTGATTTTCACGTGATCGGTGAAGTTTAATTTGTTATCTAGTGTTATGCCTAGATATTTGCCAGTGTAATGTATGATGGGGTCTTTGGGACGAATTAAGAAGTTGGGTGAGGAGCAGAGATAGAATTTGTTTACATTTTATTATTTTACATTTATTTTACATTAATTATTTTACATTATTTTTACATTTAAAAATACGTAAAACTTTTAATATTTCTAAATGAAAGACATTATACTTAAAAATATTTAATAATATAAAATGAAAAAAGTAAGTTTTACCTTAATAAACTTTAGAGGTCCCTAAAAAACAAAGGGACAATGGTTGACCCCTCCACTTCTTAATTCGGCCCCGTAAAATTATATTTTTTTAAAGTAAAATAAATCCAATAAAAATAAACTAAGAATATAAATCTTACTTAAACCCATGTTATAAGTCTGTATACCGTTTTTCAGAATCTCATTATTAAGATAAAAATTTCAACCTAAGGTATTTTTATCATGTAATGATGAGAACAATCAAAATTTTAAAAAGAGGGTTCAAAATATACACTGAAACAAGAGCAATAAAAGATCTTTCAGTATTTTCTGATGGGGGTGTAAAAATTAGCTCTTTCATTATTTTCATGATTCACTCATCACATTAACTAGCTGAATATTTGTATGTGTTTACGTTCCTCGTACGTGGTGAATAAAAAAAGAAAATAATCGTTAAATCTACTGATCAACACTACGAAATCATGCACTAAACTGAAAGGTATATCCCGACACAATTAATAAGGTTAATAATTTAAATTCTTTCTTTCTTTATTATTTTTTGTTGTCCTACCCGGGCCGGGAGGGGGGGGGTGCTTTATGTTATTAAGTTAAGCAAAACGCGTTTTTTTGTAGCTCATTCCATCAGAATAGAGATTAACTGTATTCAGCATCACTTTCCATGATGCTATTGCCCGCCTTCAATTCATGATAGTCCATATTTCTCCGGTACATATCTCTTTCGAAATTTATTTCTGCAGTATCAGTATTAAAAATGCAGAGTATTGGTGCAGTAAAAAATATATCATTACACTTTGTATCTATATTAGTATATTTGGTACATATTGCATTACCTTTCAAGATTGGAATTTTTTACGAAATACATTTATTAGTGGTAACAAAATAAAGTAAAATCAAAAAATTTTTTTAAATCAAATTGAATTCTTATAAAACTTTGATGAGGAGTTTAGAGCATGATCATTTCTCCATCTGACATTTAATGTACTCTTTAAAATATTTATAACAGTAGTGGTGAAAAAAAGTTCTTCTAATTCATTAAAATATTAATACATTAGTTTAACATCATTAGCTTCAATAATGGTATGGCGCTTTTTTATGGTTTCTACGTTACGCAACCTTTTCTCTATAAATCTTACATTTAAGGACATGACTTATTTTATTATTATGTATTGCTTAAATTAATTAAGTAATTATATTATGGTAATTTCTTACATTTAGAAACTTTCGTTACGTTACGTCCTTACTTATAGAATTCATTAAATTTGTGTTCATTTCAAACAATGCTCTTTTTATGAAAGTTTAGCAAAAATTAACTTTTTTAACATAGTTCATAAAATTTAATTTTTTAATTGCTGTTAATTAGTTACACATTATCTTCATCAATTTATATTTTAATGTTCAATTGATAATGTTAATGTTATAATTCAGCAATTATTATTATCTTTTACATTTATCTAAAAATAACCACACAATTTAGTCTATTGAAAAATATTTAAGTTTATATTAAGAAATGCTGTTTTTTTTTTTATTTAAATTTTGTTCATTGGTAATTTGATTTATTTAACCAATCAAATTATATTTATATATAAAAGTATATTTTCTTTTTTTTTTCAAGTTTAATTGTTAAAAATTCTTTTGTGTGTGTGTTTGTTATACATTGTAACTAAATACATATTTTTAATATAATATTATTTACAATTTATTGAAAATCATTATGAAAAGGCTTTTAGAAATGTTCGTTACGTTACGTTGTTACTTATAAAATTGCTAATGTGTGCTAATTGCTACTTGTGCTAATTTCAAACAATGCTGTTTTTGTTAAAGTTTGGAAAAGTTTAATTCTTTGAACATAAAAATTTATAAAATTTAATTGTTTTAATAGCTGTTAATCAGTTACACATTATCTTCTTAAATTTATATTTTAAAGTTTTGCTTTTAATTCCGTAATTATTATTATATTTTACATTTATCCATAAATAACCACACAATTCAGTCTATTGAATAATGTTTCAGCTTATATTAAGAGAGGTTTTCTTTTTTATTTAAATTTTATTTGTTGTTAATTTGTTTTATTTAACCAATCAAATTATACTGATATATGTAGGTATATTTTGATTTTTTTTCAAGTTTAGTTTAATTTTTTTTCTTTTTTTTGTGTTTGTTATACATTGTAACTAAATACATATTTTTAATATAATATTATTTACAATTTATTAAAAATGATTTTAAAAAGGTTTTTAATTTGAATTTCAGTTGTTATTAGTTTGCCATATTTTATAAGTTACTATATATTTACATACCTTTAAATATGTATATTTTTAGTCACTTAATTTTAATTTGTTGACAAATAGTTACATTTTGAGAATCGAGTTATATTTTAATAAAATATATTTTGAAAGTTATAGAATTTGAACTATAAAATTTGAACTATAAAATTTTAACATATAAGAAATGCTGCTTCATAAACTCTGATTTAAGTATACCTTTCACCATTTATTTAAGTAATACCTTTGAAGAAAATGAATTTTTTCCTTTTATTTCAGTATAACATTAGTGTAACTTCAAACATTTTCTTAAGTTTGTTAGTTTAATGATAACAAACTATACTTTTTATTAATTGTTCTTATACATTTATTATGCATACTTTTGAAAAGAAAATGTATGCAAATAAGTAAAATAATTTTATTTACTAATATATTTGATAAAAGTAACAATAACCCTATAACGATTAAGAATTGATAGAGAAATACTATGATTAAACATTTATCAAACTTGATGGATTTTAAAAATTAAAGCAAGATATAAAAAGAATGATAATAAAAAATATTTCTTTGTTTTATTTTTCTCCAGCGTATTTTACGTATTTTACGTATTTTCCAGCGTATTTTACTTATTTTTATTTTTAATAAAAAAATTAAAAAACATAAAAATAAGTTTTTTTTTCGCTGTAAACTACCCTTTTCAAGATAACCGGAAGGGATGTTTTTACACATGCTATTAAAAATGTATGTAAAATATGCTATAAATAATATACAATATTGCATAATTTAAAAACAACTTCAAGTCAATTATGCAATTATAGAGTAATTAAATAGGTTTTTTATTACGATATCCTGATTCAATTGAATCGTTTCTGCCTTGAAAAATTTTTCAACGTATTAAATGTTCGAAGAAAAACAACAAGGAATTGATACGAATGTTCAGTATGAAAAATACATTTTTATCAAGTAAAAGTTAGGAAAATGTCCTACAGATGGCGTCGCTTTCGCTGTGAGCTTTTCTGATGTTTCGCTGTTAATTTCGTGCAACTCACGAATTTTCTACTTAATCACACACCTGCTGTCAAACTTATTGTTGATACTTGGGAATAAATTGAAACCTTCTCTTTTCAATCTTTAAAAGGAAAACATATTCCCTGTCACGCAATTCTTTCTTGTGTTATGCAATATTGCTTGTTTACGTTTCAACTAAATTAGAAAATAAGAAAAAAAAAATTTTTTTATTTATTTTTTAAATTATTATTATTTTATTTATTTTTTAAATTATTATTATTTTATTTATTTTTTAAATCATTATTGTACTATTAATTTTTTTAAATTATTATTATTATTTTTTTTTTTATCGATAGCAAATTATAATCGGAATTTATTATCGCTCAAATCCAAAACAATGAAATTTAACTATTGATTCATGGATCAAACACGTATTTATAAATATGTGGGCAAGAAAATTAATTTAAAATATTTTTATGTACTTTTTTCACGAGTAATTTATTTACAGAACTAATATATTTGTCTTGAAAGGGCATAAATGCGTTGTTAGTATCACCATTGATGGTGAAAAATACTAAATCTACTTAACCAGAAAGCTTGAAACAAAAATAAATAAAAAAGGAATATTATAATCACAGTTCTTGTTAATCTAGTCTTTTCATAAATGAAATTTTATAATTTCTTTAAGAAGAATCAATGCTATTATAAAAAAAAAAAGAATTTAAAAGTTCGCTTAGAACTTATGCATTATGATGTACGCTACTTAGTGTGGATGTAACGCGATAATTTAAATACAATTTAATCTGTTTTCATGGTACACCGAGCGAATGAAAGCAATATATAATATTTTTTGTTTAAACTTTTCATTCTATTTTAAAGTAACGAAAACTATTTTTTATGTATATTCCTTCTCTAATATTTGTTTAAAAAAACCTGAAAACTATTCTAAAATAAAATAATACCTTTGTTATGAAGCTTTTCGACTTGTAAGTCTAGTAGATTTAAAATCTATGAATGAATATTAAAATAATATTAATTAATATATATAATGACTAATAAATTAATCTATAATACAATAATAAAAAATGCTAGAAACACTTGCACTAACATTATCAAAAGCATGTGACACATGATCAAAAATCTTTTTATTTATAATATTATAAGAAAATTTTAAATATTTTTGATTTAATTTCTAGATGAATAAATAATTACAGATATAATGAAATATTGAAATCTTAAATGGTCTTACATATCTATAAAATTCTGGAATTTTGGAGAAAGATGCTTTCATTTTAATGCAATTGTTTTAGAAAGTAAATTTGAAGGCGGATTTTTGCATACTATATTTAATTTTTCTTTTTAAAAACGTTGAGCATTTCACTTACATATTTGTTTTGTATTTTTATTGTTTTATAAATGAAATTTCTTTCTGATATTTTTTTTAAATTTTATTTAGAAAAAAGTGAATTTGATAAATCTTTCCGTTGTTCGGAAGTAGAAACATCATTGTCATATATTAATATAAATTAGAAATCTGATACAAAGTTTTCCAATATTATTGAATGAATATTTCAGTAATGAATGAGTATGAACACATTTTTTCAGAAAAATTCTAGTAACATTAAATTCTGGATAAATAAAACTGTTCAGAAAATTTCAAAATTAAAACAAACAGCAATCACTAAGTGATTTCTGTCAATGAGGATCTGTCATTTTGTAATTGCCAGATAGTATATAGATAATGTTTGAAAACGTTTTTAATAAACAATTATTTGTACTTGTCAATAATAAGCTTGAACGAGTGTAATTTAAAATGTTTTATAATATTTCCCTCAGCTTATTGTGTAAATCTTTTAGTTTTGAGTGTCATTTAAACTTCGTTTTCAAAAATTAAATTTCTTAAACGTAATAAAACTTTAAGCTTATTATCTTATCAGTTTATTAGCTTTCAGTTATTGTTTTGCTCCAAGAAGTAATTTCAAAACTTTTACAGATATAAGACGAAAATTAATAACTCAAAAAAAATTTATTTAAGGGAAAACATTCTGAAATTGATAAAGCACTTACAAATTAAGTAAAAACAAATAAATGAGCAGCGGATAAATCAATACTATATTTTATGTATATAATTTTTTTATTGTTTACATTTACTAACAACTTGTTATATAACTTTAAATAATATAAAAAATATTAAAAATTAATTTAAAAAAAATTTCTTTACACATTAGTTATTCTTTCACAATCCCGTCATTTTGACTGCTTTTGTGCAATGTAGGTATATACTAAATTTCAGTCTTTCTAGTGATTATATATATATATATATATATATATATATACATACATATATATATATATATATATATATATATATATATATATATATATATATATATATATATATATATATATATATATATATATATATATATATATATATATATATATATATATATATATATATAAGACGATAGTTAACTACTTGGGTTGTGTATTATTTTTTACTAGCTAGATGTTTGCATTCCTGAATGATTTTAATGAGACTTTTTTTACATCTGTGTCAAAATTACGCACAGAAATCTGAAATTTGTAACATTGAAGGGTTATGAAACTGCTACTTTGAAAAACAAAGAATACGATTTTAAACTGTGCATAAAAGGTAGTTTCCAAAGGAAAATAAAAATCTTTTTTTAAAAAAAATCGCTCAAAACATTTTGCAATCAAGTTACATCCTTCGCTGTATTTGAAATGTTCTAAATAATCTCGAAAAGATTACAAGAACACCAGTCAAATAAAAGCATTTTTTTAAACTTAGTTAAATAATAAAGTAAAACACAACGTGATGATAGAAAAAACGACAGTATTTTGGTATCAAACGTACAAACTTTTACTCTTTTGGGCACATAACTGCAATAATACCTAGAAATGAAAAATAGAAGTTAAATAATAAACTAGAACACAATGTATTAACGGAGAAAGATGACATATTCGTATCCAAAGTACAGTGGGTAAAAAAATTTGTAAATAAAATAAACGGACCACCTTGCATAACTTTTGATCTAATGATCGGATGTTCCAGAGCTCAATCTTAATTGTTTGAGAGGACGACTTTATATATGCTAATTAATTAGTACAGACGATATTTCAGGTTACGAAATTTGCTTCAAAAACGGCATACCTTTTTTCGACGGATTCTGACTCCCAAAATATAGATGGTAGCTGCAATTTGGGAAATATGGTTCCTACAGTTTAGCCAGGAGAGCGGTCCAAAGTTTAGAGCCCTTAATAAAAATTTTACTTTTTGTGTATTTCGCCATATCTCGATAACTTTTTAAATCAAGTGAAAAATGTTTCCATTCAATTATAAAATTCGTTCATAAAAAAATTATTTTATGCAAAATATAACTTTTAGTAAATATTTATTATTTTATTTTATAATAGTCGAAACAATTTCAATTATAATATATGTAATTTTATATCCTTTTAAAGAATGCAATTTTAAATAGCCAAATAAAAATTTATTGAGAAATTGGTAGAATAGTTCCTATGAAATCGAATTTTACTCCACAACTTTCTTCAAAAATAGAACGTTTTTGCCTCTGATTCTGAAACTTAAAATATCTTCTGCATTAAATAATTAGCCTATTATAGGTCAATCCCCTCAATCCATTAATATTGAGTCCAAGAACTTAAAAATCTGATTATTAGATCAAAAGTTATTCTATGTTGTCCGTTTTTTACTCTGCGCACTGTGTATATTTTAGCTCTTTTGACACATAGAAAAGAAAACCAATATTTTTATTGCTTCCTATTTAGTGTTTTTCAATATCCATAAATAATTTATAAGCAAAAATGAATGATATCAATTAATAAACAATAAATTTTAATAGTTACAATGTAGTTAATATACATTAATCAATAAAAATTTTATGAAAGTTATTCTTTTAACATAATGATAAAACATTTGTAGGAATTTAATTTCATAACCTCTTCGTATAACATTGATCTTAGCATATAACTTTATAAATTTCCGTTTTGAATAGGAATTGTATGATTAACTTAATCACTATATAATTTTATACTGAAAGCACTATGTATAATCCGCTGTTTCGATATTAGAAAAAAAAAATTCAACAGGCTTGTCAGATAATATTAAATTAACACTCCTTGGATTCACCTGCTGCTTAGGGATGATAAATAGAAGGAAACTCGAGGTTTCACACCAAAAGGTACGAATTCATGATTCTTTAATAAGTCGCGGAATGAATGAAAATGAATTTTAAATGTAAGCCTCAAATCATGTTATTAAGCTTTCTAAAATAAAGAACATATTAGAAAGCAGATTTTAACCAGGTGCGTAAGTTCTGTTTATTTAAAAGTAAATTGCACGCATCTTTTTTCTGATCATATATAAGTATTTTTAAGGAAGTATTTTCCTGTAATTTGACCGAAAAATGTATATTTCAATTTCTACATAATTATTTAGTACAGATTATAAGGATTCTTTATTTTAACTGCATTTTAGGTATTTGTGCTTTTTTAAAGAATTTCTGTGTCGTTCTTTTTAAATGTTGTCTGATCCATACGATGATTTTTTTAAACTGTTAATTTTTAAATTTAAAAACTGTTCCAAAACAAAAAACTTGAATTTTGATGTGCCATTACATTAATAAAATAATCAAAAGAGGGCTTTACTTCAAAGTTTAGTTAAAAAACGTATCATTAGAATTAGATGATTTTTAAGTTATTTTTTAAACTCTTTGTAGAATACCAAGTAAATATTTATTCTAAAAATTTAACCAAATTTTGATGCTATTTTTAAATCATTGAAAACGCTAGATAATAAAGTTTGTATGCATTGCCAAATTATTATTCTTTAATTTATTACTTGAGCAGGCATCTTAAACACTTTTTATTTATATATTTTATAAAGAAGTCACCATAATAAATGAAGTGCAAGAAATTTGATGTGTTTTTTCTCTTATCAAGAAAATAAACGTTTATAAAAATAGAGTTTTTTATTTTATTTAAACATATTGGAAATAGCTATATCGAAATGGCTATATAGCTATATAAAAATAGCTGTATAGTTGATATGCTGTCATATTTAGCAAAACTATTCAATACTATGAAATAAGATTACGTGGAAAAGTTTTTTAAATCAACTGGAAAAAAAGACAATATTTGAAATTGGGCCGCCGGGGCTCAGGGGATAGAGCGTTTGCTTTCCAATGAGGAGAACGGGTACGAATCCCAGCTATGGCTAGTCGATACGGATTCCGCACCGATCACAGTGCTGACGTAAAATATCCTCAGTGGTAGACGGATGATGGGCTTATGATGGGATGATGGAAGTCTCCTTAAGCTAATCACGGGAGGTTTTCGTAGTTTTTCTCCTCGTGTAACGCAAGTGCGGTTCAATCAAAAAGTTCTCCACTAAGACAAATTTCTTCCAATACTTGATCTGGAAGTTCCCTTGTTTCTTGAATTGGGTTCAAAATTACAAGGCTACGGAGTTGAACATTAGTTGTCGTAAACCCAAAATTGGGTCGGCTGTTCAGCGGCGCGGTTATAAAATATCAAAAATATTTTAAATTCGAAACCGGGAATTTTAATAGTAAATGCATCCATCAGAAAATTTAAATATACATTCTTGTATGTCATTGTTTCATGTTGTAAAGTATTGTCGAATAACACTTGGGGTACTTTTTTTGTTTATGTATATACACATAACAAGTCTAAAAATGCATCAACATAAAGAATCAGTTTAATTAAAAAAATATCAGTTACTGTCTTTTGAAAACAAATATTAAATTATTATAATTATACGGTCTAATTATTGAAATTTTTTGAATTAATTCCTTGAGTTTTTAATTGTTGGTATATTTTTAATAACATCCCACTTTTTTTCTATTTTATCACTACAAGTGATGTTTACTGCTATGTAGACATCTTTTTAAGAATCCATTCCCTCCCCCCCCATTAAATTATAGTACCATTAAATAATTAATGCCAATAATATTTGGTCCATTAAAGATAAATCTGTTTATTAAAATAATTCAAATTTTTAAAAGTCAGACATACAGTTTTTACTTGTTTTAAAAATTATACAAATTGGTCAAATAGTTCACACATTCCTTAATTCAACAAAACAGAAGAATCAGACTTCCATTTTCTAGAAGCCTCAAAACACATAAGGTAATAAATAATGTAAATTTAAGCACATAAGGTGCGTTGCAAAATGTTGACCTCACCTCGATATTTTTTATTTATTGTATGTAATGCTAAGAAATGCAACTAAATTACAATAATTTTATTGTTAAAAGCACATAAAATGCAAACAAATTTAGATGCAATGCATTTGACAATAATTAGAAAAACAACAAAAGTAATTTTCTAAATAATAATAATCAAAGATGACTTTGGCTCAGTTAATATCCAACAAATGCTTTTTTGTTGACTCCAATTGCAAATACGCGACGAGGCATTCCTTCTACAAGTTTCTGCAACATCAGAGAGTCAACTGCTTCCCATGCAGAAATAATGGCTGCTTTCAAATTCAGTGTGTTGTTATGTTGTTTGCTGTTTGCATAAAAAACCCTGGCAAGAACTCTCCATGGAGTTCAGGTCCGGAGAAACAGCAGGTCAATCTATAGTATTCACTCTATTGGAAGAAAATTATTCCCAAGCTGATTTAGCGACTTGAATTGAGGCATTATCTTGTTGGTAAATCCAAAATAATCCGATTGCTTCTCTAAAGGGTAAAAAATGCGTTTCAGCATGTCTTGGTAATCGGTGGGCTTCATGCGGCCTGATCGAAGGGCAAGATTTACCTCAGCATTGTATCTAAATGCTTCCCACACCATTAAGAACTTACCACCTTGCTGTTTTTTTGAGAAAAGTTCTTCCTCCTTACGTAGCTCTTGCCAGTAGTAACTGTAGTTGTCTGATCCATCAAACTTAAATTTTTTTTTCGTCGCTGAACACTTCTGTTCTCCCCTTGTCATTCCAGTTTGAATGTTCTTTTCCCCAGACTATGTGAGTTTCTGTCATTCGCGATTAAATTTTCCTTCTTTTGTGCTTTATGTTTCCACATCTTTTAACAATTATGGACTTGTGCACATTAATATTAGGGTTACATGAGAGCTCTCCCATCTTGTTTCATTACTGCTAAGTATCTCGATAATGTTTCTTTCTTGTCTAGAGGTCAACGACCTTTTTCTACCTGACAATTTTTTGGTGCCATATTGATTTCTAAATTTCAAAAACTTAGTTACCACACTTGGAGATCGTTCGATCATCTTTGCTATCTCTCGGTTATATAAGCCAGCATTTTTATAAACCTTTATTTGGCCTTTTTCATGCTTAATAAGAGTTTTTCTCGAACCCATGTAAT
Organism: Parasteatoda lunata; assembly: GCA_949128135.1. Classification (NCBI taxonomy): domain Eukaryota; kingdom Metazoa; phylum Arthropoda; class Arachnida; order Araneae; family Theridiidae; genus Parasteatoda; species Parasteatoda lunata. The sequence continues at coordinate 11,455,867 of OX421980.1, read as the reverse complement.
TAAATATTCTTTTTGAACTAAATTGAACTATTAAAAACTCATAATTTCCCAAAAGTAATTTGAAGGAATTCAAAACATATTTTCAGCAAAAAAGTTAGCTTACCCCTGATTCCTTGCAGATTGCAATAAGATTTTCTAAGTGAGGTCATCATTTCGCAACACCCGATATTCAAATTTTGATTTGTATAGCCGTCCAATCACATTTGTTCGTTAGTAATTTCATGTAACATATAATTTGCATGCATGCAATCAGTCCGCGAGCATTGGGTTTTAGATGACATTTGTGATCATTTAGAGAAATGATTCGGTAAGGTTAACATTCACCTTACGCTATTAAAAACGTACTGAGCTATATTGTAAGAATGCCTACAAGATGATCTCGCAATTTTAAAATACATAATAACAAACTGATATTTTTATTAACAAGAATTAATCATTTCAGGAAATTTTAAATTGAATTCTTTCATTTTATTAGAATTTTTTATAGTGTACTTTATTATTTTAATGAATACGACATTTCAATACTTTTAAAAGTTTCTTAATTACTTAAAATAAAAAATGAATTTTGAGATACCTCAGAGAAATTCATAGTTCAGTTCATTCAAATTTATAATATTTTACTAAAGAACACAAGCAGGAACAAATGGGTACAGGAAAGCAGGAAAAAAACATTAACAATTTAGGTATACATTTTAACAATTACATCTAACAGTTCCTGTTAAATCTAAAGCTATCAGCAGTAATCAATAATTTATTGTGGTTTGCAAAATTATTGAAGAATTGAAAGAAAACAACTTATACGAATGTAGCAATAAAGGAAACGAAAATAAAAATATGACCACCGAAGCAGACGTCTTCAGGGGGAACCGGCCCCGGTAGCCATAAAACAAAACCTTTTCTATTGAGAGAGAGGGAAATGCCTAAATAAACTCCCTCAGTACCCCAGGTTTTGTATAGAAGTCCAGGAAAGAACATGAAATACATAGAAACAATTCAGAAAAGAAACTCAAATAAAATCAGAAAATAAAATAAAAAAATAAAAACTCACTTTAACCAGGTCAAACAACGATTTCATAAGCAATTCGAATGAAAAGGAAACACTTAAAGCTAAAGAAAACAACGCCCTCTATTAAAATGCGCAGATTGAGAAAAAAAGTCAAGGAAAAGATACGTAACATATTAATAGAATGGTTAACTGGGGCTGCTCAGTTAAGACTTGAATTACGCCCTGTTAAAAGAAAAAAATATGAAAAACTAGAATTCTTCAATCATTTTCTTAATTAAAAAGTTGACTTTACAAAAATTAAAAGAAAAATCATTATTTCTCAAATTATTCAAAAAATTATTCACAGCTTCCCGAAAACTTTCAACATTATTGCAAATATTTTTAATCCTAACCAATTGTGAAAAAACCAAATTTTTAAAATTTTTTTTACACAAATTAGTATTAAAGTTACAGAAAAACATAACTTTAAATTTAAAAGCTTTTCTTTTATCAAAAACACCAATTTTAATAATATTGTCAACAATATCAATTTTAAAATCTAAGTATTCAACATTTAAACAATTCTCATTAGTTTTCTTCAATCTTTAGGGTAAATACTATAAATAAAACTATAATTATCACAATTAAAGAAAATCAAATCATCTATATATCTAAAAGCATTAAATTCATTATGCTCCAGAAATTTAGCTTCAAAAAGATGCAAAAAAATATTAGCAAAAGCACCAGAAAAGGAATTACCTTGTGGAATTCCAATAATTTTTTTATAAAAATCTAGACCATTAAAAAGAACATTCTTAAAAAGATTAAACTTACATAAATCCATCCAATAAGACTTATCAATTTTCTCATTAATTAAATACTTATCAAAAATGCCGCTACAAATTTCAATAATCTTTTCATGTGGTATACTTGTATACAAATTTTCGAAATCAAAAGTATTAATGCTGGAAATATCATTATTATTAATAAAATCCAAAACTTCAACATTACTATTTATAACAATATTTTTCTCTTTTTTAATTTTAAGTAAAGTAATTTTTCGAAAACTAAAAAATCTTTCACTTATTGTAACAATTGTAACAATTAGTACCACACGCTATAAACCTAAATTTAACTGGATTTTTATAAAATTTAACAATAGGAAATAAATATGGAACTGTAATCCTATTTAGCCTAAATTTTAATTTTTTACTAAATGCAATAATTCTTTTTTCAATATCTTTCTTATCTTCTTTTAATTTTAAATAAGTATTATTTGCGTTATATTCTCCAATAATCAATTTTTTAAAATAATATTTACACATAATACTTATACGAACTTACAATTTAAAAGTGTATGGTATAACACTGATATTTTTTTTAAAATTTTTATTTATTTATTTTTCTTTTTTAACTTTAACGGCAGGCACTAAACTTATTGTTCGCCATGGAAGGTGCCGGAAGTGCAGCGTTGCCCGGTGAGCACCTTGTGACCAAAGTCACCGTTCGGCCACCTGGCTGGCAAAAACTAATAAGTAAAATTTTTCAGATTTTTAATAACAAAGATTAATTTTTTTAACAAATTTTGACTTACGTACTAATATCATTCCATATATTTAATTTTTAAGCATTTATTTCATTTATTTTATTATTTATTTATTTATTCATTTTTTCTAAGACGCCGTATTATTTAAATTAATACGATGTTTCAGCACTTTTAACACTTCTTACCTATAAAAACTGAATTGAAAAAACGCTTTAAATCAATTTATTCGAATTAATGAATATGAAAGGTGGAAAAATGCTTCCATTATTATAAAATAATATTTTTAAATGTAAATTTCTTTTAATAAGGTACACAACTTGGAATGCATGTTTATTTCCATTTAGATAAAAAAAAAACTACGATTCAAACAGATTCTATATAAAATTAACGGTTTTTATTAGTATTAATACAGTTAAATATTGTAATAAACTTTTAAATAATGAGTAGAAATATATTTTTCAAGACAATAAAACAATAAAACAGATCGAACAAAAATAAATGAAATTGCTCTTTCAATATTTCAATACATGTTATGAAATATTTTTACGTTTTATTTCTTTTTGAAAAATTGCTTTTTTTTAATGTTTTACTTTAAAACTAATAACTCAATAAAGCTGTGCCAAAAATAATTGAGAAAGATATTGCAGCGAAAATAACTTTAAACATCTTAATAACTCGATAATAAATCGATGTAATAAAAGAATAATTTTTTTTTTTAAAATCGGCCTCTACTATAGTTCTAGGTCGTTGCCAAAAGACACTGTTTCAATGTCTTTAACTCGTATATATCTATTATCTTGCAGAAAAAATCATCTTAAAATCCTCAGATAGCTCATATTATCACAGTGACGTCACAACAGTCACAAGTACAACCGTTTTAAATTGTCCCAATGAGGTCATAATGTGACTTTGACGTTTCTTTATCTTGTGATATCACATAAAAATTTCACTGATGATTTATTGTGACTTTTTCATTTGGCAGTCACACTTATACGTCACTGAGAATCTTTGTCACCACTTTGATTCGTTGAAAGTTGCAAGTGAACCATTTCACGACTTGTCTTTCTAAAGTAATTTTTGTGTCACTAAAGTTAAACCAGTCCCTTGAAAGTCCTGTCTAAGTAGTTTTTGTGATCACTTAAAATTAAATATGTGAATCACGAATAGGCACAACAATTAATTCACGTGACTCCAAAGGCCTATCAAAATGATTTTTTTATAAAAAAATTATTTCCTTAAACGTTTTTGTTAAACATTTTTTTTCTGTAAACGTGTTTGCTAAAAAAAAATTTCCGCTCAATATAGCTCCATTTTCTAACACCCACAGTGTTAGAAGAAATTTTTAAACAAAAATATACACCTAGTCAAATTAACGAACAATATTTAAACAAATCCATTTTAATATTATCTTTTTAGAGAAAGAATTTGGAAGTCTTTTCCTTTTAAAATAGATATATACTTTCTTTAAGATTTATGATAAAATTTTACACAATATTTCTAACCACAAACCGTCTTGATAAGATTTATTTTATTTAAAAATATTATTGCATAGGTAGATGAGGAAAGTTTTAGAGGGAATAATTCCATAAACTAAGAATTTTTGTTATATTTTAATTTTGAATGAAAAATTTTATTCTATTTTGCGTACTAATATTGATTATGTTTTCATCACAAAGATTTATTTTTAGGAAGAAGCGCAGACAAGTTTTCAATACAATATAAAGTACTTTGCATTGATGTATAGATTGTGTGCAGACACTTAAATAATCCGGAATTTAAAAGCAAGTATTAGTTTGTGTAAAATTTAAAATTTAGTTTTTCAACTTATAAAAATGTAAATAGAAAGATTGTTTATAGTTGAAAATCATTCGAAAGAATATATTTGTGAGAAAAATCAAAGGATTTTAAATCAAGCGCAAACCACAGCTGCCACCATTTTTAATCTTTTTTTTTTTTTTTTTTTTTTTTTTTTTTACAAGGAGTGTATCAAATTCAGAGAATAGGTGCTTTAATGCTATCACTTAAATTTGAACTTGCAGTCGACCGTAAAATATATGTTACAATATTAAAATTCAACGATTTGTGTTGAATCCGTTGAACACGATTATACATGCTTTTGCTTTATAAAAGTTCTGTTCTACTTACATTAAATATTATTTCTTTGCTGTTTATTTTTGAGAATGTTTAGTTGTAATGTGTTATTTGGTGAAACAGGACGCATAACTGGACATGCTATGCCACATCTTTGAAAATGGTAGCCACTTCTGAAATTGTTCATTTGAATTTATAAATGTAATTATAATTTATAAATTATAATTAATAATTATAAAAAAAATATAATTTCCAATTTTAATTAGTAAATAAATTAGTATTTGGGATTTAAGGTTAAATATAAATAGAATAAGTTTGTGTTTTAAAAAATTACGATTAAAAAAATTGATATGTTTTGAGTTCAATCTTGTTGTTTACTTCTGATTTATTTTTAAATCTTTCTTTGTTTCAAAGTTTTTTCGTTTTCATATACTCTTTGAGATTTATTTTTGATTGTTAAGCAAATGTTATTTCTTTCTGATCACAGTTTTTAGTTTTCTCTTCATTTTTATAATAATGTACCCCAATCAACAATAATTTTTATGGTTTCCAAATTTAGAATAATTAATTATTTAAAATAATTACTTTTTTGCAAATTGTTTTTTTTTTTCTATTTTAGGCTTTTTTGCACTAAATACATAAATTTATGGACAGTTCAGAAAGGAAAATTTTTTAAGTTTTATTTTAATTCGAAATCTTGATATTTTAACAGAAAATGCATACTGGGGTAACTTGTTTTACATTCACAATAATTTCAAATGCTATATTTTAAAATACAGAGCTATTAAATTATATGAGAGTTATCACAAGTAGAAAATTTAAAAAAAAATTTTAATTGATAATAAAATTTATTTTAAATCTTAAATACTATTTCATTTTAGATTTAATTAAATAATGTATTTTAAATAAATTATTATAAATTTAACAAGCCATTGATTTTAATAAAAAAAATAGTAATATACATGAAAAATATAAGAAATAGTGCTATTTAAAATCTGTATTGTAAAGTAAAAGGATGTATGAGAAAGAGTAAACTTTTAGGATGAATATTTGCTCTGTTTAATTAAAAAAAAATAAATCCTTTTGACGGCTAGAAGAGATAAGGAAATATTTTTTATAAAATGTATTTGCTTCTTTAAACAATTTAAATTTAGCTAGAAAAGCATTAATTGGCCAAAAATAGTTTAAGATATAATACCGTTTGCGTATTTTGATTTTAATATTAAATTTAAAATAACAAGTATACTCTTTAATAAAAATTACTTACAATATGTTTTGATTTACAAATAAAATAATAAAGTTTGCTCAAATTATAATGTCTAAAAGTATCTTAAGAAACTGAATATTATTTTAATCGGGACTGGTAAGTTTCTTCTAAAAAACGACAACTCAAATGGAATAATGAATGAAACTCTTTTTAAAAATAATATCAAGCATTATATTAAACTTTTAAACAATTTTAACAGTACTCTTGTTGAAATAATAGTAGTAATTTTTAAGTCCATTTAAATTATTAATTAAGTGGAAATAAAAAGGTAAAAATTGGAATAATAATATAACAACATAACATAAACAACATAACATAATATAACAACTTAATATAATATACAAAATAAATTTAAGAGTCACATTAAGAAAATAAGACAGATATAGTTTCTTTTAATTTTTTATACAAAAGAGTGTAGTAGAACATTATTTGGGAATATTTCCATATCGATCGTGATCTGTCTCGCCAACTACAATCGCCAAGGTGCAAAATGGATTTTAAATTTGTATTTTTTATTATTTTTATTATTTCTTTTAGTAGAGGTTTGCCCGAGGGTGTCTTCGAGTTATACTATTCGAGTTGGTCCCCTTCTGTAATGTTTCTAGTTTATTGTTGGCAAGGGCGTCGGCAGAATAATATAAAGGGGGGTGCAACCCTCTAACAAACTAACCCCCCCCCCCAAAATTTAAAATATTCTGTTATTACATTTTGTTTTGTTATTACATATACTTTCATCTGTTAATTTTTTTTATCTGTTTTAATAGAGAAAATTCTTATGAATCCCTCGCATCGATTTAGTTATTCAGGCCATACCGTTTTATTCAGCTGTAGCGGAGGTAATCAAAATTGGCCTAACTCTTCCAGCTACTACGTGCACTATTGAACGCACTTTTAATACAATGCGACGCATCAAAACATGGAATTAGTCTACAATGTCTCACGAGAGATTAAGTAGTTTGTACATGCTCAGTGTGCATAAGAAAAGAATCAAAGATGACTCAGAATTCATTGAAAAAATTTTAAACAGATTTGGACAGCTAACAAGACGATTACAATTCTTGTATGATTAAAAAAAAATTTTATTGTTATGTATCAATAATTACTTAATTATTTGTTTTTGAATAAAAATATTCTTAATAAAAAATTTTTTTATGACAAAATTGTTTTTCTGTATCTCTTTAATTGTTTAAAAAAAAGCCAGGGGGGTGTAAGTGCACCCCCTTGCACCCCGTTGCCGGCGCCCTTGATTGTTGGCCGCTTTTCGGAAGACTTGGCAATTATTCTGCCGCGGATCACAATACGGAAAACTTCCCCACATAGTATTCGCGATTTCTAATAGCATTAATTATTGCATTCACAAATGCTGCTAAGAATGAATATTCAAAACAATTCTTAGCAGGCAGGCTAAAGGTATTTGTCAGTTGATATATTATAAAGAATTTTTTATATAAAAAAGAACGGTGGTAGAACAATATTTGGGAATATTTTTGTATTGTGCTCTGTAGCGCCAACTACAATCTCCAAGGTGTCAAATGGATTTTAAACTTTCAATTTGAAAAAAAAAAAAAAAAAATAGAAGTTCACTCGGGGGTGTCTTCGAGTTATACTTTTTGAGTTTGTCCCCTTCTGTAATGTTTTTATTTCTTCTCGGGCCATTGTCCGGAATACTTAGCTATTATTCTTCCGGAGATTAAAATACCGAAATCTTCTCCACATAGTATTCATGATTGCAAATAGCGTATTGATTATCATAATATCATAATCGAATGCTGTTAAGAATGAATACTCAAAACAATTCTTAGGTAAATGCTGAAGGTACTTATCAATTAATATTTTTAATACAAATTTAATTTTCCATACCTAATTATAAAATTATAAGTTAATTACAATTTACAAATTAAACACAAGAATATTTAATGACTAATTATTGAATTTAAATTTTTAATCTATAATTGATTACATAAAATTTTAAGAAATTTAAGTGATAAAAATATGAAAGTATACCCCTAAGTTATGAAATTATACCCGTAAAATAGTCAATGAACATTTTAAAATGAATTTAGAATTTACTTTAAATAAAGTTTTAAATTTAAATATTATAGCAAATATTATTTAAAACAATTTGTTAGCTTTTTAGTATTCTGCTTAGAACTTAACATTAAGACTTTATTGTGAAAAATTAGAACTTTTTAATTTATAATTAAGTTGTATCAGTTTGTTTTAATAAAAAGAAGAAGAATGAGAAAAAAATTACTATTTAAAATTTTAAAAAAAAATACATATTGGCATTAAAAAAAGGTAAGAAGTTGAAAAAAATTACCAAAATAATAATTTTCAAATTAACATTTCTTTTAACTATCCATAAAATATAATCATAAAACAAATATATTTGGTCATTTTAAGTTTCTTCCATTTTGTCCATTTCTTCTGCGACTTCCATGCTAAAGTTACTATATCCGCCTTTGGAGACGCTGCATTTCATCGTCACAAAGATGTCAACTTGAGATTCGACATTTATTTGCCGCAGTGTCGTCCCCGTGTGACAAAGATGTAGCATATCAACTGAATCACCATGTAACGAAGATGTGATATATTCACGCCTCAACAGAGTTACTAATTTGAGATAGGAATATGTCATATTTTAGTCACGTGGAAGTCTCATTGTGGTATCATGTTGACGTCTGGGTGACGTCAAAATATGACGTCTCCAAAAGTGAATTTTAAAGTCATGCAGCGAGGTTACATGTTTTTTCACAAATTAGTCTCCTTGACTGTCGCATTTTTGTTGCAATCTGATAACTGTGCTATCTGGGTTGAAACAAGAAAAAAAAATCTAATCAATAAAAAATTGATAATAGTAATAATTATTAAAATATAGGTAATTAAATTATAAACATTTATTCTTAGAAGCAATAGTCCAATTTTTAGGAATGAAAAATATATACTTTTTTTAAATTCAGAAAATTTTAAATGTAATCAAATACGTGAAATTTAATTAAGAAAAAAAGTATATTACTTATAAATTCAACAAAGCAATATGTTGCTAAATACTTGAAATTTATGGGAAAAAATAGATAACCTGATCAATAAGATGAATAACCATTCATTGAATAATCATCAATATCAGTGAAATGAATAACCATTAAATGTTTATAATTTACAGATGAAAAAAATATATTTCCAAATACCAAAAAGATTTCAAATTTATGTTACAAAAGATACAAAAGTATAAGCCTTACTTTTTTCAGTGAAGTGATCTACTGCTTCAAACTTATTGGAAAAAAATATTCTACATAATATGTTAAACTTACGGAACAAAAAATCGTACTCCTTATTTATTCGGTGAAATGCTTCAAACTTACAGAATGAAAAGTATTCTACAAATCAATATTTTAAATTTATTGAATAAAAAATATATATATTGCCTACATTCCGTAATTTATTTATTATCAACCGTCAAACCTATAGAATAAAAATATAAGACTAATATATGTGATTTATAGTTAAACAAAGCTTTTATGGAACATAAAATAAATACCTTACTTATATTCAGCGAAATGATTTACCGTTAAAAGCTATAAACATGTCAATGTAACATAGCAAATGTCAATGCAGTTTAAAATAATTCCTGCGCAGTCATTTAAATGAATAGCTATAATTAATATGTATTTAATTAATATGAACCATTTTCATATCATCAATAATACTTAAGTTGTTTAAAATGCCATTAAATATATCGATTAGGATGCGTAATATCGTCTACAAAATTGTCCTATCAAAAAACGACAAATTTGAATTTAAATGTAACTCAATCGTTTAGTTTAAAAATAACAAACAATACTATGAATAAAGATGTTTATTTAAAAAGGTTACTAAACAGTTTAAAAAATAAAATAAAAATAACAGACAAAATTTCTTACAATCGATAAAAAAACAGGCATTCTCTCTTTAGGTCCTCAACCGTATCAACGGAAATCTGACCTACATTGCCTCAACTAGCTATTAGACAATACAATTGAATTAACAACCACTTTCATTATACAGCATGATTTGGGCAACCAAGACACCAAATTTAAAGAAATCTTTTCCTCTATTCTTAATGTCATAAAATCAAATTTATACAGAAGTTCTAATTTAATTACAACAAAGTGCTCATTTTTAACTAGGCGTTTAAAAGTAGGGATATACAAAAAACCTGTTCTTTTGGGTTCGTGACTTTTTTTCGCAACTAAAATCGTGACTCTTTAATATCATTTTTTTTTTTTTTTTTTTTTTTTTTTTTGCGCTTTCTTATACAAAACTGCGTTTTATACCACATGTCAAACTTATCAAGCGGAAAACAGAAGTTACATTTACGATTTTTTTTTCAGTTCATGGAACTCGAAAAAAATAATCCATAAAATCATTTTGACTTTTGAGATATATCAACTTATCTATTACTATGCATTGATAGGATCATGTATACATGCAAAACATTAAAAGATTTTGGATAAATAGTACTTTTAAAATAAACTGTTTTCTTTATTAATTTTATAGAGCTGTATATTACCAGCTAGATATAGATATTAAAAAATTCACCAAGCAGAAAACAGAAGCTCATGCTTAAGAAAAAAGCAATGATTATATACTTCCAAAATTTATTAATTACTGAAACACGTGCAACATTAAGGCTTTTGAAAGTACCTTAAAATAAAATTATTTAAAAAAAAGATTATTACATATAGGACTAGATACAGATATGAAATAAAAGTGGCATCTATTTTTTTTTCCAACTCATGAAATTAAATAAAGCAATTGATAATTTTTTTTAAAATTTGAAATTTTTTGACATATCTATTACTACTCATCATGTAGATATGTAAACACATTAAAACTTGTAAGACATACAAAATAAATTTTAATATTTTGTGTTTCTATACTGATTACTTAAACTTAAAAAAATATTAAACTGCTTCCTGTTTTTTTAAGCGTAAAATCTTAAAAATATCTTATCACGACTAGATAACTAGATAATTTGTTTTCAAAAATTTGAACCATTTTGCTATACTGATTTTATTCCCTAAATTATTATATATTCATTTTTATAAAATTCATTTTGTTAAAAAGTTTCATTCTTGAGTTTTTGTCTAATCTTATAATATGTAGTTTTTTTTTAAAAATATATATATCTTGTGTTTTTATAATAGTTATCATAATTGTGTATATAACTCATTATGCCGCTTAACATATTTATTTTTCTTCCAATACTTAACGCCAAAACAACAATATATTGTCGTTTATAAAAACATATTGACAATCATTTTAGATTATTTTTTAATAAACACTTAAACTATTTGATATTAGCGGTTAATAACGAAAATAATCTACTATGGGTGCTTGCCTCAATGATGATTAAAATTTTTAGTTTATTTATTAATTACATATAATGTTAATTAAACAGATATACTTAAAGAAAGGTAAACCATAATATTTAGGACTTTGAAACATAATATCGTTCAAAATTGCTAAATAAGTTGTCTTAAATAATAAGACTTCTTAAGATTTGAAGGGTTGAACACGCTTTAAAAGGCAAGCAAAAAGAATATTTCAATTTTATAGTTTTCACACATATTTTAATATATTTTGAAAGATCTTTTTTTTTTATAATGAAGTTATATTACGATGTAAAATTCCTGTAAAATGCACCGGTACTTTTTATCATAAAATCCATTTTACCGGAGCATGTTACGGAGCAAAAAATCTGATATACTGTAAATTGTACAAAAATAATTACCGTAAAATCACTGAATCACCCCAGTTAAATTAATATTACTGTAAAAATTGCAGTATAATAGCTTACGGTAAAAATTGATCTTACTGATAGTGGACCTAAAGTGCCGGTACTTTATACCGTTATTTGATCCGGAATTTTTTACAGAGTAGAAAGTTTAAAGTCTCAGTTTTCTAAATGTTTTAAATAAAAACTGGGAAATTTTTATTTGCATACTTATCAGTAGATCACGGTAGTTAGGTGATTAATATTTAATTAGCACCAATAATAAAAAAATTGCCACTTTTAAAGAAATAAATTGTCGTAAATTCGTAATAACGTATGAGACGAAATGATTTTGATTTAACATTCAGGAGAGATAATAACTATAAAGATATGGATAAAATATATTTTTTTTTTTTACAAATTCTACTTACAGTCTTCATTTTGATTCAATCAACTTCTCTTCTTGTAATTTTTAGTCTTCAGCTTTTATAACTAAGAGCATTGTCGACAAATGTCTTTCATTACTTACAAGATGACACTTGGTTTCAAAAAATTGACACCCATTCTAATAAAGGCAGCGTTATATAAAATATGAAATGTTAAAAGTATGAAAACATTTACGATGACTTTTAATGATATCTCAATAACATTGGAATTACTAACACTTCTTAAAAAAAAAAAAATAATCGTGTTTGTTTAGCGATAAACGTGATTCCGTCTTTCATTTTAAAAAGTGTTTCTTTCTTTTCCTTTTTTGGAAAAATAGTGACGAACAAAACTTTTAGTCAGGCTTGCACTTTATAATTGAAATTTCTTGTCTTGCCATTATCCTAAAAAGACGCACAAAAAAAACTTAGTAAATGCAAGTTTAGCATCTTTAAAGCATCATTCAGTCCCATTTCTATATTAGAAAAATAAATATAATTAGCCATGACTTTACTCTTATATAATAAGCCACCACTTAGCTCCTATCAATTATTTAAATATATCGCCATTTTAGAGAAACCATCGAAGGATAAACAGATTATAAGGTTACTTATTGTTGATTGTTGATTGTTTAAATGTAGCACAGTTTAATGGTGTTATATTTTTATATATTATATTTTTAGTAGTGTAATATCAGACTAGACCAGAGGTATCAAGGTGACCTTAAAAATCTATAAAAAATAGCAACATCAACAGTCATAAAAGATATACAAAACTATTTAAAACACAAAGTATGCAAACGAAAGAGAGTGAAATCCTCAGTATCATTAATAAACTTTAATTGACTAATATGCATGACTGTTACTCAGTTTAATAAATAGGACTCAATCACTAGTACTCAGTTTAATCATTGTTACTCAGTAACGATGGTGTCATTTAATTCCACAATAATTAGGAAAAAACTGAAAAAATTTTTTGATTAATTAAATTATAAATAAAATGTTATTTAAGGTTTTAAAAACAAAGGATAAATAGCACTAATATGGGACACTTAAAATAATGAAGCTAATGATAGATACTAGATAAACTAACTAACAATTTTTATTGTAATTATATGGGTTTAAATTTGTGTAAACAGACTATTTATTTGAAATTAAAGAATATATTACATGTGATATAAATAGAAACAACATAAAATACCTTATAATTAGATGAGAAAATAACACACATATACTTTTGATTACTTCCTACTATACAGATCCTTAGTTAAGGAATGTCATCTCTAGAATTTAAAAATTATGTTAAAATTTAATTAGGCTGGTAAAATACTGAAAACCAGAAAGAATAGTTTTCCGCAATTCTCTTATGTTGTTTCTCTCATCCTATCAACTAATTTGTTGATTGTAAGTGAGTTGAAAGATAAATAAATGTCATTATGTTAATTTCCCCAATTGTATTGTTTTAAACCATTTGATTCTGCATATAATAGTTTTTAAAGTGATTAATAATTGATTCCATCAACTAATGTGGTGATTGTTTGACTGCAGTAACTTGAATTTTTAGAAAGTGATAAATAATGTAAAAACATTGTTTAATTTAAGCACATGGAAACGTTGTTGATGTTCTAGCAAATATCTTAATTTTACTTCAATGTACAGATTTTTGAGGAGTTTGCAGATCACCTAAAGAATTTGAGAAATAAAAAAAGTTATTGGCAATCACTCTAGTTGATCTTATCAATAGCTAGATAACCTGTGGAATAACTGATTTCTACATTTTAGAGATTTCATCTACATTTAATTAATTAAAAGTTTTAATGGAATTAATTACTCTAATTAGTCTAATAGAATTAATTAAACTCTAATTTTATATTGCTTAAATTAGTAATTGTCTAAATCACTTCACTAATATTGGATAGTGTTTTCAGCTGATGGGGAGGGGGAAGGAATATAGTGATATAACATATATATATTGGGCAAGAAACAGTGATTAAAACTGAGGTAAGCGCATAGGATTAATACGAAATAATTTTCTTCAATATATCTTAGATTTGTTTTTTGGATATTCAGTATTTTTATAGATAAAAAAAGAGTCAAATCAAAGCAGATTGACTCGATCTAAATCCTTTTATAAATACAGTGAAGGAACGATGGTTGAAAAGAGAAAATTATTTATCTCTTATTTTGAATTTTTAGTAGTTTTTCAATTAGTATTTTTCTATACACAGTGTCATAAAATTATAAATTTACCTTATAAGCGTAAAACAATTAAAAATTAATGTAATTTAAGTGTGGTGAATTATAAATGCAGAAATTAAAATCATTTGAATAAATTTTAAAACCTAACATTTTCAGTTAATTAAAAATAAAAATTAAAAACTTATTTAATTAAAAAGTTTCAGCTAACAAGGAGTTAAGTTCAGAAGTTAAAAATGCAAAGAAAATAAGGATAAAATATATTTTTAAAGAGGAGAAGAAAAGTTAAATTATTAATAAATAAAATGTTTTTAAAAATTTTTGAAAAATTTTAAAAAAAATTAAAAAGCTGGAAAATAAAATACGGAAAAGATATAATCTCGTCGTCAGCTCACTAGATTAATATGAGCTAAATAGAGTGCTTTATAATATTTTTCTAATATATGGTTTTATTAATGGTTAAGTTTAGTGCGGATATAGTCGAGTGAGTTGACGATAAGATTACTTCTTTTCTTTCTTTCGTTTTCCAGTCTTTTACCTTTTCTTAAATTTTTAAATAGCTTAAAAAATATTTTATTTATTAATAACTTTTCTTCTTCCCTTGAAAAATATATTTGTTTCCTAGTTTTCTTTAATTTTTAACTTATTTTATGGGTTCTATGTACTTGCAGCTAATGCGCAGTAAATGAAACTTATTATTATTATTATTTTTTTTTTTTGCCTAAATTTATTGGTTAGTTTCTATTTTCAAAATTTCTTTTTTTATCTCTTTATTGCCGCCAAATATAATCTAATAATCTCATGGAATAGTTTGCCTATATATTCAGAATAATCAGCGTCATTTTTTTAGTCAATTTAGGCATTAAAAAGTTGAGAAGTTATTTTAGAATTAGCATTTACTGTTTTAGCTACAATTTTTAAACCAAATAAATTTTTAATTTTTATTTTTTAATTTAATTTAAATTTTAATTTTTAAAGTTACTCAAATAATTTTACTATAGAACACAAGAAAATTTCAAAAAATTATGAGCCCCTAAAACTATTAATTATTTATGATTTTCAACTAACTAAAGAACTCATAATTCACCAATCTTAAATTATATTATTTTCAATCATTTTACGCTTGAAAAGAAAATTTATAATTTTTTGACGCTTGGTATGAGAAAAATATTAATTGAAAAACTATAAAAATTGAAAAATGTTCTGAATCATTTCCTCACTGAGCAAAATTAGAATTAGAAATTCTACTCTTTAAATAAGGGAAAAACAAAGTTTAAAAATATTTCAGTTTTCAACTCTCTTTCTTTAATGCTTCTTTTTTAAAGAAATTTATATCGAGTCAAAATGCTTTGTTTTGTCTAATTTTATGGATAAAAAAAAGATTGAATATCCACACAAAAAAACAAATCTAAGAAATATTAAACAAAATGCCTCATATTAACCTCATGCATTCATCTAAGTTTTAATCATATTAACTGAACTTTATCTCAGCTATAGGGATTTCTTGCTAATCATGACTAGGGTTTGGGTACAATAGACCTCTGGTCGATGTGCCCTGCTCGTCAGAGCTGCCCAACCTCTAAGTCTAAGTCTAAGTCTAAGTTTTAATCATTGATTCTTGCTCAATATATATTTACTATATCATTATATTTGTCCTCCCCATTAGTTGTCAACACTGTCCAATATTAGAGACTGTTTCTAATTTAAGTAAAATTAAATCCATTTAAAGTTTTAATGAATTAAATTTAGTTGTTATCATTAAAATGTAGAAATCAGTTATTCCACAGGTCATCTAGCTATGGATCAGATAAAATAGGATAGTTAACAATAAATTGTTTCAGTTCCAAAATTATTTATGTTATCTGAAAACTTCTTTGAAAATCTACACGTTAGGCTCTTGTAAAATAAAATTAAGATATTTGCAGGAACAGCAACAAATTTTTAATATGCTTAAATTATAACTGTTAGAATTAACTGTTAGAATCAATCATCAATCACTTTAAAAAATATTATATCTATAATCAAACAATTTAAAATAATATATATATATCGAAATTCATGTCGGCTGAATAGTAAAAAAGTCTCAAATTTAAAATTCAAATTCTTATTAAATTTTTTTCTCAATTTTTCTCAAATTTGTATTTTAAAAAATAAAATTACTCTCTTTAAAACTGTGTAAAATTAGTATACCTTACAATGAAAATTTTTTGTTCTTAAAAATAATAATTAATGTATAATAAATAATTTTAAAAATTATTTCTTGTGCTTAATTATCTTTGAATAAACGATTTTATGATTGTTTTCAAAATGTTTTGGTTCCGTTACAAAGTTCTAGAGATATGGTGAAATGCGAAAAAACTAAAACTAACATTAAAGGGTACAAGCTTTAGACCCTTCTCCTGACCAATTTATTGGGATCCTATTTCCCAAATTGCGGCTACCCCCTATAGTTTGAGGGGAAGAAATACAAATCCGACGGGAAAAAATATGCCTATTCAGAGAGAGTACGCTTTTGTGTTTGATTTTCTGACTTAAAATATCGTTTTCACTAAATGCTTAGCATATTTGGTGTCACCCCCTCAAACCTTTATATCAAAATTTATCAGGGTCATTCTTTTTTTAAAAATATTATTTTCCTTATTTTGTTCTTATTTATTTTTTTATTGTTACACATACATATACAGGCTTGTGTGCTTATTACGAAACAAGTCTATAAGCCAGCGATTCCCAACCTGTGGGGCGCGCCCCCCTAGGGGGGCGCGAGCATACTAGAGGGGTGGCGCGAGAATATCCAAGAGAAAATATTATTTAAAAAAATTGATTAACTGTATGAAAGGAAAGCGTACACAAACATAGAAAACAAAATACATTTCGTCGACAACTTTTAAACTTTAAAAACTTTTTAAAGTAAAACATCTTATTAAATCAAAACTTAAGGCGGGGAGCCAAAGATGGCATTGCTTTGAAGATTTTTCCTATTTAAGTCTATGTAGCTGAAATTTTTTGTAACATCTTACATTTATCTATAATACATATCACGTATACTTTTAACACGTTCACGCCGGGTGTTCAGGCCTGAAAGCGGGACAGAAAAGAGAAAATACTGGTAGAAGAACTATTTCAATATTAGATAATATTCGGGAGGAGTTAATCTATTCTCAACAATAACAATTCACTGTAAGGAAATTTATCACGGCGAAGAAGCAATTCAATATAAGAATTGCATCCGTTAAAAACAATTGGTAGTTATGGATTTTTATTATTCCCGGAAAAAAACTAAATAATGAAATTTATTTGTTACCAGTTTTTACACCGGTGCGCCGCCCGATGAGTTCACG
Source organism: Parasteatoda lunata (assembly GCA_949128135.1). NCBI lineage: Eukaryota > Metazoa > Arthropoda > Arachnida > Araneae > Theridiidae > Parasteatoda > Parasteatoda lunata. The sequence goes on along the minus strand of OX421980.1, from coordinate 11,438,264 downwards.
CCGGCGTGAACGTGTTAATTGTTAAATAAAATTTCATTTATTTTATAGTACAATTTTTAAAATTGTAGCTTCTGCGCCCAAAGTTTCCCACAGGTTCCAAACGTAAGCCATATATTGAAATCACTTTTTCACTTACTTAAATTATCTTTAGAAAAGACACTAGGATTGGCAAATGTCTTTTAAGTGTCTTGCTGGTAGGAACAAGTTTTCCGACTTTAAAAAAAGATATTTGTTTTTAGAGTGTACAATTTGTTTATACATCATTTGTTTATATATCATTTGTTTATATATCATTTGTTTATATATCATTTGTTTATATATCATTTACATTGATAGTTCTTGTGTGATGTCACTAGCGATTCTTTTCAGCTAACTCATTAGAATAAATCAAGAATTACTAAGTTAATTCTTTTAAAATGGTTAACTAACCATAACCAATATAAGTAAGTGTTAAATAAGCATATTAGAGTTAACTAACTTATAACTAGTATAAAAATACCCAATTTTGCAAGAAAACACCAGGATCTACCACAAAACACCCATAACTACCGCAAAAATACCAAAAAATGCCTGAAAAATTACTATAAAATGGAAACAAAACAAAAACTTAAAACCAAATATCGCAAATTCTACTATAGTGCAGAGAACGTCAAACTATTATAAAAATTTAAAAAATACCAGAGTTCCACATTTGCTTAAAATGAATTAAATCAATAGGTATTCAATTAAATCATCCCTTTTTGAGAAATAATATACTGCGTACTGATTTATAACTAACTCTTTTATAGATTTCACGTTTGTTCCGAAGGTGGTCCACGTGTCCCCAAGCTGGCACCGGTGTCGGGCCACCTCAGGAAAATGAATACGATCACCATTTACACCACTTAAAAATATTAATCTGATACATTAACTCGAATATTAAAGTAATGTGTTTTAAGAAAACGAAATAAAATTTCTGAAAACATATCATAACTCTAAGTTCTAAGAATTTAAGCACATATAAGTTACAATTTCTTCTTACCCAGAAATTAGAACGACAACTGCAAAAAATTAAATCCCTTCATACAATGGAGGCCATTCAAGAAATCTCTTCCAATTAAGCCACGTGCACCTCAGATACAAGATTTACAATGCAGCAGGGCCATCTTGTGATTCAAAATAAAATTAATTCTACTTTTGGGGGGTGGGCTATGTTAGGGGCACTGGTTACCTTTGGCTCACCCACCTTACTTAATAAAACATACTAAATTAAAAACAAGTTTAATAATTCTTAGTGCCTTCCTTGGGCCTGTCTTGCAGAGCAAAGTTTTTCGAGGTAAGGCTTAATATTAGAAATAACTACAATCAGTTCTGTTTCTATATTTAGCCGAGATCTATATTTTGTCTTCAAAGAAGCCCCAGCAGAAAATCCAGTTTCACTAAGGTAGGATGTTGAAAATGGTAATAGAGTGCGAAAGGCCATTGTTTTCAGTGCAGAAAAAATCATCCTCTACTCGTGCCCAAAATTCAAATAGTGATTTATTACTAAATTGTCTTTTGATTTTGCCACTTGCAGTGAAGTCTATGCATTTATCTTCCTCATCAATTGAGAGTCCTTCTGGAGTCTTATGAAACAGATCCCAAACCTACTCGTAACTTGCTATCAGTTTGTTGTCAGCAAGAAAAAGGTTTTTAAAATTCTTTGCCAGCATGGCTAAATGATTTTCAATGGTTACAAAAACAACTTTTACGTTTTCTCCTTCAGCCTTATAAGTTTTAGTACAATCATTAACTATTGTTAGTTTTTTTTTTTTTTTTTTTTTTTTTTTTTTGCTTTAAATTTCTGCCCCACAATTCCAATTTTCAACAAAAAGCATTAACTTTATCACCCGTATCCAACATATGTTTATTTGCTCCTTGGAGTTGAAGATTCAAGTTATTTAATTTCTCGAATATGACGACCAAGTAGCTCAATTTTATCACAAATAAACAATCACGAAAATTCTCGGCTTCCGGTCTGTTATCTTCTTCTAGGAAAATGGCGATTTCTTCTCTTAATTCATAAACGCGTTGCAAAAATTTCTCACGTAATAAACATTTTGCTTAACAATTAAATAGTAACGTTGAATGTACTGAACCCATGTCTTTACAAAGTGCGAAAAAGATTCTCGATCTTAAGGGTCTCATTTTTATATAATTTACAACGGTTTGCAACCATAGTTAATACAATATTTAAACTAGGACTCATTTCTTTCGAAGCCAAAGCTTCTCTGTGGCTCATGCTATGCGTCCAGACGCATTCAAGCGATTTTTGTTTTACAAGTGCTTGTATATTTTGGAATCTTCCGGACATTGAACGAGTTGCATATTCCGACGCAATTTTTGCATTCCATGTTTGCCTCATTCATAAAATCATTTAAAATAGTAAATAATGCAAGCGCTGTTGTTTTGAGTTAAGATTTGCAGAAAAGTAGTTCTTCTACTAGTGACATATTATCACAAAATCGAGCATCAATTAAATGAGCATCTTTATTACCATCCATTGCTTCATCAAGCTGTATAGAAAACAATTTGTCAGGCAACTTCGAGAAAAGCTGACACTATACATCTTCAGCTGTATTACCAATTCGACGAACAAAGTATCTTTTGAAAGAGGTATGCACTGCAATTGTTTTTAAAAATTATCTCCAAATATAGTTTCTATCATCTCAATTGCTGCTGGCTCTTACTTTACTTTTATTTTGCCAGTTAGTTAAAAATAATATAAAGACAGAATCCAAAATACTCAGCATACATTACTGTTGTATACATTTTACTGTAAGCGGGGGGCGCGATGAAAATTATGATTGAAAACTGGGCCGCGAATACTGAAAGGTTGAGAAACGCTGCTATAAGCCTTATTGAGGAACTGATAGCCAAAAGTTGAGAAGAAAAAGCTGCATCGATTGTAGTGCGGAGGTAGTGGGTTTTTAGATTTATCTTTGTGATGCCTATTTTGAGCAATGTCTTTTTCAACTTGAAAAGATCTTATAAACAAAACTTTGTAATGATACCAAATACCTGCTTAAGTATATGTAACAATAAATAAATAAATAAATAAAAATACACACAGGGTTAATGTGGGATTTGAATGTGTTAGCTCCACGCTTCCATTTTGGGAAGATATGACAGCCTGAAGCGTGAAAATTAAGTCACTGTTTTATCCGACCATTTGTATCTTTACAAATGCGTATTTTTTATATGTTTAAAATTTTGAAGATGTTAACTTATAGCTTTTGCAGAAATGAATTAAAAAACTGAAAGTTAAGAAGCGTTTACTAACCAAATTATTCTGAACATTTAAGCGTTATCTAGAATTTATACTATTACTGTTAAAATTACCGACTCTTTTGGTAAAATTACCAAACATTATCAAATTTACTACCAAAGAGCACAATCATAAAACCATATTTAATTTGTAATTTTATCAAAAATCATTACCGAAATTCTACAGTAAAAATTACTATACATTTGGATGCTTCTATAAAGCCAGAAAACAAGGTTAATTTTACCACATTGTGCTATTAAGCATAATTTTTTTAAGTGAATATCTATATTTTAAATTGTTGTCATTTTAAAAATAAATTTTAAAATTTATCTGATGATATTAAATCTCTATGGTAGAACAAACCCATTAATATCAGATTAAAATGGTAAAATTTCTTTATTATATTAAATTAATATTTTGAAATTACTTCAACATTTAACAACATGCACATTCCGTTGCGAGTAGACATAATTTAAAAACTATGTATCCCCAGGATTCTAAATGATAAATAAATATAGTATTAGTTCAATATAATTTAAAATTCATAAAAGGAAAATTATAAGAGGAAAATTTAAGGAAAAATTTGCAAAGGAAAAGTTAAACAGAACAAACGAAATGATAGTATGTATTTCAGTGAGCAAAAAAATAAAAATATATTACTCAAAATAACTTTTATTCTAATGAAAGAATTTTCACTCTCTAGTTGTCAATCTTAATAGTTTTAAGAGCAAACATGGTGCAGGCTGATTAAATAATATTAACTATATATTAAATATCAGTTACAAAAATCTTTTTTTAAAAAAACATTCCTTTCTTTCGACATGTTTGAATCATCCAAAGAACTGCATTATGAAAATTAGGTAGAATAATTTACACAAAATTATTTATAATAATTTAGTAAAGAAAGACACACCTCAATGGTTGTTTCACTTTTTATATTTTTCGTTAAAACTTTTTAGTGAACTTGCCCTCAATAATAAAATTTGCTTATTATTGCTTAAAATTTCGAGTAAAAAAAATTATAAAAAAGCAGTTATATTATTAATGGTTATTGTATTTTTATACTAGAATTTTTTACATTAGTGAAATAAATTTCGCAATCCAACAATGGAAAAAATAACATGATATAAGAATAAATAAATACATAATGAAATAATTCATTCATAATATAACTGTTTTGTAATATTTATTCCTAAATTTTTAAGAAAAAATTCCATCTAAAATTTCAAAATAAATATTTTTTAACAATGTAAGTTTTTGTTAGAATTAAAATTATTAAATTTAAATATAATTTTCATAAAGTAAGATGATTTTTCGGTTAATATAGTAAACATAAAAACTTAGGTAGTTTATTTTTAATATCTTTATAAAAACTTCAGAATTCATTTTATATGCCTTTAGATAGGGAGTGTGAATGAATGATATCAACTGGAAAGGAGAAAAGGAATGATCTTAAAATCGTGACTAGGAGAAGGGTATCAAGAACTATGTCATCACGCATTTTTGTCAAAATTACATTCAAATTTAGCATATTCTGTAGTTTTATTTAATGAGTTTTCATATTTTTAATTAAATAAGTACACATCTAAATTTAATTTTTGTTACGGTCACAAGCGGCACTAAAACACGCAGATTAAGTTTAAAAATAAAAATTCAATGATCTATAATATGTGTTTTGTTTCTGAACAGCTGGTTTATGTTTATATAAAATAAAGTCACTAAAGACAGAAGTGTCAATTAACGTGTTTTAGGTTTTCGATTGTTTTTGCTTTTTGATTTGGTATATTTAGTTGATTAATTTATAAATATTTCTTAGCTTGAGTGCAGATTATTTATTTCTTTATAGATTATATAAAGTACTTTCATTACACTATTCAATCAGTATAATTTGTAAATTTTCTTCCTGTTTCATTTACGATTAAAAATGAAGGCGTGTAATAAGGAATAAAAAAAGGAAAAGAAAACCCTCCAAGCGACTATTCTTATTTTTTTCCTCTTGGAAATGTAGAAAAAAATTACGATAATGACGAGGGAGAAGAAATATTGCAGCAACCTTTTGCATTATATGATGTTTGTAAGAAACTTAAAATACCACAGCGACCTCTAGCGGCAGTGCAGAAAACCTTGCGCATCTCCAGACATTTCGTGTAAAGAAAAGATGACAACATTTTGTTCTTTTTGATTTTTTTTCGGTATTTGTTATTTTTATACCCACATGATCTTTTCTTTTTCTTCACTCTGCAGCTAGAGTATCAGGCGCTGAGAGAAAATGAGAATCCAGATACAAAAATTATTTTTATATTTTTTTTATTTACCTAACAAGAAAGAACGAAGAAAAAATAGCCTTAAAAAAACATCCGCTATCCATTAACTGAAACTTTTATTTTAGATGTACTTAATGCTCCCTGCCAACATTTGCATTTCTTTTTTTACTTTTAAAAAAAAGTACTCTGCATTTTTTCTCCATTGTTGTCTTATAATTCTTAAATGATATGCATTACCGGGTGAATTTTTTTTGTCGTTCTTTGCGTTTTTAAGAGATAAAGGGAAAATTTTTTTCTCCAAAAGTTCATATTTTAAAGGAAATAAAATAATTTTTTCCTTTTCTCATAATTTGCACTCGCTGTATTTAATTCTTACAGATGTTAGTTTAGTGTTTTGCTTTTATCTAAAATAATAATAATAATGCTTATAATTATTATAAATTTGCTCCATAAATTCTTAACATTATAAAATTTAGGCTAAAACAAGGCTTTTATTTGGAATAATAAGATGCAATATGCAGTAATGAGATGCAATATATAATAATCAGGAATATATCTCAGATAAAAGGCTCAAATTTTCTTGTCCTCATATGCATAATCACCAAATAAAAATCTAGTCATATAAAATATAATTATTGCAATATATATGATAAACATTTGTCAAAAAGTACTAATTTCAGCATTCCAGAGTTTCCAATCAGAAATTCAGATGTTTTTTTATGGTATTTGAAATCAATTATTATAATTTTCACTCAAATTATTATTAAAATAATTATAGAAAATGAAATTTCCTTTTGTGGCAAAAATAAAAGAGTAATAATTTTACCCACAAATTTTAAACTAGGGCATACCTTTAAAAAAATAATACACTGCAATTAATCTCAGTAATAATTGCCTTTATCAACATGACATATTTTTTTCTTAAATTGCAGAATAACAAAACGTAATCTTTCCATCGATACTATAAAAATAAGATGATTAAATAACGAGTGAATAGAAACTTTTCGTACATTTCATTATAATGAGTTTGGACTAACGTATTAAAGATATAAAATATTAAGCATTAAAATCATTGAAAAGTATTTAATATGCATAAAATATAATGTCATAATACTTTCATTCAAAATAAACTTAAAAATCTTTTTTAAAAATAATGTCTGAATATGACTTATGGGAGAAATCCATTTATTAAACGTAAAATAACTAAACAATTTCTATAAATGTCTATAAATTATTATGTATTTTTGAAACATGTGGATAAGAACAACAAAATACGAAGGAAACAATGGTTTGCATTAAAAAATATTAATAGGGTTTTGACACTAATTTCTTCCGTAAACACTTTCTTGAAACAGCAGACAAATTACTTTTTATTATTCTACAAATAAAATAACTAACTGCTTAATAGCAGTATGTAATATTAAAAATAAAATTTAGCTAAGAAGAAGAAAAAAAATTCTTTATAACTTCTGCGCACTTTTTTTTTTACTGAAAATTTTTGTTCTTAAATATTAATTGAGTTATAACCATTATCCTTGAACAAAACGTCGGTACTATACTTATTGCTTTTCCTTGAATGTCTTTAAACCGAAAAAATATAGTTTTGACTAATCCTATATTGGCATAACCTTTTAAATTACATTTTTTTAAAAATTTAAGTCCTAATTCAAAAGTCAATCTAAAAAGGGATAACTATTTTGATACTGAAAAAAACGTAAATAAATTAAAAACATTTTTGTCTACTACGTTAAGGAACATAATTAAAGAATAAATTTTAAAATTTCTAAACACTTTTTCGTAGATTTAAATTAATCTTATGTTACTGTTTCTAGAGTTTGTGTTAAATAAATCTTATTTAAGGTTAAGAAACAAAAATATCTCTTTGAAACCACGTAAGTAATACATTTTTCAACCAAAAAAAAAAGGGTACAAATTTGTATTAATATAGTGAACTTTCTCTTATAAGCTGTGGATATAAGCATACGATTAAAAAATATATTTCAATTTTTACAAATTTAATTTAAATTTTTTAACGTTTTAAATAGCATTTAAAAAAATATTACAGAATTTTTAATTAAAGCCATTAACCATGCAGTCACTTCCTGTTCTAATTCTTAATTTTTTTAAATGTTAAACAAATATGGTAAAAATTAGTCTCTGACTTTGGATACGTTAAAATCATGATATTTCCTGAACTAAGAATAAATATTTCGTCATTTGGGGCTTTGAGGCACGAAAAATTAAAAAAGAATGGAAATATTTATACATATATAGTAATGTAAGGGGAAAAAATTTTTATCAATAAAAAGTGAAAGAGATTTCACAGTTACAAAGTTGAACCTAGTTAAAAAAATAAAAATAATCAAAAAATAAAAAATAAATAATAAAAATTAATAAATGCAATAAGTTCTTTCTGTCCTCGAAATTTCTTTTTTAGTTTATTCGTAAAATGTGCAGAAAGCGCAAATACATATATATTACTGAAAATCTAAATAATTGCACGTTATTGAAACTCAATTTCAGCAGAGTTTATTTTCTGAATTATTTATTTTGTACTCAATTGTGAAGCTTCTGTAACGAAAATATATAGGTTTATTTAATTTTCAATTCTTATAGGTAGCTTTAGTTGAAACTTATTTATTTTCTTTAATTAAAATTTTGAAAAATTAGACTTTTAAATGTAGTTGTGAATTCTAGCTCAATATGAATTCAAAGCAAAATACCTATCAGTTTTCATAGAATATAAAAAGAAATTAAAAAAAGACATATACAGCATTTGTTATGAATAAAAATTGAAATATTAAAGTAAAATGCCTTTAAAAATCTATTTTATTTTTATTCATATCGATGTTTACAATTCTTACGATTTAAGATGTTTGTTAAGATCACTAAGTATGTATAAATTCTAACTATTTCTTATTTATAAAAATAAAAAGTTAAATAATTGATAAGCTTGCTTTTATTTTGTAATTGCCCTTTTATCTTCTATTAAATTCAAAAATTTTATAAAATTATTAAAACATTTAGATTCAATTAATGAAAAAAAATATTACTCTGTAATAAACTGAGGTGTAATTGGTTTCACTTTATTTTTCTTTGCACAACGAAACTTAAAAAAAAAAAATAATAATAAATTGTTATAACTTATATAAATAATGAAGGAATATTACATTTCTGTACAGTATAATCAATAAACAAATGCTGTTAGTTATAAATCTGAAAACAATAACAAGAAAAAAATTATTCATCCTAAAAAAAAAAAAAAAAGAAAGAAACCGTAAGCAAAAATGTACAGAAAAAAAAACATTTTTATCAATATTTTAATATTTATCGGTCCTGAACATCAAATAAAAATCATTTTGTCTCACACGTTCATAATTAATTTACGCAAATTTTAGAATTTGTATTCCCTGCTTTATTCATTGAATTAGTTATGATTTAATGTATGAGTTTTCATGACCAACCTAAATGGCATAGAATGATGTAGCTCATAATTATACACAGAATAAACGGAATTAAAAACAATAAAAAAATATCATCTTCTTCTTAACATTTTCATTTCTACTAAAAATGAAATAATGATTGTAGAGATTGAAGAGGGTTGAAATAAAAGTTTGAAAGGGAGGGAAGTAACAAGGGAGTTCCTGTATGGGCTCCAGGGTTTGGTGGGGAAAAAAATGAAATGATCCAATCATATTCAGGCAATAGTGAGAGTTGGATATTTTTATTTTTATTAATTTCAATGCTTATCTTTCATAACTTATGCTATTATCCCTGCAAAGTTATATAACAACTTAGTTTTAAGATAAATACTTTCATCATTAAGATTTTAAAACAGTTAAATAAATTTATATTTAATATTGAAAAATTGAACTAATACGAGTTTCAGCATAACAAACCGCATATGAAAGAAAAAGTTTATTAAGAAATAGTGAGCTCGTGTAATCAATCTTAAGAATTGTTTTAACCTATTTGACGTGGCTATCTCAAACAACAATTTATTTTTGATTTTTTTTTAAACTATTACATTTAATAATGTACATGTAAAGCAAAATAAAAGAATTTAAACAAAAAATTAATTAGTTTTTTTTTTTTTTTTTTTTTTTTTTTTTACAATCGGAAATGGGAGTTTGGGCGGCGAATGGCAGCTAAAAGTAAATTTTTCTTTCAACCGTTCCTTTAACTACAGACTGAAATAACCCCTACTATTTTATACAGTTGGACAATTAATGCCTTTTCATGTCATAAATAAAATACATAAAAATTAACGTAAAATAACTAATATGATAAAAAATTACAAAGTTTTTTAAAAAAATAACAAATAGAAAAATTCCCTATTTTGTCCTCTTTAAATTTGTTCATTTTTTTCCAAATCGTTTTTATTGTATAGTGCAAATGTGGACTCCTTTATGTAAATAAACTTTGCATTTAATATGCGTATGTAAATATTCCATTGAATATGCGTTTATAAATATTGCATTGAATATGCGTTTATAAATATTGCATTGAATATGCGTATATAAATATTGCATTGAATATGCCTATATAATATAATCTTCATATAATTAAGTATTTTTTTACGTACATCTAGATTGGTTCTATTCACTTTCCACAAAATGGTTTATTCCATTGAATTCTCCTATTACTTATTTTACCATTCAGCAACATGACATTGTAACAAGGAAGAAAAACAAATAGGTTCAAAGTTAAGTCTTGAAGCGTATAGCAGTTTCTCGACGCACTTTCGATATATAATCAGCGTGTCATATTATATTTCAAGGTAGGTCAAAATTTTTGCAATGTAAAATTGTGAAAAGATAACCACATGAGCAAGAAGACCACCTACTTAAGAACTTTTAGACAGATATCTAAGTAATCCCACTGTAATTACTCTCAATGTGTTGAAAGGGAGAGTAATTGATAAGCGAATTCGTCTTACCATATCTCACATATCGGGATCAACGAACAGGTATTTCGTAATTAACTACTTGTATTAAATATTTTTTTTTAAATTAGCATTTGACAGGCATTGAAGATGATTTACTGATTAAAATTTTTCACAATTAGAATGAAAACTATTTTAAGGAATTGTGTTAAAAGCGAAGGAAAAAGAAGTCAAAATCTTTCTCATTATGCCTACTTTCATTATCAATTTTAAATACCTAATAAATATTTTTCATTCTCCTAAAAATTAATATACAATAAATATAGTTTTTATATAGTAATACATTAATGAAATTTAAATTAATCAATAAAGGGGAAGCAAAGAGTTTCCCCAGCAGAGTATTTGGCGTCAATTTTGGCTGAAATCAGTATCAAACCATTGAAAAGATTTTAAAAGCATAATTATTATTGTTAATTTAATATACTACTTAATACCTTATTATTAAATTCTTCATTTCTTTTCATTTTTGAATTTAAAACAGTTTATCCTTTTGAATATTTCAAATATTCATAACTTTGCAAGCAGATAATTGAGTTACATTCTTTCTGTCATTCAATGCTGTCTTTCAAAAGCTTTGTCGTCAGATGAAATATGCTAACAGATTTTGCACTTCATGATGTTAAACCTATATTCAGTCAGTTCTTCAGGGCTAATTCAACATCATTGAAAGATAAGTTTTGTAAAAAGCGTTAATATTTAAAAAATTACTCCAAACTACCTTAGATCATAAAAATTTTGCGAAAGGTGAGAATTATTCATTAATTTAGTTCAATTTCGATCCCCTCTGCAGAGGATCAAAATTGTGATGGCATGTCTTCGGATCTTCCTCAGGGATGTTTCCCAGACCGTCGCCAATAGCCCATTGTGCAGCTCTAGTGCGACGCAAATAAAACTACAACTACAACTAGTTCAATTTCGTCTTGGCATAATATTCCCGACAAATTGGTGATTTGCAATAAAGTTTAAAAGTTTTTAAAATGCCGGTTTTCTTTTAAATTTTTACGGCAAATCATATATATATAAATTAAATTCATATCTTTGTTTCAAGTGTAAGGTACTTAAACTGTGGAATTTACTTGGTGAAAATTCCTCGAAAGGCACTGAAAGTATCTTTAACACTGTCAGACTTTTATTGCTTTCAATAGTTTTACTTACATTTAATACTCTTAATTTTTCTTTTAATACTCTTAATTCTAACTCACTTAAAATACACGCATTATGCGAAAATATTTAGAATAATTTTTTTTTATATTTTCACATAACAAACCTTTTTTTAAGTAACATTTTATTTACTTCATGAATTTATGTTTGTTAATAATCAAAGTTGCTTTGTCCATGAAAATGTTAAGAAACATTATATGACTAAACAGTTGTACAACAGAAGGGTTGTTTATAGTTGTTTGAATAGATAAATGCAAAATGAATTAAATAAAATGAGGATGAGGTTGTTTGAATAGATAAAAGTTTCATTGTTACTTATTTTAATATAATTTTGAAGGCTTTGTTAATAGAAATTCCTTGAAATTGTTTCATAAAGTTGACGAAAAAATTCCTTATTAGTTTAAATTAAAAAAGGTTTCAATTTAAAGTTCTCGTAACTTTTTATAAATGTAATTTTAAGTATATTTACTCCTAATTCAGAGAGCACTCATTAACATAGTATGAGATGTTTCAATATAGTATGAAATGTTTCAGTATTGTTGGTTTTCTCGAAAATTCTAGTCTGAAGAATTTGATTAAAAATGTATTTAACTTGTTTGAGAATCTTATTATTCCGTAGTATATTACGTTTAAGAATGACTAAAATGAAATTCTTTTAACTATTTTTATTAGTTCAAACTAATAAAATGCCAGATTCTGAGTATGTAAAATTGATTTTTAAACTATTTGAGTATTTTTAGACATTTCATACTTAATAAAATATTATTTTAAAGTCTTTAGTAATAAAAAATCTTTAATAAATTGAAAAATATAATTGTTTTAAAGTTTGAACCATACTGATGTTTCTAAAGAGACTAAAGTTTCAAATTCAACTTTAAAATTAAAGTAACCAAATGCATGGCCAATAATTATTAATATATGTATCTCGCATTAATTTTATGAATTTTTTATTTCAAGGTATATAGGAATCTTTAATGCGTGTTTAATAAGCCATTTTCTGTAACAATTATAATACAAGAACATATCAAAATTTCTTTATTTTTCCATAATTATCTAGAACTACTTTCAAAACGTCCTATTTCCGTTTCAGAAATACTACAAAATTCATTAAATATATATATATATATATATATATAGTTTCATAGTTTCATTGTTACTTATTTTAATATAATTTTGAAGGCTTTGTTAATAGAAATTCCTTGAAATTGTTTCATAAAGTTGACGAAAAAATTCCTTATTAGTTTAAATTAAAAAAGGTTTCAATTTAAAGTTCTCGTAACTTTTTATAAATGTAATTTTAAGTATATTTACTCCTAATTCAGAGAGCACTCATTAACATAGTATGAGATGTTTCAATATAGTATGAAATGTTTCAGTATTGTTGGTTTTCTCGAAAATTCTAGTCTGAAGAATTTGATTAAAAATGTATTTAACTTGTTTGAGAATCTTATTATTCCGTAGTATATTACGTTTAAGAATGACTAAAATGAAATTCTTTTAACTATTTTTATTAGTTCAAACTAATAAAATGCCAGATTCTGAGTATGTAAAATTGATTTTTAAATTATTTGAGTATTTTTAGACATTTCATACTTAATAAAATATTATTTTAAAGTCTTTAGTAATAAAAAATCTTTAATAAATTGAAAAATATAATTGTTTTAAAGTTTGAACCATACTGATGTTTCTAAAGAGACTAAAGTTTCAAATTCAACTTTAAAATTAAAGTAACCAAATGCATGGCCAATAATTATTAATATATGTATCTCGCATTAATTTTATGAATTTTTTATTTCAAGGTATATAGGAATCTTTAAAGCGTATTTAATAAGCCATTTTCTGTAACAATTATAATACAAGAACATATCAAAATTTCTTTATTTTTCCATAATTATCTAGAACTACTTTCAAAACATCCTATTTCCGTTTCAGAAATACTACAAAATTCATTAAATATATATATATATATATATATATATATATATATATATATATATATATATATTGTTCTTCTATCTGTTTATTAAATAGAAAACTGAAATAAAAAAAATTAAAGTAAATTGTGCGAAAAATCATAATTTATTGTTTCTCCAATTAATAAAAACCAGCCTTCGGTTCATATCACAGTTTTAAGTTAACAATAAGATATGGTAAGATAATTCGTCATAAGTTTTAATTTTTTTTTATCTGTGGGACTAAATACGACACGCTATCCACCATATGACTTGAATAACATTAAGTATTTTTATGATTGATTTTTCTCAACTACATATTACACCAGAGGAAAATTAAATATATTTAAAGCGTTTTATATCATTCAAAATGGTATTCAGTAAAAAAACGTATTATTATTTTTTTAATTTAAGGGAAATATCAGAACTATTATACTACTGTTTTTAAAATTTTATCAAAAGTATCACAAAAAAAAAAAAAATATATGAAACGCGTAGTGTAAAAAATAAAATAAATATTTTTATGAAAAATTTTATAAATATATTATGAATATATATTACGAAATTATAAAATTTCGTATATCTGCCAGAAAATGAACTGCTTGGTTATAAAATAATATTTTCATGAAAATTAAAAATTTGTTAAAGTTTTTAAAAAAAGAGTTAATTAAAAATAAAAGGTTTTTTTAAACTGTGAAATCTAACTAAAAAAATAACTTCCTAATTTTTTTTCGCGTTGAGATACTGCCGAGTAATTAATTTTTTAATACTCAATATATAGGCGAGATAGCATCAGTTTATTAAGAAAAAATTACGCTGTTGAAATTTAAAAAATATATTCTTCTATGTGTCATATTAAAGGTATACTGCTATTATCTTTCTTTCAAAAAATATATATATATATAAGATTTTAGAAGAAAAAAAAAGCCTTTCAGTGAAAAACAATTTATAATATCAAAAAAAAAAAAAAAGTTTAGATATCAAAAACAGAAGCATCCTTCCAAACTCATAACACGGGGAAAGAAAAAACCAACAGCAAGTTTAACGACCCAAAAAAAAAAAGGAGTATTGAAAACAACGGTGAAGAAACACCGGGATAAGGCCAAGAAAAGATAGCGAGTTGGCTGCCCGAGTTAGTAATAAAAAATAAAAGCCATTTCTTAGAAACCAGAAAAAAATCAGGAACGCCTGAAAAGATTAAAAAAATGTTAAATTTACAGCTTCTGAAAACAGGCTACAACTTCTTGGAAGATTTTTCCCAGGCCATCGAGTAGAGTCGTGAAGAAATTAACCATCGAGAAGCAGAGAGTAACGACCGGGCATACAAAAGCAAGTTTTTTTTTTTATTAAACTCCATTTTTTAACCCGTCCCTAACACAACGGGGCTGGCTGAAAGGGTCAACTACCATCATTGTCTATTTTATTATATTTTTTGTTAATAAACTACCTTTTCCGCCTGAACCGAGTTTTTTTTCACTTCAAACAAAATCCGCTGTTTCGGGATGTAGTTTTTTTCTACTAGGTTTTCCATCAACAGATGTGCCACTCTTGGGGCTCTGATAGGGTTAAAGCACATAGCGCTACACAGCAAGTGCCCCATCTACGTGTTCATTGACTTCTCAGTGCAGCTGGAGCGGGCCCTTACTAGGGTTAACTCTTTTTTTTTCGAGCTATTTAACCCTTTTTTGCCCCGCTATACTCACTGCCGGGCAACGAACTTCTACGGGCAAAACCATTTTTTGCACCCTAAATTTAATACACTTCCTTAGAAAAAATTATCACCACAGTGGATTTGCACCTCATCGAGTCCGCACTTAAAATAGTAAGAATCAAGAAAACTTTTTTTTACATATACTTCAACAATTGCAATACTTTTAGAGTGGTAGATATCTAGCTAAATTAGTTTTTGGTTAAGTAGAAGTAAATATTATTGTTAAAATATCTCCTTAAAATACTAACAATTTTCTAATAGATTTTTGTTTTTACGCCTCAAATTTATTAAAACATTTTTATAGCCTACATATAACATAGATAATTTTTACTTCCTTAGAAAAAATTATCCCCTCAACTTTTTGAAATTTTATTTCAGATGCTAAGTGGTAATAATTAAAGTTTTTTTTTATTACTAATGCTATAGTTAATAAAGATACAAATTACAAAAGCTGTAATATATGCAAATGCTTTTTTTAATTTATAGAGATGTAATTTTCCGAATGCTATAATTCGAGAATTTAGCATTTTATGAACAAAATAATATTTTTAATAAAAAGACTAACAAAAAAAATTATTGCTTAATAAAAAATATCTTGCGGTGAAAGAAATATAATGAAGGATACATTATTACACATAACAATGATAATAATATTAACCAGAAGTAATAACTGAAAATACTAGCATTGTAAGAACACTTAAATAAAATTGATTATTTTTTCCTCTTTAAGCACCATAAATAAATAAGCAAAGATACAAACATTTTTATATTGATATGCAAAATATATCATTAATAATAAATTCAGATTCAATATTCAGAATATATTTCGGTGTCCTTATAGTACTCACATAAGTCTGTCTGTAGAATTCATTACATAACAAACTTCTGCTAACAACCAAACGTGTATTCATATCGAAATAAAATCTTACAAATGGACAAAATAACAAAGAAAACAATGTCAAAAATAAAACGAGCAAAATTGTTAAACATCGTAGTGATTACGAAGAATTAAATTGAATTATTTTCTCCTCCGAACAATTGATTTTATTTTTTAACATACACTTGTGAAAGGATAATATTAAGAAAAGATCTTTTCAGTCGACGTCGCCTTTTACAATTAATGCTTAAATCCCGTGTTGCGATTGTATTAATGAATTCATAAGTGCCAATAAAGAGGTTGGATTACTGAGAATTAATGTAGTTTGAAGCAATTCCTTTGAATAAATTGATCCATTCATTAATTGCGCTTTAAATCACGTGTTTTAGAATTAATTCCTTTCCTCGACAAATTTAAAGATTTTCTTAAAATATTTGGCTCATTAAAGATAGTTATATTTGCACAAATAAAAATTTACATTTAGATCAAAACTGTTTGTATATTATATTATATTATATTATATTATATTATATTATATTATATTATATTATATTATATTATATTATATTATATTATATTATATTATATTATATTATATTATATTATATTATATTATATTATATTATATTATATTATATTATATTATATTATATTATATTATATTATATTATATTATATTATATTATATTATATCATATTATAATATATTATATCATATTATATTATATGATATTATATTATATTATATTATATTATATTATATTATATTATATTATATTATATTATATTATATTATATTATATTATATTATATTATATTATATTATATTATATTATATTATATTATATTATATTATATTATATTATATTATATTATATTATTATTTAAATGACCTTTAAAAACAAAATTTAAATTTAAGATGATTTTTTTGTTTGCTTTTATAAGTTTGAATTTAGATTATTAAAAGCAAAAATAATCATATATATGTTTTATTTATTGAAGTTTTAATGATGATTAATGACGATCGATTTAAAAATACATTCATTTAAATATTCTCTAGCCAAAATTCATTTTTAGGATGAAAGTAGTTTTTTTAGCCGTTCTTTAAAATCAGGAGAAGTTTAAAATATACAAATCAGATAAAAATAACGCTTTTCCTTTGATTATTAGCATATTTTTTTATGTATCGTATTGGAAAATTTTTAATTTATCGCATTAATAAAAAATTATAGAAAGACAAGGAAAATTTTATAAAGGGATCTGAGCATTGAAAATAAAATGCTTTACATCTGATGCACCAATATTATTCTTCTATAATGGTTTAGTCTTTAAGCATTGTATATACTAACGATAGGTAATGCTGAGCAAATGAAGAATAATTCACAAAAATATTGTTTATATTCTTGTTAACACTAGAACAGTCGAATTTCGGGCTTACCAAAAATCGCCATTGGGGGTCAATTTGACCCTAATAAAAAATTAATGACACATACACATCTTGATTTTTTGATTAATAAATATTTTTGAAAATGTAATATGTAAGAGAAGATTAATTCTTTTTTTCATTACTGTAATGAAAATATAATTGTTTTAGAGATTACACTAGGGAACAAATTTTGTGTTGAATTTATTACAATAATCCTAATTCTAGTGTGGAAATTTGAAAATCTCCTGCAGCATTTCAAATGAGGTAAAAATATTCAATCACTTTATATATACAAGATATATGGTTTCACTATTCAATTCTAAGGTGTTAATTATTAAAAATACTTTGCTTCAAAAAATTAAGATTGTTCTTCAAAAGAAAATTTGAATGGTAAGATGAATAATGACCTTATTTTCAAGAGCTTTTGTAACCTTCAGGTATTCCACATTTCTTAGACAACAAATGGTCTGTGCAGGTAATAAAAAATAATTAAGCCATCTTTTTAAAAGATTTTTTACTCCTCTCGAAAACTGCTTAAAAAATTATTTGCTTTAAACTGAACAGATTATTTGACAACAGCATAAGTTGTGATTATTTTTCATTATAATTTGGCATATTAGAAAAGATTTTTTTAAAAGGGATAAACTAACAGATATTCAAGTTATAGAACTAACATAAAGTTATATTTGAAATAAAAACTATTTAGACACTTTTTGATGTAGTAAAATAATTTTTACAGAATTGTTAATTTGTTATTTATTTATTTATAAAATTTAAAAAAATTTTAAGAATATTTTGAGACAATTCATTGATAAATCTTCTAAAATCAATTCATAGACGCATCACATCCTCCTATCGTAAGATCACTCAAAATTTTTTATTTTTAAGTCTTCTGATAATAATCTTGTTTGTGTTGTAAAGGTATTATAAAAAATGAATTAGATTTCCTTTAAAATTATTTATTTGATTTATTCTTACAAAGCAAATATGTTCAACTATGCTGGATACATAATTTTCCATATTCTAATTCATGTGGAAAAGAAAATGCTTTTTACACTCTTGTTTGAGTGATGGATGCTGAAACACCTACTTATTACGAATTATAAGGATAGAGCTACACCTATTTAAAAATACACATTTTGGTAGTTTAAATTGACCAGAAATACTTTAAAGATACCAGAAATATTTTAAAGAAAACGAATGGTTGTTCCGTAAACGAAGTAAAATTTTTTAAAATTATATTTTGACGAAAGTAATTTGAAATTAGGCACAAATGTTTTAGTAAGCTATTAAAAAATAATATATGCAGAGAAATGAGTTTGAAGCTTAATATATATATATATATATATATGCTTAATTTAGACAGACTTTGTCTTATAATATAATATAATATAATATAATATAATATAATAAGCGTCCTTAGAAGTAAAATTAAGAAAATAAACACGAGACATTTAAGATTATTCGAAATCATGAGAAGATTCTAAATGAATTTATAATGAATGATTTATTTAAAATGAATGAGCTACCTTGGAATGTTTCGATTAACAATAAAAATTTATCTGATTCCCTTTTAACGTAAAGCAACCGTAGAAATCA
Organism: Parasteatoda lunata; assembly: GCA_949128135.1. Lineage (NCBI taxonomy): Eukaryota > Metazoa > Arthropoda > Arachnida > Araneae > Theridiidae > Parasteatoda > Parasteatoda lunata. The sequence continues at coordinate 11,419,043 of OX421980.1, read as the reverse complement.
ATTAGAAGTCACAAAGGGGAAGAACTATTTAGTACTTTTTCTTTTTCAAAAAAAAAAAGCTTTTTTCGAAAGACAGCTTGTTTAGTATTTGTCTCTTTGCAAGTTTTAATCCAACTGATATAAATATCATTTTTATAACGAAAGAGATTGTTTAAGTACAATTTAATTTGTGTCTGCTTAATAAATAAATTGTGAAAGCTGTGAAATATAATGTGATTGTTTAGATAAATAAAAGTAATTTTATTGGTAGGAAATTTTTTTTAATTTGGTAATTAATCCTTACAGCTGAAGTTTATTTTTCACTAATGCAAAAACAATTGAGAAATTATGGTCTTTAAGTTGTTTTTTCTGACAAAACTCTTTAAATTTAAAATAAATGCATTTATCGTTGTAGGTTAATTGTATGAAAATTTATTTTATTCTATTTGCACAATTAAAATAAGTTATTATATATTAAAAATATTTCTACTATCAGAATCTTGCTTAGATTTTAAATTGTTATTGACAAAATTATCCAGATGTGAATTTATTGCAAATACACTTCATGATTTTAAAGAAAAACCATTATTCGTTTAAGACAATAAGCATCAATTTTAGAAAATTTCGTTTAAATCAAATTGTCTTAAATATTTGTAAATTTTTTCCTTCTTAAGTAAAGGATTGTAACAAAATGTAATATAATTAGTATTTCATATTCTCGTTTCTTCGTTTTTCATATTCTGAAATAAAACGTAGTTTAGTTAATAAAACAGATTATTTCAAATTATCGGTTGCGGGTTATAAATGAAAGAATATTTATTTGAAATACTAAGGCAATAAATAGATAATTATTTATTATAGTTGAATTATATAATAAATTAATTTATATAATAAATAATATTATATAATAAATGAAGTTATATAATAAATGAAATTGCATAATGAATGAAATTATTTAATAAATTAACTATTTTTTTCTAATCATATTGTTTGAAAACATAATTGGCTTTCTTCATATTCAGTAAAGAATTGAAACATATAATAAAACAAAAAAATTTAAATTATCGCTTATGAATAACAAATGAATTCGTATTTGCTTGTGAAATACTAGTGCTATAATAAGATAATTGAACTGTATATATACACCTTTTTTTATTATTCATAGTTAAAAATATTTATCTGTATAAAACAATACAAAGTATATTTTATATATTTTAGTTATTTGCTTTATTACTCTCTAAACCATAAACTTTTCTTTTTAATATCAAATTGTTTTCTTTCCTCTTATTAAGCGCATTAAAAAAAATAACAACACTTAAATCAATTTTTACTCTATTTTATTTATTTATATAAAGTGAAAATCTCTAGCTATAAAATTAAGCTTAATTTAAATCTTGCACTTCTTACAATATTTTAAGAAAATATTGCATCAGCTAATCAAACCTTTCTCTATGGAATAACTTAAGAATTTTTTAAGAAGCTATTTATTCAAATGCATTTTGTCTGTTTAATATTCCAATAATAAATAAATAAATAAAGTATAATTGATTTATTGTATTGTATTTTTATACTAGCATTTAGAAACATTTATTTGTATATAACAATGCAAATATTATTCTTACACAAATTTGGTAATGTACTTTGTTACTCTTGGAAAAAAGAATTTTTTTAATATTTTAACTTTTATTAAGTTTGTTTACAAAAATAACGACAATTAAATATTTATATCTTTTTCTTTATTTGAATAATGTGCGAAAGTCCAAATAGAAAACTTGATTTAAATTTAAAAAAATTCATTTGAATGAAAAAAAACCCTAAAAACAGTTCCTAAAGTAATTCCAAAGAGAAAGGGTGAAATGTTTTTTTTTAAGAAGTTCAGTGCACATCCGGTATTAAGGTGGCGTTCCGGCCCTTAGTTGAACCACCTCTGCCCTTGATCTTGAAGGGGTTCAAGAGCAATAGGGGATCAATTTCAAGGGTAAGGGATAGTGGGAAAATAAAGAACGATGAACCTTAAAATCATACCTGACTATGGAGAGGGCATCAATTCAATAAGCTTTAATTTTTTTTCTTTTTTTCAAATGAAAAAGAGACCCACTGTTACGCTACGTTTTTATGGCATGGTTTTGTAATAAATTATTTAGCCATAATATTAATTCTTTTCATTTTATCTGTCATGAAATATAAACATTTAAATTTAATAAATGCTTGAAGGTAATACGAGCACAATCTTATCATGCGCAGATCGTAATTCACTTTGAATAATGGAGGCACTGCACTCACAGGTGGGATAGTTTTGTATGATATGGTTTTATAATTATTTCTTCTCTTTTTCGTTTATATTTTAATGAAATGTGAAAATTTAAATTTAATGGGTGGAAGGAAATTTAATTGCACGAGTAGATTGTTTTTGTTATCTTACCTTGTGCAAACGAAATATTGCAATTCGTAGTTGATAACAATAGTAATGATAGTTTTTTTTAAGAAACTTATAATACATAAAACACTTATGCGTCTATAAAAAGTGACAAAACCGATTAATTTTTTTAATTCGCATTGCTAACGAAAAACTGAAACAAATTGAACTATAAGTTGGTCAGAAATGAAACAAGTGAACAGTTCACGTAAATGATATTTTTCTTTTAATTGTGATAATTTATTTAAGCCTGTCTCATATAAATTTAGATCTTTATTTTAGTTTCATTGATACTCAAAGAAAACGATGTGTTTTATCAACAGATATTGGCTAAAAATTCATTGCTCATTGATTCAGCCTCAATTTTTGTTTTAAACCTGGTATACAGTTTTTCCTACTTTTTTATACTCTAAAATATTCCACCGCACTTTGGGTGCATCTGTAAAATCCATTTTCGCATCATCTGTAAAATTCATTTTAACCGTAAATTACTATACCGTAATTTTTACAGTAATATACTTTTAATTAAAGAGATTCAGTGTTTTTATGATAATTATTACAGCAAAAATTTCGGTATATCACATTTTTTGTTCCATAACATTTTGCTCCGGTAAAAATGGAATTTATAGTAAAGAGTACCCTGAGTGCCGGTTCTTTTCACCGTAATTTGATCGGAAATAGTTTATTATGCTTCCATTTTGTTATTTTAAGTTCTTTTTATACATTTTACAAATTTTCTAGTTTTTTTTTAGACATTTTAAGAGCAAAGCATTTCACAAATATAGAAATTTAAGTAGAGTCATACTTAATGGACAAGTTAATCAATGAATTACTCCAAACCTTATTTCCATGTAAATACAGAGATAGTTGTAGTCATAATTTTGTTAAAACTTAAGAATGAAACCATGCAAAATCTAGTTTTTTCTAAATAAATGACATGATATAGCGCTATAAATATCTTAAATGAAACATTTAATAAAAATATATAAATTTAATAAAAAGCATTAAAACGCCATATTCTTTTATTTGAATTTTTAAAAATAAAAATCTTCTGTATTTAATACATTTATAGCTTAAATTTATTGCATTAATTTTAAATGATACGAGGGTTGCAATTTATATTTCTGGCCTTGGCAACAGTAAGTGTTGCTAGGCGACCGCAGACGATTTTAATCGAAAGTTTGATATTTTTAAACATAAATTCAGCAGACGATTTACCATTATAGCTTCATTTGTGTTGTTGACAGTAAATTGAAAAGTTCTTCTCTTTCAAAAAATGGAATTGAATCGTGAACATTTTCGTGCCATTATTTTTCATAACTTTCGACGTGGATTGTCAAGACAAGAGTGCTTCGATGAACTTAATTCTTTATTCAGCGATAAAGCGCCATCCTACAGTACTGTAAAAAATTGGTAAAACGAATTTAATCGTGGTCGATGTTCAATTCAGGACAAATTCCGTGCAGGTCGTCCAAAATCCGTTGTTGTGCCAGAAAAGATCGATGCTGTGCGTGAACTGATAAAGCAAGATCGTCATGTGACATACCGTGAGATAGAGGCGTCTTTGGACATTAGTATGACTAGCATCAATAAAATATTGCATGAACATTTGAGCGTAAAAAAAAATTTGTTCGCGTTGGATCCCGCATAATCTGACAAACGCTCAAAAAAAAGGCTCGTGTCGATTGGTGCAAGGAAATGTTGGAAAAATACGTTCAAGGTACATCAAAGGCTGTGTATAACATCTACACAGGTGACGAATCATGGATCTATGCATATGAGCCGGAAACAAAACAGCAATCAACTGTATGGGTCTTCCAAGACGAGGCAAAACCAACAAAAGTTGTTCGAGGAAGAAGCACATCGAAACAAATGATTGCCTGTTTCTTCGGCATTAACGGTCATGTGGCAACAGTAGCGTTAGAGCAACGCAGGACGGTCAATTCTGAATGGTACACGACCATTTGTTTGCGAGAAGTCATCGGAGAAATTCGAAAAAAGCAGAAGAACAGGTGAATCATTCTTCATCATGACAATGCGAGCTCTCACACATCGACTCAAACAAAGGCATTTCTGACGGAGCGAAAGATCGAACTGATGGGTCATCCGCCGTACAGCCCTGATTTGGCACCCAATGACTTCTTCTTATTCCCACACATCAAAAATAAATTACGTGGACAACGATTTTCGACCCCCGAAGAAGCGGTTGATGCATTCAAAACGCATGTTTTGGAGTTACCTCAATCGGACTGGAAAAAGTGCTTTGAAAATCAGTTCAAGCGCATGCAAAAGTGTATTGATCATCATGGAGACTATTTTGAAAAACAATAAAACCAATTTCGATCCTACATATTTGTTTTTTCATTATTAGGCCAGAAATATAAATAGCAACCCTCATACTTATAAAAACACACAACATTTTAGGGTTGAAAATTTAAACGATCATGAGATAATATCAAAATTTAATTCTTGAATATTTTTGTTAATTTATAAATTATAATGAAAGATATGGAACTGATTTGTATGAGTTAAAATCTCCAAAGCTATGTCAGTCAATACGGAGATAGTTATTGATGGTTGTGGATGACGCTGAAGTTGTCGTCCAATGATGTCCCATGAGTGCTCGATTGGTGAAATATCTGGTGATTTAGCAGGCCAGGGCAACATGTCGACATTCTGTAGAGCATGTTGGGTTACAACAGCAGTATGATGGTGAGAGTTATCCTGTTGGAAAATATGCCCTTGAATGCAGCTCATGAATGGCAACAAAACTGGTTAATCACCAGATTGAAGTAAAAATTTACAGTCAAGGTGCGGTTAATAACCCCGAGAAAGCTCCAGCTGTCATAGAAAATTGCTCATTAGACCATAATTCCTGGTGTAGGTCCGGTGTGTCAATTCCAGAGACAGGTCGCCTGGCCTCCTTCTATAATATATTTCATACAAAACATAATATATATCCAATCTGTCCTCCAGTGAGCTCTAACTCGACACCACTCACGTCGTAAACGGCAGTGGTTTGGAGGGAGTGGAATGCAAGCTACAAGGTGTCTCTTTTGGACCTCTCCGTGAAGTAGCCGATTTGTAACAGTTCCTTGTGACACTGCAGTTCAAATATCTGATGCTGGTGCCCACAGTCATACGCCGTATACGGTTGTCTTTTGTCTGAATAATGTAGTGCCGTGTAGTCTCCCAGAACCCGGTTCTCTGGAAGCAGTACTTTCTCTTGATCACTTCTGCCAACAATCATACACAGTGACACATGGTCGCTCAAGGGATAGAGCGTTCACCTTCTAATGAGGTGAACTGGGTTCACATCCCAGCGACGTATGAATTCCATACCCGGCTCGCACTGACCACGGTGCGACGTAAAATATTCTCAGTGGTAGACGGATCACTGTTCAGAGTCCATTACCAACAGACTAACCATGGGAGGATTTCGTGGTTTTCTTCTCCGTGTAACGCAAATGCTGGTTAGTTCCATCAAGAAGTCCTGGACGAAGGCAAGTTTGCCCAATACTTGATTCAGGAGTTCCCTTGTCTTCTGGATTGGGTTCAAATTTACAAGGCTACGGACTTGAACTTAAGTAATCGTAAACCCTAAATTAGGTTGGCTGTTCAACAATGGTTATAAAATCCAATCATGCAGAGTGGATACATTTCTCTCCAGTCCTTCTGCAATATCACGGAAAGAAAATCCAGCTTCTCGCCTCCTTATTACACAACCATATATCAGTGAGATGTTAATAATTGCTTCTTTTTAAAGGCATTCTTGATTAACAGCAACTCAATATGTCAAAATAACGCTTACGAACTGCAGAACATGTATTTAAAACAACCCTCATTTGCATGTTCATAGTGGTGCTACCAGCGCCAAGCGCGATATTTGAATAGACATCATATTTTAATAGTAAAAACATGCCTGCCAAATTTAGTTTATTTAGCCCAACTCCTTTTTGGGGTTGGGATTTATTTTTCGTCAGTCTATATATATATATATATATATATATATATATATATATATATATATATATATATATATATATATATATATATATATATATATATATATATATATATATATATATATATATATATATATATATATATATATATATATATATATATATATATATATATATATATATATATATATATATATATATATATATATATATATATATATATATATATATATATATTACTCACACACACATATAATATCAGAAATTTTTTTAAATACACGTGATATATATATATATATATATATCAAACATTGTCATTATAGGAAAATAAATCTAAAATGCATTTAGACCTAATAAAATTTTAAATCATTATTATTCTGAAATTTGATTCGAAATTATGCACCTTTAATTATGCAATTCTTTAAAACCGCATCAATAGCATATGGATGATATCCTATTCAAAATATTTCTATTGAAAATATGTTTGAGTATATTTAAAGTAGCGGAACAAAATATGTCCAACCCATTGCAAGATAGCAGACTTTGAAATAAATTGTTTCAATAATAATAATAAATATTTGAAAACGTACGAAATCACCAAAGTTGTTGAGAGACCGATGGAAATCTCCCCCCCCCCCAATGCCTTCTAGCTACAAATCGGAATTGTTTCGCTTAAAAGCGGAGTTTTAAATGAAAATGAAGAGAGGTTAAAAGGGGAATTTTGTAAGCATACATTTTCGACTAGAGTCCTTTCAATAATGCAAAAGTATTCATTTTAATTCTCATTTATAACTAGTAACATATTTTAAAGCATAGTTAGTTATTAACATATTAGTATTATGAAGTGTAATCTCATCAAGTACGAAAGTTGACTTTATTGTTGATTGTTAGAAAAAAAAATTACAATAAAGTTGTTTATTTTATAATTACCGTTAAACAGGCAGTCCATATCGGTACCAATTGATAGCAATGTATCAGCGTGGGTACAATGGCATGACCCAAAAGACAGCTCCTAGATTAGGACTTTGGTGGTGAAATGACCTGCATTTAAAGTTTGAGGAGAAGAAAAATATGAAATGAAGACGGATGGGAATATTTTATTTTAAAAATAATTGTAGTATTAATCGAAAAGCTTAGTAGAGGAAGAATCATGTTAAGTTAAAAACGCTCGCAGTTGATACCTAGCTTGCAAAAACCTCAACTTTTTCAAAAATTTGCTTTTTATTTATTATAGTAATGTAAAATTAAGAGTTAAAATGGTTTTCTCAGACTTTCAGAGAAGTACATACTTTTAGAAAGCCCTGTTCGTCACCCTAGTACCATCCAGTTCTCAGAAATTACTCTCATCTTTTCATTCCCAAAATTATAGATAATCTAATTTCACACATTATGACATATCCATAATTTATTTTTTTGAAAAAAAATGAAACATTTCATAGTTTTTAACAATTTTATATTTCCATTTCTGTATAAAAAGAATAAAAGATGTATATTGTAAACAACATCCTTATGCTGAAACACTATATGAAATCGAACACCTGTCATTTACTAAAAACTCTCAAAAGAGGTTGTTCTACTAATTTTTCAATTGTTCTATGAATAGAGTCAATATTATGCATGGTTTTTACTTATTTTTATTACATAGTTGTATAGGTGTTTATTAATTTTTACTATTTATTATTACTCAAATTTGTTAGTTATGTTTTTGAGTTTAAAAAAGGGTAGCAAGTGGAAATACGATCAATACGTATAATTATTACCGGGATATTTTAATATTATATCCATCACTAGTAATAATTGTCTGTAAGGTTATAAAAAAAGTGCTTTTTATTAAATACATCAAAAGTAATTTTGAAACTAAAATTATTTCATTAAGCATGTTATCTATTGAGTATATCGTTTTGGAGATTGATTAGAGCAATAATTAAATCAACAATCAAATAATTGAATAAAGTAAGTTTTCAAAACTGAATGTATTGCAAAAGTAATGAATGGCAACTTATAATATTTTCTAAAAATTTTCGAAAATACCAGTGTAAATTAATTTTGGTTTGGTAACTCATTGTGGAATTCAAATTATAAATATTTTAATTTCAAACTTATTCTTGTTAAAAATATCTGCCAGTATCAGATGATATACTTCTTAAATTGGGATCGGTGTAATATTAGTTTTCTTAAATTGCTGCGATACGAAAATGTGGAGGGACAGTTTCAACTTTGTCACCGTTTAGTGGAAACCATTTGCTTTAAACATGAGGATAAAACTAAAAAAATAAATGAATAATAATAAAAAAAAAAAAAACAATAATGTATTTTCAGATGCAATACCAGCCAACCCCAAACAATAAAATTTTCAGGAAAAGCTGATTTTCTACCGCACTTATCCAAAATCAGATAAGAATCAAAACAATAAAGTGCAGGAAGGAGATTTTGTTTATTGTCCGGTTTTGCTACCAATCAAAACTTAAATTTCAGTATATTTAATGCTGGATTAAAAAAAAAACAGAAATATTTACAGTCCCTGGCCATATTATTAGACTCACTATAAGATTCTATGTAAAATCTTAATGATTAGGTGATACTATCCAGCATTATTGCTTTTACACGGCTGAAACCGGTTTGTACTTGTTTATATTTGTGTATCAATTAGTTAACATTGTAATGCAATACGTTGAAAAAAAATAATATATTAATGCAAATAGGAAGTATATAAAAAATCTCCTAAATAAAAACCAATTACATATGTGTTTAAATATAAGTATTGCACATAAACTCGTGCAAAACATGTAATTATTAAAAAAACTACAGTGCATCGAATAATTTGGTCTAATTATTATAATATACTAATATAATACCTGATATAATAAATATTCTATATTTATCTAATATATCGTCTAATTTATAATATCAGGTCGGGATAGCCTGGTCCGTGGGGCGCTGGGCCCATGTCCAAGAATTCGTGGGTTCGGTCCCCGCCGGCCGAAGACTCCCCGTGTAGTAAATGGTGACTGATGCACGTTAAATGTGTCGAGTCTCAGAGTCCTCCATGTTCCCATAACAAATCAATACCTCTAGGGGTACTGATCCAGGAATTTCCTTGTCTTCTGAATTGGTTCAAAATTACAAGGCTACGGCATTGAACATTAGTAATCGTAAACCCAAAAATTGGGTCGGCTGTTCAACGGCGGTCATAAAATAAAATAATTTATAATATCGTCGAATTATCTATCGTCTAATTTAACTAATTGATACACGAACGTAAACAAGTGCAAACCGGTTGCAGTCGCGTAAAAACAATAAAGCTGTATAGTATCACCCGATAATTAAAATTTTGCATAAACTCTTACAGTGCGTCTAATAATTTGGCCAGGGACTGTAGTTCAATTAAATTATATTGAACAAAAACTAAAATTATTGTTAATGTGAACTATATTTGAAATTACTTTTTATTGTATGACTAGGATTTCAGAAAAGTTACCAACCAAAAATAATCTTGAAAATAGTGACACTTTTTGAAAATGCATAACATAATGTGCTACCACATTATCAACTGGAAATGAATAAATATTACTATGAAATCCATGAAATCCCTCTCCCATGATGTAGACTCACCTTTCTTTTTTCATAATTTCTTGAAGTAGACAGTGCCCCCACACATTTCTTCATTACAAAAAAAAAAAAAAAAAAAAAAAAAGAGGAAGAGAAACTCAATTAGAAATTGTGTGTGAAGTCGCAGGTGTAGACACGATAATGCTTAACAACAAGTAACAAATAAATTCTTGATCAAAATGCGACTTTTGGCGAATATCGACCTGTTTTGTAGCAAACCCTAATTTTCAAATGCATATGAAACTTTGATTTGATCAAATTTATCTTAATTGCTTGTATCAAATTGATGGAAAAGTCTATTTAGAACTTAAAAGAAAACGCATTTCAAAAATTTGAGGAGATTGCCAGTTTCGCATACATAACGACATTCATAACTGTAAATTACTGATTCTTTTTCTTGAAAATAGATAGTATGAAGTACAGTCGGAGTCTATTTTTAATGATAAAAAATAAAATAGTACTAAAATTCTATTCGTTCAGTTTTATGGAGCAAATATGTATTGTTTCAGCGTCCAATGTAAGAAGAAACACAGTTAAATATTTTAAAATGTTTTGCTTTTTTTAATTTCCGGAATAACAATATGTAAGTGAAAGACTTATTGTTTATTTTAAAGAAATGATAAAGAAACTGTAACTGAACCAATTCAACCTCTTTATAAAAGAAGGTTGGTCACCACTCTTACTACAACACACAATAAAAATCAAAAGCTAATCCTCATTATTGACATTTTTGTAAATTATCTCGTTAGAGTTTGAGAAGCCATCGACACAAGTTTAAAATAAATCTTTTAGGTTAAATGATCTATCATTAAAATAATCTATCAAGTGATAGTGCACTCAAATTGCCTACCTGAATTTCAGATAAGTATAAAGAATAAAAACTTTTATTTTATGCAACAACTCCTTGCAAGTCTGATGGTACGTTTTTGTTATGATACTTGAAATAAAAACTTACTGCTTTAAATTAAAGTAGTTAGTAAACTTGTTTAAGTAAAGAAGTTGGTAAACTCTAAAATGGAGGCTCCTTTTAGGTGGTAATACTGTATATACAATAAAATGTAAAAAAAATGCACGTTAGAAGGAAAGAGGAAGTATGGTATTTTTATAAGAGCAGAACTGCTACGAGCATTTTGGTTGCTACGAGTGTTAAGCATAGCTATTTTGTTTTATTTTTCAAATGCAGCTGTCTAAATTTTTCATCGCTCATCGTCTTGATATTTATAGAATGTCAATAGTTTAAAATATTGCATAAACTATTATGTTCTATTATTGTTCACACTAATATTTCTTTCTAGAAGCTGCCATCTTTAAATATCTCTTCTACTAAACTTTGCTACTTAGGAGAAATGAAGCATTCTTTCTATGCTAGGAGAGATGGAGCATTATTTGTATACTAGGAGAGTACGCATTATTTAGAACAGCCAAAAAAGAAGCTACCAAAGTATGGTGAACCCCAATCCATTTAAGCAAAACTTTATTTTTCTGACTCTTCAATAATTAAATTGAAATATTTGCCTCTAATAATATGATATTTGTTTACAAAAATCTTACAACAAGTTCATTTTAGTGCCATTGTTATCGTTAATTATTTAATTGTACTTATTATCGTTAATAACTTAGAAGCAAATATTAATGGTCTAAACTATTTTTAAATTTATTTTGTAAGCTCTATTTGATCTACTTTATTCACTTGTTCTTAACCACTCATCAAAATGAATCTATCACTGACTCTCCCTCCTTGCAAAATTTCCCAAAGAAATTTAGCCTCTGGGGGTTACCACCCCTCATACTTCTGTTAGGAAGGAGCAGGAAATTTTTCCCACTCTTGCTTATTGCATCATAGGGAGGAGTGCAAAATCTTGAGATGAAGGAGTTGTGGACGGGCAGAGAACGCAGGGCTGGAAAAAAAAATCTTTCGCAATACGTTCATCGACCCTTGTGATTCAATGTATGTGAGGGGGTTGACAATCAGTGGAGGGGGTCTACAAAAAGTGTCGGAAGGGAGTGCGAACGGAAGGAATCGGTTGACTCAGCGGTTGAGCTATCTCAGGACTGGAAGAGTTGAGCAGTTTTTTGCTCCAATCTTTCTGTCTACCCCTTTCCATTTCTCTTTTGAAGTTTGTTTTTTACTCCTAATTTTCACCCCGTTTCATCAACCGGTGGGTCTTTTTTTGTAGCTCCCCTTCTAGTTTTTCCCGGAAGCTGTGCTAATAGCATTCTGTTATGGAATGAGTTTCTTCAAGACGCTGGGCTCAGCTCTTTTTTTTTTTTTTTTTTTTTTTTTCCTTCCCCAATGTTCTGTTTTGTTTCACAAGTTCATTCGTAATTTTTCTTTCTGGGGCAAGGAAATGGAGATTTGGACTACTAAATTTAATTAAGTTGCTTTTTTTTTCAATGCAGTTGCTTAACTGAAACTGTTTAAGACATCCACATGGCTGGTATATAACGCAATTATTTTATGCGTTTTTTTTTTTTTTTTTTTTTTTTTTTTTTTGACGTTTCGTAATTTTTTTCGACATAATTTTTTGTGTAATATGATTTTTGCTTCAATTCTATACTATTTAATTGTGTAATTCAATTAACATTGACTGTTTTTTGTTCCTTTTAATTAAATGTTGACCAATATTTGAATTCCATTTTTCCCCCTTATATCATCGTCCACTTGAGCCGAAAATAATATTAACAAATAAGTAGAATAAATGAATTCATGAAATTTGTACAAACATATTAAAATATATAAATTAAAAAACTACAGCCTAGTTGCAGGTGTGGTTGGGAAAACTTTTTTTATTTATTTTTTAAAGGGATTCTTGTAACGTCATATTGTCCCAATGATATTTAAATTGAAGTTTATTATTATTGAGCGAAAGAGTTATTCAAATCTAATTCCAATACCCAATGTTTTAAATATGTTGTATAACATTCTTTTTTTACTAATAAATATGCTTTTTTTGTTTATTTAGAATCGTAATTACTGCCTACGTTTGAATTCAGTTAACTAGTTAATTTGGAATTACATTTCAACAAAAATATTTCCAGAGTAAAGCACATCAGGCAGTGGCATTACAGAAAATTTTTTATTTAGAAAAGTGCGACTTTTTAGAGACAACAGAAAAAAGCACATCGAGCAACGATTATGAGATAACAGAGAAAAGCATATCGGTCAACTATTATTAGTGAAAAGCAAAAATATGTCTGGCACGAGCATCTTTCAAGGTGCACAGGGAGTATCTTAATTATAACTCAAATAGAAATAAAAAGTTGTGAATAAATTTTTACTTCATATCAATTTTACTTCGAAAGTTCTTATACTAAGCCTCAAGAAAATACTTTAAGAGATGTAAGTATAAATACCTTCTTTTACTGCTCTGTTATTGTCTCCAAGTTTTCTCGTTCTGACTAGACCAGACGCAATTTTTTTTCCATCCATAAGTCCTTCTAGAAATCTTTCGATGTTAGAGAAAGTTATCTTTTTTTGTTAGATTAGTAGCCTTTTAAACTTAAAGGGAACATTTTATACGAGATGCTTTTACCACTTCAACGATATCTTAAAATTTTTAATTCACTTCATGATTCTACAGGAATTTTCCATATATTGTTTGGTATTAGAGGATCATAAATTTTTATTTCAAGCTTTATTAAATGTCCATTAACTTTCATACTTATAATTAAAGCTTCGTATTTTTGAACTAATAATGAAACTGCGGAAGATTTTCTATTGTTATAACTTTTTTATTTAACAAATAAAAATAGGCTTTATCAAATTCGATTTACCTAAAATATATTGATTAGAAGACTATTATGATATAAAAGAATTATATGATATAAAAGAATATTTTAAGATCATAAAAGAATTTTAAATTTCAGCCAAAATAAAGCTTATTTTACATGCAAAACTAATCAATATCATTTTAATGTTTTTAGATAATTAAAAAGAAAAAATGTTGAGATTACGTTTTTCTTTCTAAGTAAGTAATATGAAAAAAATGAATGCTCCATAAAAATAAAAATAAATTTTTAATTTATGACACTTTCTAAAATATTCCTCACAGAAAATGTTTTCTATTTCTAATATCCTAATTGTGCTTCTTTCATTTAATTACATTATTAAAATTTTGTTTCTCTTTTGTAATAACATATCCTGGAAAAGATTCACCCAAATAATTAATTAATTAATTTCACAGACTCGCAGTAATTACGTATAAAAATATACGCTACAAGCATTTACGAATAATTAAATTGTTGCAAAGAATAGGTTATTAAATTCCTATATTAAAATAAAAGAAGCTTTGAAAGTTTTACTGTACTTTCAGAAGCACTTAACATTTGAAATGTAAATCATTAAAATAAATATCGCACTTTAACTATGATGATTTAATTCTCTTGTTTTGCATAAGTAAATAAAAAAAAATGGTAATTTTTTATGAATTATCTATAGCTGCTATAAAATTATTTGAGATTCCAAAACTTTCACAGAAATGTTTTTTTTTTTTTTTTTTTTTTTTTTTTTTTGTTTTTGCATAAACCTTCCCTAAATAATTTTAAGAACAGGCACTCTGTTGTTACAAGAGTGTATTATATAATTTTTTATTTAGTCGGAAAAACCTTTCTTAAACTTTACATATTGTATAATTCATTTGAACTTTAAACATGATTTTATTTTAAACAAAGTGTTTTTCACACTGGGTCAAAAGCAGTTACCATAAAGTTCAGCCAATTGATCTTATTATTACCATCTTGGTTTAAATTATGTTGATTGAGTTGTATCAAAAAATGCTAATATAATGACAAGGAGTGGGGAAAAAAATTTTGTCGCGAAAGAGAGACACATACGGGCAAGAGTGGAAAAGCTTAAGAAACATTCAGATTATAGGAAGGTAAATTAGATTATTTTTCAACACAGATTAGATTATTTTAGTTATTAGATTATTTTAGATTATTTTTAATTTATTAAAGATGTGTATCTTTGATAAATTAAAAATTTTATTAAAATTACACTTTTTAACTAGTATAAACAAAACTGTTTCATTTCGTATAAATTATGAAAATTTTCATTTTTTAAAGGTTTTAAAAATGCTAAAAAAATATATTTTCATAAAACTTATTATAATTTGATTTCGCAATTTTCAGAAAATTCTGAGTTATTGTAAAACATCCCTATGTAAATTTTTATATTGATTTATCGATATTAAAGTACAAAAAAAGTATGCTTAAATTTTAATCTATCATATATATAGCAATAGTATTGCATCTTGTAAAATCAGGGATATCTTTTCTGTTAATTAGAATTTTTTTAGCGTTTGCAGCAAATGATTTATTTCAACTTTGCACCTGAGATAATAAAATTAGCCGGTTTTTATGCCACTAGTTGTATTCTCAATTTTTTTCTTGTTTTATTGCAATTAAAGAAGAGCTGATGCTTTTTATATAAAAAGATTTGACAAGTTCAAAAAATAACTTATAATTAAATATTAAATAATTTTTTCTCTATTTACCAAATAGTTCTCTTCATATATATATATATATATATATATATATATATATATAATGATGGGTCAATAATGAATGAAAAGGAATAATCAGGATTAATATGATGTTTTAAAGAAAATAAGATCTTTCTAAAAATTCATTTATAAAATAAATAAAACAATTCCAGAAAGTGATAAACTAACTTATGTATGAAATTCATACGGTCCTCCTATAAAGCATTTTTCTGTACAATCAAATGCATCTCAGTAAATCAACATATTTTAAGATTTTTGATTTTAAAATTTCTGCATAGATTTTCTTGCATTAAAATAATTAGGAGAAAAGGCAGTTTGGAATACTCTCTCTCGATTCCTCCCATAATCACGTGGTTTTATTATGAAGACAAAATTATCGGCATGTGTGAGCTCGCTTATGTTTCACCACTATGGTTAGAAGTTTTTGAAATTAAATGGAGTAGTTACCTCAGATTAACATTTAAAAATAACAAAAAAGTAAAATAGAAATCGAAATTCTAATGATATCTATGCATTCTTCTTTTAAATAAAGAAAATAGTGCGAATAGAGCACCGATAAAAATACAGAAATAGACATCTGTGTGCTCTATTCACGTTGTTTCACTTTATTGACACAAACTATACCCTATCATCAGTTGGATTCCTTGCTTACTTATTAAATCATTAACAATGGAAAATTATTTCACTTTTGTGCAATCCTCTCCTTTAATTATGAGGAATGACAGTATAAATTACTTAAAAGCAATTTTCTTTTTTAAAAGTTATGTAAACACTTACGACTTATTCTAAGTGAAATGGATCTAAGGCGTTGTCGTCATTTCACATATTTTATGAAAACATTTTGTGAAATAGTAATTTCTAAAAAAGGACTAAAAAAATTTTTCTTTTTTTTTAAAATTTCGTGAACCAAAAGTATAATCAATTACCCATTTTTTAATTTGACTCAATTTAACAAAATGGTATCACAACATATGATGACTCATTTGTTAATAATATTAATATATTTTTTATTTATAAAGTTATTTCATTCTTTTGCTGTCATTAGACAGAAAAAAAGAACCATGTAATTAAACAATTAAAATGCTGAAAATAGGCTTATAATTATTAAAAATTTTATTGAAATAATAGTTTGGGTGTATTTCAAGAATTCTTTACAGGGATATCACAACTTCACCGCCTCAATTTTTTTCATATATTGTTAAATATCATCTTTACAACATAAAAAAATCTAGAAGGTGTTTTTTGTCATTAAAAAAAATAATAAATTTTCATTTTTTTGTTTAAATTGTTTTTATCACGTTAAATGTCAAATTTTTTAATATAAAAAAATCTAGAGGATCCTTTTGGTTTTTGATCATAAAAAAATAAAAAGTGCTTTTTAGTCAAAATAATTCAAGATTTTTTTTATAGCACAGATCCTATTTAGACCTCAGTTTTTTTTCACATAATGTTACATTTTATACTTTTAAAATGATTTTTGTATTGTATCATTATTTCAAGATTTTCTTACAGGTGAAACAACAAAGCTCCTCGATCTCAAGCAAAAATCAGCTGCTTGATTTTTTTTTTACATTAAAAAATATATTTAACATTATGAGAAGAAAATTTAGTTCAATAAATTTTGTTTTCGTGCTATAAAAGAAACTTGAAGTATTTTCGCTGAAGTATTTTCGCTGAATTTCGGGAAAAAATTGAAAAATTGAGGTAGTGAAATTTGTGATTTCCCAGTAAAATTATTAAAATTTGCAAAACAACTCCCGACCAAAAAACTATTTAAAAGCAATTTTTTAACTAATTAAAAATATATTTCCAGCATTTTAAAGGTTCAATTATTTAGTTCTGATTCTTTCTTTCTATTAAAATCGAAATTAAGAAAATTATCTGATAAATAAATAAAAAAAAATTATCTGAGCATTTTTATCACATAAGCCTCAATTTGTTATCATGCCATTTTGCTAAATTGAGACAAATTTGAAATGGCCTTCTAATTGTGGTTTTGTCCAAAAAGTTTGAAAAAAATTTTTTTAGTCCATTTTCAGTAAGAATGTTTTTACAAAAAGTTTTTTAAAAAAATTATTGACATAACGGTTCATTTCACTTGCAGTGAGCCTTACGTGTTTCTTATTAAAACTTAATTTTGTTACGAAAAAATATGAAGTTGCATAAGTAAATTTATGGGTTATTTTTTAATAACAATTTTATTTATAAACGCTCATTAAACAGTAACAATGGCACATAAAAACTCTTTCCCACTCTAACTTTCTTTGTGCTTCATCAAATGATAATATTATTATTATATTACAAATATTATTGATATAAAAATTCGAATTATATAGATATTTTCTTTGTCATAAATAAAATTATAACTTATAATAATTAATAAAAGCTTCTTTATTATTACAATTATTAAAAATATTAATCAAAAAATAAATAATTATTTGAACTTTTTGCCAAGTTTTAGTAATATTTGTAATAAAAGTTAAATCAATTGAAATATACATCCACTTTATTTTATGTAATCAAATAAAATAATCTTAAAACAACCAGGAAAAAATTCGAAACTAATCTAAAATAATGCATATTTTTCGTTAGAATGTAACAAATAAAAAATTTTGTGGCAGTCGAAACATTCTGTAAATTGTCGAAGTTTCTGTATAGAGAGCTAAGAGTAGATTTCTGGGGTCATTCCTGGTCACATTAAAGCAAGGTTTTCCTATCTCATGCTATAAACCCTATTCCAATCACCAATTAAGGAAGACATTTTAATACTTATAGTTCGATTACTAGCCACAAGGGTCCAGTATTGAAATCTTTCGAAGCAAGGGATTTCTAATAGCTGGTGTCTTGCTGAAGAAATTTCACGTCATTCTCACCCTAATCAATATGCACTCATTTCGAACGTAATTTTCAATCCCGGATTTACATCATTTAAAACTTTTTTTTTTCTTTCCCAAGACGATGCTGGAGTTTTCCCCTCCTTGCGCAAGAT
Organism: Parasteatoda lunata; assembly: GCA_949128135.1. Lineage (NCBI taxonomy): Eukaryota > Metazoa > Arthropoda > Arachnida > Araneae > Theridiidae > Parasteatoda > Parasteatoda lunata. Next base: position 11,400,581 of record OX421980.1, on the reverse strand, counting down.
ACACACAAATAAGATTTTTTTTTTAATGTCTCCAATGAATTGCCGGGTTATTTCCTGTTTAGTATCTTTTCTCCCCAAGCGACTATGGTAGTAAAAACTTATTTACAACTTGGATTTATTTCGGTCTCATCATAATATTGTACAGAATAACTTTCTACTTCACTGCGCGGATTTCTTCGATTTTCAAAACATTTAAATAAGAGTTGCTGATTTTTGTTGCAGAATTCGAAAACAAAATTCTAATTTCTTAGGCGAAGTTAAGCTATCCTTTCTTAAAAAGAATATGGTTTTTGTTGCTTCACGCTTATAAATTTAGAATTTTCTTTCATTTATGGTGTAATTGAATAAGATGATAGTTTCTTTAGATAGTGTATATGAAGTTTTTAATTTGAAAAGAGGTTTCAGTAGGGTAATTCAGAAAAGTAAATTAGATCAAAATTATGTTGTTTTTTAAAAAAGTTTTTTGAAAAATATTGCGATTATAACTCGTGGATAAAACAACGAAGTAGGCAAGAAATGCAAGTAAAATATTCTTTGTGGTTATAGATTAAGATGTAAAAAATGGTAGTCATGAGTAAAATGATTTGCTGAAATGATGTACGCAATGGTTAAATGGCTTTACAGTGTACACACACAATGAATCCGGAATGACTTTTGTTCAATTTTCACTTTTAAAAAAAAGGTGAATTTTTAATGGTTCGAAGTCATTAATCATGATAATTAATTTTTCAGACGTATTTCCTCGAAACATATATTTTTTCCTACGTTATTTTTAAATCTCAAAACTGAGAGTAGCCAGAGAGTATAAACTTCTTGGTTCTAGATTTTATGTGTCAGAAGAGAGATTCAATTCATCACAGTTTGTATCGGGCACAATTCGTCACGAGCAGTACTTGTCGCAACGATAACTCGTTACGCGCAACATTTCTTGCAGTTTCGTTGAAATACATGCTAGACCAGTAATTATAAAAACAAAAGGGTGTTTCTTCTTAAAAATGAACATCAAAAAGTATAATAGTTAAGTAATATATATTATATATAAATATATATATGGCTAAAATTTGAACAAAAAAGGGGCTGTTCTTTCTCTCTCTTCTTTTTTTAAAATTAATCTTAGTTTTCTAAAATCCTTAAAATTGTATAATTAATAATTAAATATCAACCATAATAATTATTAACTTTAAATTATCCGGCATAATATTATTACCTTGCGCGCATCCATTTTCGGGCTAATCCTTGGTAAATAACAAATCAAACGCGCTTCAGTACTTCAGTAAGAACACGACGTAAAAAATCCCTCTATTTACGCTTTTAACTTCATTTGCGCTTCTGTTTTCATATTTTGTAATCTGGCAATCTTATTACGAAAATAGTTTAAATCATTCTTGAAAGATTCCAGTGCGTGTAAGTTCATTTCATGTTTTTTTCTGTATTTTCTTTACATTTTATTTTCTGTTTTTTGCTTGATATATTTTTATTGAATGGCTTTATTTTCGTTTCAATTTTGTATTTGTACCTATTTACACACCTAACATTTTTATTTAAACAAGTGAGGCATTGTTTCTTAGGCCGTTTCTTACGTTTAATAGAATAATACGATACAGGAGTCAATAGATTGTATAGTTTAAAGGTTAAAAGCGTTTAATTTATAAAAAGTACTTCCATTGACTTGTACTATTTACATTGATACCTTGAGGCTATCTAAATATGTAAGGCACATTTTCCGATGTAATTTTTAATGATATATTAAACAAAATATGATTAAAGTATATAAGAGGAATAGCTTTGAATTTTTTTTTTTTTTTTTTTTTTTTACGACGATTTTCTTTATAATAACTACAATTCAAAAAATAGTACTTTTTTTATAAATATATATATATATATATATATATATATATATATATATATATATATATATATATATATATATATGTATATATATATATATATATATATATATAGATCAAATAAAAAAAATCAACATTTGAAATATTAGTCCATTTAACTTGCGCTTGTTTTCATTCAGTTAAGTGATAAAAAAATACATAAGAAACAATACTTTACATAAGTCTATATAGCAACACGAGATGCATATAAAAGTACACGTATAAGATAGTACTTTTTATACACAAAACCTTTATAATTTATTAAATCTACCAATTCTTGTTTTATCTCGATCAGTTCAGAATAAAAAATTACATTGAAAAGTGCACCTTACATAGTCAGATAGCTCCTACGTAGCAATGTAAAAAGTTTACAATGCGCAAAAAATAAACGGACTATCCTTTTGATCCTGAGGATTAGAATTTCACGTTTTAAGACTCAATCTTAATAGTTCGAGGAATTTACCTCAAATATGCTAATTAATTAGGGCAGACGATACCTTAAGTTAAGAAATCGAACACAAAAACGTACTTTCTCTGAACGTATATTTTTTCCCCGACGAATTCGGATTTCTGACCCTCAAAATAGTCTAGTAATAAGGAGTAGCCGTAAATTGGAAAATATGGTCGCAATAGTTTAATCAGGAGAGCGTTCTGAAGTTTGGACTCCTTAATATTAATTTGACTTTCTGTGTAATTCACCATATTTCCAGAACTTTTCAAGCGAGTTGAAAAATGTTTGCACACAATTATAATATTCTTTCATCAGGAGATAGTTCCAAGAAAAAATATTAAGTAAATATTTGTTATTTTGTTTAATAAAACCGCAAAAAATTTGAATTTTAAGGTATTTAATTTTTTACATCATTTTAAAAAATTTAATTTTTAAATGACAAAATACCAAGTTTTGACGAAATTGGCTGAATAGTTCCTTATAAATCAAATTTGAAAAATACAGCTTTGTCAAAATTTGGCAATTTATTTTAGCTTATTATTAGTATACCATTAATTAGCATATTTAAGTTTAAAAGTTTTAAATCATTAGTTCAAAAGTTATTCAGGATGATCCATTTTTTATTTTGCCCACTATTCATAAAAATATGTCAAAAGAAGAACTTTTTATACACAAAACATCTTTCAATTTTTGACTTCTCCGTTCCAGTAACTCGTTTATAGTCTCATTCGATTTAACGTGAAAAAATACCTAGTAAACAATGCCTCATTTGTTTAGTTAACAATATTACGTGCGTAAACATTTAAAAGTAAAAATATGTAATTTTTCTAAATAAAACACTTATACCTTTTAATTTGCTCATCAAATACTCTCAAGATTGGTTTCATTCAGTTTAGCGTAAAAATATCTATCTGAAATATTGCCTCAAGTAAAATGCGAAAAGGGAAATTATCTCTAGAAAGCTCCAGTGCTTTCCTAGTTACACTAATTGGACCACATTTTTGTAGCTACTCCTTATAATTTAACTCAAAAATATGAATTTTTCTTTAAAAAAAAATCGTTTTTCTAGCGAAAGCACAGTGAAAGTCCGTTATAACGAATCTCTTTTACTTTTATATCGGAAAGTTATTTTGACTTAAAATACTTTTCTACATAGATTGTTTTTGTCTACAGATTGTAGATTGAATAAGGTTTGTCTGTATTTCATAACATACAGAAATTTCTAGGCTAGAAATGCTTGAACAACAAATTTCCAAATTGTAATAAGCTTTCATAAGAAGATAATAGGAAGTGCAATACTCTTTGACGTCATTGATTACAATAAATGTTAATTTTCATTATAAGTCGTAATTTAGGGAAATAAGGGAGTCAACAAAAGGTGTATTATTTTAAAGTACATTAGAGGAAAAATTGCAGTAGAATGTTTCATTTATTGGAAAGAAGGTAATTTACCCGTTATTAAAATAATGGGATAAAATAGTATGAAGAGAACGATGCTCCTTTTTCGCTTTTCTGTATTCATACCAGAAATAAAATATCGTTTATTTAAATATTTTATGTATAATATTGCTCTCTTAAACTGCAGGAAAATAAATTTTCCAAACAACAAGTCTGTCGTAATAGCGGATGGCTAGCAATTTTTAAATCGTTATAAGCATACAATGTCTTTAATGTTAGGATTTTTACGGTGATTAGGAAATTTGTCATAATAACGGATTTATCGTAACATATCGTACTTGTTATTTTGAGCTTTCGCAATTTTCTAATTACTTGTAATCGTGATTACAATTACGCGTTGATTAATACTGTAATCGTGATTCCAAGTAGTCAAAATATATGATTACATGTAATTATGAATAATTTTAATATGATTACAAGTAAATATGATTACAAGTAAATATGATTGTATACTGTAT